>CM062806.1:135528294-136728294 GCA_031772625.1 Pinus tabuliformis
GACTTGGACTCTAGGGAGGTCGAGTCTCAAACTTGCTCTTGGTATCTCGCCACCCAACTATGCCACGCTCAGTGTGATTCGGGTCGGACATGACTTGAGTCGAATTTGGTATCCCTATTCACAAAACCCTTAAGCTAACAAACTCCAAATTTCGACTATCGATGGACCCACACTACTTGTTTGGGTTCAAGACAGTGCTATCAGCTTGTGGGATGAAGGTATTTAGCATCCGTATAGGAATTCCCCCACAAACTATTTGAATGCATATATTTGGTTCATTTATTTGAATTTCTACCTAATGGGTTTCGAAAAGGCTTCCTAATGATTTGTGATTGGTCCATGATGAATCAATATGTTATTAATCATACCCAACGAATACGCCAAGCTAACTACTATGGCTAGTCTTGGCGGACTAAACCCAACTATTCCATGGTCGGGTTACCTCCTATTATGCATGCACCCAATCCTTAATCGACAACTTGATTTCCATTCTTTAATGAACTTATGCACAATCCTTCATTTGGTCTTCGTGAATTGATGGACTTCAATGATAAATGATGATCATCAAAATCTATGAGCCTATATACACTACTCTTTCCTCCTAGGGTTATATGGATGCTTCTCTCTAGTAGTATATAGGTGGATGCACATTATGGTGTGATATGGGCTCTCATTTCCATAGATTCAATGCTTGACTCACAAATACTTTTGAAGGCTTTACCTATTGAAAATTGCAAAGTGACAGCTATTATATCTTATTTTCCTTAACATTGATATTTTTTGTGAATATTATTTATGTTCTTTATGTTCTTTAGTTAATCTTCTCGTCAAACAATATCAAGAACAATAATAGCAACAATAAAGAACAAATATATTAGGCTCTCAGCCAGGGAAAAACCCCTCCAAGGGGAAATCCCAAAAACTCTTATCTTTTTAGAATTTGCTTCAAATGAGATACAAAGACCCAAACCCTAGACCAAGTCCTTCTCCTAGTACCAAGTCAACCCTTCCTTGAGTCTTTCCTTGATTTTGTACCAAATCAGCTTCAAGACTGCAACTTTGACCTACCAACTTTAATATTGCAACTCGTCTTGCAACTTCGACTTGCTAAATTCAATATTGAAACTCATCCTACAACTTCAACCCTGCAATTTCAGCCTTGCAGCTTTCTCATTAAGCCTAATCCAACCTCCTCGTAAGACCTTCCTAGAGCAATACATATCCTGTCAACGTTAATGAGTTCTAGATAGAGTATTCTCTCTTCCAACTACAAGTTACTACACTTTGTCCTCTTTCAACTCAAAGTTGCAGCCTTGGCCTCTTCATGCAGCCCAAAAACCCTAGAATTTTGCATGTGTGAGAGAGATAGATCCCAAAAATAAGATATTTTTGTCCTTCTTCTTCACTTGGACCTTTGCTCTCTTTCTTCCAACTTCCAAGCTACACATCGAACTCTTTCTTGATAGATTGAACTTGTGAGTGAGGGTGTGTGCCAAATGAGGTCGAATTGCTTCTTTATATAGCCTTCTCAAGGGGTTGAATTCCCTCGTTTAGGCCGACTAGTAATAGCTAGGACCAACTTTTACTTCTAGAGTTTCCCACACTTTCTAGACTCAAAATAATTGTTTTTACAATTAATTTTTGCTGGAAGGGTCTTATAAACTTGATGTTTATTCCTTTGACTCATGGCAATAAATCCTAAGATGTAACAAACCTTAGAAGTATGAATAACATGCTTTTACCTACAAGACCAACAATAATGAACATGAAACTCATGCTTTAATAATTATAACTTTTTTCTTCTTCTTTTGTTTGTTACATAGCATACATATTGAAATGAGTACAACAATTATGAATACTAAAACTAGTTACATTTTCAACATTGCCTACTTGATTAAATAGCGAGTATAAGGAGAGATTCAATGGGGGCATGCAAACACACAAATCCTTGTCTACATTCAACAATACATAGCACTCATATAATTTCATGCTCTCACGTTAAGATATAAATCAATAGAATTTAGACCGTGAATGTCAAACAAGTTGTAATTTTAATTCTTTCCACCAAAGAAAGAATTATTTATAGCACTGCCACTTTTGATTCAGAGGATGATTTTAATGGTTTGATAAACAACATTACAATGTTGTTAAGGTCCTTGTACAAAGTTGTAATTTTAACATGAGAAGAAAAATTATTGTATTTGAAGCATCACTTTTTTATTCATGAGTTGATTT
Organism: Pinus tabuliformis; assembly: GCA_031772625.1. NCBI lineage: Eukaryota > Viridiplantae > Streptophyta > Pinopsida > Pinales > Pinaceae > Pinus > Pinus tabuliformis. The sequence goes on from CM062806.1 coordinate 135,530,530, forward strand.
TCGTATCTTAACACCAATATATGGGGTTTTAGTGCTAAAGTTTTTATTTATAGGTCACACTACTTTTTAAGCTGATAATTATGTTTGATGATTGATGAAAATTCAATTAATGAATGCATATAAGAGGTTTGTAACAAAGTATTCTTACATACTTATGAAGCATTTCGTGAGTATAATCGTTATAGGAATTCAAAGAGTCCTATGTTTTTGAAGTTAAATATAATGTTAGCTATCATAGCCACCAATTCTCTCATCCCCATTGGCTCTAACATTCATTCTAATACTCTCATGTTCATCTCTTAGGTTTCTCATGTTGTGTTCTCTATCGTTGTCCAAGAGAAAATATGGAGATTAATTGAAATCAACATTATTAAGGGAAAGTTGTAGACATTTGTTGAAAGGTTGATGGTTACATCTCACCATAGAGGTTGGATAAGTTAGTTAACCTTCACCTACTTTGCATTTTCCTCTCTTCGGATGATTGAGAGGAAAGTATTAATATTTTAGGATACTCTCAAAAAGGATACAAAAAGTTGAGATTTTTTTAGCCCACACTAAAGGGAGAATATCCCAAGGCACTATGAAACATAGAAGGGAAAAAATCTTAATTGTTTTCAGTGAGGTGGTGGAAGAGAGGTTTTTAGTTATTGATGGCTACATGAAATGTCTTTAATGTTATGTAATGAATAAATAGATTGAGCATGAAAATAAATTGTTTCCATAAAAAAATAGAGAAGCATGCAACAGTTTTCTTTGCCTTGATGGGCTCAACCAAACTTAGGTATAGTGTATACACTATATACCTAAATATATAGTGTATAGTGTATACACTATACACTATATACCTAAATATATAGTGTATAGTGTATACACTATACACTATATACCTAGGTATATAGTGTATACACTATATACCTAAGTGGAAAATCATGTTTTCTTATTTAGTTTCATGGACCCTCTTAGTCAAAAGATAAATGCCTTATTGTTGATTAGTGAATATGCAAAATTTACGTGTATTTTCTTTTAGGAAAATCAATGTAGTATTTTGCATGTATGATTATGATTATTATTTTCTTTCACACTTGCACAAGAAATGGGTTGTGACGAAGGATAAAACCACTTTTACTTGACTAAGATTGATTCTGAGAGACGGGAGCGGCATGGCTAGGGTTTGCCCGAACAGTGTTATGGTTGCCGTCATATCGATCCCTAAGGCCGCCTCCAGGGCCGAAGGCGATCCAGTTTGTGGGAGAACGGAGAACGCTGCGGGTTGGCTGCCTCTAACGCGTCCGCCTACAGTGAAATGCACTGTCTACCGCAGTCAAAAACCGCAGAACTATTCAGATTTGCACGGCTATGTATCGGTGGGGGTTGCAGTAAAGGCATTAGAATGGTTCGGCCCTCTCCAAATCTCTGAAGCAGCCCGGATCATGAGCGTATGTACCTGGAAATTGCCGGAAGCTGTGGGTACAACAGCAAACCAACATCTGCATGCTGGGACAACGGAAATTAGGGCCGTCCCGAAGGAGAGAGCTGCAAACACGCCCGAGACCAGTGATATTCAGGTTACCTTCGATTTGGGGCTCGGATCTCTTTTTGGGGGCGGAGATCTGGTTGAAATTGTTTCGATAAACACAGGATCTGTCAGCCTAGGGTCGATTTGGCTCACCCCTCCACGGCCTTTTCATGCAAGGAAAGACAAAGGGCTGCATGGGGCAGATCCGCCCATGTACTCTCATACATGGCCCAAAATCTATAGTTCCAGGCCGGATCTCTCGAATCTGAAGAGGCAGAACGAAGACATCAACCCTAGATCGGGCAGAGTTGATGCAGACCTAGTCACCAGGCAGCAGCTCGAAGGCTTCAATCATAGATCGGGTCGAACTCCTGCAGATCTTGTCATGCAAAAGGAAAAACGAGCAAAATCAGGACCAGATCTGGAAGTTTGCCTACAACCAGAGCAGGTAAAAACTTTTTGTTTTCAGATTCTGATTAAACCCCCACAGGGGAAAACTCGTTTAGTATGGGTCCATGCAGGAAGCACTTCTCTGCAGTTGAAACAACAAATTTGGGCAAAAATGGGATACCCCGTGCAGATCCAACACCTGGTCAGTAGTAGGCGGTCACTCCAGGACTGTAGATCGATGGAAAGCTATGAGATTGGGCCAGGCTCCATTATTACTCTAAACTTTAGATTGAGAGGAGGGGCTCCACCTCAAGGACAACAAAACGGAGACAAGGGGAAAAAAACTGCATCCTACAAAAACATTCTTCAGGGTAGCAGAGACGCAGGGCCATCTTCAGATCCAAGCAGAAACGTACCCAGGCCATACATTGTAGATCAGGCAGAACAAACCCCAGCCTTAAATCTAGATTCTACAGGGCTTGACGATTTCGTCAAATCCTATGAAACACAAGCTCTAATCTGCCGATTTAATAGCTATTGGCCCAAACCCTTGGATCTATTCCATTGGATTTTTACCAGATGGACCATGGAATATGAGATTCACCTATGTTCTAAGGGGTTTTTTATCGTAAAATTTACATCCCAGGAAGTCAGAGATATAGTCATCAGTACAGGGCCATGGTTCTGGGGAACTTCGGGGCTGTTTTTGACCCCATGGTTCCCGGATTTTGATCCAAACAAAATGACTGTAACCAAAATGCCAGTCTGGGTCAGACTATACAATCTTCCTTTGCACTTCTGGAACGATCGAGTCTTGGAAGGCATTGGAAACAGTATAGGGAAATACATTAAAACAGATCTGGAAAGGATTGATGACAGGATCTATACTTTCGCACGTATTTGTGTGGAAGTAGATTTAAGTAAAGGGTTGTCGGACAGTATAAGGCTGATCTACAAACAACAAAACTGGCAGCAAGTACTAGATTATGAAAACACGGCCTTCAGATGCAGGCTATGTAGGCAGACAGGACATCTACAAAGCACATGCCCAGAAGCAAAGAAAACCAACAAGAAGCAGAAAGGGAAGCAGAAGAAAGGATGGCAATTCTCACCTCCAGATTCTGAGGAAGAAGAGTCAGAAGCAGAGGAGGAAGTGACCCCTGCAGAGAAGACTGAGATATCACAAGAAATGGAGAATCAGAAGGGAACCAGTCCGCATGACAAGACAGAGATGACAAGGGTGGATCCAAGCATGGGAGGCATCAAACATCATCACCAATCTGATACATCAGACTCAGACAAAGAAACCATCCCACAGAATGCAAAAACACAGATGGTCATAGCTTCGATCAAACCCTCTCAAGGAGAGTGGCGTAAGGTCGAAAAGAAAAAGGGGAGAAAAACTTGAAGCACGAATCTCATTTGCAGCTGGAATTTATGTTCTGTTTCTTTTTTCTCTCTCTTTCCTCTCTTCTCATTTTCTCTTTTTTCTTTTGCACGTTAGCCTCCTAACGTTGCGGGGGGTGCGAAAGCACTTGAGCCTTAGTGGCAAATGCTAGTGTAACTTTCATTATTTTTTTAATAAAAGTTACTGCTTTTTCCTTTGGAAAAGAAATGGGTTGTGATTTTTTATTTAATTAATGAGAAAGAATGCTAGCGATAGAAGGAAAAACAAAACAACTACCGTCATCGTCTTCAACATATGAGTATCAGTTTTGTGGATTGAAGCGTTTGGCGGAAAGCTGAGCATATAATACCGAGTGTTCTTCAATGACAGTGATGATAATGAGGGCAAGGCACCTCCACCATCCACGTGAGTCGCAAATTTCGACACGACTATGTCATTGTTATGGAATCCCTTCGGAATAGATATCGACTTACACTGCATTTTGGACGCTTGTAAAGGTGCCTGTCATTCTTGGCCTTCTATTATTGATAGATACCACAAAAAAAAGGATCCAAATGCGACTGAACATCTCACTACATGCCGACACCTACTGTAACACTTAGGTGCGTCAATATCTTGATCATTATTGGACTGTCGGGAGGCATGGTGTAATGCCTCGCAGGTTCGTGCGAAGGCGCGCGCCACTCCTGCTTCAAAATCGACTAAGTGTTGATGTGCGAGCACTCCAAACAATGAAGGCACAAGCTATATGTGCGCGTGGATATGAGAGGGCGCTCGCCTATTTATAAGGCGGATAGGCAGCTCGCCTTATGAACAAGCCGACAAAGGTATGCACGAAGCGTTGGGGCAAGCCAATGGTGATTGGCATAATCATTGGGGCGTTATGATTATAGAAGTGAAGGTCGGCCGCATGGAGGACAACACACCAAGTGAGCGTATATAAGCTTGGAGGCGCACGTTCATTTGGGCATCGAAGTCTTCGCAAGTCTCTTCGCATAAGAGTTGTGCGCACAAGAGATGAGCGCAAGTCTACCGCAGCTCGCACAAGGGGAATGAGCCCGCCGAGCCGGGCGAAGGTTTCAGGCGCACGGTGGTAGGGTTGAGTGGTGCGCAAGGGCGCCCACTGCACAGTGAATACTTGGTTTGGTTTGAGGCTTGGGCACGGGTCGTGCACGGGTGCATCCGCCCGCCCAATGCTAGACTTATATTGTTATCTTTGTATTCGGTGGATGGTTGAGGCAGACTGCTGTGCGTTCTTGCACGGGCGGGCGCCCAGTTGTATTATTAACGCCGGTGGAGCGCGGCTCCCGGTCATTGTAATTCCTATTCTATAATAAAAGATCGCTTCTTTTATATTATTGTTGAGCTATTATCATTCTTATATTGTTGATGGATTCCGCACATTAATAATATGTAATTCATGTTTATTATGAATTGTTAAGGCGTAGTTCGTAAAGTTAATTAACGATGGAACAAGTTATTAACTTAGGCGGTGCCGCACCCAGCCAATTTAAGGAAAAAAGAATTGGGGGCGTGAAAGGTGATATCAGAGCAACTGATTCGGGCATTGAAGCAGGGTTGCTCATGACAGGTGAAGCTGATTCAAGGTTGAAGAAGCTTGATGAACAAGGAAGAGTTATGGAGAAATCTTGGATGAACAGTCTGGGTTTCGTGGACTTGATGGTTTAGGGCAAGACCATTCAAGCTCTAGTGGACACGGGGGCCACTCATAACTTCATGACGACACGGTTGGCGAAAGAGGTTTGATTGATGATCTTCCCATCAAATTTGGAAGTCAAGGCAGTGAACTCTAGAGCTAAAGTGGCGGGTTTGGTACACGAAGTACCTGTGCAGATAAAAGACTGGAAGGGTCAGTTGGACTTCACAGTGATGGAGATGAACGACTTTGATATGATACTCGGACAGGATTTATTGAAGGGAAACAAGGCTATTGTTGTCCCCTTCTGTGATGAGGTGGTGCTGGTTGGACAAACACAAACTTGGACTTTGCCCACTCATAGGCAAAGGAGGGAAGTCAAGGTGCAGCATGTTTCGGCACTAAGTTTGGAGAAGGCTATGAAGGAGTCAGGTATGGAGACATATGCGGTGATGTTCAAGGATGTCAAAGGTGATGGAGTGGGGATGCCTGTTGCAGCTGAGATATCTGATGTGCTAACCAAATATGCAGATTTAATGCCTGATGAGCTTCCGAAGAAACTTCCACCAAGGCGTGCAGTGGACCATAGCATTGAGCATGAGCTAGGAAAGAAACCCTCGGCTAAAGCACCTTATCGGTTGTCAGGGCCTGAGTTGGAGGAGTTGAAACGACAGTTAAAGGAGTTAACTGATGCAGGTTTCATTAGACCTTCAAGGTCCCCTTATGGAGCTCCGGTATTGTTCCAGCTGAAGAAGGATTTGAATGAGCTACAGATGTGCTGTGATTACTGTGCATTGAACAAGCAGATGGTAAGGAACAGGTATCCTTTGCCATTGGCTGCTGATTTCTTTGACAAGCTTGCGAAAGCCCGAGTGTTTTCCAAGCTGGACTTAAGGCATGGGTAGTATCAGGTGCGGATAGCTGAAGGAGACGAGAAGAAGACTGCGATAGTAAAAAGGTATGGTAGCTTTGAGTTCCTTGTTATGCCATTCGGGTTGTGCAACGCTCCTGCTACATTTTGCACTTTGATGAACGATGTCCTACGACCATACTTGGATTCATTCGTAGTGGTGTACTTGGATGATATAGTGGTGTTCAGTGACAACATGGAGGATCATAAGAAGCAGTTGGCAACGGTGTTCGAGGCATTGAGGACAAATCAGTTGTTCTTGAAGAAGTCTAAGTGTGTTTTCGCTCAGACCGAGATTCCATTCCTTGGGCATATTGTTGGTCAAGGGTACATACGGATGGAGCTGAGCAGAGTGAAGGCGATCGAGGATTGGGTTGGACCGAAGAATGTTCATGAGATGAGGGTGTTTTTGGGCATGACCAACTACCAACGAAAGTTTGTAGAGGGGTACTCCAAGATGACATCGGCACTGACAGACCTATTGAAGGAAGACAAGAGGTGGAGTTGGATGAGCAAATGTCAAGAGGCATTTGATGACTTGAAGAAGAGGATGGTTACAGCACCGATACTGAAGTTGCCTGACTTCGAGAGACCATTTGAGGTACACACAGATGCTTCAGATTTTTCCATAGGAGGGGTTCTTATGAAGGATGGGCATCCCGTGGCATATGAAAGTCGGAAGTTGCAGGATAGAGAACGCAGGTATCCAGTTCATGAGAAGGAGATGACTGCGATTGTTCGTTGTCTTCGTGTGTGGAGGCATTACCTGATTGGGAAGCCGTTTGTTGTCGAGACTGACAACGTTGCAGCAAGTTATTTTGCATCACAATCGAAGCTTTCTGCGAAGCAAGCTCGTTGGCAGGACTTCTTGGCAGAATTCGACATGACTATCGGGTATAGACCGGGAAGGCACAATGTGGTAGCAGATGCCCTTAGCAGGAAATGACAACTTGCGGCATTGGAGGGAGAAGACCGGGCAGCAAGGAGTAGGAGTCGAGTTTAGATGTCAGAAGAGATGCAGAATAAGATCAAGGAAAGTATTGAAACTGATACTTTGGCGCAGAATATAGTGAAGCAGATAAAGGAGGGGAAGACATGAAAGTTCTTTCTACGAGACGGGTTCTTGTTCTTTGGAAACCGACTCTATGTTCCAAAGTCATCTAGGCTCAGGAGGCACCTTTTGAAGGAGTGCCACGACTCGCCATGGGATGGCCACCCAGGGATGCGTCGTTCTTTGGCATTGTTGGAGAGAGGATTCTTTTGGTAGAAGATGCGAGAGGATGTAGAGGAGTATGTACATACGTGCATCATTTGTCAACAGGACAAATCGGATACTCAGAGGCAAGGAGGACTGTTGCAGCCTTTACCGATTCCTGAGAGACCATGGATGAGTGTCTCGATGGACTTCATCACTCAGTTACCACAGGTTCAAGGGTATAATGGGATTATGGTCGTGGTTGATCGTTTTTCCAAGTATGTTGTCTTTGTTCCTACAAAGATACCTTGTGGAGCCGAGCGGACTGCGGAGTTGTTCTTTAATAACATAGTGAAATATTGGGGGATGCCATTGAGCATTGTGTCGGATAGAGATCCACGTTTTACAGGCAGATTTTGGACCACATTGTTCAAGTTAGTTGGGACGGAGTTGTTGATGAGTTCGAGTTACCATCCACAGACAGATGGGTAGACCGAGAGAATCAACGCATTGCTGGAGGACTACTTGTGACATTATGTGACGGCTGATCAGAAGAATTGGCCTAAACTCTTGGATATTGCTTAGTTTAGCTACAATACTCAAAAGAGTTCTGCGACGGGGTATAGTCCATTTGAATTGGTGGATGGATAGATGCCAGTTGCACCGCATACCATAGTGATGGGAGGCTTCTTGAGAAGTCCTCATGCGGGGAAGTTCATGAAGGCTTGGGAAGAGACCTTGGAGTTAGCACAGTTGCGCTTGCACAATGCTGCAAGGAGGATGAAAAAGTATGCTGATCATGGAAGACGGGAGGCACACTTCAGTGTGGGAGATATGGTGTTTCTCAGGATTAACGGGGAGCAGTTTCAGCCAGCCGAGGGGACGACGAGCAAACTGACACATAGGTATGAGGGACCATTCTGAGTGAAGAAGAAAGTGGGGGAAGTTGCTTACGAGCTAGAGCTTCCATGCCATATGCACATGAAGCATCCAATTTTTCATGTGAGTCAGTTGAAGAGATGTAGACTTGATTCAGACCATCCGGAGAGAGTTGAACAGACGAGAGGACCAGCCGAGTTGGTTGCCACATGAGAAGGGAATTTCCTTGCAGATGGAAGGATGCGCCGGAGGAAGACAGTTGGGAATCGAAGGACTCACTTTGGAGATGGAAGAACAAGATCGAGAAGTACGACAGGAAGTTGAGGAGAAGAGCAGGATTGTCGAGGGTGACAATGATTTCCGGTGGGGGAGGATGTAACGCCTCGCAAGTTCGTGCGAAGGCGCGCACCCCTCCCGCTTGAAAATCGACTAAGTGTTGATGTGCGAGCACTCCAAACGACGAAGGCACAAGTTATATGTGCGCGCGGATATGAGAGGGCGCTCGCGCATTTATAAGGCAGACAGGCAGCTCGCCTTACGAACCAGCCGACGAAGGTATGCATGAGGCGTTGGGGCAAGCCGACGGTGATTGGCATAATCGTTGGGCGTTATGATTATAGAAGTGAAGGTTGGCTGCATGGAGGACGACACACCAAGTGAGCGTATATAAGCTTGGAGGCGCACGTTCATTTGGGCATCGAAGTCTTCGCAAGTCTCTTCGCATAAGAGTTGTGCGCACAAGAGATGAGCGCAAGTCTACCATAGCTCGCACAAGGGGAATGAGCCCGCCGAGCTGGGCGAAGGTTTCGGGTGCACGGTGGTAGGGTTGAGTGGTTCGCACGGGCGCCCACCGTACGGTGAATACTTGTGTGCGTCGAGGCTTGGGCATGGGTCGTGCATGGGTGCGCCCGCCCACCCAACGCTAGACTTGTATTGTTATCTTTGTATTCGCTGGATGGTTGACGCAGACCGCCATGCGTTCCTGCACGGGCGGGCGCCCACTTGTATTATTAACGCCGGTGGAGCGCGGCTCCCGGTCATTGTAATTCCTCTTATATAATAAAAGATCACTTCTTTTATATTATTATTGAGCTATTATCATTCTTATATTGTTGATGGATTTCACACATTAATAATATGTAATTCATGTTTTTTATGAATTGTTAAGGCGTAGTTCGTAAAGTTAACTAACAATGGAACAAGTTATTAACTTAGGTAGTGCCGCACCCGGCCAATTTAAGGAAAAATTAATTGGGGGTCTGATAGGTGGTATCAGAACAACTGATTCGGGCATTGAAGCAGGGTTTCTCATGACAGGTGAAGCTGATTCAGGGTTGAAGAAGCTTGATGAACAAGGAAGAGTTATGGAGAAATCGTGGATGAACAGTCTGGGTTTTGTGGACTTGATGGTTCAGGGCAAGACCATTCAAGCTATGGTGGATGTGGGGGCCACTCATAACTTCATGACGACACGGTTGGCGAAAGAGGTTGGACTGATGATCTTCCGATCAAATGTGGAAGTCAAGGCAGTGAACTCTAGAGCTAAAGTGGCGGGTTTGGTACATTAAATACCTATGCAGATAAAAGACTGGAAGGGTCAGTTGGACTTCACAGTGATGGAGATGAACGACTTTGATATGATACTCGGACATGATTTCTTGAAGGGCAACAAGGCTATTGTTGTCCCCTTCTATGATGAGGTGGTGCTGGTTGGACAGACACAAACTTGGACTTTGCCCACTCATAGGCAAAGGAGGGAAGTCAAGGTGCAGCATGTTTCGGCACTAAGTTTGGAGAAGGCTATGAAGGAGTCAGATATGGAGACATATGCGGTGATGTTCAAGGATGTCGAAGGTGATGGAGTGGGGACGCCTGTTCCAGCTGAGATATCTGATGTGCTGACCAAATATGCAGATTTGATGCCTGATGAGCTTCCGAAGAAACTTCCACCAAGGCGTGCAGTGGACCATAGCATTGAGCTTGAGCCAGGAAAGCAACCCCCGGCTAAAGCACCTTATCGGTTGTCAGGGCCTGAGTTGGAGGAGTTGAAACGACAGTTAAAGGAGTTAACTGATGCAGGTTTCATTAGACCTTCAAGGTCCCCTTATGGAGCTCCGGTATTGTTCCAGTGGAAGAAGGATTCGAATGAGCTACGCATGTGCTGTGATTACCGTGAATTGAACAGGCAGACGGTAAGGAACAGGTATCCTTTGCCATTGGCTACTGATTGCTTTGACAAGATTGCGAAAGCCCGAGTGTTTTCCAAGCTGGACTTGAGGCATGGGTATTATCAGGTGCGGATAGCTGAAGGAGACGAGAAGAAGATCACTATAGTAACAAGGTATGGTAGCATTGAGTTCCTTGTTATGCCATTCGGGTTGTGCAACGCTCCTGCTACGTTTTGCACTTTGATGAACGATGTCCTACGACCATACTTGGATTCGTTCGTAGTGGTGTACTTGGATGATATAGTGGTGTTCAGTGACAAGATGGAGGATCATAAGAAGCACTTGGCAATGGTGTTCGAGGCACTGAGGACAAATCAGCTGTTCTTGAAGAAGTCTAAGTGTGTGTTCGCTCAGACCGAGATTCCGTTCCTTGGGCATATTGTTGGTCAAGGGTACATACGGATGGAACCGAGCAGAGTGAACGCGATCGAGGACTGGGTTGAACCGAAGAATGTTCATGAGATGAGGGTGTTTTTGGGCATAACAAACTACCAACGAAAGTTTGTAAAGGGGTACTCCAAGGTGACATCGGCACTGACAGACCTATTGAAGAAAGACAAGAGGTGGAGTTGGACGAGCAAATGTCAAGAGGCATTTGATGACTTGAAGAAGAGGATGGTTACAGCACCGATACTGAAGTTGCCTGACTTCGAGAGACCATTTGAGGTTCACACAGATGCTTTAGATTTTGCCATAGGAGGGGTTCTTATGCAGGATGGGCATCTGGTGGCGTATGAATGTCGAAAGTTGCAGGATAGAGAACAGAGGTATCCGGTTCATGAGAAGAGATGACTGCAATCGTTCATTGTCTTCATGTGTGGAGGCATTACCTGATTGGGAAGCTGTTTGTTGTCAAGACTGACAACATTGCAGCAAGTTATTTTGCATCACAACCGAAGCTTTCTGCGAAGCAAGCTCGTTGGCAGGACTTCTTGGCAGAATTCGACATGACTATCGAGTATAGACCGGGAAGGCACAATGTGGTAGCACATGCCCTTAGCAGGAAGGGACAACTTGCGGCATTGGAGGGAGAAGACCGGGTAGCAAGGAGTAGGAGTCGAGTTCAGATGTCAGAAGAGATGCAGAATAAGATCAAGGAAAGTATTGAAACTGATACTTTGGCGTAGAATATAGTGAAGCAGATAAAGGAGGGGAAGACACGAAAGTTCTTTCTACGAGACGGGTTCTTGTTCTTTGGAAACCGACTCTATGTTCCAAAGTCATCTGGGCTTAGGAGGCACCTTTTGAAGGAGTGCCACGACTCGCCATGGTCTAGCCACCCAGGGATGCGTCGTTCTTTGACATTGTTGGAGAGAGGATTCTTTTGGGAGAAGATGCGAGAGGATGTAGAGGAGTATGTACATACGTGCATCATTTGACAATAGGACAAATCGGATACTCAGAGGCAAGGAGGACTGTTGCAGCCTTTACCGATTCCTGAGAGACGATGGATGAGTGTCTCGATGGACTTCATCACTCAGTTACCACAGGTTCAAGGGTATAATGGGATTATGGTCGTGTTTGATCGTTTTTCCAAGTATGTTGTCTTTGTTCCTACAAAGATACCTTGTGGAGCCGAGTGGACTGCGGAGTTGTTCTTTAAGAACATAGTGAAATTTTGGGGGATGCCATTGAGCATTGTGTCGGATAGAGATCCACGTTTTACAGGCAGATTTTGGACCACATTTTTCAAGTTAGTCGGGACGGAGTTGTTGATGAGTTCGAGTTACCATTCGTAGACAGATGGGCAGACCGAGAGAATCAACGCATTGCTGGAGGACTACTTACGACATTATGTGACGGCTGATCAGAAGAATTGGCCTGAACTCTTGGATATTGCTCAGTTTAGCTACAATATTCAAAAGAGTTCCGCGACGGGGTATAGTCCATTTGAATTGTTGAATGGACAGATGTCGGTTGCACCGCATACCGTAGTGACGGGAGGCTTCTTGAGAAGTCCTCATGTAGAGAAGTTCATGAAGGCTTGGGAAGAGACCTTGGAGTTAGCACGGTTGCGCTTGCACAGTGCTGCAAGGAGGATGAAAAAGTCTGCTGATCGTGGAAGACGAGAGGCACACTTCAATGTGGGAGATATGGTGTTTCTCAGGATTACCGGGGAGCAGCTTCAGCCAGCCAAGGGGACGACGAGCAAACTGACACAGAAGTATGAGGGACCATTCTGAGTGAAAAAGAAAGTGGGGGAAGTTGCTTACAAGCTGGAGCTTCCACGCCATATGCACATGAAGCATCCAGTTTTTCATGTGAGTCAGTTGAAGAGATGTAGACTTGATTCAGACCATCCGGAGAGAGTTGAACCGATGAGAGGACCAGCCGGGATTGTGGACAGACCAGGACTAGAGTTGGAGAATATTTTGAGTCTCAGAACTACAGGAGTTGGTTGCCACATGAGAAGGGAATTTCTTTGCAGATGGAAGGATGCGCCGGAGGAAGACAGCTGGGAATCGAAGGACTCACTTTGGAGATGGAAGAAAAAGATCGATAATTACGACAGGAAGTTGAGGAGAAGAGCAGGATTGTCGAGGGCGACAATGATTTCCGGTGGGGGAGGATGTAACGCCTCGCAGGTTCGTGCGAAGGCGCGCGCCCCTCCCACTTGAAAATTGACTAAGTGTTGATGTGCGAGCGCTCCAAACGTCGAAAACACAAGTTATATGTGCGCGGGGATATGAGAGGGCACTTGCCCATTTATAAGGCGGACAGGCAGCTTGCCTTACGAACGAACCGACGAAGGTATGCACGAAGCATTGGGGCAAGCCGACGGTGATTGGCATAATCGTTGGGCGTTTTGATTATAGAAGTGAAGGTCGGCCGCATGGAGGACGACACACCAAGTGAGCGTATATAAGCTTGGAGGCGCACGTTCATTTGGGCATCGAAGTCTTCGCAAGTCTCTTCGCATAAGAGTTGTGCGCACAAGAGATGAGTGCAAGTCTACTGCAGCTCGCACAAGGGGAATGAGCCCGCCGAGCCGGGCGAAGGTTTCGGGTGCATGGTGGTAGGGTTGAGTGGTTCGCAGGGCGCCCACCGCATGTTGAATTCTTGGTTTGGGTCGAGGCTTGGGCACGGGTCGTGCACGGGTGCGCCCGCCCGCCCAACGCTAGACTTGTATTGTTATCTTTGTATTCGGTGGATGGTTGACGCAGACCGCCGTGCGTTCTTGAACGGGTGGCCGCCCACTTGTATTATTAACGCCGATGGAGCGCGACTCCCTATCATTGTAATTCCTCTTATATAATAAAAGATCGCTTCTTTTATATTATTGTTGAGCTATTATCATTCTTATATTGTTGATGGATTCCGCACATTAATAATATGTAATTCATGTTTATTATGAATTGTTAAGGTGTAGTTCATAAAGCTAATTAACGATGGAACAAGTTATTAACTTAGGCGGTGCCGCACCCGGCCAATTTAAGGAAAAAAGAATTGGGGGCGTGACAGGTGGTATCAGAGCAACTGATTCAGGCATTGAAGCAGGGTTGCTCATGATAGGTGAAGCTGATTCAGGGTTGAAGAAGCTTGATGAACAAGGAAGAGTTAAGGAGAAATCATGGATGAACAGTCTGGGTTTTGTGGACTTGATGGTTCAGGGCAAGACCATTCAAGCTCTGGTGGACACGGGGGCCACTCATAACTTCATGATGACACGTTTAGCGAAAGAGGTTGGACTGATGATCTTCCCATCAAATGTGGAAGTCAAGGCAGTGAACTCTAGAGCTAAAGGTGTGGGTTTGTTACACGAAGTACCTGTGCAGATAAAAGACTAGAAGGGTCAGTTGGACTTCACAGTGATGGAGATGAACGACTTTGATATGATACTCGGACAGGATTTCTTGAAGAGAAACAAGGCTATTGTTGTCCCCTTCTATGATGAGGTGGTGCTAGTTGGACAGACACAAACTTGGACTTTGCCCACTCATAGGCAAAGGAGGGAAGTCAAGGTGCAGCATGTTTCGGCACTAAGTTTGGAGAAGGCTATGAAGGAGTCAGATATGGAGACATATGCGGTGATGTTCAAGGATGTCGAAGGTGATGGAGTGGGGACGCCTGTTCCAGCTGAGATATCTGATGTGCTGACCAAATATGCAGATTTGATGCCCGATGAGCTTCTGAAGAAACTTCCACCAAGGCGTGCAGTGGACCATAGCATTGAGCTTGAGCCAGGAAAGCAACCCCAGCTAAAGCACCTTATCGGTTGTCAGGGCCTGAGTTGGAGGAGTTGAAAGGACAGTTAAAGGAGTTAACTGATGCAGGTTTCATTAGACCTTCAAGGTCCCCTTATGGAGCTCTGGTATTGTTCCAGCGGAAGAAGGATTCGAATGAGCTACGAATCTGCTGTGATTACCGTGCATTGATCAAGCAGACGGTAAGGAATAGGTATCCTTTCCCATTGGCTTCTGATTGCTTTGACAAGCTTGCGAAAGCCCGAGTGTTTTCCAAGCTGGACTTGAGGCATGGGTATTATCAGGTGCGGATAGCTGAAGGAGATGAGAAGAAGACCGCGATAGTAACAAGGTATGGTAGCTTTGAGTTCCTTGTTATGCCATTCGGGTTGTGCAACGCTCCTGCTACGTTTTGCACTTTGATGAATGATGTCCTACGACCATACTTGGATTCGTTCGTAGTGGTGTACTTGGATGATATAGTGTTGTTCAGTGACAACATGGAGGATCATAAGAAGCACTTGGCAATGGTGTTCGAGGCACTGAGGAAAAATCAGTTGTTCTTGAAGAAGTCTAAGTGTGTGTTCGCTCAGACCGAGATTCCGTTCCTTGGGCATATTGTTGGTCAAGGGTACATACGGATGGAGCCGAACAGAGTGAAGGCGATCAAGGACTGGGTTGAACCGAAGAATGTTCATGAGATGAGGGTGTTTTTGGGCATGACCAACTACCAATGAAAGTTTGTAGAGGGGTACTCCAAGGTGACATCGGCACTGACAGACCTATTGAAGAAAGACAAGAGGTGGAGTTGGACGAGCAAATGTCAAGAGGCATTTGATCACTTGAAGAAGAGGATGGTTACAACACCGATACTGAAGTTTCCTGACTTAGAGAGACCATTTGAGGTACACACAGATGCTTCATATTTTTCCATAGGAGGGGTTCTTATGAAGGATGGGCATCCGGTGGCATATGAAAGTCGGAAGTTGCACGATAGAGAACAGAGGTATCCAGTTCATGAGAAGGAGATGACTCCGATCGTTCATTGTCTTCATGTGTGGAGGCATTACCTGATTGGGAAGCCATTTGTTGTCAAGACTAACAACGTTGCAGCAAGTTATTTTGCATCACAACCGAAGCTTTCTGCGAAGCAAGCTCGTTGGCAGGACTTCTTTGAAGAATTCGACATGACTATCGAGTATAGACCGGGAAGGCACAATGTGGTAGCAGATGCCCTTAGCAGGAAGGGACAACTTGCGACATTGGAGGGAGAAGACCGGGCAACAAGGAGTAGGAGTCGAGTTCAGATGTCAGAATAGATGCAGAATAAGATCAAGGAAAGTATTGAAACTGATACTTTGGCGCAGAATATAGTGAAGCAGATAAAGGAGGGGAAGACACGAAATTTCTTTCTACGAGACGGGTTCTTGTTCTTTGGAAACCGACTCTATGTTCCAAAGTCATCTGGGCTCAGGAGGCACCTTTTGAAGGAGTGCCACGACTCACCATGGCCTGGCCACCCAGGGATGCGTCGTTCTTTGGCATTGTTGGAGAGAGGATTCTTTTGGGAGAAGATGCGAGAGGATGTAGAGGAGTATGTACATACGTGCATCATTTGTCAACAGAAAAAATCAGATACTCAAAGGCAAGGAATACTGTTGCAGCCTTTACCAATTCCTGAGAGACCATGGATGAGTGTCTCGATGGACTTCATCACTCAGTTACCACAGGTTCAAGGGTATAATGGGATTATGGTCGTGGTTGATCGTTTTTCCAAGTATGCTGTCTTTGTTCCTACAAAGATACCTTGTGGAGCCGAGCAGACTGTGGAGTTGTTCTTTAAGAACATAGTGAAATATTGGGGGATGCCATTGAGCATTGTGTCAGATAGAGATCCGTGCTTTACAGGCAGATTTTGGACCACATTGTTCAAGTTAGTCGGGACGGAGTTGTTGATGAGTTCGAGTTACCATCCGTAGACAGATGGGCAGACCGAGAGAATCAACGCATTGCTAGAGGACTACTTGCGACATTATGTGACGGCTAATCAGAAGAATTGGCCTGAACTCTTGGATATTGCTCAGTTTAGCTACAATATTCAAAAGAGTTCTGCGACAGGGTATAGTCCATTTGAATTGGTGAATGGACAGATGCCGGTTGCACCGCATACTGTAGTGACGGGAGGCTTCTTGAGAAGTCCTCATGCGGGGAAGTTCATGAAGGCTTGGGAAGAGACCTTGGAGTTAGCACGGTTGCGCTTGCACAATGCTGCAAGGAAGATGAAAAATTATGCGGATCGTGGAAGACGAGAGGCACACTTCAGTGTGGGAGATATGGTGTTTCTCAGGATTACCGAGGAGCAGTTTCAGCTAGCCGAGGGGATAACGAGCAAACTGACACAGAAGTATGAGGGACCATTCTGAGTGAAGAAGAAAGTGGGGGAAGTTGCTTACGAGCTGGAGCTTCCACGCCATATGCACATGAAGCATCCAGTTTTTCATGTGAGTCAGTTGAAGAGATGTAGACTTGATTCAGACCATTTGGAGAGAGTTGAACCGATGAGAGGACCAGCCGGGATTGTGGACAGACCAGGACTAGAGTTGGAGAATATTTTGAGTCTCAGAACTACAGGAGTTGGTTGCCACATGAGAAGGGAATTTCTTTGCAGATGGAAGGATGCGCCGGAGGAAGACAGCTGGGAATCGAAGGATTCACTTTGGAGATGGAAGAACAAGATCGAGAAGTACGACAGGAAGTTGAGGAGAAGAGCAGGATTTTCGAGGGTGACAATGATTTCCGGTGGGGGAGGATGTAATGCCTCGCAGGTTCGTGCGAAGGCGCACGCCCCTCCCATTTGAAAATCGACTAAGTGTTGATGTGCGAGTGCTCCAAACGATGAAGGCACAAGTTATATGTGTGCGCGGATATGAGAGGGTGCTCGCCCATTTATAAGGCGGACAGGCAGCTCGCCTTACGAACGAGCCGATGAAGGTATGCACGAAGCGTTGGGGCAAGCCGACGGTGATTGGCATAATCGTTGGGCGTTATGATTATAGAAGTGAAGGTCGGCCGCATGGAGCACGACACACCAAGTGAGCGTATATAAGCTTGGAGGTGCACGTTCATTTGGGCATCGAAGTCTTCGCAAGTCTCTTCGCATAAGAGTTGTGTGCACAAGAGATGAGCGCAAGTCTACTGCAGCGCGCACAAGGGGAATGTTCCTGCCGAGCCGGGCGAAGGTTTCGGGTGCACGGTTGTAGGGTTGAGTGGTGCGCACCGGCGCCCACCGCACGGTGAATACTTGGTTTGGGTTGAGGCTTGGGCACGGGTCGTTCACGGGTGCGCCCGCCCGCCCAGCGCTAGATTTGTATTGTTATCTTTGTATTCGGTGGATGGTTGAAGCAGACCACCGTGCGTTCTTGCACGGGTGGGCGCCCACTTGTATTATTAACGCCGGTGGAGCGCAGCTCCCGGTCCTTGTAATTCCTCTTATATAATAAAAGATCGCTTCTTTTATACTATTGTTGAACTATTATCATTCTTATATTGTTGATGGATTCCGCACATTAATAATATGTAATTCATGTTTATTATGAATTGTTAAGGCATAGCTCGTAAAATTAATTAACGATGGAACAAGTTATTAACTTAGGCGGTGCCGCACCCGGCCAATTTAAAGAAAAAAGAATTGGAGGCGTGACACATGAGTGGAATTTCAAAATCAAATCACGCATTATTTGACCGTTCTAATGAGATCCAAGACGTCACAATCAATTCTGTTTTTGTTAGTCTTGTCCATTGGAGAATTAGAATTTTCGATTATATTCGACCATCATATGGTTTCGCATTTCATTATTCAATTCCATCTCTATCGCGAAGCTGCATGCAGTTTCAGAATTGCCGTGCATTCATTACCCTATGTTTTGGGATATTTGTTTTTTAAAACATGGATGGTGGTGAGGTGCCGGGTTGGAATTTCGAAATAAACTCACCCGTCAAATTTTCTTTTTTAATTTGTGCTCACAGTTTTAAACAACGATCTTGACAGTTTCAAAAATGTTTAAAGTGTATTTCACAGGCAAATCACCACGTGAGCCCATCAAATTTCATGCATGGTGCGGTGTCCCTTAGATTCTAATTTGTGTTCACAGTTTTAAACAACGATCTTGACAGTTTCTTAAAATTTAAAAAAAAATTAAGTGTATTTGACAGGCAAATCACCCGGTGAGCCCATCAAATTTCATGCCTGGTGCGGTGTCCCTTAAATAATTTAAGTGCTTTTCGATGTGTCTGGGAAATTTTGATGTGATGTGTTTACAGTGGAGTTATACTTACAGATTAGGTATAGCTTTCAGAATAATATTTTAGTGGACTGAATGCTGATGGAACCATTTTAGGCTCAAGAGCTTGAAATTTTCATGTGATATGTTAACATTAAAGGCCAGTGAGAAGTTATGAAAATTCAGTGGATAGGACGCTGATTTGCACCGTAGAACTTGGTTCATATTCTAGAATATATGCATAATATTTACCTATTGGCATACCTTTTAAGTAGCAAAGGAAACTTCGAGTCACGTATGTCAGTTGAATGTCTGGAAAGTAATTTTTTTTTTATAGATGTTTAGTAGTTGTATAGTGAAAGGATGCAGTGGAATAGGTGATTATTTATTAATGGTTAAATATCATGCTGTGCTTATTTTATGAATTTTAAATTGCGTGTGGTCTTTACTTTATGTATTAAAGGGTATTTTTCAGAGGTAAATATTAGTATTTTTTCATATATTTTAAATTTTTTTGAGGGATGAATGTATATTTTTTCTTAACATTATAATTAAATTAATAATTAGTTTAAGGTTTCTAATTCAATTTAAGGTGGATGAGAAGTTTTTGATTTTTTTAATTATTTTAATTTACTATTTAGATTGATTGGCAAGGGAATATGCTCAACATATGTTTGATCTGAATGCTTATCAATGGCTGTAGTTTGTTAGGTTGCATTCACTTTTAATAAATTTAAAAAAATTGATGTCCTAACACCCACCAATTTCATAGCAATTTTCAAAGCATACCTAGCTTTAGAAAAATTGCCTTATATGTTGGTTGTGAATGATAGAAACTCTTCAACATTTTTTTTAATAAAATCAAAGTTAATAATAATAATTTTATTGCAATAATTAATAAAAATATGCTTGTTGCATTAGGTTTTTTTGTTATATATTTATCAATGGCAAATACAAATAAATATCAACTACATTAATATTTTTAATGTGGTATTATATTAATAGCAGTATTATATTATTTTAATGAAAAACTCAATGATAAATCTAAGTTAGATATATAGAAACTACAATGGAATAGTGATAATTTATGAAAGAGGAACTAGAGAGTAATTGATATATTCGGGAGAGTTTTATGGTACATTGTCATTGATTTGTGCATCATTTCTTGAAGTTATATATGCTGTCTAACCTAGGCATGAATCTTATTTCCAACAAATTGTACTTGTCCTTGGTTAAAATCTCATGAATTTGTTAGTTATTCTCTGCATAAAATATGAGCATGAAAAATTTATATAAAAGATATTGTGTACTTTACAGATTTTCATATTAGCATATATCCAATTCTCTTTTACTTTCATGACATATAATTATTGAGAGTGTTTCCCAGTTCCATGTTAAAAGGATTCTTTCATATTTTAATAAAGTGCTCTTTGTCACTTGTCCAACATAAAATACATAAGTTTTAAAATAATAAAATGCAATGAAGGGATTTATATTTTTTATTTTTTATTATCTTCCTTTTAAAGGACATATCATATTGTTTATCTAAAAATATAAAGATTTAGGATTTTGGCTTTAACATTATGTTTTAATTTATGTACGTAATTTGGTCAATTTTTCAAAAAGAAATAGAATAGTCTCTCTGTATTTTGTTGCTAAGTTTGTGATAAGTGACAAAATTGACCTTCCTCATTCACCTTCCATAATTGAAAATTTAAATATTGAAGACATCTATTAACCATCATAAGCAAAAATGTTTCATCAAATCAACAGCTTTTTACCTATTCTTTTGTGAACCTTTGTTTTTCTTAACTATGTTGATTTCAACAAGTAATATGGATTCATTTATCGCATTCGAAAATGTGTCCATGTCAATAGAAATACCAATTCTTCCATTCCATTCAATTCATAAATATATAAATATATGTAGAAGTTAGGTATTTTGACTTACTCAACATATCATTCATATGCTAATTCTCCAATATTATAGTTTGTCATTAAACACAATATTTTTTAATTGGTTGAGATTAAATAGCATTGACATCTTCTAATTGTAAAAGCTAAACGTTTTTATAAAAAAATACATTTTCAAAGTAAACATAAAATCTCAGGAATAATTTAAATAAAAAACATATTAAAAGCTCCTTACCATAAGATTACGTTAAATTGGATAAATCCAACCCTCAAACCTATTTTATATTATTAAGGTAAATTGGAAATACTCACACCTATTTATATTATGAAGGTAAATTGGAAAGGCTTAGTTAACCATTCCACATAGGGAAAAAATAATTTCAAGGTAAAGCTGTATTCTATATACACACTTAAACATATTATTTGAAATTTATAATAACTTACTTTTTATAAGATATATTAATAATTATTCTATTTGTCAAGCAAATATAATCTTTGGCAATTTTTCATTTCTTAATCGAAACGACTATTACACCTCTGTTTATCGTACACATTTGCTATGACCTATGTTGTAACAACATCATTTGATTTGAATAAATAAGTGGCAAGCATTACATCGGTCAGTCATAGAATCATCGAAAAATAGAAATCAATCCACACGAAGCATCAGGGAAATGATATTTACAAGAAAAAGGAATTCGTGAATACTGACCGTAGTTACTTCCATCGAATGGGGTGATCTGCATAACTGAATAACCTTGTCCGAATGGGTGGTTGACCGGAAAGAAGAAAAATTTACAAATTAAGTAATAAAAATAGAAATACCGCGGAAAATTTTAATATTGTCGTTTCTGTTTATGTAATATCTGGACATGTAAGATTATATGTCTAGACAAATTTTTTTACGGGGAAGTGACCCGAGCATAGGAAGCAGAGGAGAAAACTTTATTTACGAAGCAAACCCTCATTTACTAAGGACTTTATTGTCACTCACTTACATTAAAGAATAGATGAATAGAGGGAAAGAGAGTTAGAAAATTTGAGGTAGAGAGATAAAAGATTAATAATGTAAAGAGTGATCTGTAAAGAGTGATCTATAATGATAATAAAAATGTAATTGGTAAAATGGTACATATTATTAGCAATTATATTAAAGGTGTAAAGGAATGTCAATAAGAAAAGTGGGGAGAATGTGGAAGGCAATAATCAAGTGAAATATATGGACAATGAAATACAATCAAAATTTGAATTTATATATATCTTCTAAAGAATGTAGTAGGAGATTAAATTTAAGAAGTTAAACTAACATAAATAGCATAAGGTAAATAACAAAGGAGTTCAATTTCTTTGGTTTTTTTGAAATGGCATGAAATAAATTTTGAACATGGAAATTATGAGGCTTCTATCACCTAAAGATATCACTACCACTTGGAGAAACGACTTTTATTGTAAGTTGTTGTTAAGATGCGCAAAAAGTACACTACAGATAGCATTGTTGTATTGATAAATGTTGTGAAAGAACTTGGGAAAGGCTCTACGATCAGACAACTAAGTGACTTCTAAGAAAGTTTACTTTTGCATATTTGTGAAAAGGTTGTTGGATGAATATGTCATTTATATACAATAATCTTTTGAAAAATGATTGAAATATTGGTTGAGATGGCTCTCTTGGAATACACAAATGGTTCATCATATTTAACAAGTAAGAAATGAGGCACTTACTCAATTAAATATATCCCCAAACATTATGGTAGACATTATTATATTTTATACTCTTAGTTTGAAGAAACGATTTTGTGGCATAGCTCCTTATGTCTTTTATTGTGTGTGGTGTTCCTTGTTTACTGGAACATAATATTCATAACAAAATGCACAAAAATATTGTGGGAAAATAAAATTAACAAATTTTAAACTTAAATATTGTATAATGTTTTTAGAGAAAATTTAGATAGATTTTTTTTTCTTAATATTTAAATTCTAGTTATCAAAACTATATTTAATTAATAAATATATTTTAAAAACTTCAACTAACTTAATTATTAAAAATAATCCAACCAATTAAAAGAATTTAACTAACTACCTAATCGCTATGATTTCTATAATGAATCATAATATTAACATTTTAAAATTGGACATAATCTATATTTCTAAAGAGGGGGAGTTAGCTTGCGCTGCGCTGCTGCAACCCTAGCCACGCCCGACTAATTCCACACTCCTTCGTGTGATCTATCCCCCATGGAGCTTGGAGGTGGTCGTTGCCTCCGGAGCTCGAAGCCTTCAGAACTCTAGTAGCTGCATCAGGAAAACGACAGACCACAAGCTCGCAGCAAAAGTTCATAGAAAAATTGGATAACATCCCCACGGTGACCTTGCTTGTGGAGGAAACCTGCAGAACAACGCTGAAACTAGCAGAAAGAGGCCTCACTGGCCAGTTTACGGGATTGTGGCTATCCCCGAAAGCAGTGGAAGATTGGGTTAAAAGAAACTGGATACCACTGGTCAATGAAGGAATAAAGAGTCACTTTGTAGGCAAAGGGTTCTTCGTTTTTGTGTTTGATAACGCAGAGGACAGAAGCCTAATCTTCAGAAATGGGCCATACTTCATGGGTCCCCAAGGTCTCTACTTGAACAAATGGTCCCCAGATTTCGATCCAGCACAAGATGTGCCCACGGCAATCCCTATATGGGTGCGTCTCCCGCACCTTCCCATTCATTGCTAGAGCTAGAACTCGCTACAATCCATCGGCAATGCCCTAGGAGGATACACAGATCAGGCACCAAGGAAGGATCAATTCTCCTGTGCTCGAATCTGTGTAGAGGTTGACCTGGAAATCGGGCTACCAGAAGCAATAAAACTATCGGTGGCAGATTGGACACATATCCAAGAGCTCGACTATGAACAGTTGCCCTTCAAGTGTCGACACTGTCACGAGTACGGGCACTTCGCAAGATACTGCAAAAAGAGAAATGATGAGGTATCAGAGAAAGAAAAGGGTGAACAATGGAAACAAGCAAAGAAAACAACAAGCAGCAGGCAGAACAACAAAAATAAAGCTAAAGAGACAGAGAATAAAGTAGGACATGAAAGTGCAAGCAATCAAAACACTGGAAGCAGAGATACAATCAGCATTGAGGGGGACAAAAACCCCTTTGAATCTCTCAAGGATCCTCCAGAGACAGAGCAAGAAGATCCACCTCAGCTAGAGAACAACAAGGATCCTCCAGAGATAGAGCGAGAAGATCCACCTCAACTGGAGAACAACGACACCTTAGAGCCAGGTAAAAACCCAATCCCAATTCCAAGTAATACTTCCTCCCCTTCTTATGCAGATATAATCAAACAAAAGAAGAGAAACACATAGAATATGGGCTCATCAGATGATGAAACATTTGAAAGGCCATCAAAAAATGTCGGAAGAACAACAAACAGGGAAACCAGGGAAGAAGAGTCAGAAAGGTAAAAAACCCTTGGTAGTCAAGCTACCATAGAGATGACACTTGGGAGGAATACCAGGCCAAGGGCCCCCAAGGGAGGAGGGCCTACCCCAACAAGTGGTAAATGATGCAGCTGATCTCTTGGAATTGCAGGGGTTTGGGGAATCCCAGAAAGGCAGAAGCCATAAAAGATCTATTGAAAATGGAACCCTCAGACATCCTCATGCTCCAAGAAACAAAGGTAGAAGGGGAGATCCTTCTAAATACTAGTAACACCAAATGGAAATTCGACTCTGGAAAGGTTGTTAGTGCAAGAGGCACGGCTAGAGGAATAGGAACATTCTGGGCAAAAAACTCATTTTCTCTAGAAAGATCCTTCGAGACCCGACACTGGATATTTACGAAATTGTGCCACATAGCAAACAATCTCAATCTAGCCTTGTTTAATATGTATCTTCCTGTTCACTACGAGGAAAAGAAAGAGTGCCGGAAGACACTCTCAGAGTTTTTAGATCATATCAATCCCAGGAACATAGTTATAGGAGGCGACCTGAATATAATTCTTGATCCTAAAGAGAAGAGAGGAGGGACTTACTCAAGAGACCATTTTCTTACCACAATGGAGAATATAATATTACAGAGGGACTTAGTATATTTCAAGCCTGTCAAAGGAAAATACACTTGGACCAACAACAGAACAGGAGAAAATCATATCGCAGCAAGGCTGGACAGATTCCTCATCAGTAGCCCTATAATGATGGGGAAAAGAATAGTCATCAATAACATTCTTCCAAAGCTCACCTCAGATCAAAAACTTGTTCTACTCTGCCTAAAAGATGAAGAAGACCTAGGCCCTCTTCCCTTTCGCTTCAGTCCGCTCTAGGCGGAAAGAGAAGGATTCTTTGAAACAGTTCAAACAGCATGGAGAACAGAAGTTTCAGGTTCCACAAGCTATGTGTGGGAGCAAAAAATGAAAAATGCAAAGAAGGCCCTAAAATAATGGATAAAGAAACCTATGAAAACTCCCACCAGCCAGAGGAAAAAGGCTGTCACCCAGCTGGAAGAAATGCAATTTGATTTGGAAGAGAAAGATATCTACCCCATGGATTTAGAACAAGAAAAATTGGCACAAAGGAAAACATATTGTTCCTTCAGAAGCGAGGAAGAGTATTGGTGCCTAAAGTCCTGCAGCTTGTGGCTAAAAGCTGGGGACAGGAACATCACATACTTCCATAGACAGTACAGGGCTCGACTTACCCGAAACCACATAGCAGAAATCACCACATATGATGGACAGGTATGCAAAGGATTTGGCCAAATCAAGGAAGCTGTTGTGAAACATTTCCAGACTCTCCTTACAGCAGAAAAGGATGGGAGTGAGGAAGATATATCGGAGTTGCTCGCAAATATACCAAAGCTAATCAGTACGGAGGACAATGAAAACCTTACGAGCCTAGTCACGGAGGAAGAGGTATCCAATATTTTTTGGTCTATGGAGCCAGACAAAGTGCCAGGACCCGATGGATTTTCAATCTACTTTTATAGAATCTGTTGGGATTTAATCAAACCTGATCTCCTTAAAATGATACATGGATTTATGAGAAAGGAAAAGATCAGGGGTGGAATTAACTCAACCTTTCTCGCTTTAATGCCTAAGGAAACAAATCTAGGATCATTAGACAGATACAGGCCGATCTCACTGTGCAATGCGTCCTACAAGATAGTGGCCAAACTTCTTACGAGCAGAATCAAGCCTCTCCTGCAAAAGCTCATCTCTCCAGCCCAAGGGGGATTTTTGAAAGGAAGACACATCCTTGACAATGTTATCCAAGTCCAAGAAGCCCTGCACTCGAGCCATTCACGCAAAGAACAAGGTATGCTTATAAAACTGGATATGTGTAATGATTTTGATAGAGTTAACCGCTCCTTTCTGTACAGGGTCCTTTCAGCCTTTGGATTTAATCAGGACTTTATAAATTTAATTAAAGCCTACCTAGAGAAGATCTTGATAGCTCCAATGGTAAATGGGAGACCAGCAGGTTTCCTTTTAGCCACCAAGGGACTGACGCAGGGCTACCCCCTGTCTCCATTTCTTTACATCCTGATGGCAGATTCCTTGAGCAGAAAAATGATCATGGAAAGACAGAATGGAAACCTCCTTGGAATTAGAATTGTGAAAGAAATCGAACCAATGAACCATGCATTGTTCACTATTGACTCACTGTTGCTTGGGGGCGTATCTCCACGAATTGGGAACTCCTTCAGAATCATACTCAAAACACATTGCAGCATCTCTGGAGCGTTAATCATCAAAAGGAAAAGTGCTATCTACGGATGGAATATAGAGCGACAAGCCATCAACAGAATTTCCAGTGACCTGGGTTTCAACGGATACGCAGATTGGGACAAGTTCAAATACTTGGGTCTCCCAATAACAATGGGATCCAACAGGAATCAATTGTGGGAAGAGGTGATATCAAAATTTAAGAAAATGATCTCAAGGTGGGGGGACTATTGGCTTACCATAGGAGGTAAACTCACGCTCATTAGATCAGTCCTCTCTGCATTGCCAACGTTTCAGGCCTCCTTAATGCTGGCCCCAAAGCAAATCTCAGACCAAATCTCCAGCCTCATGCGAAATTTATTGTGGAATGGCGGGTGAGGAAATGATAATAGCTTCCACCTAATTAAATGGGAAACAGCGAAAATACCTATAGAGGAAGGCGGCCTCCAAATCCGAGACCCTCAACAAGCGAACGTAGTGTTGGGTTGTAAAATACTGTGGCAAATCCTTGTTGAGCCCAATCATCTGGTCAGCCAGATACTAAAATACAAATATCTCAAACACCAGTCAATCAGATCCTTCATTCCGTAGAAAGCTCCAAAAGGAACGCAAGCCTGGAAGCTATGCAGCAAAGGCATCGATTTCTTCAGAACTCACCTGTACAAAATTCCTGGGAATGATAAAAACACTCTGCTATGGAAAGACAGAGTCATGGGCAACCCTCCTCTGAAAGAAAACGGTGAAATCGCAGAGATAAGAACATGGCTACAATCAAAAGGAATTAGAAAGATTGAAGACATCTCTGGCTGGGATAATAAAGGAGAATGGCAACGCTGGATTTTTCCCAAGGCACTAGCGCATTTAATCCCTCAACTACATGCCCTCAAAGAGGCAATCTCAGACTTCGCTCTAGTTCATAAAGATGAAGAAGACACCTGGGGATGGGGAAAGATGGGGGTATACACAGCAAGAAAAGGATACCTTCAGATGAAAAGCAAAAAGGACTCGCCTCATCCGAAAGAAGTGTGGAAGCAGGTTTGGGACAGTTTCAGCATTCCCAAGATCAATTTTTTCTTTTGGACTTTGTTCCATAACAAAATCCTGATCAGAGAAAACTTGTGTAAGAGGAATATAGCAGGCCCCCATCGATGTGTTCTATGCAAAAATGCACTGGAAACTTCAGATCATATGTTTATTATTTGTGAATACGCTAAGAAGGCTTGGTCTATCTTTCTGACCGGACTAAATGTGAGACCCTCAGTTCACAGTACGATTGCAGATATGTTCTCCACTTGGAAAGCCAGTTATTCTCACAATATCGCTGGCAAATCTCTATTGTACAAAGTTTGGATTGCTGCCCCAAAATATGTATGCTAGAAGCTATGGCCAGCTCGGAACGAAATCATCTTCAACCAAAATGAAATACCAGCAGAAAAAGTGGCAGAACAGGTAAAGAAACTCCTTTTAGAAACCCTGAATCATTCTTCAGTCAAATATGACAACTCCCTTCGAACAGAGGAAAGGGCATGGCTGGATGACTTCTCTTACAACACCAGACCTTCAGCAATCACTCGGCCAACGCATAAGGAAAGATGGCAGATTCGAGAATCCGAGGATAGATTTCAACAGTGGTGGAAATCCCAGGGCAAGTGCACTATCTTCTTTGACGGTGCCTCAAAAGGTAATCCACGCACATCAGGAGCATGAGGGGTAATCTTCTATCCGAACGGAGAAAAACAAGATTTCAGTTGGGGACTAGGAACGAAAACCAACAATTAGGCTGAAGTTCTCAGTCTCCTAAAAGCTTGCCAATTAGCCAGAAAAGAAAGCCAAAGAGAAATCCTTATTTTTAGGGATTCAGAATTACTGATAAAGTCATTAATAAGCAAGAAACAGTTCAAGGATCCAGCGTTAAACAAACAGCTCTCAAGAGTGAGCATAATCCTGAAGGACTTGGTGCAAACATTTCAGATACTCAGAGATCTAAACAAGGAAGCGGACATATTGGCAAACATAGGATGCACTCAACAAAGTGGAATGATCAACATAAATGCAGGTGCTTTGAAAATGGCAATTATCCCTTAACCGAGAGAGGAGTTCATGTAAAATCCATGAATTGTAATTTGGTTGATTAGGCTTTTCCCAACCTGGAATACTCAATAAAACACAACCATTTCAGTTAAAAAAAAAAATTGGACATAATCTAAGTAATTGACAAACAACTTTTTTTCGTGGAATCTAGTCATATTTTTGTGGGCAAGAATATGATTTATTGTTGTTTAATATTCATTTTTGAATGCATAAATGGATTCAAAACCCAAAAAAAACATCTAAAATGCTTAAACTTTGCAAATTAAATAAGTTAAACTTAATATTTTTAAAAATTTCTACCTGATTTGGGAAAAATTAACCTGGAGAAATCATGACCATTTTATTTATTAATTATAATATACTTTGAAATTGAATATAAAATCATTTTTAAAATTAATTTTTTATAGTGTTTTTAAAATAATTGAAAAAAATAAATAAAAAATATAGTGTTTTTATATAGTGATTCTCCAAACTTGAGTTAAAATTCAAACATGTAAAATGTTGCAAATTCTGTTTTACAACTTGTCATTCCAATTGTGTTTTGCAAGTTCCGATTCCAACAAATCTCTACTTAAATCCACTATATTTTTATTTTACATTTAATTTTATCATTTTTTGAAAGTGCAATGATCTTGGGAAGATTTCCTTATATTGTATATTTTTAAATAAATACAAAAAATTCCACTCCATTTATATAAAAAAGAATGCCACATTTACATGATTTTTGCATTCATTAATCTACAATACCATTCAATCTTGCAAGTTTATGAGAGAATTTAAACCTAGAGATCCAAGGGAAGGTTTGTTTAATAAGTTGGATAAAATTGGATTCAATGGCACTGGAGGATTGCATAATTTTATGAATGCATTGTTTAGTTTCCTGTAAAGTTCTATTGAGCATGCTAAATGATTGCAAAAATTTGTAAAAACATAACACATCTATAAGGTTTTGAATTTCAAATAATAATATATGACAATTATTTGAAATAGTAAGATATGACAATTATCTCTAGTTATATTTAACAAAAAAAGTTACAACTTTTAAAAGTTTATGGAATTGAATATCCAAACATTAACATAATTTATAATTTTTAAAAATCTATACATACTCCTGAATAAAACTTAAGCAGAAAAAATACAAAAAAAAATTATTTCACCAATTAGTTAGATAATTTTAAGATATAACCTAATTAATTTACTGTAATTCTTTTAATTAAGTATTTTATTCTAAATGTGTTTCAGCATGCTATATGTCACGCCCCTACACTAACGGTAATCTTCCAACCACTTATAGCGAGGTGCAGCACCACCGAACACTTTCTTTTCGCCAATACTTATGTTCATGGACTACACCTTAACATTCCATAAGTTTATTTTTCATTACCAAGTATTACGATTAGCCTTTATACAAATGAACACCCATACACATTCATTATCCACAACAATTAACACATATACACAATTACACAACAGTATAAAGGGAGGGGAAACTCCCTGCAATATGAGTCTGCCCGATATCAATATATATAATTTTCAACTTTCATAAGAATACAAGTTTAACCTTGGAAACCCCAAGTTTACACTTAGCCAATTTTCCAACTTGGTCGTGTCGTTTGCCTAACTCGTGTGCACCCTGTCGTAACTATGTTGCCACACCCGTACACCCTTCGAATGAGTCACACCTTTGTTTTGTCAAATCTGCACACCTCCATTTCACCGTGCATGGGGCGCCCTCACCTAGGTCACCCACTGCACGAGTCACCACTTTCCTTTGTTTGGATGTGCACGGTGTGCCCTCACCCGGCTGCCTGTCCGCACATCCTACCGTTCACCCGGGTCGCCACACGACTCATGCGAGTCTACTCGCATGACTCACATGAGTCCGTTCGCATGACACACCTGAGTCTGCTCGCACAACTCACCTGAGTCTGCTCGCATGACTCACCTGAGTCCGCCTGCATGACTCACCCAAGTCTACCCGTATGACTCACCTGAGTTTGCCTGCACGACTCACCCGTGTTTGCTGCATGGCTCACATGAGCTCTGCTACATGACTCGCCCAAGTCCTCCACACAACTCACCTGAGCTCGTTACACGACTCACCCGAGTCCTCCACATGAGTCACCCAAGTTGCACGACTCACCCGTGTTCACTACACGACTCACCCGAGTTTGCTGCCTAAACGACTTCGCCCGAAGTGTGGGCACATCAACCTGTGCCCTTCGTACTTCTTGACCTGTGCCTCTTCCTTGCACTCTTCCTTGTGAAGACTTTGCTTGGAATGATTCGATGATGCCTTTGTCCAACCATCTGCCTGCGTATACATATGGTTTGGCTGGCAAGGTCGTGCTACCCGGCCGACCTCCAAACTTCACCTAGCTGACTCGTTCATAGCGTGTTGTTCACCCATGAGGTGGGTCAACCCGCCCAGCTCGTGGGACTACCACCTCAACTTTCCCAACACTTTTAAACTTGCCATTAGTCTTGTTCACTTCGCACTTTTCATAAGTCTCTCACTCGCACTTCGCATGGTGGTAGGAACTCGGACCGCGGGTCCTTACATCCTCCTCCACCTGAAGTCATTGTTTCCCTCGACAATATACCATCCCAGTAACCATCTACCACCAAGATAACCATCACATCCTTGGTCCATGATATCAACTAGCCCATACACTGCAACATCCATGCAACATATGCAAAAATATTTTCTCCACCATGTGTCATCCCATCCTGTGAACTGTCATCAAGATACTCCAACATAATGCCAACATCCTTCTGCACACTGTCGACCCCCATGACTCGAACTAGTCGGGTGATCAGTGCAACTATCACGCTCGAACCATAAGAATGCACATCCTCCATCTGCATCACTGCTAGTTTACAATGAGGCCTAGTCACACCAATGGTTGGAACACCAATGGGTACATATTCCCTTCCATCGTAAATGTATAGCTTCTTCAAATGTAGAACAATCATCGCATCATATTGTTTCAAGAATTCCATTCCCAGCACAGCTTCATAGTCATCAATCTGTACTATAGTGAAGTCGACTTTCCCGGTCCACTCACCAAGTGTTGTGTCCACCTTTTCAGCTACACCAATAACAAAATCAGGAGGAGAATTCACTGTCTTCATTTCTTCCTTCACTGGTACAAATTTTAGCCCAATCCTTATCGCAACATCCTCACTCATGAAGTTGTGAGTAGCCCCACTATCCACCATAGTGAGCACATCCACACTACCAACCTTCATCTGAACATACTCCAAGCTGTTCCTTTCTGGATCTCTTCGAGACACCACATCCGTAGCAGCTGCAGCTCCAAGAATCTGCATCATCCCCATAGAAGTTTGTTCTTTCTTCGTATTAGACTATGTAATAACAACCACTTTTGGTGAACAAAAATCTGGAAACGAGTGAAGAAGGCGATGGAGGCGATTCTTGGGTTTAGGGTTTCTGAAAGCTTGCTCTGCGCCGCCGCGGAGCTGAAAGCCCTGATCTGCTTCGAATCGCATAGAGTTTTGGCCGATGGATATCCTGAGATCGGAGCCCCTGTTGGGTTCTGGATCGTTTTGGCGGATGGAAAGGATTTTCGCGCACTGATCCATAGCAATATGCGCTCCTCCTCTTTCAGGGTGCAGTTAGAATACTCCACGGCGGCATCAGAAATTTTTTGTTCGGCCCCAAAACAAATGTTTTTCACCCTGATGCGTCTTTTTATGCCATTGTACAGGTATGGGAAATCCGAATGCGACTATGAAAAGAAGAGGCATCTGCTAGCTTGTATGGACCATTTAGGAATCCAGGGGTTTCGATCTGCCAACCGAGGACGGTTTTTAAAAGGCAAAGCGGTAGATCAAGTTGAGGATGGGAGTAGGGCCCTGGCTCCACGGCGTAATGAGACGTATATGACCCCTGCAGCGCAGATCTGGGTTTATACCATATCGAAGCAGCAGTTCATGCTCAGGTATGGGAATTTTGTTTGTGATTATGAAGAAAAGAGATGCATGCCAGACCCTAAGCCTCGTTTTGGCATGCCACGGTATAGATCTGTAAATCCCAGACAGAAACAAAACAAAAATTGGCCAGATCCAGAATACACAACGGATCTGAAGCAAATTTTTATCAGATCAACAAATGGCAGACACATCTGTGTGCAGATCTGGGATCCGATGAGTGTTTTGGAGCTAAAAAAGGAAATCCAGGAAAAAATCGGGATTCCAGCTGCACTACAAATCCTCACTTTTTCTGGGTACTGTTTGCAGGACCAACTCACTCTCCAGCATTACAGGGTGGCAAAGGATTCAACTATTACCCTCAATCACCGACTGCGAGGTGGATCTAAAGGAGCTACCTCAAATCCTACAGGTACCTATCGCGATGCAGCCAAAGGGAAAGAAGCCCCAAAGATGAAAGAAGCAACAACTGATAAAACACTCCCAGGGCAGTACATTGTGGATCAAGCGCCAGAAAGCCCATCCATCTCGCTGGATTTACCAGAGGTAGAATACTTATTCTCAGATCTACAGAAAAAGGCTGTTATTTGTAGATTTAATGGCTTCTGGCCGAGAACCGATGCCTTGTATCAATGGATCTACACGGTCTGGTCCAAAAATTGTCAAATAAAATTATGTTCAAAGGGTTTTTTCATAGTAACTTTTCATGCAGAAGAAGAAAAGGAAAAAATCCTAAATGAAGGGCCTTGGTTCTGGGGCAATGCGGGACTGTTTATTACCCCATGGTTCCCGGAGTTTGATGCCAATACCATGGTGGTATCAAGGATGCCAGTATGGGTAAGGCTGCATAACCTTCCGATTCATTTTTGGCACTACAAGGCCTTATTTGCTATAGGGAATGCCCTTGGTAGAATGCTAAAGATTGATTCAGAGAGACACATAAAAGGAATCTTTACTTTTGCCAGGATATGTGTCGAGGTAGATCTTAGCCAAGGACTACCTGATAGCATCATTCTAAATTTCAACAACACACAGTGGAAGCAAACCTTGGATTATGAGAATACAGCGTTCAGATGCAGGGGATGTCAACAAACAGGTCATCTGTTTAACGCATGCAAAAGTCAAAACAAAAGCAGGTCGCACCAAAGGAAGCCAAAAGGATGGCAGAACATAGATGACGTCGTAAGGAAGAAAGCAGCAGAACTGAATACCCATCGGAGAAAAGAAGAAGAAGAAACAGAAGCAGCAGAGGATGATACCACAATAGAGGAAGATGAAACAGAGAACCAGCAGGAACACCCATCAGACAACATGGCTTCACAAGATCAGAGGACAAACGTGGACCAAAACATGGGAGGCACAAAACGGTATCATCACTCAGACACATCAGACTCAGACAAAGAAACAGGCTCTCAGTATGCTGGAAACCAGCTAGTCATTGTCTCGGCCGAGCCCACTCAAGGAGAGTGGCGTAAGGTTGAAAAGAAGAAGGGGAGGAAAACTTGAAATGTCTATTTCTTTTCTTTTCTCTTCCTTTCTCAGCTCATATTCTTTGCACGTCTGTGTTGGGTGCGAAAGCACTCGAGCCCAGGGGGCTTCTTACGGAATGCTTCATTGCATCTGCTAGTGTAACTTTTCATTAAATTTTTTAATAAAAGGTTACCGTTTTTTTTCCTTGGAAAAAAAACAACCACTTTCGGTCTTGAAGGACAATTCTTCACTGTATGTGGTTCAGCACATATCCAACACTTCAATGGTTTCTTCGTCTTCGACTTCTCATCCAATTTCGAAGCATTATCTTTCTTCTTCTCTTTTGGCTTATCAAACTTTTTCTTTTTCTCATCCAAAGTTTCATCATAATGCTCCACCAAACGATCTACGACAGCAAAATCTTCCTCAAGTGTTTTAATCTTCTGCCTCTTCACTTCATTGCATGCCCAAGGTTTCAGCCGAATGATAAAGTTGAACACCTTGTCCCTCTCCGCTATGTCCGGAAGTTCCAAAACTGCACTTGCAAACACCTACTGATATGCCTGTAGGTTCCCTGTCTGCTTAATAAACTTAATATTCATCCTTGCTTCCCATGTTTCATCCCAAGGACTGAAGTGGGTCTGCAAAGCCTTCTTCATGTCATCCCACTAAGTTATGCCACCAGCACCACCATTGGTAATCTAATCAATTCTCCTTCGCCACCACATCTTAACATCCTTTATCAAGAATTGAGCAGCCACTTTCACTTTTGTCTCATCATTAGATAGACCCAAGCGTCCCAAGTATTTCTCCATATCCAATAGAAAGTTACCGAGATTCTTCGCACTTCTTGTACCACCATAAGATTCTGGTTCCTTGACTTTCACAAGAGACACTCCTCCACCTAAGATATGCCTCACGGCCTTCTTCAACACCGCTATCTCATCTTTCACTTCATCAAGAGATTTCCGCAAGTCCAAGATTTTTGCCAAGCCTCGGTCTCTTGCCTCCCTAATCTCCTTGAATTCATCTTCAAGTTGTGTACACTTAAGATCAGTGTACTCATACTGAGTCCAGAGTTCATCGAGTTCTTCTCTCATCTTCGCATTTCCTTCTTGATCTTTAGCAACCTCGGCCATTCTCAAAGTTCAGAAAGACTCCAATTCCTCCATTCTTTCCAATATCCTATCTATGAAAGCCTCAGTTGCATTGTGGCTAGATTCACCCATCACAACATGAGTTTCACCTGCCATCTTTGCCACTAGCTTCCTTCTTTGTGATCTAGTATAGACCATCCACCAACTTCTGCAAAACTTTCTGCCAAGTTTTCAGCCTTGCTCCGATAATCTGTTCTTCGTCATACACCAATTCTGACCATCAGCTCTGATACCAACTATCACGCCCCTACACTTGCGATAATCTTCCAACGACTTATAGCAAGGTGCGGCACCACCAAACACTTTCTTTTCACCAATACTTATGTTCATGGACTATGACTTAACATTCCATACTTAGTTTATTTTTTGTTACCAAGTATTATGATTAGCCTTTATACAAATGAACACCCATACACATTCATTATCCATAACAATTAACACATATACATAATTGCACAACAATATAAAGGGAGGGGTAACTCCCTGCAATATGAGTCTGCCTGACATCAATATATATAATTTTCAACTTTCATAAGAATACAAGTTTAACCTTGGAAACCCCAAGTTTACACTTAGCCAATTTTCCAACTTGGTTGTGTCGTTTGCCCAACTCGTGTGCACCCCTTTGTAACCATGTCACCACACTAGAGCACCCTCCGCACGAGTCACACCTTCGTTTTGTCAAACCGGCACACCTCCATTTCACCGTGCATGGCGCGCCCTCACCCAGGTCACCCACTGCACGAGTCACCACTTTCCTTCGTTCAGACGTGCACGACGAACCCTCACCCAACCGACCATCTGCACATGCTACTGTTCACCCGAATCGCCACACGACTCGCTTGAGTCTGCCGGCACGACTCACCTGTGTCTGCTACACGACTCACCAAGTATTGAAACTAATCATTATCTCCTTTCATTCTACCATGCCTTAGGTACTTCTTTCACCAAAGGCATTAACTGCTCAAACTCCATGTATAGTCTACATTCTTGCCAGTACATGTTGCTTTTCTTGTTGGTTTAAATTATCGCTACCAATCATTATCCTGATGAAAATTTCCCAGAGTTGTAGGAGTTAATTATCCATAAATTCTTCACCATAGAATATGCCTCTATACTAGAAAAATTCCTCCTCATTGTTTCTTTGAAGAGAATACACTATGGAAAACTATTGGCCTTCTTAAAAAATAAAAATTCTCCCATATTTCTTATTTACAAATGAAATAAATTTTCATGAGACAAAGATGTCTCATTCTCCCACTATCTTTCTTCTCCTAACATCATTTGTTATCCTACCTTTGCATCTTCAATCATGCTTTCAACAACTTTCTCCTTTCTTTTCCAAATTGTCTGCTCATTTTTTACACCTAGTGACAAAATAGGCTTGCATACTACCACTTCACATTTTTTGTAGTCCTTCACAATGTTTTTCATAGGAATTGCAAGAGTCTCTTCCCAATTTCCTTCATTCATCTCTACAATACATACTTGTCATGTCAAATTTTGTGTTAGCCTTATGAAAGGATGCCTGCTATTTCCAGAATTTTGAACTCTGCTCACACTTGCACATACAACATACATATTACGGAAAACATTTTATATCTCTTGAATTTATGCTACAAATGCCTATGTCATTATCTCCTTAGGTGAATAAATTTCTTCTTGAGTTCTTTCACTATCTCATGTAACTTCCTTGATCACATTCATGTTTTTATTCCACAGAACGATGGCTTTCTTTGCATAAGACTTCTCATCCATGTTTGTGCATGCTTCTCCTCATGGTATTCTTATATACCCTGCTTCACAATTGTCTTCATAATCCCACCATTTTCTCTCCTTACATGAGATAGTGGTGTCTCCTTTTTGTCAACAACAACATGTCGATTGTCTTCTTGTTCTTGGGCTCTCTTGGCTTTACTTGATCAAACAAAACACATTGTGATGAGTGCTTCTCACTAGATCTTTCCCCATTGTCTTCATACTGAATCAATCCAAAATACCACAAAATAGATAGTTTCTTCTCTTTTACCAACTACCATTTGTCTTCAACCCATGTCAAATACTTTTCGAAAATGAGCCAATAAATGCACAACAAAAAAAAACATACCCAATTACTTATAACTTTGAGGGTACTCTTCCTCTCACTAATTTGGGGACTGTTGGTCTGAGCTTCTCCATGGTCTTCATCAACACAGTATTCATGATATAACATTATATCTCCTTCCTCTGTGACACTTCCTAGAGGTTGTCAACCTTCTGAATCAGCTTCATCTTGTTGTTCTCTATTATCATAACTCAACTCTTCTAGAGTTTCAACTTCTCCCATAATCTCAGGCACCTGTTCAGCTTCATGGTGCTATGTACTTGCAATTTCAAACTCACTCAAACAATTAGATAAAAACACATCAATTTCTTCATCCTCCTCATATGATGTTGCTAACATTCCTTGCTTCTGCTAAATGAAGCACATCATCATTTCTTCATCTACATTATCCTCTTTTTGGATTTTTACTTGTTCTAGTTCATAGAAGGGAACTTTTACTCCACCATACTCAGCATGTCTAATTTCTTCTCCCACTAATGAAGCATTCATGTTTTGCTTCATCCCCATATGAAATAGAGGCCACTTCATATTATTCCTCCCTTTCAATATCCAACAACTTATTTTCTTGTTCTCCCCTTGGACAATTTATCCATGCTTTCAATCTGCAAGAGCCTTTAATGATTGCACATCTTCCTTGCTTGTAAAACCTGCATCCACGCATAATTTGTTAGTTAAAAAAAACAAGTGTCTCTAGTGCCCTCTTACGTCAACAACACCTCCTAATGTTTTGGAATCTTTTCATAGCCCATGATACTTTCCACCAATCTCTTTTCCTTGTTTCTGAGAAGTGGTTTGCAAGAAGGAACCGTTTCTTCCACACGCTTAGTTTCCCTAATATTTTCTTCTTCCATCAAGGCTTTTATTAATGAATTTATCCCCTACTTCATTATTTCTGTAGATTTTTAGGATTTACACTTAAAACTCTTATTTATAGCACATAAGTTGAACCTCCTCATCATGTTTCATCTATGCCTTTCCTCCCTAGCTTGTAGGCATTGCATCAACGCATCAACTTTTGCTTTCAACTCAACCATCTTCCTTTCAAATTCTTCCTAGCTATGTTTTCGCGTACCATTTTTATTAGCTCTCTTCTCCACTTTGTTGTGGATTTTACTTAACCCTTTATCATGGTGAATAATGTTAAAATTATTCTTCTTCTTTCTGTTCATATCTTCCTCCACTTTCAATTGAGCTGCAACCTGACCTTGTAGCAAGAATCATCTCACTTTTTACCTTCATACCTCAGCTACTCTTGGCTATTGTTGTCCCTCTTGATTTGATACTCCAGAACCTCTTGAGCACTCGCTAATTTCTCATTATTGATCCCCTGCTTAGCCCCTGATAAATTTTCTTTATCTCTTTTCCCTGAGGACTTTGTCTCTCCCTTTCTTCCTTCTAACCTTAGCTGGAATGTTTCTCTATGTGTGCAACTTCTCTATTGCAAGGGTTTTTTCTACCACAATATTTTGAGAACATGACTAGTTCCCTCCTTAATCTATATCACCTACTTCTTATGAGAAATTTTATCACGCTCACAGCATCTCTGCATGTAATTTCTGCTACCCACACTCAAAAATTCCTTAGCCAAACATAAGATGTAAAACATTTGTACTTGCATGGTTATTCTCCTCTCATTTCTCGCAATTCTACCTCTAGATGGTATTCTTCTGTCTATTTCAGACTTTGTAATTGGCTTGAATTCTCTGTATATTTTTGTAATCCTCTTTCGTAGTTTCCCTTACCTATGATATCTCTTGCCTCCTTCAAAATGCCTTCTACTTTGGTATCCCCTGTCTCCAAATTTGTCCCTTGCTTCTTCAACCTTGTCTTTTACAAATCACCAAATTGTCGGTTATCATTTAAATAAGGAGAGAAATTATTACCTCCTAGTTTCAGTGTCTTTTCCTCTTCGTTAGCTATAAGATCCACTTGCTCATTCTCTTATCCATAAAATCTTCACTAAAATTACCCTGTTGCTGCAATATTCCCCAATCTGCACCTCTTCTTTGTCTTGCATCTCTAGTTTGTAGAGAAACAATACCACAATGATAAGAGTCCCTTCCTTGGCATAATCTCTTTTTTACCCCAGATTCTTTCTACTATACCAATGGCCTTTTCCTTCTCAAAGATACTTGCTATGTGAAACCACAATTCTGAGACATTTTAAAACCTAGTCAAAGCCTCCCCCATAATTTCCCAGCCTCCATACTATTTATTTTGTTTAGCAGTGTGATGTCCGAGATGAGATGAGTTCATTTTCTTTGTACCCAAACCAATATTGGAAATCCCACTTTTCACTTACCAAGGAAATATGGGTGCATTGCTCTATTTTCTTTCACTTAATTAGGTATCAAGCCTTTTTATACTCCACCCCTCATACTTTCAATTCATTTAAATTTATTGAAAAGAAAGAACCTAACCTAATATTATATAACCATAACCAATTTAAAATAAGATCACGTAGGATATTTCTCTAATCAAAGCTAGTAAGGGGTTGGACTCTAGGGAGTTTGGGTCTCAAACTTTCTCTTGGTATCTCACCACCCAACTACGCCACTCTTAGCGTGATTAGCGTCGTACACGACTTGAGTCGAGGTTGGTCTCCCTATTCACAAAACCCTTAAGCTAACAAACTCCAAATTTCAAATACTGATGGACCCACACTACTTGTTTGGGTTCAGGACAGTGCTATCAGTTTGCTGGATGAAGGTACTGAGCATCCATATAGGAATTCACCCACAAATGATTTGAATGCATGTATTTCATTCATTTCTTTGAATTTCTACCTAATGGATTGTCAAAAGGATTCTTAATGCCTCGTGATTGGTCCATGATGAATCGATATGTAATCATACCCAATAAATACGTCGAGCTAACTATGATGCCCAACCTTGGCGGACTAAACCTAACTATTCTAGGGTCGATCACCTCCTATTATGCATCCACCCAATCCTTAATCGACAACTTGACTTCCATCCTTTAATGAACTCATACACGATCCTTCATTTGGTCTTCATGAATTGATGGACTTCAATGATAAATGATGATCGTTAGAATCTATGAGCCTCTATACGCTACTCTTTCCTCATATGGTTATATGGATGCTTCTCTCTATTAGTCTATAGGTGGATGCAAGTTATGGTGTGATATGGAATCTCCTTTCCATAGATTCAACACTTGACTCACAAATATTTTTGAAGGCTTTGCCTAATGAAGAATGCAAAGTGGCATCTATTATTTCTTATTTTCCTTAACCTCGATATTTTTTTGTGAATATTATTTATCTTCTTTATGTTGTTTAGTTAGAACTTTTCATCAAACAATATCAAGAATAATAATAGCAAAAATAAAGAACACATATATTAGGCTCTCAGCCAGGGAAAAACCCCTCCAAGAGGAAAACCCAGAAACTCTTATCTTCTTAGAATTTGCTTCAAATGAGATACAAAGACCCAAAGCCAAACCAAGTCCTTCTCCTAGTACCAAGTGAGCCCTTCCGTAAGTCCTTCCTCGATTTTGTACCAACTAGCTTCAATATTGTAACTTCGACCTACCAGCTTCAATTTTGCAAGATGTCTTGCAACCTAGATCAAACTCGTCTGCAACTTCAACCCTTCAATTTTGGCCTTGCAGCTTTCTCATAAACCCTAATCTAGCCTCGTCCTAAGAACTTCCTAGAGAAGGAATTCTATTCCCAACATTAACGAGGTCTAGATAGAGTATTCCCTCTTCCAACTACAAGTTACTACACTTCATCCTCTTTCATCTTAGAGTTGCAGCGTTGGCCTCTTCGTGCAACCCAAAAACCCTAGAATTTTCCACGTGTAAGAGAGATAGAGCCAAAAAATGAGATATTTTTGTCCTTCTTCTTCTCTTAGACCTTTGCTCTATTTCTTCCTACTTCTCAGCTACAAATCGAACTCTTTCTTGATAGATTGAACTTGTGAGTGAGAGTGTGTTTCAAATGAGGTCGAACTACTTCTTTATATAGGCTTCTAAAGGGGTTGAATTTTCTCCTTTAGGTGGACTAGGAACTGCTAGGGCCAACTTTTACTTCTAGAGTTTTCGAGACTTTCTACACTGAAAATAATCCTTTTTACAATTAAATTTTTTTGTGGAAGGGTCTTATAAACATGAGGTTTAATCCTTTGACTCATGGTGATAAATCCTAAGACCTAACAAACCTTAGAATTAAAAATAACATGATTTTACCTACAAGACCGACAATAATGAGAATGCAACCCATGCTTTAATAATTATAACTTTTTCATTTCTTCTTTTGTTTGTTACATAAAATACATATTGAAATGAGTACAACAATTATGAATACTGAAATTAGTTAAATTTTCAACATTGCATACTTGATTAAATAGTGTTTTCAACATTGCCTACTTGATTAAATAGCGAGTATAAGCATAGATTCAATGGGCGCATGTAAGTACACAACTCCTTGTCTACATTCAACAATACATAGTACTCATATAATTTCATGCTCTCACATTAAGCTATAAATCAATAGAATTTAGACCATGAATGTCAAAGAAGTTGTAAGTTTAATACTTTCCACCAAAGAAAGAATTATTTCTAGTAGTGCCACTTTTTATTGAGAGGATGATTTTAATGGTTTGATAAACAACATTACAATATTGTTAAGGCCCTCGTTGTACAAAGTTGTAATTCTAACCATGAGAAGATAAATTATTGTATTTGAAGCATCACTTCTTTATTCATGAGTTGATTTTCATATCTTAACACCAATATATGGTGTTTTTATTGGGTCCCTATAATACTAGTGATTACCCCATTACTATTGTAGTTATACCCCTTATTTATATTGTTGCACCCCTATTACCCCCATATTGTTATTTCTGTGCCCCATAGAATCCCTCTATTGTTATTTTTGTGGCTTTATATTATTATTGTTAGGTTGGCTGGATTATATTGTGACTCCTTAGACTCCTATATATAGAAAGGAGGTTTTGTCATTTGAATCATCCAAGAATTGTTCATTTATGTAATGTAAAGGAGGTTGCCCCCTCGAAGAGGCTGAATTCTAAGGCGTTGATCTATCTTTTCTATCTTTTCTTGAGCTGGTTTCATAACATTTGGTATCAGAGCTTTGGATTCTAGGGTTTCGCTGCTCCAAACAGGTCATCGTGGAATTTTCACTATAACGTTTTTTCTGTGACGTTTCAGAAGTCGCAAAAAAAACCCATTTGAGAAGAAATCGCGCTGAACCTTGGGTCCGAATTTCAGAGCTTTTCGCGTGATATTTTCAGAGATATGATCTGAGGAAGTTGGTCTTTTTGCAGACTCCTGAATTACATTCAAAACAGGTGACCTGGGGAAAATCGTCATAACTTTCTCTCTGAGGATCGGATTGAAATTTCATAAGAAGGTACAGAAAGAGGACGGACTGTAGTTTCTTTTATGCATTTTTCAGATCCATAGGTCGAAACAATGACTCGTGGCACGTCGTACAAGTTTGCTCTACTGAACTAGTCTATAAGCAAGTCACTGTGGGAGATTTCGCATAACTCTTCCTTGGAGAAACCAATTTGGGTCAGACTTGTGGCATTGGAAAGAGGACTCAAAAGGCTACTACAGTTCAAAATTTCAAAACTGAATGATTTAATATCAGGCTTCTACAAAGTGAAAAAAGGTGTGTAGTTTTTTTTTTAATTTTTGCATAAGCTTGGTTTGAAGGAATTCAAAGGGCATAGTAAAGCATTATTATCGGTAACTGATGCCCCGAGGAAAGAAAATGCAAACACCTAGTAAGGAACCTGAAAGCTCTAGCATGACTCATGAAGAAGAGGAAGAAATGCTACATGATATATCAAAATTACAAGAACAAGTGCAACAAATGTCACACTCACAAAAGCTAACAGAAGCTAAGATAAATGGCATGGAATCTAAGATAAAGGGCATGGAAGCTAAGATGGATGATTCGAACACAGATTTGAAGAGAGACATGGCAGATTTGAAGACATATTTGAAGACAGACATGGACGAATTGAAGATAAATATGAATAAGTTGCTACAAGAAATGGGCACTAAGGATGAAAGGGTACTAAAGGAAACTCATGATGAGAATAAAAGAAATGTTAATCATGATTCCATAGATGCTAATGTTGGATCGAAGACTCACCATATTCCAAAAATCGATATGAGGAAGTTTGATGGCAAGGATCCTGCCACATGGATATTACAGATGGAGCAATTCTTCGATCTCAATAATGTGCAAAACACACAAAAGGTACGTATGGCAACTGTATATTTGGAACCAAATCAGTTTGTATGGTATCAATGGCTTTGCTCTCGTAAACAATTTATCACTTGGGCAATTTTTACGGAAGAATTGATAGCACATTATGAGGATACAAAAAGCAACACTTTTTTTAGCCAATTGATAAGTCTCAAACAAAAGGGTTCAATAATGGAGCACATTGAGGAGTTCCAAAAATTGAACATAAGGGTAAAAGATATTCCAGAGGAGCATAGGATTGATGTGTTCATAGGGTCTTTAAAGGATAATATCCAACATGATGTTCGCCTTTGGGAACCTGATTCATTAGAGAAGGCATTCAGGTTAGCAAGAAAAATGGAAAGCAAAATTATGGCAACCAGGAAGCATACCACTCACAACTATAAAGATGGAAGTGTTGTTGCCCCTAGTCTTCCACAACCTATAAGGTTGACACCACAACAATTGGAAGAAAAAAGAGCAAAAGGGCTTTGTTACAGTTGTGATAGCAAATACACTAAAGGTCATAAGTGTGCTGAGAAGAAATTATTCTACATAGATTGTGAAGAGGAAGAAGAAAAGGAGCAAGAAAGGTCAAAAGAAGAGGATATACTCCAGGAACAAAGCCTAGATGAAGAACAAATAAATCCGACCATATCTTGTAATGCATTGGCGGGAATTACCA
Source organism: Pinus tabuliformis (assembly GCA_031772625.1). Lineage (NCBI taxonomy): Eukaryota > Viridiplantae > Streptophyta > Pinopsida > Pinales > Pinaceae > Pinus > Pinus tabuliformis. Next base: position 135,574,518 of record CM062806.1, read on the forward strand.
CTCCTCAAACCATCAAGATAGAAGGACAAATCAAGAAGAAAAAGGTAATAGTGTTGATTGATTCAGGAAGCACCCACAATTTTATTCATTGTAGGGTAGCAAAAGAATTGAATTGCTTCCTATATCCAGCACCAGAGTGTCAAGTGATGATTGCAAATGGAGGAACAATAAATTGCTCTGGAAAGTGCCATAATATCAAGCTATCCATGGGAGAATATGTATTGACTAGCCCAATGCTTTCCATTCCAATGGGAGGTGCTGATGTTGTACTAGGAGTCCAATGGCTACAATCCTTGGGTACAATAGCTTTTAATTTTCAAGAACTTTTCATCAAATTTTCTACGGAAGGAAAGGAAGTTGAATTAAGGGGTATTGCAGGGAAACCAGGAAAGATAATCAGCTCTAATGGTATGACAAAGCTTCTAAAAAAGGAGCAAAGAGGTGTAATTGCACAATTATGTTCGCTAGATGTTTCCACATTGGAATCATCTATTTCTCCAGATCTCCAAAAAGTCCTGGACAATCATTCCAAGGTATTTGAGACTCCCAAAGGTCTCCCACCTATGCGTGATCATGATCATGCTATTCATCTGATTCCAGGAAGTGTTCCTCCAAACATCAGGCCGTACAGATATCCCTATGTCCAAAAAAGTGAAATTGAACGTATGGTTGCAGAAATGCTAGAGGCTGGTATAATTCAACCGAGTCAAAGTTCTTTCTCTACTCCAGTAGTATTGGTGCACAAGAAGGATGGATCATGGCGCATGTGTCCGGATTATAGGGAGCTCAACAAGCTCACTATTAAAGATAAGTTCCCCATTCCTGTCATTGATGAATTACTGGATGAATTGCATGGATCAATTTACTTCACCAAGTTGGATCTTCGTTCGGGATATCATCAAATCAGAATGAAGATTGAAGACATTCCGAAAACAACATTTAGAACTCATGAGGGTCATTATGAATTTTTGGTCATGCCTTTTGGCCTTACCAATGCACCTTCAACATTTCAAGGTTTGATGAATTCAATTTTCAAACCATTCCTTAGAAAATTTGTGTTAGTATTTTTTGATGATATACTAATCTACAGCAAGTCTTGGAAGGATCATGTTGAACATGTTGACAGGGTGCTACAACTATTGGAGGAGAAACAATTATATGCAAAAAGATCCAAATGTTTCTTTGGAGTCCAGGAGGTGGAATATTTGGGTCATATTGTATCTCATGAAGGAGTTAAGGTAGACCCTAGCAAAATTAAAGCCATTAAGGAATGGAAAATCCCCACATCCATAAAGCATCTGCGAGGATTTCTTGGGTTGACAGGGTATTATCGCAAGTTTGTTAAGAATTATGGGAGAATAGCAGCACCTCTAACAACATTATTGAAGAAAGATGCATTTTCATGGACTCCGGAAGCAACAAAGGCCTTTGAACATCTTAAAGAGGCAATGTGCCAAGCACCGGTCTTAGCTACACCGGACTTCACAAAAACCTTTATTGTGGAATGTGATGCTTCAGGAAATGGAATTGGTGCTGTTCTAATGCAAGATGAAAGACCCATTGCTTTTGAAAGTCGTCCAATCAAGGGAAAGTTTTTAAGCAAAGCTATTTATGAGAAGGAAATGTTGGCAATACTCCATGCACTTAAGAAATGGCGACCCTACCTAATGGGAAGACACTTCAAGGTAAAAACGGATCATGATAGCCTTAAATACTTTTTAGAACAAAGATTATCCTCTGAAGAGCAACAAAAGTGGGTCACAAAGATGTTGGGTTATGACTTTGAAATCATCTACAAAAAAGGGAAGCAAAATGTGGTGGCAGATGCACTCTCAAGAAAGGATGAGGATGTGGAAGCATTGTTGTGCGCCATTTCTATTATCCAACCAGATTGGATAAACGAAGCAAGGGAGGAATGGAAGAATGACGAAGAAGTGTGGGCACTTATTCGAAAGCTACAACAAGATTCCAGTACGTCTGATACATTTAGCTGGCAAAATGATTCGTTATGGTACAAAGATCGCTTATACCTCTGTAAGAATTCCCAGCTAAAACAAAAGATTCTTATGGAATTGCACACTTCTCCCTTAGGAGGGCACTCAGGATTTTTAAAAACTTACCACAGGGTTAAGAAGGAATTTTTTTGGGATGGCCTTAAATCAGATATTCAAAAGTTTGTGGCGGAATGTTTGGTTTGCCAACAAAATAAAGTTGAAACAATTAAGACACCGGGTCTATTACAACCTTTATCCATTCCAAGCCAACGTTGGGAGGAGGTTTCAATGGATTTTATCACAGGTTTACCCAAGTCTGAGGGAAAGAGTGTCATCATGGTGGTAGTTGACAGACTTACCAAGTATGCACACTTTTGTGCATTATCACATCCATTTAAAGCCAGTACAGTTTCTACTGCATTTATGGAAACAATTCAAAAGCTACATGGAAACCCAAAGATTATTGTAAGTGACAGAGATCCCATTTTCACTGGAAATTTTTGGACAGAATTATTTTCTTGTCTTGGTACTCAGTTAGCTCATAGCTCATCTTATCATCCTCAATCTGATGGGCAAACTGAGATAGTAAACAAATGTTTGGAAGGATATCTTCGTTGCTTTGTATCTGATAAACAGACACAATGGGTCAAATGGTTGCCTCTGGCTGAATGGTGGTATAACACTTCCTTCCATACAGCAACAAAAATGACCCCATTTATGGCACTTTATGGGTATCAACCACCATCCATCACATCATATTTAAGAGAAAATTCTAAGGTTCAGGCAGTGGAACATCACATCGAACATCAACAACAAGTCCTCCAACTCTTAAAGGATAACCTCGTGTTGGCACAAAATAGAATGAAACAACAGGCAGATCAACATCGCAGTGAAAGAAGTTTTGATGTAGGTGATTGGGTATTCCTACGGCTACAACCATATAAGCAAATGTCCCTAAAGCAAGCTAAGAAGGATAATAAATTATCACCAAAGTATTATGGTCCGTACAAGGTGTTGCAAAAGATTGGTACTATGGCATACAAATTGGAGCTTCCTGCAGCTTCTCGATTGCACCCAGTTTTCCATGTTTCATGTTTAAAGAAGGTTATAGGCGACAAGCTCCCAGTTCAAACAATATTGCCAGAACTTGACGAGGAAGGAAAAATTATATTGGAACCAGAAGCAGTCACAGAAACAAGAACTCGACAGCTACGAAATCGATCAATTTCAGAGTATCTTATCAAGTGGAAGAACTTATCCGCTGAAGATTCCACATGGGAGGATGAGAATTTTATGCAGAAGTATCCAGAACTACTCAAGCGTTGAGGACAACACTTTTTTGAAGGAGAGGGGCATGTTGGGTCCCTATAATACTAGTGATTACCCCATTACTATTGTAGTTATACCCCTTATTTATATTGTTGTGCCCCTATTACCCCCATATTGTTATTTCTGTGCCCCATAGAATCCCTCTATTGTTATTTTTGTGGCTTTATATTATTATTGTTAGGTCGGCTGGATTATATTGTGACTCCTTAGACTCCTATATATAGAAAGGAGGTTTTGTCATTTGAATCATCCAAGAATTGTTCATTTATGTAATGTAAAGGAGGTTGCCCCCTCGAAGAGGCTGAATTCTAAGGCGTTGATCTATCTTTTCTATCTTTTCTTGAGCTAGTTTCATAACAGTTTTAGTGTTAAAGTTTTTATTTAGAGGTCACACTACTTGTTTGTAACAAAAACCAATTATTGAATGCATATAAGAGGTTTGTAACAAAGTATTCTTACATACTTATGAAGCATTTCATGAGTATAATGATTATAGGAATTCTAAGAGTCCTAGCTTTTTGAAATTAATTATAATGTTAGCTATCATAACCACCAATTCTCTCTTTCCCATTGGCTCTAACGTTCATTCTAATACTCTCATGTGCATCTCTTCAGTTTCTCATGTAATGTTCTCTATTGTTGTTCATGAGAAGATATGGAGATTAATTGAAATCAACATTACTAAGGGAAAGGTATAGACAATTATTGAAAGAGTGATGGTTACATCTAGCATATAAGTTGGATAAGTTAGTAAACCTTCACCTACTATGCATTTTCCTCTCTTTTGATGGTTGAGAGGAAATTATTGATCTCTTATGATATTCTCGAAAAGAATACAAAAGGTTGACCGTTTTTGGCCCACACTAAAGGGAAGGGAGAATATTGCCAAGGCACTATCGATCACAGAAGGGAAAAATCTCATTAGTTGTTTTAGTGGGGCAGTGGAAAGGAGGTTTTTAGTTGTTGATAGCTACATGAGATGTCTTTAATATCATGTAATGTTATATAGTGAGTAAATAGATTTAGCATGAAACAAATTGTTTCGATAGAAAAATGGAAAAGCATGCAGCATGTTTTCCTTGCCTTGATGGGCTCAAGAAAGCTTAGGTATAGTGTCTAGACTATATACCTAGTTAGTGGAAAATCAGCCTTTCGTATTTAGTTTGATGGACCATCTTAGACAAAAGATAAATGCCTGATTAGTGAATATGCAAAATTTATGTGTATTTTGTTTTATGGAAATCAATGTAGTATTTTGTATGTACGATTATGATTATTATTCCCTTTCACACTTGCACAAGAAATTAGTTGTGATTTTTTATTTAATTAAGGAGCAAGACTGTCAGCCATAGAAGGAAGAAACAAAACAGCTACCACCGTCTTCTTCAACGTATGAGTATCAGTTTTGTGGATTGAAGGTTTTGAAGGAAAGCTGAGCATATAATACTGAGTGTTCTTCAATGACAGTGATGGTAATGAGGGCAAGGCACCTCCACCGTCCACGCGAGTCGCAAAGTTCGACACGACTATATCATTGTTAAGGAGTCCCTTCGGAATCGATATCGACTTACACTGCATTTTGGACGGTTGTAAAAGTGTCTGTCATTCTCGGCGTCCTATTATTGATAGATCCCATAAAAAATTAGAATCCAAATGGGAGTGAACATCTCACTACCCGCCGACACCTACTGTAACGCTGAGACGCGTCAATATGTACATCATTAACGGACTGTCGGGAGGCACGGGATAGAATTTCAAAATCAATTCGCGCAGAATTTGACTGTTTTAATGGGATCCAGGACGTCAGAATTAATTCTGTTTTCGTTATTTTTGTCCACGGGAGAATTATAATTTTCGATTATATTCGACCATCAAATGGTTTCGCATTTGATTATTCAATTCCATCTCTATCGCGAAGCAGCATGCAGTTTCAGAATTGCGGTGCATTTGTTTTTTAAAAAATGGATGGTGGTGAGGTGCAGAGTTGAAATTTCAAAATAAACTCACCCATCAAATTTGCTTTGTCTTCACGGTTTTAAGCAACGATCTTGACCGTTTGATCAATTTGTAAAGTGTATTTGAGGGGCCAATCACCCGGTCACGCCATCAAATTTCATCTCTGGTGAGGTGACCATAAGATAATGTGTTTATAGTGGAGTTATACTTACAGATTAGGTCTCTTTGCGTCAACTAGCCAGTGAGCCTTCAGAATAATATTTTAGTGGACTGAATGCTGATGGAACCATTTTGCGCTCAAGAGCTTTAAATTTTGATGTGATAGGTTAACATTAAACTGGGCCAGTGAGAAGTTATGAAAATTCAGTGGATAGGACGCTAATTTGCACGTTAGAACTTGGTTCATATTCTAGAATATATGTTATTATAACATGCATAATATTTACCTATTGGCATACTTTTAAAGTTGCAAACGAAACTTCGAGTTGAATCAACGACGTATGTCAGTCAAAGTCTCGAAAGTAAATTTTTTAAAGATGTTTATAATAGTTGTATAGTGAAAGGATGCACTGGAATAGGTGATTATTTATTAATGGTTAAATAGCATGTTGTGCTTATTTTATTAATTTTAAATAGCCTGTGGTCTTTACTTTATGTATTAAAAGATATTTTTGCAGAGTTACATATGAATATATTTTCATGTATTTTATTTTTTTATTGAGAAATATATATTTTCTTTTAATATTATAATTAAATTAATAATTAGTGCAAAACTTTTTGTTTCAACTTATGGTAGATGAGGATTTCTTGATTTTTTAATTTGACTATTTAGATTGATTGGCAAGGGAATATGCTCAGCATATGCCTGGTCTGAATGCTTATCAATGATTGTAGTTTGTTAGGTTGCATTGACATTTAATAAATTTAAAAAATTTGATGTCGCCCACCAATTTCCTAGGGATTTTCAAAGCATACCTGGTCTTAGAAAATTTGCCTCATATCTTCAAGTGAATGATAGAAACTCTTCAACACTTCTCTTAATAAAATCAAAATTAATAATAATAATTTTTTTGCAATAGTTTTTTATGTTATATATTTATCAATGATATATACAAATAAATATCAACCACATTAATATTTTTAATGTGGTTATACTACTAAATAGAATTTTTAATATCAGTGTTATATTATTTTAATGATAAATCTAAGTTAGACATCTGGAAAGTACAAAGGAATAGTATACAATGAATTTTTTGTAGATGATTTATGAGAGAGGAACTAGAGGGTAATTGCTATATTTAGGAGAGTTTTATGATACATTGTCATTGATTTGTTCATCATTTCTTGAAGTTATATATGTTGTGTAATTTTGTTTCCAACAAATTGTACTTTACCTCAATTAAAAACTCATAAATTTGTTAGTTATTCTATGCATAAAAATAAGAATATGAACAATTTATATGAAAGGTATTGGGTACTTTACAACTTTTCATATTACCATTATCCAATTTTCTTTTACTTTCACGACATATCAATAAAGAGAATGTTTCCCAATTCCTTGCTAAAAGGATTTCTTGCATATTTTAATAAAGTGCTCTTTGTCAAGCCTCCAACATAAAATACATAAGTTTTAAAATAATAAAAGACAATGAAGGGATTTATATTTTATATGTTATATTATTTCATACCATATTGTATATGGAAAAATATGAAGATTTAGGATTTTTGTTTCAACATTATGTCTTAATTTATGTAAGTAATGTGGTCAATTTGTCAAAAGGAAATAGAATAGTATCTCTGTGTTTTGTTGTTAAGTTTGTGAAAAGTTACAAGATTGAACTTCTTCTTCATTAACCTTTCATAATTGAAAATTTGAATATTGAAGACATCTATTAACAATTATAGACAAAAGTATTTTAAGACAAAATTATTTTAAAACAAAACTTTATATTTAAGACAAAAGCAATTTGAGACAAAAATAATTTAAAACAAAACTTTATATTTAAGACAATGAACACTTTAGATGAAACCTATTTAATACAATTAACAATTATGACACAAACACATCAATTTAAGACAATATTATCTAACAATTACAAAATTTACTCTCATAGTGCGCCGTAAGTCTGCGAGCTTGCAACCATCTACTGTCTTGCACCTATACCAAGGTTTTTATTTTACTTACCATTCATGTTATCTTATATAAAGACACTGATTTGTTGGGCTCTTTCTTTTGTGGGGGTAGTCGACTAAGAAAAATGCGACAACTTTTACTAACAAGATTTCTCGGACATCAATTCCTCTTCTGTCCCTTTCATATTTACTGATATGATTAAAGACAACTTGTCTATCGTTGCATTCGGAACTGCTACACGGAGGGCGATTTTAAGACAAATTTTTAAGAGAAAAGAAACATTTTGTCTTCAAATTTTCAATACGAGGTGCTAGTAAAAAAAGGTAAAGGTAAAGGATTAGGGATCTGTCTACTAGCATTCACCAAGTGGTTGGTTTACCATGGTTGTGAAGTGATATTCAACAAAGGAAAAGCATTCTTGAGACACATAGCCATGGGACAGGTGAAGCAGATCGAGGTTCGTGTGAAGAACCTATATAAGCTAGATGTGGAAGACTATGCTGCATTAAGCACTAAGGCAGAGAAATTGAAAGTCTTGATGTCGATGAAGTTTGGCACAAAATACTTGGTCATTTGCATCATGATACCTTGAATATTAGACAACAAATAACCACTCACCTCCTAAAGGAGCACTTACGCATTAGGATACATGCAAAGGATGTACGTTGCGGAAGGACATAAAATCCATATTCCATGATCAGGACAAAAAATCACACGGAGTCCTAGAAAGGATCCACTATGATGTTTATTGACCTTTCTTGACAGCCTACACTGTCAAACACAAATATTTTGTCATTTTTATTGGTGACTTCTCATAGAAGTGTTGGATCTTCGTCATCCAGAAGAAAGATGAGACATTCTCCAAGTTTGTAGAATTCAAGGCATTGGTTGAAAAAGAAGCTATGAAGAAGGTGAAGGCTTTGTTGTAGTGGCTGCAACACCCTCCAAAATTTTGGCCTGCACTTAAATTTCAAAGCCTACTATGGATATTGTGATCGATCGTTCCTTAGTCACTTATTGGTAAGGTGACGATCTCAAGCTCCCCTTTTCGATTTTAAGAGTTGTTCATGCTTTTATCTTTACATAGAATGTGTCATCTTTGGGAATGGGGGTTATCACTTGTCATGCAAAGGGAGGTTTGTTTCTCTCCAAGGGGAAATATTTATGAGAATGGGTTGTCCTCACCACATAGACATGTTTCACACTCATTTCACACACTCTTACACAAAGTTTCACCTTTATCCTCCCAAAGTCCATCATCTAAGCCACACTTGCTATAAGTTGCTACAAAGGTTGCTGCATTAAGTGAAGTATGTGTTATATGTTTTGGATGGTCTATGTTGTATCACTAAGTTTTCAAGTTTGTGATCATAGTCAAGTTTTATCACTATTCACATTGGTTCCATTGATCCAACACTTAACTAAAGTTAGGAGTTTCCTTAGCAACCTAGCTTCATCCAACTTTCCTAAATTGCACACTTCACATATGTAACCTTCAAGCATTTCCCTTACTTGTTGGAACTGTGTAATGCATAGAAATACCAAACTCCATTATCATTCAAAACTGTGTAGTGGTTTCCTCCAATGTCCTTCCCCCAGGCAGAACCCACTGTCTCTAGAAACTATGCAGTTTTGTCCCTTAACTACCTAGTCTGCCTTGCATCCTAACATTGCGTAGATGTGTCCTCCCAGGGCCTCATCCCATAGAGGTTCCTTGCATCCTAAAGCTGCGTAAATGTTTCCTCCTAGGTTCTCATCCCACAAAAGTCATTGTACACTAAAACTACACAATTATGTCTCTCAGGGGCAACGAAGAAATATGACATGATAGATGACTCTCAAGGAGCTTAGGAGAAAAATAAGCAGACCAAGGAACCCAAGCTATGATAGAATATTATGACCTCCTGAAGACTCCATCTGAAGCATAACCCTTTGGAGGCTAGGTATGGAAAACAAAGCACATCTTTTGAAATACACCACTTACTGTAGCTTAAATGTTTTCTTTTCATTTTCGTATCATTCTGTCTTCAATGACATGCATGGTTGCAAGAAATGAAAATCATTCCATTTGTTTCCATCTACGTGTCTTGTTCCCTTTCACTTGTTTATTACATAGCATAGAAGATGATGAGTATTCCCACTTATTTATTTAAGGTACGAAAGTTGTGACCAACATGATCTTATGACTAACCAAGCACGATGCAAGACATACTAAGTAGGATGAAAGATGTTTGATGATATGTATATAGTTAGTACACTCCTTTGCATTAATCCTTGCTTTGTATCTTGTATGTACCCTCACTGCTTGTAAGATTTGGCTACATGCTGCCAGTAGTCTCTTAGCTCTTTCTTGACAAAGCAGGGGAAGGAATTTCCTTCAACCTAATTTCTTCAAGGCTCTTCATAGAAAGTATCGAGATAAGAGAAGGAGATGTGGAATATCACTATCAAACTCTCGAAAATACATTGCATGTTCGAATCTATCCAAACAATTAAGCTGTCACTCAACAACATTGTCAATCTTGGAAGACTCAAGAAAGATCACATCTCTAGATATTATAAACTTCTTATTCACTTCATCATAGAGATGTTATGCCTTGGATGCATGACTACCCAAAGAAGATACAATTGTGACTCCTTGCACTGAGTTTTTTTTATATGTTCCTTAGGTATGAAGGCATAATAGGAAGAAACAAAAACCTTGGGATGCCTCACTAAAGGAATGTGGCCATACCGCATTTCATAGGGAGTCTTGTTTCTAATAGCAAGAGATGGACACCTATTCTTTATATACACAACACATAGAAGCACATCAATCCAAAACCTTATGAACTTAACATGTGAACTATGCCAAATTCATAGTGAAAGTAATACATTCCAATGAACTATGTGTTGAAAAATGCATCAAGAAATTCTCAATTTTATTTTTCCTTGATTAAATTGAAAAAATTCGAATTTCCACATCATCAAATAACTTGGATAATGATAACTTGTGTAACATGGCTTGTGTCACCTATTTTACTTAGTAAATTTGAGTTGGAGGAGTTAGAGTTTAGTTCTACATATGTGATTGCTAATTTGTAGAAATAAATGTCAATTATCTCAAGTTGTTGTCGGCTAAACTACTTCTAACTTTTGGAGGAATTAGGGGAGGGTCATTTAAGTAGTGGGACTTCAGTCAAACTCATCGATCATCCAGTTAACTCATTAATCGACCCAAAATAGTTGGGGCATGCACAAAAGTCAAGTTCCTAGATTGGTGGAGATTCCAAGGCAGCTTTAATTTCTTGTAGCTCACACAGTTGCAAGAACTTACTATAACCATAGTGGAGGAGGTAGCTTGAGTAGGAGATTATTGTGAAATTGTAGAGGGAATGATTGTTGGTAGCATTAATAGCCTACCAGCAATTTTTTTTACACTACACTTCAATGTTTTGGGCAGGGCTTTTGAGGGTGGATAATTTTTTCTTATGCTTTTTGGTTATGCACATCCTCACTAAGTATCTTGGGAGGTATGTAATAGTTCCTTGCATGCACATCCTCACTGAATATGTTTTGGGATGTCTGTACTAGTTACTTGCAAATTTATGTTTGTCAAGGCTTAACTACTTATGATCTTAGGTTCTCACAATAGTCTGATAGTTTATGACTCTCTCCAAATCACCATTCCTGGAAGGATCCAACAAAACGACATGAGAGGAGGATGAGAAGGGAACATTCTTATTGGAACTAGACCAGAACTAGTGGAATTGGCTGGTCGAATGGTTTTAGAGTTTTACAAGTCTAGTTTGGTGGTTCAAATTGGCTAAAGTTGGTCTTATATTGAACAGACCGTAAAACACCAAAGTGACTAGTTCTCTACTAAACTGACCAATTCTAAAGAATGTAGTGCAACATAGCTAATGCCCACCAAATAATATTTCTTTAATAAAAAATACTTAAAATGAAAAAATTATCTTAACCCTAGCGCCCTACAAAACCTAACCCTAGTAATTAATGGTAGTATTTAATTTTTAAAGTTAACGTAAAATTTTTGACATTCTCCTCATCTTTCCTCTTTGAAAAGGAAAGATAAGGATAATGTCAACTTTTACTTAAATCTTTAATATTAACATTAATTATTATGGGTCGTTTCAAAGTGGTTCCAACTTCATTCAATTTTGAGAAAGTCAAATTTTAGATCCCATTCAAAACGTAGTGGTGACTGTTTGAACCGCTTCTTTGTAATGAGTCCTAGACCTTGAATTCAAAATTTTCATGTTCATTTATTGCATAATCATATTCCTTGTGAGACTTTGAAGCATAAGTTGATCTTTAATCCATTGCAAGCACTTGAAATAGCTTAGGGAACCAACAGCTACCTCTCCCAAGTTGCTCCTCGACATTGAAATTTTCTTTGGAAGCAGGCATTCATTTTATCCATTAGATCATTTTTTCCACTATGATAGTCCAAAAACATCCCTGCTAGCATATGCTTGACAATCCATCTCATCTTTACTGCTACCTTATAAACACTCTTAAATATTGTGTCTCTAGTCTAAAAAAGGAAGAACAGGAAAGGGCCTTCTTGGCCCTCTTCTCAACCCACAATATGTTTAACTTCTCTCTTGTGCTTACACTCTAGTCTTCTTGCAACTTCAGAATGGTGAATCTTAAACACAGTCTCATGATGTGCATTCAGGGAGGCATAATTCACCCTTTCTTTGCATCAAATTACCCCCCTAGCATTCCCTTTACCTTTACATGCAAGCATATATTTTCCTTGTGGAGGACTGTTAAGCTTCCCATCTCTATTTCGCCTCCCTCTCCTACCCTCATGAACCTGATAAGCTGAATTTAACCAATCTCACTGTATCTGAGATAAACAACCCATCCAACTGGGTAGACTGAGTTGAGACCCTTTTAGAAACTAAATTCATCCCTCCACAATGATATGTCCCTCTCCAAACAATATCGTCAACTTGTGTTCAAGATCTATCATTCCCATGATCACCATAAATTTCCCAGTCCTTCACTTACATCTTTGGTAATGTCGTCATCCAGATCACTTCTACTTTGTTGTATTGTTGCTTGTGCTATGATTTCCTTTAATGGAAATATCTCTATAAGAGGCACAAGTAACCAAATTCAAGTTCTTATTGAACTTTTGTGTTAACATACTTAATTTCCATTTTGACCTATTTGGTTTCAAATTCTAGTGTGGCTGGTTTACTGGTTGACTACTAGCATTCACAAATTGGTTATTAGTGTTCATAGTTTGTTTAGAGTGAACATTGAGCTTTTCCTTGAAAACCAAGCCCCAAGAATATGCAATTATAATGGAACATTTTAGATATCATACTTTTCTACAAAGGAATACACTATTTTCATTCATCAAGAAAAGTTATATGAGAAAGAACCAAGTGGTTATGATTTTCAACATTTTCACCTACATTTCCTATCTATCATTTTCTTATTGAATGGGAAAGTTTTGTTTTTGGGATTTTCAAATTAAAGTTCTACGCTAGTGGTGTTCATCTCGTATTTTGGTCTCCTTCTAAAATCTTGTTTGGTATGTGCAAAACGAGCATTGGTGCATGTTACCGAGAAAAGTGTTTATTTAGAACTGCTCTATCCTACTAAAGTGTGACAACTGCCTTAGAAACAAACAGAGAAAAACTACTTTTGTATTTCCTTTATGAATTATAAATAGAGAGGAGTAGAAAGAACCAACCTGTGTCTTGAGCTAATCCTTTGATCCAATCCCTCTCTTCTTTGATAGTCTCCAGCTACCTACTCCCTTACTTGCCCAGCTTCACAAAGTACCTGTAAGATCACAGAAGAAGAGCACTATACAAAGACATAGATCTATATTCATAAACAACTTAGGATCAGATTTAAGTTAACCATACAAAATGTAACAAGCATCAATGATACAAAAGCATGGAGGAAAACTCAAATAGTTTTTATTGATAAACAAGAAAATATTCAGGAGGAGTTACAACCAGTGGTTCCGACCCAGCATCAAACTCCCAGCAAAGAAGCCCCTCTTCACCTCAAACAAAGCATAAATCACCCAACAATCTGATGTTTGTCTCTAGAAACCAATAGCAATTCCTTACAATATGCAAAATTCCAGCCTCTGGATCTCTGGGATGAGGGATCCATATATAGATATCTGTAAGGAGGATGAGTCAGCTTGTGATTTGATTAGTGTCTTCTCTCTATCAGTTCTTGCTTCCACTTGGAGACTGAAGGCCTCTTACTCATCCTTGGTCGAGTTCAGTGAGGCAAGTGTCACAGGAGAAGATTCTGGAAGCTTCCATTATCTCTCCACCTCGCGGAATGACACTGCCATTTGTCATTTCTCGCCCATTGCACCCTCCAAAAGGGACTTTTGAAATGCAACGCACCCTCACAGTGTATTTAGGTGCAATGCAACACACCTAGCCAGTGGAGCAGCTGAAATGATCTTGTTTTGACCAATTCTGAGCAGTTTCTAGTGGAGAACTTCTGGGAGAAGCTGTAATCTGTTGACCTTGTTCCTTTAGGGGTTAGAACAACACATTTTGGGACTTAGGAGCCCTTGGTTTATGGACATTTCATGCTTGGAGTTGTAGGGCACAAAAATGTCTATAACAGTTGCCCCCTAAAGTATGAAGCCGTTAACCATTTGGTGTCGGGTGAAATGCTTTATTATGAGGATCCGAAGTTCTTTCAATGCTGGGAGGAGACCTGTAATAAGATACAATACAATACATTATTTTCATACTATTTTTATGATCTAGCTGAGGCAGGCATTCCCATGCTCAACTTTATAAATTCATTTCCATGTACATAGGATCGACAATCATCTGAGTGTAGACTGATGATTCTGGTAGAGCCATCATCCTTTTGAGTGGATGATATCTATGCAGCAATGACGTACATTTAATATCTTTATTTCCCTGAATATATATCGCAGCCCGGATGGATGAAACTAGATCCGGGGTCTTCAATCTCATCCGATCTTCACTCGAAGTACAAGTCGATCCATGTGAGAAATGTTCTGAAGTCGAACATGGAAAGACATCGCTCGATTACCAGTCAATGATGTAAACTGTTAACAAGTGCGGGAGGAATCACCGATAATGATAATGATCCTCAAGGTACTGCAGTACAATTCACGTGGTGTGAATAAAGGACTTGGCGTCGAACACCACGCAAAATCTTTCGGTCGAAGGCCATTGATGTAAACCTGTCGCCGGAAGTGAGAAACTTGCCATTGAGGCATGCAAGCTTCAAAGTACTGAATGGGGTGTTCCTAGATCAACTTCTTGGATAATGAGCTGATGTCGACAAGAAGTGATCTGTCACAGGAGGGTCTTAATGAATCCCACATCAATGACACGGAACAGAGCAAATGATTTTGATGGAGGTGAAAACGATCTGGTGATATAAGGTTCAGGGCGGCGGTCATGAAAGAATGGAGTATAATGTATGGTAGTGGGTGAGACACAGGTGACTTCTCTGGATGACTTCTCTTGAACATATCGGCGACACTGATGTGATGGATTGGTAGCATTAACCCCAAATGTGGATGGTATGGCGTGACCATGGCGATGTGACCGGTGAATGAAAAAACCCAACCCGACTTGGACATGGAGTGGAAGTGTCATGTTCAAGAGCGATTTGCTACCAACAATGTTTCTTTGAGTTTTCTTCCCAATTTTTCCCCAGTCATTGCTGACCAGTACCTCTTTATTTTTGTCAAGCTTGAGGAGGATAACATATGCTTGTTCTATAATTTGCCCTTCGGGCAAACCCATCGCTATGTTTTAACGAGCCTAGCGATAGTGAAACTCGTTCTTGTCTATAGACAAGTTTGTCGCTATTAATCTTTTTAACGAGTTTAACGACAAAGATAACTCGGTCCTTTTCAATTTTAGAGAGTCTGAAAAGGAACATAAAGGTAACTCCAAAATTCTTTTTTCGTCACCTAATCCCTTAAGTCTGAAAAAGTATAAAACAATACAGAAGGGATGAATTTTCGATAGTTTTAACGAGCCGAACAAAACAAGCACTCAATCTTTTTGTGTAATAATCCCTCAGGTCCAAAAAGATTAAAATTTAGAGGAGGGATATCACTTCCTGTCCCTTTAACGAGCTGGAAAGGCCAAGGACTCGGAAATCTTTTCATATTTTACGAGTCAGTTGAAAAGAGCTTAAAGGAGACTCGTCTTTTGAGGAACGAGTGATAAAACGGGTAGCAGCTGATTCCAGGTAAGGTTTGGAATTTTCCAATCACGGCAGTGTCACAAGGATGGCTAGTGAAATCACTCTTCGCAGCTGTTCCTCAAAATGGGTAAACAATCAAATGGAGGTGAATGATCGGCCAATGAAAAAGTGGAGGTGATAGTGCAAACACGACCAAGGCTTTAACGGCTGAAGTACTACATTCACGATGGTTATTTATCGGGGAATAGTTCATTTTTTAATGAGCTTAAACGTGGGTGGAAACATTTGCTCATGTCTTATGTTTATTTTTTAACGAGCTTGAACTATGTGCTAAAACTGCTCGATTGAATGGTCCCTTTTTTATTTTACTATAAATAGCTTAGTTCTTTCAAAGATTGTACTGCATTTTCAACTGCTTCATCAAACTAGTCAGAAATGAACAATATATGTTTGAAAACGAGTTAGAACACTAATATTTTACTTTGAACTACGTAAAAAGTAATGAAAAAGTGTTTTTACCTCTCATTTTACCATTTCATTTGAACTTTGGTTTGTTGGAGCTTTGGAGGTGCTTTTCCCCTTTGATTTTCATCAGCTGATTTCGGGAGATTCTGTGGACGATTCTCGGTGCCGTGTGGACCAAGTAGGAGCTAAACCTGAGCTCTTTCATTTCATGGTTTCCATTTTGCATTCTAAGCTTGATTCCTAGTTTTTCTGAGCCCCTGGGGTTTGAAAAAATCCTTCTGCCTTCAGCACACCCTCTGTGTATCGAAAGGTGCATTCAATGTTGGCCATTGTGAAGGCCATATGACATGCAACGCACCCAGAGTATTGCTGCAGGTGCGATGGGCGCAGAGAAGGAATTCTGTGCACAATTTTTGATGGAAATTTTGCCTGTTTCTTGCCAAAATCAAGATCTAACTCTTCTCTTATTTGTTTTTCAGAGATATTTGGAGCAAGATGACCATTACATGGCGAGAACGTGAGCATGAAGAAGAGGACATGCTTGCCCTACATGATCCAGTTACAGTGAACGCGCTGCGAAACTGTGGCTTGCTGAAGTTCTTCCGCATTTCTAGCATGAGACAGCAGATCAACTTACTGCAGTATTTGCTCGATGCTTGGGATCCTACCAATCAGGTCTTCCAGATCAGGGGCAAATCTATCCCCTTGAATGTAGTAGACATCTATTTCTTGACTGGCTTGTCGAGGCGGGGTGCCCCCATCTCTTTGTCAGGTTCGGCTAGAGGAGGCGATTCTGTGAGAGATTATGTCCGCTGGTACTGCAGAGAAGGATCTCAGCCGAGTAAAGACGACAAGATCATTATCTGTGATGTCACTAACAGGTCCCTCAGGACTATTTTGTTTACTTTTGGTAGGATGGCCGGTGGTGCGGCTCTTCATGTAGCCAATCGATCTTACATGCAGCATGCCTTGGAATGCCTCCGACTGAAGGTGTTCAACTGGTTTGACGCAGTACTTCTTGTGATGAAAGAACAGTTGACCAAGATAAAGAGCGGGAGGTTGAAGAACTTTGGGTATGGTTGTATTTTGACCGCCTTTGCCTTGGAGAAGATACCACTGATGCAGCCGCAGTACATTGCACTCGATTTACCTTCTCCTACTGAACCACGTATGCAGAGATGGGTTGACCATATGTCTAGGCATGTTGGCCAGTCTCAGATTTCATTTTCTGATACCTTCTTCAGGTGGTTTGATCGTTAGGAGATGGTTTATTCTGAGTATCCATACACTGGCATGGACTTCCGGGGTGATCCAGATTTAGTACTGCCGGATGGTGAGCAGTGGGGCGCCATTGGTAAAATCTTTGACCATATTCCTGTTTATCATTTTCTTTTTGTTTATAATGTCCTTGTGCTTTATTCTATCAAGACTTTAATCAAACTCATGTGTACATGCAGATGTTGGTCCTGTTCCCCAGCGGAGTCGCCATTTTGTTACCGGGAAAAGTGTCTATTTAGAACTGCTCTATCCCACTAAGGTGTCACAGCTGCCTTAGAAACAATCAGAGAAAAACTACTTTTGTATTTCCTTTATGAATTATAAATAGAGAGGAATAGAAAGAACCAACCTGTGTCTTGCGCTAATCCTTTGATCCAATCCCTCTCTTCTTTTATAGTCTCCAGCTACCTGCTCCCTTACTTGCCCAGCTTCACAAAGTACCTGTAAGATCACAGAAGAAGAGCACTATACAAAGACATAGATCTATATTCATAAACAACTTAGGATCAGATTTAAGTTAACCATACAAAATGTAACAAGCATCAATGATACAAAAGCATGGAGGAAAACTCAAATAGTTTTTATTGATAAACAAGAAAAGATTCAGGAGGAGTTACAACCAGTGGTTCCGACCCAGCATCAACCTCCCAGCAAAGAAGCCCGTCTTCACCTCAAACAAATCATAAATCACCCAACAATCTGATGTTTGTCTCTAGAAACCAACAACAATTCCTTACAATATGCAAAATTCCAGCCTCTGGATCTCTGGGATGAGGGATCCATATATAGATATCTGTAAGGAGGATGAGTAAGCTTGTGATTTGATTAGTGTCTTCTCTCTGTCAGTTCTTGCTTCCACTTGGAGACTGAAGGCCTCTTACTCATCCTTGGTCGAATTCAGTGAGGCAAGTGTCACAGGAGAAGATTCTGGAAGCTTCCATTGTCTCTCCACCTCACGGAATGACACTGCCATTTGCCATTTCTCGCCCATCGCACCCTCCAGAAGGGACTTTTGAAATGAAACGAACCCTCACAATTTATTTAGGTGCAATGCAACGTACCTAGCGAGTGGAGCAGCTAAAATGATCCTGTTTTGACCAATTCTGAGCAGTTTCTGGTGGAGAACTTCTGGGAGAAGCTGTAATCTGTTGACCTTGTTCCTTTAGGGTTAGAACAACACTTTTAGGGACTTAGGAGCCCTTGGTTTATGGACATTTCATGCTTGGAGTTGTAGGGCACAAAAATGTCTATAACAGTGCAGCTTTTAGAGGTGCAATTTTTAAAGATATGCAAATTCTATATTGATTTAAGACATGGAATGTTCAATATCTACAAGATACCTTTTCTTGACATTCCATTCATAAATTTGAAATTTGTAAAAAGTATAAATTTTACTAAATAATTATTATATTGATTACTACAAAATTGAAGACAATGGAAGAATAATATCTTATGTAGGTTTATGTGAATGGAAAATGTTAAGACAAAGGAAAAATTATATAATGATAGGTGGACCATAGGGGTTGGGTTCCTTACCATCGACGTATTCTATATAAGGAGGGATAAGAAGGAGAATATGGCATCACTTTTGCTTGTGTAATTGAGGACAAGGATAAGAAGAGACAACATATTAATGGATTGATGACACATGCGTGACTTGTTTTTGACCTATCTAGAACAATCAGGTCTATGGCTAGGTGAAGAGTATAACTCCAAACGTTTTTTGCAATAAACAATCTTGAGCGAATAGAACATCATATCTAAATAGACCTTTGCGAGAGTACTCTATTCTAGGTGACAATAGAGTACATCATTTCCTTATTGGAAGTAATTAAACTTTTATCATGGTATAATTTAATTATAAATATTTAAAATACTAGATGCTTACAATCAATTTGATAAAGGGTTATGGGTTTCTTAATTTTTTTGCTAGAATTTTAAATATTGAGATAGAAATTTGTGAGGAGAATATAATGACCTCAATTCCTTGTGAATGTTATAAGTATCTACTATGTGTATTTTTTTCAAATCGAATAGAAATATGATCAAATTTGTTTTTGCTAACGAAAAAACACAAAAACATATTCTATTATATAAGATTTTTTGTTATTGTTAACAAAATTATTATCAACCATGGTTTATTTAGAAAATAACATATATTAAACTATATAATGAATTATTAAATTGATAACTATTTAATATGGGTTGACTTTTAGTGATGTTTCTATGGATCATCTTATGATGTTGTGGATTATTCAGAAGTCACGTCACTAGTAAGTCAAGTTTTCATGTCTCCTTCTCATGTTTATATAAAATAAGTAGAGAATGGACATGAATATTTGATTCATAATACTAAAAATGGGATCACAACTTATATTAATTTTACACACAATATATTTACAACATATCCATGTGAGAAGTATTAGAGTAGAGGGATTGGATCAACCAAGCCTTGTCAATATATGAAAATATTAGGCTTCAAGAGTTCATGTGTTGTAGTGATGGATGCATTAAAGAGGGACAATCAAATTAACTCAAACTACTAGAATGGGACATTGATGGGTGGAGGTTAAGTTGTACCTATTATGGGAGCCTCATATTTAGTATCTCCTTCATCTATATGTTTGGCTTAGGTGATGGAATTTTTTCACAAAACTATTTTGAGCATTAACATTTGCTGACTACATAGTCATCTTATTTCATTAATAGAATTATATTTCTTGATAAAACAAGTAGCAAAAATCCTATTGGTGTGTTAGGATTCAAAGTAAATTTTCCTTGCCATAATATTATTTTTTAACTTGAGGGTTGGAGGATTTTGAGGATGGCATATTATGTTCTTCTAAGCAATGCGAGTAGGCCTCAATGAAATTTAGGGCCTCAATCGAGAAACCTGGTGAAAGAGAGTTGTTCGGTAAAATTTGTTGATATTTCTGTCAGGATCTTAGATGGCACCTCCTACATAACCTATTCACACTTAACCTAGTCACAGTAAAACAAATTAATCTTTGAAGTTCCACTTTAATTCTTCCTGCTAAGTTTTTACCACAACCTTAAGGGACCTTGGTAAAATAAGTCTGCTGATGATTAGTCCTGACATTTTGGTGTAATAATACTTGTAAATACCATAGAGTACATAAGTTTGGTTATGGATGACATGGTATCTTGGTGGAAATATGTTTGGATCCATATGACCATGGTGATAATTTTTAACAAAATCCTCATGTCTATTCATCAATTTCATATGTGATTAGTTAGGACCCAACATGCACACTTGTACCTAGGATATAAGATTATGTAATCCTTTCTTGGATGACTTCATTGTCAACATTGAAGGAAACATTTATACTTGATAGTTTGATTTTTGGATGTGTTTCTTAGATGTCTTCATTCTTAGTGTGGAGTGTAGTACTTGTACATGGGACCTTGGTTTATGGATGATCCCTTTATGGAGACACTTCTTGGACTACACTCTTAGGGTTGGGGGCAATGCCCATACACAGGAAGTTGGCTTATGGAGATACATCATAGATATAAAATTTGAGAGAAATGTGTTTCAAAGGGGATGAAATGGTGGGATCCCCCCTAGTGATGTAATGGGGTCCACAATGGATAATAATATTATAAATATGGTGGTCATTTAATGTAATATATACGAAGTCTGTTATGTTAGTTATTATTAAATAATTCATACTAGGTAGTTTTCATGCGACAAATGTAATATGGCCTATTCATTAGCATAGGCACCGATAGTGGTTAAAATTTAGGTTAGATAAATTAATATTATTTAAGTCCTCCTTATTGGATTTGTTAAGTATAGTGATTGTATCTGAGCATTAGTTAATTGGGAGGTTGCCCTTGAAGAGGAAAATGAACAAGAATTTATCTTTCCATAAAATGATTACCATACCCTGTTAACTTACCTTGATGGTTTTGGATTCAATGAAGTAAAATGAATTTTTATCATATTATTAGAGACATTACCCCACAGTGAATTCACGCACTGGAAACTTATGGAGACCTTTTATAGTCCTCACACATGTCTTTATCTCAGGATTTGGATCTCATCAACGGTCCAAGACGTCGATGCCCATCCAATGGCGAAGGTTTTCTTGAGCTTGGTCATGGTAACTACCTGCTCGATCCATGCTGGCCAAGGTTCATTCACGTTGTTTTCTGTAGGGTTTCCATATATCTTCTCCCTCGCAGGTTCCAAATGTTTGGCAAGGTAACCTCTGTACCCTTCACTGCGAAATTTTACCACCTATTTCCATAATGGGGATGTAAGGTTTGCTAACGAACCTAATACTTAAATATATGTCTATCTCTCTCAAATATCCAGATATAATGCACGACCCTCGATTCATTCTGTCAAAATTATACAGTATTGCCTTGAGGGTTTCATTCAACATTTTAATGTTTTGTTGTTGTGTTGGATAAGAACCTCCATTTGGAAACAACAATCAATCCAATGATCAATGCTCTATCTCAAAAATCATGAGACTTCTATTCCAGGTACATTTCCTGTCCGAAGCCTCAACCCTTTCATTTCAGCAATCCCAGGCTCAGATCTTGTTGTATTAGTTTATGCAATCCCATGTCCATCTTTGTTTTTGTTAATGGCAACAAACTGATGTCCAACCTTGAAATGATGGGAAGGGGCAGGGTATCTAAAAGCTACTTTGTCTCCTTAAAATCATCCCATTCACGTGGAGGGTCAGGTTTCTTAACTATTGTTTTTCCATGCCATTAGTGTAGTTTTACCCTAATTCAATATGCTTGTGTGTTCAATTTTGTAGTATGGTGTAGTTTTAGCTTAGTTAATAGGCTTGATTTGTTAATCACCATGATAGGTTATGTTCATGGTTACAAATCGGGGCTTAGGTTTTATTTTCATGTGAAATTCTTAGTAATACCTCATGGAAACATTTGTGTTTCACCATCAAATTGATCATAAGGAGGAAGCTTCACTAGTATTTGTATTGATTTCTTTGTCCAATTAAGCAGTTGTGAGAAATTCAAAACCGAGTGGGAAGAATTATAAAACCCCTCCATCAAGCACTTCTACTCTCTATTTTTTTGAAATCAGATTCCAATGGTGGAATTTTGATGTGAATAGTAGGATATGTACTTCACAGCCTCAATTTGGAAAAGACTTTGCTGGGAGTTATGTAAAAGGGATCACCATTAATAGGCAGAGTGATTCGTGCCCCAAAGTGAAAATCATAAATAGGAAAACATGTATGATGTCAACCATATATATCGACACAAGTTACATACCCTTTTATGTTTCTTGTTATAGAAAATCCTAATGTCTACATTTTAGGATAACTAGATAAGAGACTAACTCAAATAGGATTTGGGGAGATTACAACACACGAGAAAAACTTCAACTACTTTGAAACTGGGTAGTTGAGTCACTCCCTAAATGTAGTAAATAACAACTTTCAAAAATGGTTATAATCTTTGTTAATTTCAGTCTTAGCAGCCTTCCACCAGTGGAAAAATATGCTCTTATAAAGTGGTCTTGGGGTGTCAAAGTAAAATTTTTTCATTTCAGTGAGTCTTCAAGTAAAATTTGGTCACTAGGTATTAGGTCTAGGATTGTTTTCACTCCTTCCAAAGTTTTCCAAGTATTGGTCCATGTCACCATTCAGCTGAGTGTACCATCATTCAAAGAGTTTTCATCATTATTTCATGTTCCAATGGGTCATTTTACACATTGTTTGTGCTTCAGTTGTGCTTAGGTAAGGCTCATTTCCCTCTCCTAGGGTTTTGAAGGTAATTTTTCTTGGATGGTCAAATCATCAACAAAAATTGTATCCTGATGCTCATACACCTTACCCTATCCTTAATATACCTTCTTAAACACTTCCCATCACTGATATCCCTCAAATTCATAATTTTCCCACAAACCCTAGCTTATTGCTCCAATTTGACACTCTTCTAGGTTAGGCCTGTGTTTTACCCTTTTCGACCCTTTCCCCTAACTAAATCCTTGAAATTCCACTTTCCCCTGCTTCCTAACATTGCTCCCTACCTCCAAAAATTTTCTCAAGAATTTAGAAGCCCCTCATCCCCTTCATTTCCCTTCATTTCTAAAAATCCCCTCTTCCACATATCGGGATAGTTTTTATTCAAATGATGTTGTTGACCAAGAAAATATGAATTTCACAAAAGTGAGAGAGGTTGTTGTCTATCATAGACCAAAGAAGAAAAACTTCCTTCAATTTTTACACAGGTCTCATGGTTTGGGAGAAATGTCCAAACATCATTTACCTCAGGAGACTTATTGCACTTCTTAAATGACCTTGGGAAAATCAATTTTTCTCCGAGATGGAATGTCAAAATGATGCAGGAGCATTCACCCAAGAGAAAATAATTGTAATTAAGTAGACATATGGAGTCATGTATCTTTAGAAAAGTTAGTGTCCTAAGTCTCAAGTCAATGAAATATTAGAACTTTAAGTGATTTAATTAGATAATGAGAGGAAGTGGTAAATACTCTTGAATTAAAGGAGAACCTAAGTGGGTAGTAATGATAAAAGAGTTCAAAGTCAATTACAACTCTTAAAGAGTTGAATGATTCGAGGAACTAGAGGGAGAGATTTTAGGAATTTAATGAATTAGAAGTGGACATAGAGGATAGAGTACATCTAGGAGTTGATTCAATAGATCTTTGAGTCAAACCAGGATGAGTTCAATAGAACTCACTGGCATATATGTAAGCCCATAGGTAGATTCAAAAGGAGAGGCCACTAATAGTTGAGGATCAAGCTTGTATAAGAGACATATGGTCTCATTTTGTAATTGTTGTGTATATTTATAAATACAGAGGTTAATTTCAACCGTGGATAAGTGTGTTTCGAGTGTTGAAATTATTGTGAATTGGAATTCTGTAATAGTTGTATGCAGGCAGAGTCGAGGCGAAACACAGAGAGGAGAATGATTCAGAAAAATCGTAAGGGATCATTGATTCCAATTGAAGCATCAGAGTGGAGCACTGGAGAGACAACGAAGTTGAGAGTTCGAGGAGTTAAGCTCATAAAGAGTTGAGCAGCAAAAACAATGAAGAACGAGAACCCTTGAAGAAACTCGAACCACGGAGAAAGTTGAAGAAGTAGCATAAAAACACAAGTAAAGTGAAGAGCGGAGAAGGGAGTTTGGTTTCACAGCAGCTGTTGGCTCTTTAATGATCAACGGCCAAGATCATATCACAACTTTCATATCGCATCGGTGAACTTTAACGAGGGAAGGCAGTTTTGTAACAACGAAAGTGTTTTTTGGGCGACCTCAAAACCCTAAGCAGTTTTGAAGAATGAGTGGCGATTCCACTCATCAAATGACGCATGGCAATAGAGGAGAGAAGAGAAAAAACTTTATCGAGTGGTTAAACCCCGTGATTGTTGACGTTCTGAAATCATCGGTGACCGTTGGATCTACTAAGAATAGATCAACGGTGGAAGACTATCGACAACTTTGCATCGGGAAAGGATAACGACTGTTGGATCATGAGCCGATCAAAGGTTACGATCTAATCGCAAATCAGCAATTAGAGGAATAGGAAGTCGAGCAATTAGAGTAGCGGAAAGGGTCAAAGTGATGGAGCAGACCCGATAAAGCATTGAGGTGGGGTTTTTATACCTTGAGATCCGGAAAGTTGTATATGATTGCATATCAGTGAAAGTGGAGGAATACATGTTAATGTAGCCGCTGGAAGCCCCGATTGCAATCAGCGATAAAGAGAAAGCCTCGAAAACTGTGTAGAAGTTTTAAAAAGGCGGAAAAGGTAAGTTTATGGGTGTTTGGTATATTTCTATGAACAATGGAAATAAAGCACCAATAAAGGGTTTCAAGTGTTAAGCCGGTATAACCAAGGTTTAAAAAGTGAAGGTTATATATGTGTGGTTTAAGGGTTTATAAAGGTTAACGAAGGTTATGAAAGGGTTTTAAAGTCTCGATAGAAAGGATTTGCTAAAGGCTTTAATAAAGTCTTATTTGAAGGCTCGAGGATTGTAAATAGTCCCGATAGGAGGTTTAAGTGGGGTGATTGAGTTTTGACATAAAGGAACTATAAAAGAGGGCCTTAACCATTAGAGGTTGGAAGTTTGACTCCTTTGAGAGTTAAATACCTGGGACTGAGGTGTTTATGCATTTTTATGCATGCTATGGGTATAAGCAGGGGTAACCCTATGTCACTTGGTATTAGAGTAGATTGTAATCAGAGCAAAATTGAAGTCGGAATAATTGTTTAAAACAGAACAAAGAAATTCTATGAGAAAGAATTGAGAAAAAATACGTGTTAAGGTGTTTATGCAGGCAAGATGAAGGATCAGATTCTAATATGACAGAAGAAGGTACGCAGAGGTGATGTGTAGAAAAACTTGTAGATGCAAGAAACAGAGGACAATCCATCCAAGGCATAGGTGGAATGGTGAAACAAGATCATGCTAAGATATTGAAGGTGAGGTAATATGTTATGTTCTATTTTAAATTAAGAATGTGTGTTTATATACTAATGCACATGTGACAGTAAGAGAAGCAGTGAGAGGAGAACCAGATGTGTTCTTGAAGACAGAGTAAGGAAAACACTCTGATAGAGAAGTGGCAGTGAACCAGAAGAATCCAACAAGAGATTGGATAGAGAGGACATCTTAAGTGTTCTCAAGAGAGAGTGAGGGATTGCAGAAGCCTAGAAGGAGCAAAGGTGTTACTTAAAAAGGAGGTTCCAGATAGAGGACCCGTGCTTAGCAAGAGAATGAGTGAGGAGAGCTTATTGAGGTAAGATTATAGCAAGGAGGACTAGCTGTTGTAGAGGCTTATTGTAGATGGCTGAGGAGCTCATGAAGAAAGAGGAGAAGAAGATGAGTATTGATAGTCATAGCAGAGGTTCAGAGAGAAGCCACAACAGAGGATATGAGAGGAAGAATGCCAAGGCAGATGGTAAGAGGATGAGTCAAGAGGAAATTGAAAAATAGATTGTAGAGTTAAAAGAACAACTCAATGCATTAAAGAGAATACTTGAGGAAAGAGACTAGGTTGGGTCTTGAGGAAGAACCCAGTGGAATGGCATGAGATGCAGAGAAGGCTACACTAAAAGCAAGTGGCTGAGGGAAAAACTCAAGGAAGCTGAGTTGGAAATGGAAATGGAAGAGTACATTTGTGAACTAGAACAGGGAGAAATTCTAGGAGAAACTGAAGATGAAGACTTGAAGACTGAAACTTCAAGTGAGGCCAAAGGGTCACATGATCTTAAACCTAACAATCTCTGTATGTTTTCAGGTGAAACATGTGAAGGACAATTTGTTGATATTGTCAAGAAAGAGGAAGAAGACAAGCTGAATCTAAATTTTGTTCTGAAAGAAGATGAGATAGATAGATCTCATATACAATTGGGGGAAGATATCAAGCAACCAAGTGAAGGAATTGAAGATATTGAAGAGGAGACCATCGAAGAATGTCTGAATCATATGAACGATTTAGAACAACCAGGAGATATGATGGCTGAAGCATCAATTGGGAGCACAGGGTCTTATGTTTCTAAAATTGATAGTTTGTCTGTGGATGTAGAAAAAATACAAGAGAATGTTAATGCAGATGGTGAGACAAGAATAGCTCTTGAGGAAGATAAACAACAAGAGATTGATGGAAAACTTGAAGAAGATACTATGTTAGCTGAAAACATAGTAAAGGATCATCAATTCACCATGATGATAGGCACAGTGGAAATAGCCATGGAAACTGTTGAGGAAGAAGGACATCGATTGAAAGATGTTAAGGAGGAAGAAGTCTATGCAAAATACATAGCAAAGGGAGAATGAACACTAACAAAGTAGTGTTTGCATAGGATGAGCAATTTGTTGAAGCTGTCAAAAATATGAGGAAGTATCTTTTAGAAGATAAAAACTCTGAAGTAAAGGAGGATGAAGAATGTCTCTTAAATGAGAGAAATAGTGAATTATTGTAGCAGAAAGAAGTTAATAATGCCTTGATATTTGAGACTATGACAACACAGGAATAATTTCTTATGGAAGATGTTATGAAACTAGCTCAAGAAAAGATAGAAAAGATAGAGCAACGCCTTAGAATTCAGCCTCTTCGAGGGGGCAACCTCCTTTACATTACATAAATAACAATTATTGGATGATTCAAATGACAAAACCTCCTTTCTATATATAGGAGTTTAAGGAGTCACAATATAATCCAGCTGACCTAACAATAATAATATAAAGCCACAAAAATAACAATAGAGGGATTCTATGGGGCACAGTAATAACAATATGGGGGCAATAGGGGCACAACAATATTAATAAGGGGTATAACTACAATAGTAATGGGGTAATCACTAGTATTATATGGACCCAACATGCCCCTCTCCTTCAAAAAAGTTTTGTCCTCAACGCTTGAGTAGTTCTGGATACTTCTGCCTAAAATTCTCATCCTCCCGTGTGGAATCTTCAGCGGATAAGTTCTTCGACTTGATAAGATACTCTGAAATTGAACGATTTCGTAACTATCGAGTTCTTGTTTCTGTGATTTCTTCCGGTCCTAATATAATTTTTCCTTCCTCGTCAAGTTCTGGCAATATTGTTTGAACTGGGAGCTTGTCGCCTATAACCTTCTTTAAACATGAAACATGGAAAACTAGGTGCAATCGAGAAGCTGCAGGAAGCTCCAATTTGTATGCCATAGTACCAATCTTTTGCAACACCTTGTACGGACCATAATACTTTGGTGATAATTTATTATCCTTCTTAGCTTGCTTGAGGACATTTGCTTATATGGTTGTAGCCGTAGGAATACCCAATCACCTACATCAAAACTTCTTTCACTGCGATGTTGATCTGCCTGTTGTTTCATTCTATTTTGTGCCAACACGAGGTTATCCTTTAAGAGTTGGAGGACTTGTTGTTGATGTTCGATGTGATGTTCCACTGCCTGAACCTTAGAATTTTCTCTTAAATATGATGTGATGGATGGTGGTTGATACCCATAAAGTGCCATAAATGGGGTCATTTTTGTTGCTGTATGGAAGGAAGTGTTATACCACCATTCAGCCAGAGGCAACCATTTGACCCATTGTGTCTGTTTATCAGATACAAAGCAACGAAGATATCCTTCCAAACATTTGTTTACTATCTCAGTTTGCCCATCAGATTGAGGATGATAAGATGAGCTATGAGCTAACTGAGTACCAAGACAAAAAAATAATTCTGTCCAAAAATTTCCAGTGAAAATGGGATCTCTGTCACTTACAATAATCTTTGGTTTCCATGTAGCTTTTGAATTGTTTCCATAAATGCAGTAGAAATTGTACTGGCTTTAAATGGATGTGATAATGCACAAAAGTGTGCATACTTGGTAAGTCTGTCAACTACCACCATGATGACACTCTTTCCCTCAGACTTGGGTAAACCTGTGATAAAATCCATTGAAACCTCCTCCCAACGTTGGCTTGGAATGGATAAAGGTTGTAATAGACCCGGTGTCTTAATTGTTTCAACTTTATTTTGTTGGCAAACCAAACATTCCGCCACAAAATTTTGAATATCTGATTTAAGGCCATCCCAAAAAAATTCCTTCTTAACCCTGTGGTAAGTTTTTAAAAATCCTGAGTGCCCTCCTAAGGGAGAAGTGTGCAATTCCATAAGAATCTTTTGTTTTAGCTGGGAATTCTTACAGAGGTATAAGCGATCTTTGTACCATAACGAATCATTTTGCCAGCTAAATGTATCAGACGTACTGGAATCTTGTTGTAACTTTCGAATAAGTGCCCACACTTCTTCGTCATTCTTCCATTCCTCCCTTGCTTCGTTTATCCAATCTGGTTGGATAATAGAAATGGTGCACAACAATGCTTCCACATCCTCATCCTTTCTTGAGAGTGCATCTGCCACCACATTTTGCTTCCCTTTTTTGTAGATGATTTCAAAGTCATAACCCAACATCTTTGTGACCCACTTTTGTTGCTCTTCAGAGGATAATCTTTGTTCTAAAAAGTATTTAAGGCTATCATGATCCGTTTTTACCTTGAAGTGTCTTCCCATTAGGTAGGGTCGCCATTTCTTAAGTGCATGGAGTATTGCCAACATTTCCTTCTCATAAATAGCTTTTCTTAAAAACTTTCCCTTGATTGGACGACTTTCAAAAGCAATGGGTCTTTCATCTTGCATTAGAACAACACCAATTCCATTTCCTGAAGCATCACATTCCACAATAAAGGTTTTTGTGAAGTCTGGTGTAGCTAAGACCGGTGCTTGGCACATTGCCTCTTTAAGATGTTCAAAGGCCTTTGTTGCTTCCGGAGTCCATGAAAATGCATCTTTCTTCAATAATGTTGTTAGAGGTGCTGCTATTCTCCCATAATTCTTAACAAACTTGCGATAATACCCTGTCAACCCGAGAAATCCTCGCAGATGCTTTATGGATGTGGGGATTTTCCATTCCTTAATGGCTTTAATTTTGCTAGGGTCTACCTTAACTCCTTCATGAGATACAATATGACCCAAATATTCCACCTCTTGGACTCCAAAGAAACATTTGGATCTTTTTGCATATAATTGTTTCTCCTTCAATAGTTGTAGCACCTTGTCAACATGTTCAACATGATCCTTCCAAGACTTGTTGTAGATTAGTATATCATCAAAAAATACTAACACAAATTTTCTAAGGAATGGTTTGAAAATTGAATTCATCAAACCTTGAAATGTTGAAGGTGCATTGGTAAGGCCAAAAGGCATGACCAAAAATTCATAATGACCCTCATGAGTTCTAAATGCTATTTTCGAATGTCTTCAGTCTTCATTCTGATTTGATGATATCCTGAACGAAGATCCAACTTGGTGAAGTAAATTGATCCATGCAATTCATCCAGTAATTCATCAATGACAGGAATGGGGAACTTATCTTTAATAGTGAGCTTGTTGAGCTCCCTATAATCCGGACACATGCGCCATGATCCATCCTTCTTGTGCACCAATACTACTGGAGTAGAGAAAGAACTTTGACTCGGTTGAATTATACCAGCCTCTAGCATTTCTGCAACCATACGTTCAATTTCACTCTTTTGGACATAGGGATATCTGTACGGCCTGATGTTTGGAGGAACACTTCCTGGAATCAGATGAATAGCATGATCATGATCACGCATAGGTGGGAGACCTTTGGGAGTCTCAAATACCTTGGAATGATTGTCCCAGACTTTTTGGAGATCTGGAGAAATAGATGATTCTGATGTGGAAACATCTAGCGAGCATAATTGTGCAATTACACCTCTTTGCTCCTTTTTTAGAAGCTTTTTCATACTGTTAGAGCTGATTATCTTTCCTGGTTTCCCTGCAATACCCCTTAATTCAACTTCCTTTCCTTCCGTAGAAAATTTGATGAAAAGTTCTTGAAAATTAAAAGCTATTGTACCCAAGGATTGTAGCCATTGGACTCCTAGTACAACATCAGCACCTCCCATTGGAATGGAAAGCATTGGGCTAGTCAATACATATTCTCCCATGGATAGCTTGATATTATGGCACTTTCCAGAGCAATTTATTGTTCCTCCATTTGCAATCATCACTTGACACTCTGGTGCTGGATATAGGAAGCAATTCAATTCTTTTGCTACCTTACAATGAATAAAATTGTGGGTGCTTCCTGAATCAATCAACACTATTACCTTTTTCTTCTTGATTTGTCCTTCTATCTTGATGGTTTGAGGAGTGGTAATTCCCGCCAATGCATTACAAGATATGGTCGGATTTATTTGTTCTTCATCTAGGCTTTGTTCCTAGAGTATATCCTCTTCTTTTGACCTTTCTTGCTCCTTTTCTTCTTCCTCTTCACAATCTATGTAGAATAATTTCTTCTCAGCACACTTATGACCTTTAGTGTATTTGCTATCACAACTGTAACAAAGCCCTTTTGCTCTTTTTTCTTCCAATTTTTGTGGTGTCAACCTTATAGGTTGTGGAAGACTAGGGGCAACAACACTTCCGTCTTTATAGTTGTGAGTGGTATGCTTCCTGGTTGCCATAATTTTGCTTTCCATTTTTCTTGCTAACCTGAATGCCTTCTCTAATGAATCAGGTTCCCAAAGGCGAACATCATGTTGGATATTATCCTTTAAAGACCCTATGAACACATCAATCCTATGCTCCTCTGGAATATCTTTTACCCTTATGTTCAATTTTTGGAACTCCTCAATGTGCTCCATTACTGAACCCTTTTGTTTGAGACTTATCAATTGGCTAAAAAAAGTGTTGCTTTTTGTATCCTCATAATGTGCTATCAATTCTTCCGTAAAAATTGCCCAAGTGATAAATGGTTTACGAGAGCAAAGCCATTGATACCATACAAACTGATTTGGTTCCAAATATAAAGTTGCCATACGTACCTTTTGTGTGTTTTTCACATTATTGAGATCGAAGAATTGCTCCATCTGTAATATCCATGTGGCAGGATCCTTGCCATCAAACTTCCTCATATCGATTTTTGGAATATGGTGAGTCTTTGATCCAACATTAGCGTCTATGGAATCATGATTAACATTTCTTTTGTTTTCATCATGAGTTTCCTTTAGTACCCTTTCACCCTTAGGGACCATTTCTTGTAGAAACTTATTCATATTTATCTTCAATTCGTCCATGTCTGTCTTCAAATCTATCTTCAAATCATCCATCTTAGCTTCCAAGTCAATCATCTTAGCTTCTACGCCTTTCTTTAAACAGTCCGTCTTAGCTTCTACACCTTTCTTTAAACCATCCATCTTAGCTTCTACATCTTTCTTTAAACCATCCATCTTAGATTCTGTTCTTTTTTGTGTAAGGGACAGTTGTTGCTCTTGGTCTTGTAATTTTGATATATCATGTTGCATTTCTTCCTCTTCTTCATGAGTCATGTTAGAGCTTTCAGGTTCCTTACTAGGTGTTTGCATTTTCTTTCCTTGGGGCATCAGTTACTGATAATAATTCTCTACTATGCCCTTTGAATTCCTTCAAAATAAATTTTCAAACCAAACTTAAGCAAAAATTTAAGAAAAACTACACACCATTTTTCACTTTGTAGGAGCTCTATATTGCCTCTGATGTATCTTTGTACTTTCCAATCATCTAGTTCTGAATTTGTGAGCTGAGTATCCCTCTATGTCCTCTTTCCAATGCCACAAGTCTGACCCAAATTGGATTCTCCAAGGAAGAGTTATGTGAAATCGCCCACAATGACTTGCTTATAGACTAGTTCAGTAGAGAGAACTTGTACGATGTGCCATGAGTCACTGTTTCGACCTATGGATCTGAAACATGCATACAAAAAAATACAGTCCATCCTATTTCTGTACCTTCTTACGAAATTTCAATCCGATGCCCAGAGAGAAATTTATGACAATTTTCCCCAGGTCACCTGTTTTGAATTTAATTCAGGAGTCTGCAAAAAACCAACTTCCTCAGATCATATCTCCGCAAATATCAGGCGAAAAGCTCTAAAATTCAGACCCAAGGTTCAGCGTGATTTCTTCTCAAATGGGTTTTTTTTACGACTTCTGAAACGTCACAGAAAAATGTTATAGCAAGAATGCCACAATGACTTGTTTGGAGCAGCGAAACCTTAGAATCCAAAGCTCTGATACCAATGAAACCAGCTCAAGAAAAAATAGAAAAGATAGATCAACGCCTTAGAATTCAGTCTCTTCGAGAGGCAACCTCATTTACATTACATAAATGAACAATTCTTGGATGATTCAAATGACAAAACCTCCTTTCTATATATAGGAGTCTAAGGAGTCACAATATAATCCAGCAGACCTAACAATAATAATATAAAGCCACAAAAATAACAATAGAGGGATTTTATGGGGCACAGTAATAACAATATGGGGGCAATAGGGGCACAAAAATATTAATAGGGTGTATAACTACAATAGTAATGGGGTAATCACTAGTATTATAGGGACCCAACAGAAGAAGGAGATGAAGTTCAGTCTGAAGAGTAGATATGTGAAGAAATCGTTGAGACTGTTGAACCTTATGATTTCCAAGCTAATAATTTTTGTATAAATGTAGGAAACATAAGTGATGATGAAATAATTATGAAGTGTCACAAAGAGATTGCTTTGCTGGAATATTGGCCATAAAATTCAAAGTATGACAATGTGATTGCAGAAAAAGAAGTTCACCACAGTGAACAAGAGAAGGAAGATATCATTACGACAGATGATGTGGAAGAGAGACTAATGGATAGTCTCATGAATTCTTTTGAGAATTCAAATAAGCATATTGATGTGTTGACAGAGGAGAAAGAAACCGACCATCAAACTAAATTGTTGTTAAAGGAAGATAAGGCACAGAAGTCTTTTGTTTTTGATGTTAAGAAGTGTTTTTTGAGTGCAGTTTTGTTGCAGATGCTGGAGGAAATTTGGCACAGATGAGCAACCAAATAAAGATGAGAGAAGAAGATTCTATGGAATAATTCAATCCATGGAACAAAGATGTTAAATTTATGGAGAGAGTGTTGGATAGTCATGATTCAATACATGAAGAGGTAATCATGGAAGAGGGTAAGGATGATAGGGAGGCAGTAAGCATAGTCAGCATAGCAAGCAAAGCAAAAGTCAGCATAACAAGCAAAGAAAAAGTTAGAGAAAGAATAATAGAACAAGAAGAAGAAGAACAATTTGAATAATTAGTGGACAACAACAATAACCTGAGACAAAGAAGTAAATGGAAAAGTATGGACTAGTCCAAGGATGTACTAGAGACAGAGATTGAAGAGATGTGACAACCGATGATGAAGCAGTCCAAATGGAGAAAAGTGGTAGCAATAGGAAGCATGATCAATCAGAGCATGAACTTGATTGACAAGAAGAATAGGATGGAGCAGAAGACAACAGAAGTGCAGCAACAGCAAAGGAACAAGACATTTGGGCAGTTACAACACAAAGTATGGGATCCAGGAAGACAAAGATTAGAAGACACATGATCAGGAGATCATGGATATTTTCTACTTTGGGAGTCTGATGCAGGAGCATTCAACCCAAGAGAAAATCATTGTAATTAAGTAGACATAGGGGGTCATGTATCTTTAGAAAAGTTAGTTTCCTAAGTCTCAAGTCAATGTAATATTAGACCTTTAAGTGATTTAATTAGATAATGAGAGGAAGTGGTAAATACTCTCAAATTAAAGGAGAACCTGAGTGGGTAGTAATGACAAAAGAGTTCAAAGTCAATTACAACTCTTAAACAGTTACATGATTCGAGGAACTAGAGGGAGAGATTTTAGGAATTTAATGAATTAGAAGTGGACATAGAGGATAGAGTACATCTAGGAGTTTGTTCAATAGATCTAGGAGTCAAACTAGGATGAGTTCAACAGAACTCACTGGCATATATGTAAGGCCATGGGCAGAGTCAAAAGGAGAGGCCACGAATAGTTGAGGATCAGGCCTATATGTGAGACAAAGAGTCTTATTTTGCAATCGTTGTGTATATTTATAAATACAAAGGTTAATTTCGACCTTGGATAAGTGTGTTTCAAGTGTTGAAATTATTGTGAATTTGAATTTTGCAATAGTTATATGCAGGCAGATTCAAGGCAAAACACAGAGAGGAGAACGATTTAAACGAATCGTAAGGGATCATCGAGTCGAATTGAAGAATTAGAGCTGAGCTTTGGAGAGACAGTGAAGTTGAGAGTTCGAGGAGTTAAGCTCAAAAAGAGTTGAACAACAAAAACAACAATGAACGGGAACCTTTGAAGAAGCCCGAACCACAAAGAATGTTGAAGAACGAACATAAAAACACAAGTAAAGTGAAGAGTAGAGAAGAGAGTATGGTTCATAGCAGCCGTTGGATATTTAAATATCAACGACCAAGATCATATCGCAGTGTTCATATCGCATCGACAAACTTTAATGATGGAAGGCAGTTTTGTAACAATGAAAGTGGTTTTCGGGTGGCCTCAAAACCGCAATCGGTTTTGAAGAACGAGGGCCAATTCCACTCATCAAATGACACATGGCAGTGGAGGCGAGAAGAGAAACTTCTTTATCAGGTGGTTAAACTGCATGATTGTTGACATTCTGAAATCATCAGTGACTGTTGGATTTACTAAGCATATATCAATGGTGGAAGACTATCGGCAACTTTGCATCGGGAAAGAATAATGACCGTTGGATCATGAACCAATAAATGGTTGCGATCTAATCACTAATTGGCAATTGAAGGAATAGGAAGTCAGGTGATCGGAGTAGCGGAAAGGGTCGGAGCAATGGAGCAGATCCGATAAAGCATTGAGGTGGAATTTTTATACCTTGAGATCCAGAAAGTTGTATATGATCGCATATCGGTGAAAGTCGATGAATACATGTTAATGTAACCATTGGAAGCATTGATTGTGATCAGTGATAAAGAGAAAGCCTCAAAAACTGTGCAGAAGCTTTAAAAATGCGGAAAAGGTAAGTTTATGCGTGTTTGGTATATTTCTATGAACAATGGAAATAAAGCGCCAATAAAGGGTTTCAAGTATTAAGCTGGTATAACCAAGGTTTATAAAGTGAAGGTTATATATGTGTGGTTTAAGGGTTTATAAAGGTTAACGAAGGTTATGAAAGGGTTTTAAAGTCCCAATAGAAAGGATTTGTTAAAGGATTTACTAAAGTCTTATTTGAAGGCTCCAGGGTTGTATGTAGTCCCAATAGGAGGTTTAAGCGGGGTGATTGAGTTCTAGCATAAAGGAACTCTAAAAGAGGTCCAATCATTAGAGGTCGAAAGTTTGACTCCTTTGAGAGTTAAATACTTGGGACTAAGGTGTTTATGCATCTTTATGCAAGCTGTGGGTATAAGCGGGGGTAACCTTGCGTCACAAAACGACTTGCTTGATGAGACAAATGATAACTAGACACAAAGATATTTCCAATGAGCTATCATGAGTTCAATTTGGATTTGAGGAAGACCTCCAAACATTGACTACAACAACACTCTACATTTTGGCAGCCTCATTCTGCACATTTTGACCAGTCTTGGGAGATTAAGATTTTGACAGGGAAACTGAGCTCCAAATTGAAAATTCAAGATGTTCTAGAACTTAGACATGAAGGAATTTCCAACGAGCTATCATGGGCTCAATTTGGACATCGAGAACGCATTCAAAGGACAGTTTCAAGAGGCGTTGCGTGTAGAGGCTGGAGCATTGCACTTAGGGACTGAGTGCTACGCGTAGGCTAGTTTCCTCAGTGGAAAAAACAATGGCATTATGCATAGATAAGGGCGTTGCACGCCTGTAGGAGGTGATACACATCTGTAGGAGGCACTGCATGTAGGGCCATCAAGGGCCAAAACGACCTCTTCCCACCCAAAATGCACCAAATTTGTCTTCTTTCCCCTCAAACAAGTAAGTGTTTTCGCTGAACTTCATCATTGGCTTTCAATTAATGCATTTGAAGATAATTTGCTAGGCTAAATTTGAAACCCTAGAATCTCCTCTATTTATGCCTTAAAACCTTAACCCGTACTATTCCGCCCATCACTTATCCCTAAAATCCTAAAACCCCTCCTACATAACACTGCATATCACCCCATATCCCTTTTTTCTTCATCCTCAAAGCAATACCCTAAAACCCTAGCCCCTCTCCCTCATTTTCATGGTACATACCCTCCCACTCATTTTCATGTTTACCTGCTTCACAAAATACCCCACAAGATCATTTCTCCTTCCCTTATTTCTAATCACCCTTACTCACCCCCTCCATCCCGTTTCTAGTGGTACACAACCTAAAAAGAGAAAATTGGCTTGAAAGGGTCAATTTTCACTTAGAGAAGCTGTTGCAAAGGGCCAATAAGGATAACCAAATCATCAGGCACATGGCCTGCCACTACAGGACCCGGAACAAAATTTGCAATATAAGGCTCAAGTATATGAAAGCAAGGCTGAGACGGGCTCTCAAAGGGAAAAATTAGTAGGATAGGCTTAGGTTGCTTGCTGAAGCTTCCTTGTCTCATCAATATGCTTGATGATGGTGCTGCTCACCAATTTTGATCAAATTTGGAGGAATTTTTGCCTTTGGAAAATTTTGGAAATTTTAACACAACAATTGTGGTTAGGGACACACAATGGACAAATGGATTGAATTTTTGGATTTAGAGCGATGCATACATGCACCCTATTCATCTGCTAAGATTTTGGAGTAGAACGAGTCTACCAAAAGGTCGAAAAACACCCCAAAAATGACATTTCTGCCATTTTTTGGACACATAGAAGAAGTCTTGGGAGAATCAACTTTTGAGGGGTCAAATGAGCTTCAAATGAAGAAATTCTAGATGTTTTGGAAAATATAATTGAAATATTTCCAATGAGCTACCATGAGCTCAATTTGGATTCCGAGAAGGCCTCCAAAAGGGACCTGAAAGTGGCACTATGCTTAGGACCAGTGGTGCTACGTTTAGGACAAATTTTGTACAGGATGGCCATTTCATTGTGTTTTGACTGTGATCATGGATTCTCTCCCATGGTGGATGTTTTAATAATGTAAGTGATGACTTGGCTTGTAAATATGATGGATAATTAGTAGTAGAGGGTAGATTCATTAGATTAAAAGTCATTTTGAGCATAAATGAATGAGTTTCCTCACTTATAGAGGCAAGTTATTAGGATGCCTAGATTCTAGTTTCTTGTTCAGTGTTGGTTAGATTAGCTCCTCATATTAGGTATTCGACCCCTGAGGATGGGAGGAGGTTGAAACAATGTCTATATCTTCTTCTTCTTTCTCATTTTAAAGGGTTAGACTTAGTTGGATGCTTTGGCTTTGAAAAGACATCATTTTGTATCAGTTTAGCAGGAGATTAAACAAGAATTGGAGCTATTTGTTTGGGATCCTTGTTGTATCATGTTTACTTCAGTTCCTTCTCTTGTGATCATATGTTAAAATGTCTTCTGTAATTCATTGATCATTTCATTGCTTCTAAGTGGATATTTTCAAGTTGATAGGTAGAATCCATAACATTAATGCTCTGCTTTGGGAAAATATTCACAATTTATGTTTTCTACAGTTTAGGAAGAATCCATGATGGTCACATGCTCTTCCTAGCTTCTCACCAGTCTTAAATCACCTCACCCATCAAACTATAGAGTGCTAATCCTCACACCTACCTTGCCCCATCGAACACCCTACAATTTTGACCTAGTTTCCTTGCCCAAACTGTCTGGCTCCTCCTGATCCAGGAAAACCTCTTCAAATCAAATCAAACCTTATGCTACTATACCTAGCCTAATATCATTTTCCTGATCTAGTCATCCTGGATGAGATCCTGATAGAGAGATCCCTCTCCTGGACTCATAGGGCTAGCTACTTGGCTTAGCGCGATTTGTGGTTACCTTAGCATTGCCTTCCTTAAGCGTGAGATTCAATCCAGGTGATAACATAGTGTCTACCATACTGGGCAATGTAGTTTTATGTTCCTCAGCAAAATGTATTAAGTTTAAGATCTGATTGTTGATGGTGGACAACGATCAGAGACCGAAAGGCTGAAATCATTCACCTGGCAACTCTAAATCAGTTTCGAAATCAGATCCAAGGACTCCACTAGAAGATGAACCTAGCCAACATAAACATGAAAGGACAATATGGAAAGATCAGGTATTCAAGTTGGAAATTCATCCAAGACATTATGTTATTTGTTATAAATTATTTTTTCTCTTTTCCTGAGAATGTCAAGAAGGTTTTACAAACTATACTATATTTGAGAAAATATCCTAGACCTGCATTTGATTCTTTCCCTTTGAATATTGTGAATACAAAATATTCGCATGCCTTTGATGTTGATCAAGACCCTTCTTCCGAATCTTATGATGACCATCTTCAAACTGATGAGCCTCAAGAGATCAAGAATAATTCCATAGCTTCTGTATATATTCCTATGCCTTGTAAAATTCCAGATAGATACAAGCCTCTAATTTTACCTCTTATATCACATGCTTTCTCTAAAAATCATTACCTATAGCTACCAAGATTTTATTGTGAAAGTGACAACATCATTGCTGAGAGACATGTACTAAATTTTGAGTCTTTTCTTAAATCTTTGAAGTTTATGAAGAGGATGTCAGTAGTAGGCTTTTTGCTCTTTCTTTGCAAGGCAAATTCAAGAGTTGGTTCAAAACCCTAACTAATGTGACATCTCATATTTCCAGCAATTCTTCAAAGTTTTCCTTGACAAGTGGGTGGTCAGACATAACGCTTTCTTGATTCTAAAAGAGTATAACCAGCTGAAAAGACTGCCAGGGCAGATAGTACAATAGTTTTCTCCCAGGTTTAGCCAAGTCTATTTTTTGATGCGTACTAATGTAAGCCCTCCTCCTGGATCCGCTCTCTTGCACTACTCGGATGCCTTTGATCCAGAAATGGAGTTTTAGCGCAAAGAAAGGAACCTTGCAATAATTGAAGAGATGAAAAGAACTGCAGTATATGTAGAGGCTAATCTTCTGATTAGAAGGGAAAAGTTGAATGAAGAAGAGGTGAAGAACATAGATCCAAAGGAATCGACATCTTTAGAGGTAAAGCTCGACATTTTGGTAAGTGAAGTGGAAGATATGATGCAAAAGATCACCATAAGGAATGAGTATGATGTTCAAGGCCGTGGCTCACTGATTGAAGAAGAACAAGTGGCTAATCCTAAGAATTTTCTTTCTTGACCCAGTTGTCATAGATCTGATAATGATTGTTTTATAGATCATCTTGGAGAAGAGATATCTGTTGATCTGACATGTATGCTTGATGATGTGTTTTATACTGATGATTTGGCTAAGTTTGATCAGTATGATGATGATTATGTTCTCCAAACAGAAGCTAGTCTTGCAGACAAATCAGTAGCTGGTTTGTGGAAGGAGGATGTTCACTTTTAGCAACTCGAATACAGTGATCAACCAATGCACATCAGCTATGGAAGTGACGAGGAAAGTGTAGAAAATTTTGAAGTAAGTGAAGGACCTTTTCCTTTTTGTTTTACTTTGTTTCAGTTCATCAGAGACAACCTTCGTGCAATTAGAAATCAATTGTTGATAAGTTTTGATCTTGACCATTTAGAGGGCAATGAAATCCTGGTTCAAGACTTTGCATATGTAGATTTGCAGCCACTGAATGCCATTGAATGTTGGGTTGTAGCTGAAGACTTGGAAGCTGGAACATATGATCAAATGATGCAAGATGATTATGTACCATTATGTTTTGAAACATTTTAGTTTTTGAAGGGAAATTTGCATAGCATATCATCAATAAAGGATGAGCAGCCTATAGGAAATCACGCAATCTCATTGGAACCAATAGAAAATGGGTTGCAACAGTCTTTTCAAGTTTTTCATGATCTAATAGCTGATGTGTTGGATGATATCTGCATTCAAAGTCCTTCTCCATTAGCTAGTTGTGACCTTGAAAAAAGTATTGATACAAACTTGATCCGACAGCCAGTTTCTTTGTCATTTTCAATAGGAGTCTCGTCACAAAGCTTGGATGGAAGGAGAAGCAAAGTAATCCATTGGATGAGCTAAGTCCCAGTGCACATGAATTTTGAGATCCTTATGCAGTATTTTTGGAGTCAAATAGAGAATCCATATTATTCAATCTGGGAAAATTTGGATCTATTTACAAGTTTTCATGGTAGTTGCATTTCAGTAGTTCTCTCTTGTTGCTCATAAGCAAGCACTTGTGGAGAATTCAAATAGCAGCCATAATTCTTACATGGTTGGATTGGTTGTTCCATTTCAATTGATCAGGTGAGGAATGGATTACTTAGAGTAGAGTGTGATTAATAAGCTCACAAAAGTGAGCATGGTTCAGTCAGTTTCAGAGTCATTTTGTGTCGTCAAGTCGTCAGTTTTCAGTAATGCATTTCAGTTTGCATTTTTTTTACTGTATTGGCCCACATGGTTAGACACTTGTACTATGGTGTTCTTGACACCTCCAAGGAGCTACCATCCCCAATAAGGCCAATGTTAGTTTCAGTCTTTGTAGCCTTCCACCAGTGATTAAATATGCTCTTATAAAGTGGTCTTGGGGTGTCAAAGTCAAAGTTTTGTCATTTCATTAAGTCTTCAAGTAAAACTTGGTCACTAAGTATTAGGTATAGGATTTTTTTCACTCCTTCCAAAGTTTTCCAAGTATTGGTGCATGTCACCATTCGGATGAGTGTACCATCACTCAAAGAGTTTTCATCATTATTTCAGGTTCCAATAGGTCATTTTACACCTTGTTTGTGCTTCAGTTGTGCTTAGGTAAGGCTCATTTCCCTCTCCTAGGGTGTTGAAGGTAATTTTTCTTGGATGGTCAAATAATCAACAAAACTTGTATCATGATGCTCATACACCTTATCCTATCCTTAATATACCTTCTTAAATACTTCCCATCACTGATATCCCTCAAATTCATCATTTTCCCACAAACCCTAGCCTATTGCTACAACTTGACACTTTTTTAGGTTAGGCCTGTGTTTACCCTTTTGGACCCATTACCCTCAAGAAATCCTTAAAATTCCACTTTCCCCTACTTCCTAACATCCCTCCCTACTTCAAGAATTTAGAAGCCCCTCATCCCCTTCATTTTTTTCATTTCTACAAATCCCCCGTTCCACATATCAGGATAGTTTTTATTCAAATGATGATTCTGACCAAGAAAATATGAATTTGAAAAACATGAGAAAGGTTGTTTTCTATCATATACGAAAGAAGAAAAGCCTCCTTCAGTTTTTACACAGGTCTCATGGTTTGAAAGAAAATTCCAAAACATCATTTGCCTTAGGAGAGTTGATGCACTTCTAAAATGACCTTGCAAAAAGAATTTTTTTCTCATAGATGGAATGCCCAAAAGACTTGCTTGATGAGTCAAATGCTAACTACACATAGAGAGCTTTCAAATGAGCTATCATGAGCTCAATTTGGAGTTGAGGAAGATCTCCAAAAGTTGACTGCAACAACACTCTACATTTTGGTAGCCTCATTCTACACAGTTTGACCAGTCTTGGGAGATTGCACTTTTGCCAGGGAAAATGAGCATCAAATTTAAAAATGAATGATGTTTTGGAAAGTATACGGGAAGATATTTTGAACGAGATGTCATGGGCTCAATTTTGACATCAGGAATACAACCAAAAATTGGCTTGAAGAGGCGTTGCACGTAGAGGTCGGAGTGCTACGCGTAGGCCAATTTTCTCATTGGAAAACACAATGACGTTGTGCGTAGAGAAGGGCATTACACATACGACCAGGAAGTAAGGGCCAAAACAACCTCCTGCCACCCAAAAAAAACCAAATTTGTCTTCTTTCCCCTCCAACAAGTAAGTGTTGTCCCTAAACTTTATCATTGGCTTTCAATTAATGCATTTGAAGATAATTTTCTAGGATAAATGTGAAACCCTAGAATCTCCTCTATTTATGCCTGAAAACACTAACCCATACTATTCCTCCCATCACTTATCCCGAAAACCCTAAAACCCCTCCTACATAACACTACATATCACCCCATATCCATTTTTCCTTCATCCCCAAGGCAATACCCTAAAACCCTAGCCCCTCTCCCTCATTTTCATGGTACATACCCTCCCACTCATTTTCATGTTTACCTACTCCACCAAATACCCGACAAGATCACTTCTACTTCCCTTATTCCTAATCACCCTTAATCACCCCCTCCATCCCTTTTTTAGGGGTACACAACCTAAAAAGAGAAACTTGGCTTGAAAGGGTCAATTTGAACTTAGAGAAGTTGCTGCAAAGGCCCATTAGTGACAACCAAATCATCAGGCACATCGCCTACGACGACAAGACCCAGAACAAA
This sequence comes from Pinus tabuliformis, assembly GCA_031772625.1. Taxonomy (NCBI): domain Eukaryota; kingdom Viridiplantae; phylum Streptophyta; class Pinopsida; order Pinales; family Pinaceae; genus Pinus; species Pinus tabuliformis. The sequence goes on from CM062806.1 coordinate 135,617,671, forward strand.
ATTTGCAATATAAGGGTCATGCAAATGAAAGCAAGGCTGAGACAGGCTCTCAAAGGTCGAAAGGAGAAGGATAGGCTTAGGTTGCTTGTTGAAGCTTCCTTGGCTCATCAAGATGTGCCACTCACCAATTTTGATCAAATTTGGAGGAATTTTTTCCTTTGGCAAATTTTGGAACTTTTAACATAGGAATTCTGGCTCTATGCGCAGTGCCACCAGCGTTGTGATTTTCCTAAGGACAACAAATGGACAAATTTCTTGCATTTTTTGATTCATAGCAATGAGTACATGTACCCTATACATTTGCTAAGCTTTTGGAGCAGAACTAGTCTACCAAAAGGTCAAAAAACACCCCAAAAATGACATTTCTGCCATTTTTTGGACACAGAGGCAATCTTAGGAGAATTAACTTTTAAGGAGTCAAATGAGCTTCAAATGAAGAAATTCCAGATGTTTTGGAAAATAGACTTGAAGATATTTCCCATGCCCTATCATGACTTCAATTTGGATGCCAGGAAGGCCTCCGAAAGGGAATTGAAAGTGGCACTACGCGTAGGACCAATGGCATTGTGTGTAGGACAATTTTTTCATAGGATGGCCATTTCACTGTGTTTTGACTGTGATCATGGATTTTCTCTCATGGAGGATCTTTTACCATTGTAAATGATGACTTGGCTTGTAAATATGATGGATAATTAGTAGTAGAGGGTATATTCATTAGATTAAAAGTCATTTTGAGCACAACTGAATCAATTTCCTCATTTTTAGAGGCAAGTTGTTAGCATGCCTAGATTCCAGTTTGCTATTCAGTGTTGGTTAGATTAGCTCCTCATCTTAGGGATTCGAACCCTAAGGATGGGAGGAGGCTGAAACAATGTCTATATCTTCTTCTTCTTTCTCATTGTAAAGGGTTGCACTCAGCTGGTTACTTAGGTTTTGAAAAGATATCATTTTGTATCAGTTTAGCAGGAGATTAACTAGGAATTGTGGCTATTTGTTTGGGATCCATGTGGTATGATGTTTAGTTCAGTTTCCTCTCTTGTGATGATATGTTAAAATGTTTTGTGTACTTCATTAATCATTTCATTACTTCTAAGTGGATGTTTTCAAGTTGATAGGAAGAATCCATAACATTAATGCTCTGCTTTGGGAAAATATTCACAGTTTATGCTTTCTACAGTTTAGGAAGTATCCATTTTGATGGTTCCTATCCTCCCGCTCATTTTCACGTTTACCTAGTCCACCAAATACCCCACAAGATCACTTCTCCTTCCATTATTCCTAATGACCCTTACTCTGCCCCTCCATCCTTTTTCTACGGGTACACAGCCTAAAAGAGAAACTTGGCTTGAAAGGGTCAGTTTGTACTTAGAGAAGCTACTGCAAAGGGCCAACAGGGACAACCAAATCATTAGGCACATGGCCTACCACTAGAAGACCCGGAACAAAATTTTCAATATAAGGGTCAAGGAGATGAAAGTAAGGCTGAGACGAGCTCTCAAAGGAAAAAAGGAGGATAGGCTTAGGTTGCTTGCTGAAGCTTCCTTGGCTCATCAAGATGCTACATGATGGTGCTGATCACCAATTTTGATCAAATTTGAAGGAATTTTTGCCTTTGGCAAATTTTGGAAATTTTAACACAGGAATTCTAGCTCTACCTGCAGCGCCACCAGCGTTGCACTTTCCTAAAGATACCCAATGGACAAATTTATTACATTTTTGGATTCAAAGTGACGAGTACATGCAACCTATGCATTTTCTAAGCTCTGTGGAGAAAAACTGGTCTACCAAAAGGTTAAAAAACACCGCAAAAAAGACCTTTCTGCCATTTTTTGGAGACACTGAAGTAGTCTTGGGAGAATCAATGTTTGAAGGGTCAAATTAGCATCAAATGAAGAAATTCCAACTTTTTTGGAAAGTATACTAGACAGTCTTTCCAATGAGCTATCATGAGCTCAATTTGGATGTCGATAATGCCTCCAAAAGGGACCTGAAAGTGGTGCTACACGTAGGACTAGTGACACTTCACATAAGACAAATTTTGCATAGGATGGCCATTTCACTGTGTTTTCATTGTGATCATGGATTTTCTCTCATGGAGGATGTTTTACTAATGTAAATTATGACTTGGCTTGTAAATATGATGGATAATTAGTAGTAGAGGGTAGATTCATTAGATTAAAATTCATTTTGAGCACAAATGAATCAGTTTCATCACTTTTAGAGGCAAGTTGTTAGGATGCCTAGATTCCAGTTTCTTGTTCAATGTTGGTTAGATTAGCTCTTCATCTTAGGGATTCGACCCCTGAGGATGAGAGGAGTTTGAAATAATGTCTATATCTTCCTATTTTTTCTCATTGTAAAGGGTTTGACTGAGCTGGATGTTTAGGTTTTGAAAAGACATCATTTTGTATCAGTTTTGTAGGAGATTAATTAGGAATTGCAGCTATTTCTTTGGGATCCATGTGATATGATGTTTAGTTCAGCTTCCTCTCTTGTGATCATATGTTAAAATGTTTTTTGTACTTCATTAATCATTTCATTGCTTCTAAGTGGATGTTTTCAAGTTGATAAGCAGAATCCATAACATTAATTCTCTGCTTTGGGAAAATATTCATAGTTTATGTTTTCTACAGTTTAGGAAGGAACCATGATGATCACATGCTCTTCATAGCTTCTCATCGGCCTTAAATCACCTTACCCATCAAAATATAGAGTGATATGCTTCATACCTACCTTGCACCATCAAACACCCTGCAATTTTGACCTAGTTTTCTTACTCAAACTGTCTGATTCCTCCTGATCTAGCAAAACCCCTTCAATTCAAATCAAACCTTGTGTTACTATACCTAGACTAATATCATTTTCCTGATCTAGCAATATTAACTGAGATCCTGATGAAGAGAGCCCTCTCCTGGCCTAGTAGGGCTAGCTACTCGGCTAAGCATGGTTTGTGGTTACCTTGGCATTGCCTTCCTTCAGCCTGAGGTTCAATCCAGGTGATAACAATCTTAATGAGAAGGTGATTTTAATTTGGCGACAGTAATTACTTGTAATTCACCATGAACATTTTTCGCTATCATTCCAATATGCTAGAGACACCTATCGAAATTTATCTTCCCAGATCACATTTTAGATAAGCATTAACGGAAAAGTACCATTACCCAGTGATCATAGATTTAGTTAGTGCAGAATGGCTTCTCTTCAATTTTTCATATAGGCTTCCATAAATTTAATTGCAAGGTATGCCTGGGTTGTAAAATATTGTCCTCACTTTTTCATCTAACACATTGCTTCAAATATTTGTGAACAATCACTTTGTTGCATGATGCATCCTCCAGGTGACCAGTTCATCCATAGTTTGTTCACTAAATGAATCCTGATTGGGAGTAATCCTCCATAATATCTCTGATATCTATAAAAAAGTGATCAAACATAATTTTTCACTGCACCTCGTTCAACCAAGATTTGAGTATTAGAGATTCCAAGCCATGCTGAGGGTATTCTGATAGTTCTTATTCGGCCATCAACATTACTTCACTGGCACATACTATGGAACTTATAATTAAAGAATATGGGTCAGATTTGATTATAACATTGTACTGTAAATTGTCCAACCTCGAGATCTATTTGAAGCCCACTAAAGTCTATCAGTGAGAGATTTCCATGTACCATACATTAAGCAATTAGGTCACATCCTTTGCTAAGAACCAATAAAAATAAAACTCAATTTACTATTCTCGTGCTTAGTATTACTCTTTTGCTTACTCTAACGATGCCCCAAATCATGACAAGATGAAACCTAGAAATCATCCTTCATCTTCATCTCATCCTCATGCTGATTCCGCATTATCCTCCTTTTGATGAAATGTCGGGGTTCTTTTTCCATCTCGAGCATTGTGGTTTGGCTCTCGTTGATTCTGTCTATGGGACAAACTCTTCAAATTCTCTCATGTTCTTGTGGGAGCCTCTCATTGTGAGTTCTTAAATTATTCATTTATGTGCGCAAGTGTTGGACTCTTTCTAAAATAGATACATTTCCCTCATGAGACGCCTCTCCCAATTATATCCACATTTCAGGATCGTCCCCTACATAAAATGCTTATGGTGTGTTTGGTGGTATACTTCCCCTTTGTATATTGTCTCTCATTGTCTCTGTCTTCATTCACATGTTGTTTTCTTTAGTTCCAAAGATTCCATGGTGTCAGAACCAAAGGGCTCTCATACCACTTGTAATAATTATAAGAATACCAAAAAAATACTCACAACCATATTCTTACAATATGAATGTTATAAATTTTGATACACTACTTGGAAATAGTATTATGGTAAGGATTAAGGATATTTATGTTAATGTTATATAAATGTTTTGAAAGAATTTACCATCCTAACCTAACCCTTTACATGTTCTTAACTTAATACTTTGCAATTATTTACTCATATCCATATTGTTATGGACGTTGGTTTATCGTCACATTCCTTATTGGCATTGTTGTTTAATTAACATTGAAAACTTTGATATATACAAATATTGACAGTACCAACCTTTAGTAATCTATTTATAAATCCCAAGGGTGGTCTCTGGATATTTCTGTCCCCTAAACACCTGTACCGATATCCATTGTGTGATCATAGATTGATTATCTAATGGTAAGGCTTCAGGCGTAATGGTAAGGCTTCAATCAGGATGGTTGATCATAGCTTGATGATCTAATGGTAAGGCTTTAGGTGTAATGGTAAGGCTTTAGGCGGGATGGTTGAGGTAACCAATTTCACCTCAAACTCCACATCTGATGGGAATTATGGCAATGAGATTAGGGTTAAAGGTGCCCAACAATATCGAGAGGTTTTCCTGAGAAGATGATGAAACTCTTATCAAGTAGAGTCTCCTACTACGCCCAATACCTTACATACGTTCCAGTTGGAATATGATACGTTAATTTCCAGTTGCTTGGGTTGAACGCAGGGTTTTCTCACAGAGTTCCCCATTCCTCACTCGTTATTGTTTAGGTGGAATAATGGTGGCCACAACAGACAAGGTATTCTCCATGCTTAGGCTCATAGAGACACAAAGTACAAGATTTCATAAAAGGGTTTGAATTAACCATTTTATTATGCCTTCGTAGTAACTATGGCACCACCAAATTTAAGGACATCTCCCCAGGTTGCAGAATGTGTCTTTGTCTTTCGTTATTTTAATTTTCTTTTAAAACAATGCCTCTCGTTAGTTGACATGTTCCTGGTTCAATATTCAACGGGTGAGATTTCCTCTAGGACCTTCACCTTGATGGTATGCCTGTGGGTTGAGAGTAGTCTGCTTCTAACACCAAGTCTCTTTCTCGAGTTGGTTCCCTACTTTTTAATAGGGCTACATCCCTCGGATTGCAAATTATTTGTTTTCCATGCGACATTGTAGTATTGTTTGAGAATCATCCTCTATTCCTCGCAGTCGTGGTTAGGTTATTTCAATATGATGAAACCCTCTTGATACCATCCAGATTCCCTATTAGGGTTTGATGGTTTATTCCACTATAGTCAAGATAAACTCATTGATAGATTCTGTAATTAGAATGTGAATTTATTTTATATCTCATTGTTCAAATTATATAAATCATTATATGGCTTGAGGATTTTCCTTTATATTTCATTGTTTAAATTTTATCAGTCCATTATATGATTTGAGGATTTTCCTGTACCTTCAATTCATTCTGTCAAAATTATTTTACATTGCCTTGAGGGTTTCATTGAAAATTTTAATGTTTTGTTGTTGTGTTGGATAGGAACCTCCATTTGGAAACAACGATCAATCCAATGATCAATGCTCTCTCTCAACAATCATCAGGTTTCTATTCCAGGTACATTTCCTCTCATGAGCCCCAACCCTTTCATTGCAACAATCCCAGCTCCATATCTTCTTGTATTGGTTTCTACAATCCGATGTCCAGATTTGTTTTGGTTAATGGCAGCAAACTGATGTGCAACATTTCAATGATGGGAAGGGGTAGGTTTTCTAAAAGCTACTCTATCTCATTTTAAATTGTCTTTGTGGTTTTCATTATTTCGTTTAATTGGTTTTGTTGTTTTCATTAGGTCATTTATTTGGTTTTGTGGTTTTCATTATGTCATTTTCTAGAGCACCTAAGGTTGGATAGAATAGAAGATTATGTGTTGTAGAGCACCTAGGGTTGGATATAGTAGGAATAGGTAATTCAAAACTGCACACACATAGATAAATGGTTGCAAATAGAGGTAACGAAATGATAGAGCTACAGAAAAATCTTACCACAAATAGGTGATGTAATGGGTAACCATCGACATGAAATTGTAGACCAAGAAATGTATATGTGATAGACTCTATACAATGTTGAAGGCTATGGCCGATACTGCAAATTCATGGCTTTGATATTGTTATTATACTAATGAGAATTTAATTTTAATTTTTAATAATTTATTTTTTTCCATTCAATTTCACATTTTATTTGAATTTTCCATCATTTCGTACAACTTAGGCGTCTTTGGTTTCTTTTTTTGATTCAAACTCTCTCTTGAACATGATGTTCCTTTGTTCATTTAAATTCTTCTCAATACTACTCAAACTCCTTTCTTAAATTTCATTTGCTATTTTTATAAGGGTAATTCATATGTAAAGGTACTTCTATGTTAGTATGCCTAGAAAAATGTGCACATGGTTATCCAAATAAAATCAATTATTTAATCAAGCTAATTCCTTTGAATATTTTGGATACATAATTGGCTTATAAATATATTTTGTCCTTTTTCTATGTTTGAGAGTTAGACCAAAATGTTTGAATTGTGATGTGAATGGTAGAAGGACCTAATTTGGAAACTTTATGTTAATGTCATTAATGCCAAATGGAAGAAGGTTTCAAAGAGAAAGGTATGAAAATGCCCAAATTCCAAAATTGAGCCCAATTTGGAAATTTGTAGAAAGTTTGGCTATGAAGGAATGAAGGATCCTCAATTCAAAGATTAGGCTTGATGTAGAAATTAATGTATAGAGGAGTAACAATGTTTGAAAGGAGAAAAAAAAAAGAAAAAAAATTAAAATTTGAAAAATGTATCTTGAAAGAAAAAGAAGAAAATAAGAAACATAACTCTAAATTTAAAATATAACTCAAATATAATTGCTAGTAACAAGGGCCCTAATTTGGGAATTTAGCTTGATTTGGAAATATAAAAGGACCAAAATGAAGAAGGAGGATTGATTTTCAAATTGGGCCTAATTTTGAAATAGGGTGGTGAATAAGGGAAGAAAAGATCTTATTTGGAAATTAGTTGTGGTTTCCAAATTGGATCAAGGAAAATTTCAATAAGTCCAATGTTTGAAAGCAAGTAATGAACATTTCCATAAGTGTAAAAGTTTGAAGAAAAGATTTTGATGAGAGGAGAGAAATTTAGAGAGTTTATGGACATGAAAGAAGGACCAAATTTGAGAATCAAGTTTTATAAGGAGATTAAATAATGCTATGACGGTAAAGGAAAATAAGGGTCCCAATTTGATCATTATGGACCAAGTTCAAAAAAAATGAATAGAAGAAGCCCGATTTCAATATAATGTTTGATATAAAATAATTAGAACAAAGGAAATTGAATTTAAAGGGATGAAATAAAAACTCATTTTATGAATAAATAACAAGGAAAGAAACAAATCAAAATTAATTAAGTAAAACATGAAAGTTCGTCTAACTTAACTATAAAGACAAATAATCAAGGTGTGTGACAAACTAAGATCAATAAATGTTAAAAAAATCTCTTTTAGGAAATAAATTAAAAATTAGTGTCCCCAAATTTTTCCTAGTACTTGGGGGGTTTTTCAAGTTCAACATGACCTTACACTAGTTTTTCTCTTCAATCAATTTCTGTAATTAAGTGCTTCATTTGCAAGCCAATATATTTCATTTCTTATATTATTCATGATGAATTTATCCATTAATGAAAATAGAATTGATTTTAATTAAACTTTATTTTGACTTCTATAAAAGCGAATCATGAAAATATTAAATTCATAAACCAGGAAACACCCTCATGACATGCACTTTCCAAACTATTAAAATTAAAATAATAATAGTAAGAATATATCTATCATATATATATATACATACATACATATATATATATATATAAAATTCAATTCACAATAATAAAAAAAAAATGTGTATTAAAATGAAATTTATAAAGCCAAATTTCCCAGCAAATAACCATGAATATGACAACGTGATAGGGGTATTTGTCTTCCTAAAAATACGTTTGTATACGACATATACCAAAGAAACACCCATTTGCGGGGAACAACACAAAACCAAATTAAAATGAAAATAAAATGGAAGAAAGTTTAAAAATAAATAAATAAAATGAGGAAGAAAAATAACTTGTAATGGCAGAAGGGATATGCAGAGGGCACACAAGGCATGCAGGTCACGAGGCTGGGTGAGTGGAAATAAATGAAGAGTTGCACAATAATTTTGTATGTGCATAGATACGGACCTAGACATAGATATTTGAGGGATTCTGAATGGCGGCCATGGCCTCCATAGGAGTCATAGACCTTTGAAGGATTTGAACCTTCACCCTATGGTAGCCATGACCTCGTAAAATCTAGGGGGTTACAACAATAATAACATGGTTTTCAAAGTTAGCATGCACTCGAGGGAATTAGAAGGGCCGCTATTCAGTTTGGGTCATATTTGTACCTCGTTGGTGAGAAGTGTTGCTTTTATTGAAGCACTCCATTTCTAGGATTGAAACATGCTGGTTCAGAGAAAATGGAATTTTCGTGCCATAAAATACATTATATCTATGGGTTCCAAGTGGCTACTTTGGTTGCTTATCATGGGGTTCGTAAACACATCACGGGGTCTAAACACTGTGATGTGTTTTTAAGAAGAATACTACTAGAGGAACATGATGAGGTCTATATTGATGCAACTCGGATAGTTTTATTCTTTGCACAAAATTATGAGGAGAACTAGTCAGGGGTTTTTGTGTGCAACTTTTATTATTTCTTTTAGTAGATTCAAGCCAAAGACTCGCTCATTAAAGATAAAAGACTGGAAAGGAAATCCTTGCTATTTATATATTTGTTCATTTTTAAGTTCAAATTCTATGCTTTTAGGGATTTTTTGGGGGCTTTTGGGGTTTGTCGGAGGAGGGCTTTTGGAGTGCATTTTGTAATTATTTTGATGGGGTGCTTGTGTGATGAACCCTCCACGAAGGCTGCAGATTATGAAGAGAGATTTGTGGAGAATAGGGTATCCTTCAATAGACAATCCTTGTTTATGGCGTCTCGGTGGTTATAGCACTTGCTGCCATTGGCCAAGTTGTTGAGGGTAGGAACAGAAACAAGGGGATTATAGGAATAAATTGAGAGGAAAATAGAACAATGGCGTTGACGCATCTCCATTTCTTTAAAACGATGCCAAAATGAAATACGCTATCAACATCAGTAGCGTCATCCTTTTCGTTCTCAGCATTTGCAGCCACAAAGGAAATTCATTCCTAACACCAATTCTAATCTTAGGCTTGGGAATGCCCCAAGGCATATCGATGGCGAGAAGGCTACTGCAAGATGCCGACCTGACTTACTATTTTTTGTGGTTAGATCAAAGGCTGGTTCCCGCATGTAGTTGATTATTTTGAGAAGATTGATAAGGTTAGTAGTCTTGTTGTATCTCTTTTTATGCAATCACTATAAGAAAAATGATTTACTCTTTACATAGTGGGATAAAATATTGAAGGAAAATATGCATGTTACAATACAAACCTACAAAATTAGAGGTTGATTTGAGATTTAATGTTTTTATGTCATGACTTCAATTAAGCATAGAGTGTTAACATAAATTATTCCAATGCGGTTCTATCCCTCACCCATCCACCAATGGCAATCAGAAAAATGTGTATATAGATAGATTCACAAGGTCATTATAAGGCCCTATAAATAAAAAAAAGGTTGGTGGGCAGGGCGGCCTTTGGTTCTAATGGCCAAGAATGGTTATGGTGAGAGGAGTAGTAGATTCATGAGGTATGGGAAGGGCAGTAGAAGAAAAGATGAGCAGATATTTCTTTGTCCTAGCCTACTATATGGTATGGCCAACTCTATAAAAATATCTTTTCTGACTAGTTGAATTATTTGATCTTTCAATCCATCGACATGGACAAAATAATTGCAAGAGTCAAGTAACCTTTGAAAATTACCACAATTTCAATGAAGACACCTGCTTTAATGTGTGGGTAAAATTTTATCAAAATTGGTAAAATTTATATTCACTTGTAGCTACTGCTTTACAATTCATGTAGAACATGGTAAAATTGAGTCAAATTTATTTTTACTTATCAAGTATTCCCATAAAATATTTTAAATTTATATATTTTTACCCATTCTACATGGAACACAAATGTGTTGAATGTTTGATGATTACTTGAAAACCTAAATTAGCATATCTTTCTTTGCTTTTCTGAATGTTATCAATGTTTTTACTAAGATAATTTGTGGGCTTGAGGAAACCTTACAAGAATAGTGATGATAGATTAAAGAAATTAAATTGTGAGATGTTGACTAGAACTGCAAATGAGAAAGGAGATTTGCAACCTTTGATCCATGCTCCACTTAATTCAAACTTTCTTATAACTTGTAAGAGGAATGACTAATTAAAGTTTTTATAATTTCCAGCCAAAGTACTTTTATGGTTAATGAACTACTGTGGGTGGCCTTTTAATGTTTTTTGATTGTAAAATGCCATGTCTAATATGTTCATTTTTAACATTTTTTTGTCTTTGCCTACCCTGTATAACTTTATAGCCTGCATTGGATAAAGATATGGACATAAAAGTACTTGTCCCAAATAAAACAAACTGGAAATGGAAGGAAATCATTTGATAGAAACAAGAGTGTTTGGGCCGACTATGGGCAAGAAATATGGGGTACACGTGCATAGGAAATAGTAAGGAATTGAAGAAATATTAGGAAATAAGAAAGCAAATCACATGAAATGTTATAAAGAAGATTTTGTTTTATATATTTTTCATTTATACAAGGAAATATACAAGTTGATGATAGATCATTCATGGCCAAAATTCGCATCAAATATTGAATGTTAATTGAACAATAAAGTTGGAAACTATATCAAGGTGTTAGCTTATGAGGATAAAAAAATTCTTAATTTGGTGATGATGTTAAAAAGTAACTAGCAAGTAACACCTAGTTTATTTTTACTAGGAAGTCTAAATCATGAGTGGATGGACAAAACTCCTCCAATCAAATGTAAATGCCAAGAATGAAAAGAGTTCCCCCAAGCTTTAATCAAGATCTTGTCAACACTATGACTTCATTGAGTAGTTTGTTGAGTTGAACTTTCTAACATCGGTACTGTTTAATAAAAAGAGATAGAGATAGTTATATTAATGAAACATCATAAATTATAAAATGGGAGAGTCTAATAAATCCCTTGTTTCTAATACAAACATCATGTGTGGCCTTGACATGATTGAAATAATTCTTATTTAGAAAGGAGACAGTTTTTCATTGAGAAGGACAGTTTTTTCATGGTGGTCCTCAACGAGCTTATGATCCTGTGATTAACATATCTTAACTTATATATAGGACCTCGTGCTATGGCAGAAAAACATGGATGTCATAACCCTACATTAAGTCTTTTGATTTCACACTAATCTCCATTGAACTTAATTACATCCATTTGCTTTAGAGTGAACAATTCTTTTAGCTAAGTTTGTACACCTACACGGAAGCAATTAGGAAATGGTTTTCTTTGTGAAATTTGCATGGTTGTTTGTAAGTGTGTGTTCTTATTTTTTACTCCACCAATTCACCACCAAATTATACCACACAACCTTCAATATTCAGGGGCAATCTTTAGGGAAATCTTGGTACATGTATAAATGACAAGGCTTCCCAGCTAATCACAGTGATATTCAAGCTAAGGTCTCATAGTTTATAAGTTAAGTTAGCAGGAGGAAAATGTTGAACTCAAAGACATTATTCTGCCCTCACCCTTTCTGGGCAGCGACTGTGAAGTACTTCTTAATTGTCATCCTGCTGGTCATCATTCAGAACCTGGATATAGCAGCGGGAAAGAACTGGAAGACAACTAGGTGGGCAATCTTCAGGGAGTTCGTGGTACATGGATAAATTCCAAGGCTTCCCAGCTGATCACAACGATATTTAAGCTAATGTTTCATGGTTTATAAGTTAAGATAGCAGGAGGAAAATGTTGAACTCAAAGACATTGTTCTGTCCTTGCCCTTCCTGGGCAGCGACTGTGAGGTAATTCTCAAGTGTCATCCTGCTAGTCGTTATTTAGAACCTGGATATAGCAGTGGAAAAGCACTCGAAGACAACCAGGAATTACAAGTTCAAGGTAACCATATAGAGTGAAAATCATTTATACTATGTTGGTGTTTATTGGGGTGTTTGGGTGTTTGATTATATTAACATAACTATACATGCATTGCGTTGCAGGTGAGGCTACGTAATGTGACACGTCTTTAAGTGAGAACATTTTCAGTAAGTAGTACCTGTATACTCCAGTGGAAATTTATATTGGTCTCTACTAACAATAGAGGAGAGCTTTGGAGAACTCGACATTGTGAAACCAGGTCTCTTCTTTTGTGTGAGGAGTCACGACTAGCTAACTTTTATAGATGTTTAACAATTTCTGTTATAGACATTTTTGGGCACTGTAACCCCAATCATATATGTCCATAAACCAAGGGCTTCTAATTCCATAAAAGTGTTGTTTCATGCCCTAAAAGAACAAGGTCAGTTGATTACATCATCTCCCAGAAGTTCTCCACAGGAAACTACTCAGAACTGGTCAAAACTGGACCATACAGACTCCTCAGTGCTGAGGATGAGATTCGTCTCACCTATTACACACATGGGGTGCGATGCATACTGAAAAATCCTTCTATAGGGTGTGATGGAAGAGAGTAGACAAATGTCGGAGGCAGTTTGCTAAGTGGATGATCTTGGAATCTTTCAGAAACTTCCCTAGGACACTTGTCTCTGTGAATTCACCCAGGGATGAGTAAGAGATCATCAATCTCCAAGTGGAATCAAGAACTATCAGAAAGAAGACACTAATCAAAATCCCAGAAGCTGACTCACCTCCCTGCAATCATCTATATGAGGATCCCTCATCCTAGAGATCTAGAGGCTGGAGTTTTGTATCTTGTAAGGAAGTTCTGTTGGTTTCTTGGTGGAATATCATAGTGTTGGGTGATCTAATATTTTCATGAGGTGAAGAAGGGCTTTCATGCTAGGCGAATGACGTTGGGTTAGATCAATGGGTTGTAATCCTCTCTTCTAATCTTTATATCAATAAAGCTATTCAAGTTTTCCTCCACATTCTTGTATGTCTTATAGTATATGCATTTGTGTGGTCAATATATATCTGGTCCTATATTGTTTATGATTGTAGATCTCTGCACTTTGAAGGTATTATGCTGCTTTGACTTTAGAGGTACTCTTTGAAGCAGAGTGGTCAAGGGAGAAGCGACAAAGACCTGTTGGTGAGAAGAAGGGACAAGCAAAGAACCGAGTGAAAGATCGAGGTTGGTATTCTTTGATCCTCTCCTATCTACTTCTCATAAAGGAAAATGAAAGTAACTTTAATCTGTTTGTTTCTAAGATAGCTACCCGTCTTAATGGGACTAGCAGCTCCGCATAGACACTAGATATCCCGATAATAATTTCTCACTTTTTGCATGGATTATACATAAGGACAGGACAAGGAATGATAATTTTATATTGGGAGAAACATATAAAGAGCCCTACGCAGTTGCATGTGTTGTTCTCTCTGAAAATCATTGTTGCAGACTTCTCACAGAAATCTGTTTGTGGCCATGAGAGTCTTGGGTATACGGTGATGATTTTGGTAGCTGGATCTACAAAACTAGACAGGTTACAAATGGTATCATATAAAAAACCAGTTATATATTGAGACCACCAGTAGTCTCTCTCTTGATCAATGAACTCAAATATGAAATTACAGTAATACATGGTGATGGAAGTTAATTAGAAAGGAGAGAGTTTTCATGGACAAGGACATTTTTTTCATGGTGGTCCTCAAAGAGCTTATGATCCTTTTATTAACATATCTTAACTCATATATAAGACCTCATGCCATAGCATAAAATCATGGATGTCCTAACCCTACATTAAGTCTTTCGATTTCACACTAATCTCCATTGAACTTAATTACATTCATTTGTTATTACAGTGAACAATTCTTTTAGCTGAATTGGTACACCTACACAGAACCAATTAGGAAATGGTTTTCTTTGTTCAATGTCCAAGGTTGTTTGTGAGTGTGTGCTCTTATTTTTTACTCCACCAATTCACCACCAAATTATACCCCACAACCTTCAAACTTCAGGGGAAATCTTCAGGGCAATCTTGGTACATGTATAAATGCCAAGTCTTCCTAGCTGATAACAACGATATTCAAGATAAGGTTTTATAGTTTCTAAGTTAGGTTAGCAAGAGGAAAATGTTGAACTCAAAGACATTGTTTTGCCCTTGCCCTTCCTAGGCAGCAGCTATGAAGTACTTCTTAATTTTCATCCTGTTGGTTGTCATTCGAAACCTAGATATAGCAGCAGGAAAGCACTAGGAGACAACCAACCATTACAAGTTCAATGTAACCATATAGAGTGAAAATCATTTATACAATGTTGGTGTTTACTTCGGTGTTTAGGAATTTGATTATATTAACCTAAGTATACATGCATTGGGTTACAGGTCAAGCTAATTAATGTCACATGTCTTTAGGTGAGAACATTTTCACCAAGTATAACATATACACTCCAGTGGAAATTGATCTTGGTCTTTGCTGACAACAGGGGAGAGCTTTGGAGAACTGGTCACTGTGAAACAAGGTCTCTTCTTTTGTGTACTGAATAGTTCTAGATATCATGTATATTTCTTCTACATGCAGGCATGGGATTCGACAGCTGAGGTCTGGATGGGAAGATGGTCCTAGTTATATCACCCAAAGTGTAATTCAAACTAGAATGAGTTACGTTTATAAATTCACCATCACAGGACAAAGAGGATCTCTATGGTGGATCGCACACATTTCTTGGTTAAGAGCTAGTCTACATGGTTCCATAATTATATATCCTAGCCCACACGCTCCCTACCCATTTCCCAAGCCATCCAAAGAAGTCCCCATTATTCTAGGTAAGTTCATATATCTTAATACTTTTTGTGGATAATATGGACCTTGTAACAATTGCCAGAGAGCATATCAGATGGAATTTAATGGTTTAACACACACCACCTTGTAGGAGAATGGTGGAATGCAGATACTAAAATGGTTATTTAGCAAGACCTCTAAACAAGAGGAGGTCAAAATGTGTTAGATGCCTACACTATAAATGTTTTTCCTAGACCACTGTACAACTACTCCAATGGTAATGATAATTGTGTTTAATTTTTTTATTTATATGATATATTGGATACAAAAAGAGGATCTCACTCATTTACTAACCATGGCATGATATGTAGATACATTTGTTCTAAATTTCAATCCTGGGAAGACATATCTTCTTCGAATCAACAATGTTGCCCTTAATGACGAGCTCTTCCTTGCCATTTCAAATCACAACAAGATTGTGGTGGAATTAGATGCAGTTTATGTGAAGCCTTTCCAGATAGACACTCTTGTTATAAAACCCGACCAGATGACCAAGGTCTTATTCACTGCTAACGCTATTGTTAATGTTGGAGGAGTTAAACCAATTTTACATAGCAGCTCACCCATTTGTTACAGGTGTTGGAACATTTGATAACTCCATTGTTGTAGGAATTATGAGCTACAACATTTCCAACTCTAATACATCTTCGACTATTATAATGCCTAAACTCCCTGCCCTTAAGGACACTTCCTTTGCGGCCAACTTTAGTACAAAACTGAGAAGCTTAGCTAACTCACAATTTCCTACACTCGTTTCTCAAATAGTGGACAAGAAGATTTTCTTTACAGTTGGTCTAGGATTGAATCCTTGTCCAAAGGGGATGGGAAATTCCACATGCCAGGCACTCAATGGAGCAAGATTCACTACCTCTGTTGAAAACATTTTTTTTTTCCCTCAAACACTGCTCTTCTTCAGTCCCACTATTTCAACTAGATGAAAGGAGTCTATAAGACCAATTTTCCAGACAATCCCCCATTCCCATTCAATTACACTAGCACTCCACCCAATAATACATAGGCTATGAATGGGACTAGAGTAAAATTCATTCACTTCAACACAACTGTTTAATTAATTCTTCAAGACACCAACATCTTCAACACAGACAACCATACTATCCATCTCGATAGTTTCAATTTCTTTGTGGTGGGCCAAGGTGTCGAAAACTACAATGAATCAATAGATGCACCCAACTTTAACCTCATTGATCTTGTTGAGAGAAACATTGTGGGAGTTCCCAAAGGAGGTTGGGCTGCTAGCAGATTCCATGCAGATAATCCAGGTAATACCTACAAAATATTCACACAATCTCATATCATTTCCCCTTCAACTTTGCATTAAATCATATCATTTCATAGATGAAAATTATAATAATGTTTGTTTACTCAATATCCATAGAATATATGTAGGGGTGTGGTTCATGCATAATCATTTGGAAGTTCACACATCGTGGGGACTGAAGATGGCCTGGGTAGTAAAGAATAGAAAAGGGCCCCTTCAAACTCTATCGCCTCGCCCCTCTGACTTCCCTCCTTGTTGATACCCTTCCTTCTCTCCAGTGCCCACCATTACTTTCATTTCCTTCCTGTTTCATTGTTTTATATGTTAACGTTGGGTTTTTGTTAGGAATATTTCACAATAAGCATGTTGCCACCTTTCAGTCTCTTTGCTAAAGCAGCCTTTTCATCCAATGAAGAAGGCAACCAATCAAAATGAAGAAGAATTGTATTGAATCACAGTACAGACAAGTGCTTGGTACATAATAAAAGGGTTTTGGGTTCTTCTATGTATGATCTATGACCTGAAGATTTCACTTCCCGTTAGAGTGATTAGCTTTTAAGAGCATGCCTTAAGACAAAGGTAATGTAAGGAAGTTTTATATCTTTGATTTAATGGTGAAGTTGATTTGGTTATAGGTAGATCACCTAACATATCACTTTTTTTTTCATTTATGCTGTTCATCCATATGTGCTACCGATTTACGGGAGACAGTTTTTTCATGGTGATCCTCAACAAGCTTATGATCCTGTCATTAACATATCTTAACTCATATATAAGACCTCATGCCATGCTATAAAAACATGGATGTCCTAACTCTACATTAATTCTTTCTATTTCACGCTAATCTGCATTGAACTTAATTACATCCATTCATTCTTACAGTGAAGAATTCTTTTAGTTGAATTGGTACACTTGGATAGAAACAATTAGGCAATGGTTTTCTTTGTGCAATGTCCTATGTTGTTTGTGAGTCTGTGTTCTTACTTTTTACTCCACCAGTTCACCACCATATTATACCCCACAACCTTCAATCTTCAGGGGAAATCTTCAAGGCAATCTTGGTGCATGTATAACTGCCAAGGCTTCCTAGCTGATCACAACGATATTCAAGCTAAGATTTCATAGTTTCTAAGTTAAGCTAGGAAGAGGAAAATGTTGAACTCAAATACACTATTCTACCCTTTCCCTTCTCGGGCAGTGGCTGTGAAGAACTTCTTAATTGTCATCCTGCTGGTCATCATTAAGAACCTAGATATAGCAGCGGGAAGGCACTGGTAGACAACCAGGAATTACAATTTCAACGTAACCATATAGAGTGAAAATCATTTATACTATCTTGGTGTTTACTAGGGTGTTCAGGTGTTTGATTATATTAACCTAAATATACATGCATTGGGTTGCAGGTGAGGCTAAGTAATGTGATATGTCTTTGCAACACAAAACCTTTGATCACAGTAGAAGGACAGTATCCAAGATCTACAATCTTTGCTGAGGAGGGAGATCAAGTTATTATAAAGTTGGTAAACCATGTTAAGGACAATGTGACTATTCATTGGTAATTATATTTATGGTTTTTTAAATTTTAGTAAGGAGAAATTTATGATATGTATGATAAAGTAAGTGTTTTGGTGATTATTATGGATTGATTTCTATATGTGATCGTAGTACTTATCTATCTTTAATGAAACTACTCAATAGTTGTAGATATCATGTATATTATTTCTACATGCAAGCATGGGATTCGACAACTGAGGTCTGGATGAGCATATCATCCTAGTTATATCACTCGATGTCCAATTCAAACTGGAATGAGTTACGTTTATAACTTGACCATCACAGGATAGAGAGGAAATATATGGTGGCACGCACACATTTCTTGGTTAAGCGCTAGTATACATGGTGCCATCATTGTATATCCTAAGCCATACACTCCCTACCCAATTCCCAAGCCATTCAAAGAAGTCAACATTATTCTAAATAAGTTCATATATCTTAATACCTTTTGTGGATAATCTAGACCTTCTAACAATGACCAGAGAGAATACGAGATGGAATTTAATGGTTTTACACACACCACCTTGCAGGTGAATGGTGGAATGCAGATATTAAAAAGGTTATTTAGCAGGATGTCCAAATAGGAGGAGGTCCAAATTTGTTAGATTCCTACACTATAAATGGATTTCCTAGACCACTGTACAAGTGCTCCAATGGTAATGATAATTGTATTTAATTTTTTTGTTTGTTTGCTATATTGGCTATAAAAAGAGCATCTCACTCATTTACTAACCATGGCATGCTATGTAGATACATTTGTTCTAAATGTCAATCCTGGGAAGACATATCTCCTTCGAATCATCAATGTTGCCCTCAATGATGAGCTCTTCCTTGCCATTGCAAATCACAGCATGACTGTGGTGGAAGTAGATGCAGTTTATGTGAAGCCTTTCCAGATAGACACTCTTGTTATAACACCCGGCCAAACCACCAATGTGTTATTCACTGTTAATGCTACTGTTAATGTTGGAGGAGTTAACCAATTTTACATAGTAGCTCGCCCATTTGTTACAGGTGGTGGAACATTTGATAACTCCACTGTTGCAGGAATTATGAGCTACAACATTTCCAACTCTAATACCTCTTCCATCATTATGATGCCTAAACTCCCCTCCCTTAATGACACTTCCTTTGTAGCCAACTTTAGTGCAAAACTTAGAAGCTTGGCTAACTCACAATTCCCTGCATTGGTTCCTCAAACAGTGGACAAGAAGTTTTTCTTTACAGTTGGTCTAGGATTGAATCCTTGTACAAATGAGATGGGAAATTCCACACGCCAGGCACCCATTGGAACAAGATTCACTGCCTATGTCAACAACATTTCTTTTTGTTCTCCCAAACACTGCTCTTCTTCATTCCCACTATTTCAAGTAGATGAAACAAGTCTATAAGACCAATTTTCCATACAATCCTCCACTCCCATTAAACTACACTGGCACTCCACCCAATAATACGTAGGTTGTGAATGGGACAGGAGTAAAACAACTTCCCTTCAACACAATTGTTCAATTAATTCTTCAAGACACCAACATCTTCAGCACAGACAACCATCCTGTCCATCTCCATGGTTTCAATTTCTTTGTGGTGGGCCAAGGTGTCGAAAACTATAATGAATCAACAAATGCACCCAACTTTAACCTCACTGACCCTGTTGAGAGAAACATTGTGGTAGTTCCCAAGGGAGGTTGGGCTATTATCAGATTCCATGTAAACAATCCAGGTAATACCTACAAAATATTCACACAATATCAACTCATTTCCCATTCAACTTTGCATTAAATCATATCATTGCATAGATGAAAATTATAATAATGTTTGTTTACTCAATATCCATGGAATATATGCAGGGTTGTGGTTCATGCACTGTCATTTGGAGGTTCACACATCGTGGGGACTGAAAATGGCATGGGTAGTAAAGAACGGAAAAGGGCCCCTTCAAACTCTCCCGCCTCCCCCCTCTGACCTCCCTCCTTGTTGATCCCCTTCCTTCTCTCTAGTGCCCACCATCACTTTCATTTCATTCCTATTTTATTTGTTTTAGATGTTGATCTTGGGTTTTTGTTAGGAAGATTTCACAACAAGCATGTTGCCACCTTTCGGTCTCCATGCTCAAGAAGCCTTTTTATCCAAAGAAAAAGGTAACCAATCAAAACGAAGAATTGTATTGAGTCATTGTACAAACAAGTGCTTGGTACATAATAAAATAGTTTTGGGTTCTTGATCTATGACTTGAAGATTTCACTTCCCGTTAGAGTGATTAGCTTTTAAAAGCATGCCTTAAGACAAAGGTAATGTAAGGTAGTTGTATAACTTTTATTTAATGGTGAAATTGATTTGGTTAAAGTTAGATCACCTAACATATCACTTTTTTTTTCATTTATGCTCTTCATCCATATGTGGTACCGACTTACGGTGTTTCCTTTGCAACATTTGGTGCAAATGCTAGTTGATAGTCCCTTACTATCAACCACTGGTTATTGGGACATAATAGGCCACAACTCACTATTCAGAAAAGACACTATACTTTCCTTATACAACATATACTCCTTGTATTCTTTTTGGGGTTTCCTCCCTCCACTTCGGGTTTTCAAAATTGGAACAGGGGTATCTCAAACCATTGATGGTTTTGTTATTGGGCCCATGTATCCTTTAGCACCATTTTCCATTGCATGTATTTCATATATATATATATATATATATATATATATATATTCGAAGGGCCAAAAAGCCATGAAACACTATCAACGTGCCCTTGCACCTTTTGGTGAAAATGCTACTAACTTAATATTTGTTGAATGTTCTTTTTTCTCCCAATTCTAAAAAATCACTTACACAGTTACTATAAATGTAGTTTTCGGGATTTCCATAACTCTTCACGTAATTCTCTAAACTGTGCTAGCTCAATGGAAGAGCGTCTGCCTTACAAGCATGAGGTTGATGGTGCGATCCCATTGTCCACTAACATGAATTAATCAGTGATATTGTAGTTTAGTTTTAATTAAATGTTTTTTATATCGATTCATTTCAATGGTGAGATATTTCTGGATTCATTATTTTATATTGTATCTAGAGAGACAAAAGTGATATTTAAATAAAATATTTATTGTCTCTAGAGAGACAATAGCTAGTATTAAAGACATATTGTCTCTAATCCGAGTGTTGTCTCTAGAGAGACAAAAATGAAATTGTCTCAAGAGAGACAAAAATGAAATTGTCTCCTAAGAGACAATAATGTTTGTGTTATATATTGTCTTTATAGAGACAATTTTTTAACACAATAATCTTTAGGACAATATTTTTTAAGACAATAATTTTTGAGACACCGCCTTAAAGACAATATTTAAGACAATACAAAAGTTTTTTTTTTTTTTTTTTTTTGTCTCAAGTTGAGACAATTTACCCAAAAATTGTCTCAAATATTATCTTAAAACCCGCCTTTATGTAGTAGTGTAAAAATATGATCATGTCAATAAAAATAACAATCCTTCTATTCAATTCATAAAATATAAATATATATGAAAATTAAGTAATTTCACTAACTCAACATATCACTCATATGCTAATTCTCTAAGATTATCTTTTGCCATTAAACACAATCGTTTTGAATAGGTTTAAATTACCTAAAGTTGACATCTTTTAGTCCTAAAAATTAGATATTTTTATAAAAAAAATCATTTTCAAAATAAACATAACATCCCGTAAATAATTTAAATGAAAATGTATAAAAAACTCTCTACCATAAAATTACGCAAAATTGGATAAATCCAATACTCAAACCTATTTTTATATTATTAAGGTAAATTAGAAAGGCTTAGTTAACCATTCCACATACTCTACCATGGGAAAAAATTAATTTCAAGGTAAAGCTGTATTCTATATACACAGTTGAACATAGTATTTGAAATTTATAATAGCTTACCTTTTAATGAGATATATTAATAGTTATTCTGTTACACATTTTTTATGAACTATCTTGTAACAACACCATTTGATTTGAATAAATAAGTGGCAAGAATTACATTGGTCAGTCATAGAATCATCAAAAAATAAAAATAATTCCACACGAAGTATCAGGGAAATTATATTTACAAGAAAAATGAATTCGTACCGTACTTACTACCATCCAATTGGGTGATCTGCATAACTGAATAACGTTGTCCGAATGGGTGGTTGACTGGAAAGAAGAAAATTTTACAAATATCTAATAAAAATGGAAACACCGCGGAAAATATTAATATTGTCGTTTCTGTCCATGTAATATTTGGACATGTAAGATGATATTATCTAGACAAATTTTGTTACGGAGAAGTGACCGGAGCATAGGAAGCAGAGGGGAAAACTTTATTTACGTCGGCGAAGGAAACCTTCATTTACTAAGGACTTTATTGTCACTCACTTACATTAAATAATAGATGAATATATAGAGGGAAAGAGAGTTAAAAAACTTGAGGTAGAAAGGTAAGAGATTAAGAATTTAAAGAGTTATTTATAACGATAACGAAAACACAATGGGTAAAAGGTATATATTATTAGAAATTATAATGAGAGGTTTAAAGTAATGTTAATAGGAAAAGTGGAGAAAATATGGAAGATAATAATTAAGCGAAATATATGGACAATGAAATACAATCAAAATTTGAGTTTGTATATATCTTCTAAAGAATGAAGTAGGAGGTTCAATTTAAGAAGTTAAACTAACATAAGTGCCCCAAGGCGATGTAAATCTTTGTAGGAAAAAGAGAAATAACAAAGGAGTTCAATTTCTTTGGGTTTTTCTAAAATGGCATGAAATAAACTTTGAATATGGAAATTATGAGGTTTCTATCAGCTAAAGATATCACTAGCATTTGGGAGAAACTACTTTTATCCATAAGTTGTTGTTAAGATGAGAAAAAAGTACACTACATATAGAATTGTTGTATTCATGAATGTTGTGAAAAGCTCTATGATCGTGACAACTACGTGACTTCTAAGAAAGTTTACTTTTGCATCTTTGTGAAAAGGTTGTTGGATGAATATGCCATTTATATACAATATTCCTTTGAAAAAGGATTGAAATATTGGTTGGGATGGCTCTCTTGGAATCCACAAATGGCTCATAATATTTAACAAGAAAGAAATGAGGGACCTACTCAATTAAAACTATTCCTAAACATCTTGGTGCACACTATTATATTTTGTACTCATAGTTTGAAGAAACGATTTTGTGGCATAGCTCCTTATGTCCATGTTGTGTGGTGTTCCTTCATTCACTAGAGCATAATATTCACAACAAAATGCACGAAATATTGTGCGAAAAGAAAATTAACAAATTTTAAACTTAAATATTGTATAATGTTTTAGAGAATATATATATATATATATATATATATATATATATATATATATATATATAATTCTAGTTTCAAAACTAGATTTAATTAATAAAGATATTTAAAAAATTTCAACTAACCCACTTAGTTATTAAAAACAATCCAACCAATTAAAATAATTTAACTAACAACTTAATGATTATGATTTGTATATGAATCATAATAATAACATTTTAAAATTGGACATAGTCTAATTAATTGACAAAACCACTTTTTGCTTGGAATGTCGTCATACCTTTTTGGGCAAGAATGTGATTTCTTGTTGTTTAAAATGCATTTTTGAATGCATAAATGGATTCAACACCCAGGAAAACATCTAATATGCCTAAATTTTTGCAAATTAACTAAGTTAAACTTAGGATTTTTAAAAATCTCTACCTAATTTGGGCAAAATTAACCCGGAAAAATCATGACCATTTCATTTATTAATTACAATATACTTTGAAAGTGAATATAAAATCATTTTTAGACATAAATTTTATATAGTGTTTTTAAAATAATTGAAAAAAACTAAATAAAAAAATATTCTTTTTCCCTCATGATTTGAAATTTCAATTACTGGATTTAATTAATATCTAAATTTATTGAAAAAACTAATATACTTAATTATTAAAAGAATTCTTGGTTGTTAAAGAAAAGAAATGGAATGCATCAATTATAATGAACTTTTCTAAGTATGAAGCCAAACTTCAAGAGCTCATGGAAACCTCTTCTTACAAACCACTCTCTAAAAATCCTATTAATATTGTCACTAACCTAATCACCCAAATCATCATAGCCTCGTCCATTAATCCTCTTAGGAAGAAGTGGCTCATCCATTAGCATCCCATAACCCCTAGAATCTATAAGTATCCAAAAATACATGAAAAGGATATTCGTTGAAGACCCATGTTTAGTGCAATTAGGGCCCTACTCATGCCCTCTCTTGCTTCATAGAATCAATGATTCAACCCTTTGGTGACACTACTGATTCTTTCATTAAAAATTTCTCCCATTTCATTCAAAAGGATAATACCATTCATTTGACCCCATTGATATCATGGTAAGATTTGATGTCATCAGTCTCTTCACCAAAATCATTGTGCGAGCAATCTTGGAATTAATCTCCAAGGTAGTTGATTGTAAAAACATTAGCCTCATTGAAATTAGTTTAACCTCTACCTTCTTCTCCTACAAAGGGATTTAATATGAACAAACAAAAGGAACAATAATGGGATCTTCCCTATCTTCGGTTGTCGCGAATATTTTATGGAGCATTTTAAGAATTTAGCCCTCAATTCTTGGCATTAGAAACCTAAATGCAGGTACCAGCTTGTAACCAATACTTTTTGTAGTGTGGCATCATGGGCTTCCTTCCATCTAGGTTTTCCTTCATCACCTCAAAAGTCATTCCTCGCAGATCAATTTATTATGGAATTAGAAGATCACTCATCCATTCCTTTCTAGATGTCCTTGTCTTCGGTATTTCTGATGGTTCCTTATCCTTCTAAGTGTATCACAAGAAACTCAAGCTGATCGATACCTCCATTTTTACTCTCATCATCACCCCACTCAGATGTTTGTCATCCTAAAAGCCTATTCATTAGAGTTCTCATAATTTTGGATCTGCAATTTATATCCAAAAAAGAACTCATATAACTAAAGTCGTTATTAAAAATGACTACTCTACACCCCAAATCAATAGAGCCCTCAAATTTACCTATCCTTGACACTCCCAAGGATCTCATGCCCCCTCTTAGAGCTCTCATTTTTCTTCCTTATATAGTAGATACCACAGACAACATTTGAAAATTCTTAACAAGAAAAGGATGTTAAAACCATATTTAAACCTAGTAAAAACTTTAAAAAATTATTTAGATTTCCCATAGATAAACTAGATCCAATATTATGCCCCAAAGTCTACGAAATTCCTTATTTATGTGGTAACTTCTACATTAGCCAAACTTGTAGGCCTTTAAAGTTCAGTTAGAGGAGCACATAGTCGATAAGACCAATTGTTGGGTTCTGAACTAAGTTGTGTTTGATGAATCCTTCAAAATTAAGCACCTCCTCAGCTTTGACTAAACAAAATTCTTGGCTCTTTCCCCTCTTCAGCCAACCCGCCTTTTTCAACAGCCCAAGAGATTGAAAAGAAACCTAAAATGTTCAATAGTGAACATGGGTATAAGCTTATCTACCTTTGGAAACTTCTTATCCAACATCTAATTCATCGACCTATCCTCTTGTTTCTCCCTCCCTTCTCACTTATCTCTACTCACTCCTCCTCCATGCTCCCCACCCTTGAGTGTCTCCTTGTCTATTAATGGAATTTGTTCCCAACCCCCCAATTTTTTTCAAAAAAATATTCCCTCGATATTACCCCTCCTTGCCTTCTCCTTTCCTCCTTGATCTTATTTTTTGTTAGATATAGGATCCAAAGTATATAAATTAATATTTAATTATTTAGAGTCTTAGAGTCTTATTATAATATCTATTTTTTATAAAAAGATATGACATCTAGAAAGGTGTCGTTCCATAGGAACTAATTTAGGAAAATAGTTAGGAGTGTTGCTACAAGTGCATTAAATGTAAATGGACACTTGTAAATACAATCAGTGATCCATAACAAAATTAGTTTAGGACACAATCTTATTTAAAGCTTGTTTCTCTCCACTTGCGAGGGTGTTGAGTGATCGTGTGTAAACTCTTGCATATTTTATGTAATTTTTCTTTTTCTTATTAATATGTTTAAATGTTATGATTTCCATATTGAAACCGCAACATTAACGTTTCAAAATTGATTATAAAATCATTATGTACCAATGTTGAACCACATTATTGGTTTGAAAAGTCCACCCAAAGTTATTCATTATGATTGATATGGAAAAACTATATCAAAGAATCATTTTAAAACTTATTTTATTTGATTATTTAAAACAATTAACTAATCTATTTAAATATATAAAAAAATAAACTACTCAATTGTTATGATTTCCATATTAAAAGATATATTAACATTTCATTGATTACAAAATGAGTTTTAAAATTGATTTTAGAATTAGTTTTGAATTATAATTTCCAAATTACTTTTAAATTATGATTCTCATATTGTAACATAATGTTAATATTTTTTTGATTATCAAATCATTCATAGTTTATAAAATCAAATTTAAATTTAACTTTTATATTAGGGTTTTAAAATGAGTAAGAAAATTTGGATTAAAAAAAAATGCATTCTTTGTTTTTCAATTATTTGAAAGAAATTTAATTAATGGATATACTCCCAATATATTTAAAATTAAATAATTAATTAATTTACACATTAAAAAAAATAAACTAATCTAGTATATTGTTAAATAATTTAGCTAATCTACTTAATCAAATTTTTATATTGTAATCATAATATTAACATAATTATATTTAACTGAAATTTTATGAAATGTTCTTAAAATAAATAAAGTATTTTTTTTCTTATTTTTGTTTTTATTTGTTGGCATGACCCATGGAGAATTTGAACTTTGAATCCCTAATTTACTTAATACTTCATAACACAATGATTGTCACTTCAAATGCCCAGTAAATCTTTTCCCTTCAAATATTAATGATTTTAATTATCTTCATTATATTTAATTAACAAATATATTTAAATACATTCAACTAATTAACTTTTTTTTTTTTTTTTGTAAGCTAGGGAGATACCTTCTTTTTCTATTATCGCAAATTGAAATCACTACATGCTCGTGGTGATCTCAACCCACCCCGAGGGGAAACCGGGTTTATTGACCACCTTAAGTTTTTGATAGCTATCCAAAAATAAAAGGTTCTCATTCTGTCTTTCCATGCTTTATACACATCACCCTTATGGCTATTAAAACTATTTTTTGTCTGCATACTAGAATAACAAAAAGTCCTACAGATAACTAACTATAACTAGAAAGAGATTTTATAGAAACCTCTAATTATCATGCTTTCTCTACTGGTTCGTTGTGCCTGCCTGTTGCTCCTTCTCCTTTTTGAGTCCCGATCCACTCGCTTGTAACTGCTGCTGAATTTCGTCCATCTTCTTATCCTGCATGAACAAGGTGATTTGGATGTTCCTTAGCTCCTTTTTTAGATTTGGTATCCCTTGGGATAATTCTGCCATTTCCATGGCTACTTGTTCCATAGCCTTGGCAAGCAGTCTCTTCATAACCCAGTAGACGTGAAGAGATTGTTTGTATAGTGTCATGCGGCCACGCGTATTTCCCGGATCCGGGAGAAGATATTCCTAGTCCTCTAATTCCGACTCTGACTGACCCTGAATTGCCTCCTCTTCTAGCTTCTTGATAATCCTCCTGATTTTTGGATTGGTATTTTCGCAATAAGCCCTTTCAGCGAACTGCACTTTCCTACCTATAGATTTCCTCACCCTCCTGACATTCCCTGTTACGCTGTCCTCTCTGATTCCTGTCATTCCTCCTCTTCCTCTTCTTCCTTGCCTGCTTCTCTCTCCAGCTCCTCCTCTTCTCCTATATCCTCCCCTGCCTCGCCTTCTTCTCCCTCCTGCCGGACTTCCGCATTCCCCTCCTTCCTCCTGTTCCTGGTAGCCCCCTGCGTCATCTTTTCCTCTTTTCAGAACCTTGGCCCTTCCTAACCTTCCCGTCCTGCCGAAACTCTCACTCCCTGGTTCTCCTTTCTCTCTATCAGAGTCGAACATCTCAACGTCATCCTCTGAGTCATCATGGATTGAGAGAATTTCCTTCTCTGTATCCACCTCCATTATTCCTTTGCCTTTTTCTTCTCGGTCCCCTCGGCCTTGGTTTCCTCCCTCTGTCTTACTCCTCATCCATCTTCTTGAGGTCATTCTTCTCCCCTCATCCATATTCTCCTTGCATTCTGACTTCCTCCTCTAAATTACTGCTCTCTCTTTCAGATCCCTAATCATCCTCCTTCTTCGTTCTATGTTCGTCGTTGCTTTGCCAATTTTCCTCGTTCTTCTGCATGCACCTTTCCTGTTCCTTCATTTCTGCCACCTCTTCTCGCTTATACCTCCCCTCCTCCTTCGCCTCTTGTGGTCTGCCTCCCTTTTCATATTTCTATCCATTTTCTCTGTGCTATCATGTCTCTGTCTAGTCCCTGACACCCTGACAAATCTCCCCTCCTCCATCGGTATTCTACCATCTCCTCGCCTTGAGATGATATCCCTTGCCACGATCCACTTGTCCTCGCTCATCATGACCTGATCACCGCCTGCTCGGTCCTGCATGTTAACCTGCCGAGCATTAATTATCCTGTGCGCTGCCGTTCTCATCCTGATCGGGAGAACTAGTTTACCTAATTATTAAAAGAATTCAAATAATCTATTTAATAAAACTAACAAATTTCAATTATAATTTAATATTTCAAAATCAATTATAAAACTATTGTTAAACTTATATTTTTTAAAATAATTTAAGAGTAAACAATAATATTATTAGTTTGGCTATGTGTCCTTCATGGATGTGGCTTGAGTCAATCATGAAAGAATTTT
Organism: Pinus tabuliformis; assembly: GCA_031772625.1. Taxonomy (NCBI): domain Eukaryota; kingdom Viridiplantae; phylum Streptophyta; class Pinopsida; order Pinales; family Pinaceae; genus Pinus; species Pinus tabuliformis. The sequence goes on from CM062806.1 coordinate 135,646,594, forward strand.
TTTGGATTCCCATTAGCAATCTCCATATGGCTCGATGGAGAAGTTATTATGACATGTATGAATTCATCTAGTTCAATTTTGGAAACCATAAAAGAAATGTGGAAGGGATAGTATGATGTCTAGATCATGCACTCCCCATACCCAAAAAGTGTTTACACTTGGAACAAAATGTAGCTGAAGAAATTAATGACTTGAGAAAGGTCAATTTGTCTATTAGTTTGACTATATATCTTGTACTTATGTATAGATTTTTAGCTAAAAATTATTTTCTATGAATGAATGGATAGATTTAAATGGAGCGGTTTTACATATTTTTACAACAAAAATAGTTTGATTAAATGCAATGTTTGAATATATTTGAATTGAATAGTTGTATAATATTTTATAAAAAAAAATATTTTTGTTAATGAAATGGTTGAGGGCTTTGGTTTTTATCTATTTTTAATAATATATATATATATATATATATATATAGAGAGAGAGAGAGAGAGAGAGAGAGAGAGGAATGAAAGTTTTTCAACCAATTGGCTTAGTAGATGACATACTAAAAGAAAATGGAAAGTTGTTATAAATTATCTTGGAACAGAAACAATATGACAACAAAACTACTTTTGACCAATTTTTGAAAGAACTGCATTTAATTGAAACTGATTAAACCCTAGCAATACAAAGTACATTGAAACATACAATGATTTATTAGAACGAAAATCCTCTCACATTTGGAACAATAGATTTTCAAAGAATGTGCCACAACTATGGAATGCAAATAGTGATGCTTAATCTGTCCTTAACGCATATGCAATTGCATCATACTGCACATCTTACATGATCAAAGTTGAAAACTCAATGACAAATGAATTGAAAAGGATACAAAGAGAACATGAAAAGAGAAAAATAAATGCTTTTGAAATGAGATGTTCATTAGCAAATGTTTTGCTTAATATTCAACAAATCTCAACTCAACAGCAGTCCATATAAAACTTTCTCTTTCGTTGAATCATAGCTCAAGAGAATATATATATATATATATATATATATATATATATATATATATATATATATATATATATATATATATATATATATATATCTTTGTTCTCATATTTTGTATAAAAAGCTTTTTTATACATATACCTGGCTTATGTTGTGGGGGATATGTTTTCTTATATGTGGATTATTGGGTTATGAAAGTAACTAGTAATTGTGAAGTCAAAGGAGGATGTGCTTATGAGTTTATATATTTATGTTATTTGAGTGTATATATGTATTGTGCATGGTGTGTGACCTTGGTCCCATTGATGGAAGTTTAAAATTTACATATAGATGATATATATTAAATTAAAATTGTTGTGTGCAAGAAGGCACGAGTGCCATGAACCTCATTCTGGCATACATACAGATCATGAATCATTGGAGGATACATGAGTATTTATACATTCTATATATCTCTTTTGTGGTTATAATGTTGACACCAGGGAATTCAAGGGGAGAGTGAAGTGACATGGATGATGTACCCGACAAGGTGTAGGGACACATTAGCCATGTGGGCTATGATGTCATAAGTGGCTAGATAGGCTAAAACTAGAGCTCTGAGGGCGAACGAATGCCAAAATTTTAAATTAAGGGAGGGCTTAGAATAACTGAAGGCTTGGGGGAAAGAGACGACAAACTTTGTAGGGTTATATATTTTCACTCGAGAGTCAGTATTTGGCTCATGAGTAATTAAAAGGAAGATAATTTCAAATAGGACATAACTATCAATGAAAATTTTGATATGAGGATGAAATTTTGTTGAGACTGCAAAGAAAAGTTATATGAGACAAAAAGAGGTAAAATACAGGCTTAATAAGATGATATTGAAAAGGGTATATCTTTTAGCCTAGGTACCTAGATTGAGCAAGTACACAATCAATAGAAAACTATTAACGAGGTGAATACAATGATAAACCTTAAATTTCTGAGTTGATGTCAAAATTATGTATGAATTATAGAAAGATTTATACAAAGCATGAATAGTGAAACTTAAGTAGCTAAAATTTTAGAGGGCATCGATTTTACCCCGGTTATCAAATTTGTCATGTAAATGGTAAGTATAAATCTATTGACTAGCAGAATGCATTGCTCAACCTAGAATTAGAACATGGTTATAAATTTTGAAGAAAAATCTCTGAGAAAGCTACAATATTACCACAAGAACAAATTGAGTTTTAACAATACTATGATCACACGAGCATGGGCTTGAGTTGAGTGCAGTGGATAATTCATAAAATCATGATATCAAGGCTATCGAATATATTTGTTTGGATACAATTATGATTTTATTGGAGATGAAATTTCTTGAGTCAGCTAGATATTTCATTGTTACATATTGGAGGTGATGCTACTCTACAGGAATTTTATATTTAAGCTCCTTAATTACATGTTATTATGAAAGTAGAAAATATGACAAGGGGCATATATGTGGTATATTTCAAAGAAGAGGCTTTCCCCTACTACTCTAATGTTATCATATTATGAGATGGAAATGGACAAGATTAGCAATGCTCATGAAATTTTAATATTTTAGAGTGTAACTTGGAAAGGAAATATGTTTGGTCTCGCTTATGAGGTTTTCATGTACACATTTTTAATTCTAATATCGAAACATTAAGAATTTGTAATAGTACATCAAAAAGATTGTCGAAAGGGAACAACAAATTATCCTCTTTCTTAATCAATAAGTATTAAATTATGATATGTTCAATGATGGTTGTGTAAGTAAGTTTACAACTACAATACCATGTTGTGCAATTGACTTTGAAATTTAAGTGATGATGAACCAATAGGGTGGCCACCAAGAATGGATCCTAGACACTGTGGATGTGTCAGATACCAACTTACACCTCAATTTTGTTTTTTTTCTTTGTTAATACATGTATGGTACTTCTTAATTGCAGAGTTGTTGGAGATCATTACCTATTGTATTCCATTGATATTTTCTTTTATATATTTCACCATGTCATTAATCATAGCATGATGTATTTATATTTCACATTCTCCTTAGCATTTGTATTTTGTGGTAAACATGGCACAATTATATTTAAAGTCTAGCCTTGAAATTAGTGATTTTCTTTGTGTCTACCACCTTTTGTTGAAATAAAATCACAAGCTATATACTATTGACGTAGTGCTCGTCTACATCAAAGGGTTAACGATGTCACTACTTATTGGAATGTAACCCTACACCTCCTCGCTTGATTTCCCACTTGGTTACATCGATCATTGAGCCCTTCTCATTACATTATTATTTTATGTACCCATAGGTGGTTGCATTAATACACAAGGTTATATTGGGTATTGACATGCCTATCACATGGCTTGGAGTTAATGATGCTTGGTATTCTATTACCCCCCCATGTGTCACTCAGTCCCTGTTGGGTCCCTATAATACTAGTGATTACCCCATTAATATTGTAGTTATACCCATTATTTATATTGTTGTGCCCCTATTACCCCCATATTGTTATTTCTGTGCCCCATAGAATCCCTCTATTGTTATTTTTGTGGCTTTATATTATTATTGTTAGGTCAGCTGGATTATATTGTGACTCCTTAGACTCCTATATATAGAAAGGAGGTTTTGTCATTTGTATCATCAAAGAATTGTTCATTTATGTAATGTAAAGGAGGTTGCCCCCTCGAAGAGGCTGAATTCTAAGGCATTGATCTATCTTTTCTTGAGCTGGTTTCATAACATTTGGTATCAGAGCTTTGGATTCTAGGGTTTCGCTGCTCCAAACAGGTCATCGTGGCATTTTCACTATAACTTTTTTCTGTGACGTTTCAGAAGTCGCAAAAAAAACCCATTTGAGAAGAAATCACGTTGAACCTTGGGTCTGAATTTCAGAGCTTTTCGTGGGATATTTGCGGAGATATGATCTGAGGAAGTTGGTCTTTTTGCAGACTCCTGAATTACATTCAAAACAGGTGACCTGGGGAAAATCATCATAACTTTCTCTCTGGGGATTGGATTGAAATTTCGTAAGAAGGTACAGAAAGAGGACAGACTGTAGTTTCTTGTATGTGTGTTTTAGATTCAAGGGTTGAAACAGTGGCACGTTGTACAAGTTCACTCTACACAACTAGTTTAAAGGCAAGTCACTGTGGGAGATTTCGCATAACTCTTCCTTGGAGAATCCAATTTGGGTCAGACTTGTGGCATTGGAAAGAGGACACAGAAGGCTACTACAGGTTGCAATTTTAGAACTGGATGATCCGAAATTACAGAGATACATCAGATTCAATATCAGGCTTCTATAAAGTGAAAAAAGGTGTGTAGTTTTTTTTTAAATTTTTTGTAAGCTTGGTTTAACGGAATTCAAAGGGCATAGTAAAGCATTATTATCGGTAACTGATGCCCCGAGGAAAGAAAATGCAAACACCTAGTAAGGAACCTGAAAGCTCTAGCATGACTCATGAAGAAGAGGAAGAAATGCTACATGATATATCAAAATTACAAGAACAAGTGCAACAAATGTCACGCTCACAAAAGCTAACAGAAGCTAAGATAAGTGGCATGGAAGCTAAGATGGATGATTTGAAGACATATTTGAAGAGAGACATGGCAGATTTGAAGACAGATTTGAAGACAGACATGGCGATTTGAAGACAGATTTGACAAATTTTCTACAAGAAATACTTACTAATGGTGAAAAGGTTGTAAAGGAAACTCATGATGTGAACAAAAGTAATGTTAATCATGATTCCATAGATGCTAATGTTGGATCGAAGACTCACCATATTCCAAAAATCGATATGAGGAAGTTTGATGGCAAGGATCCCGCCACATGGATATTACAGATGGAGCAATTCTTCGATCTCAATAATGTGCAAAACACACAAAAGGTACGTATGGCAACTGTATATTTGGAACCAAATCAGTTTGTATGGTATCAATGGCTTTTCTCTCGTAAAAAATTTATCACTTGGGCAATTTTTACGGAAGAATTGATAGCACATTATGAAGATACAAAAAGCAACACTTTTTTTAGCCAATTGATAAGTCTCAAACAAAAGGGTTCAGTAATGGAGCACATTGAGGAGTTCCAAAAATTGAACATAAGGGTAAAAGATATTCCAGAGGAGCATAGGATTGATGTGTTCATAGGGTCTTTAAAGGATAATATCCAACATGATGTTCGCCTTTGGGAACCTGATTCATTAGAGAAGGCATTCAGGTTAGCAAGAAAAATGGAAAGCAAAATTATGGCAACTAGGAAGCATACCATTCACAACTATAAAGACGGAAGTGTTGTTTCCCATAGTCTTCCACAACCTACAAGGTTGACACCACAACAATTGGAAGAAAAAAGAGCAAAAGGGCTTTGTTACAATTGTGATAGCAAATACACAAAAGGTCATAAGTGTGCTGAGAAGAAATTATTCTACATAGATTGTGAAGAGGAAGAAGAAAAGGAGCAAGAAAGGTCAAAAGAAGAGGATATACTCCAGGAACAAAGCCTAGATGAAGAACAAATAAATCCGACCATATCTTGTAATGCATTGGCGGGAATTACCACTCCTCAAACCATCAAGATAGAAGGACAAATCAAGAAGAAAAAGGTAATAGTGTTGATTGATTCAGGAAGCACCCACAATTTTATTCATTGTAGGGTAGCAAAAGAATTGAATTGCTTCCTATATCCAGCACCAGAGTGTCAAGTGATGATTGCAAATGGAGGAACAATAAATTGCTCTGGAAAGTGCCATAATATCAAGCTATCCATGGGAGAATATGTATTGACTAGCCCAATGCTTTCCATTCCAATGGGAGGTGCTGATGTTGTACTAGGAGTCCAATGGCTACAATCCTTGGGTACAATAGCTTTTAATTTTCAAGAACTTTTCATGAAATTTTCTGTGGAAGGAAAGGAAGTTGAATTAAGGGGTATTGCAGGGAAACCAGGAAAGATAATCAGCTCTAATGGCATGACAAAGCTTCTAAAAAAGGAGCAAAGAGGTGTAATTGCACAATTATGTTCGCTAGATGTTTCCACATTGGAATCATCTATTTCTCCAGATCTCCAAAAAGTCCTGGACAATCATTCCAAGGTATTTGAGACTCCCAAAGGTCTCCCACCTATGCGTGATCATGATCATGCTATTCATCTGATTCCAGGAAGTGTTCCTCCAAACATCAGGCCGTACAGATATCCCTATGTCCAAAAAAGTGAAATTGAACGTATGGTTGCAGAAATGCTAGAGGCTGGTATAATTCAACCGAGTCAAAGTTCTTTCTCAGCTCCAGTAGTATTGGTGCACAAGAAGGATGGATCATGGCGCATGTGTCCAGATTATAGGGAGCTCAACAAGCTCACTATTAAAGATAAGTTCCCCATTCCTGTCATTGATGAATTACTGGATGAATTGCATGGATCAATTTACTTCACCAAGTTGGATCTTCGTTCGGGATATCATCAAATCAGAATGAAGATTGAAGACATTCCGAAAATGACATTTAGAACTCATGAGGGTCATTATGAATTTTTGGTCATGCCTTTTGGCCTTACCAATGCACCTTCAACATTTCAAGGTTTGATGAATTCAATTTTCAAACCATTCCTTAGAAAATTTGTGTTAGTATTTTTTGATGATATACTAATCTACAGCAAGTCTTGGAAGGATCATGTTGAACATGTTGACAGGGTGCTACAACTATTGGAGGAGAAACAATTATATGCAAAAAGATCCAAATGTTTCTTTGGAGTCCAGGAGGTGGAATATTTGGGTCATATTGTATCTCATGAAGGAGTTAAGGTAGACCCTAGCAAAATTAAAGCCATTAAGGAATGGAAAATCCCCACATCCATAAAGCATCTGCGAGGATTTCTTGGGTTGACAGGGTATTATCGCAAGTTTGTTAAGAATTATGGGAGAATAGCAGCACCTCTAACAACATTATTGAAGAAAGATTCATTTTCATGGACTCCGGAAGCAACAAAGGCCTTTGAACATCTTAAAGAGGCAATGTGCCAAGCACCGGTCTTAGCTACACCGGACTTCACAAAAACCTTTATTGTGGAATGTGATGCTTCAGGAAATGGAATTGGTGCTGTTCTAATGCAAGATGAAAGACCCATTGCTTTTGAAAGTCGTCCAATCAAGGGAAAGTTTTTAAGCAAAGCTATTTATGAGAAGGAAATGTTGGCAATACTCCATGCACTTAAGAAATGGCGACCCTACCTAATGGGAAGACACTTCAAGGTAAAAACGGATCATGATAGCCTTAAATACTTTTTAGAACAAAGATTATCCTCTGAAGAGCAACAAAAGTGGGTCACAAAGATGTTGGGTTATGACTTTGAAATCATCTACAAAAAAGGGAAGCAAAATGTGGTGGCAGATGCACTCTCAAGAAAGGATGAGGATGTGGAAGCATTGTTGTGTGCCATTTCTATTATCCAACCAGATTGGATAAACGAAGCAAGGGAGGAATGGAAGAATGACGAAGAAGTGTGGGCACTTATTCGAAAGCTACAACAAGATTCCAGTACTTCTGATACATTTAGCTGGCAAAATGATTCGTTATGGTACAAAGATCGCTTATACCTCTGTAAGAATTCCCAGCTAAAACAAAAGATTCTTATGGAATTGCACACTTCTCCCTTAGGAGGGCACTCAGGATTTTTAAAAACTTACCACAGGGTTAAGAAGGAATTTTTTTGGGATGGCCTTAAATCAGATATTCAAAAGTTTGTGGCGGAATGTTTGGTTTGCCAACAAAATAAAGTTGAAACAATTAAGACACCGGGTCTATTACAACCTTTATCCATTCCAAGCCAACGTTGGGAGGAGGTTTCAATGGATTTTATCACAGGTTTACCCAAGTCTGAGGGAAAGAGTGTCATCATGGTGGTAGTTGACAGACTTACCAAGTATGCACACTTTTGTGCATTATCACATCCATTTAAAGCCAGTACAGTTTCTACTGCATTTATGGAAACAGTTCAAAAGCTACATGGAAACCCAAAGATTATTGTAAGTGACAGAGATCCCATTTTCACTGGAAATTTTTGGACAGAATTATTTTCTTGTCTTGGTACTCAGTTAGCTCATAGCTCATCTTATCATCCTCAATCTGATGGGCAAACTGAGATAGTAAACAAATGTTTGGAAGGATATCTTCGTTGCTTTGTATCTGATAAACAGACACAATGGGTCAAATGGTTGCCTCTGGCTGAATGGTGGTATAACACTTCCTTCCATACAGCAACAAAAATGACCCCATTTATGGCACTTTATGGGTATCAACCACCATCCATCACATCATATTTAAGAGAAAATTCTAAGGTTCAGGCAGTGGAACATCACATCGAACATCAACAACAAGTCCTCCAACTCTTAAAGGATAACCTCGTGTTGGCACAAAATAGAATGAAACAACAGGCAGATCAACATCGCAGTGAAAGAAGTTTTGATGTAGGTGATTGGGTATTCCTACGGCTACAACCATATAAGCAAATGTCCCTAAAGCAAGCTAAGAAGGATAATAAATTATCACCAAAGTATTATGGTCCGTACAAGGTGTTGCAAAAGATTGGTACTATGGCATACAAATTGGAGCTTCCTGCAGCTTCTCGATTGCACCCAGTTTTCCATGTTTCATGTTTAAAGAAGGTTATAGGCGACAAGCTCCAAGTTCAAACAATATTGCCAGAACTTGACGAGGAAGGAAAAATTATATTGGAACCAGAAGCAGTCACAGAAACAAGAACTCGACAGCTACGAAATCGATCAATTTCAGAGTATCTTATCAAGTGGAAGAACTTATCCGCTGAAGATTCCACATGGGAGGATGAGAATTTTATGCAGAAGTATCCAGAACTACTCAAGCGTTGAGGACAACACTTTTTTGAAGGAGAGGGGCATGTTGGGTCCCTATAATACTAGTGATTACCCCATTACTATTGTAGTTATACCCCTTATTTATATTGTTGTGCCCCTATTACCCCCATATTGTTATTTCTGTGCCCCATAGAATCCCTCTATTGTTATTTTTGTGGCTTTATATTATTATTGTTAGGTCGGCTGGATTATATTGTGACTCCTTAGACTCCTATATATAGAAAGGAGGTTTTGTCATTTGTATCATCAAAGAATTGTTCATTTATGTAATGTAAAGGAGGTTGCCCCCTCGAAGAGGCTGAATTCTAAGGCGTTGATCTATCTTTTCTATCTTTTCTTGAGCTAGTTTCATAACAGTCCCCACTCATTACAGTTGTCCTACATTACACCCTTCCTCCTACCAGTTTGTTCCATGTGCCTTAGCCCACATGAATCGATACCAGGGCACATGGCCTCCACCCCTATCAAGGCGATGGGACTTCAATGGCTCATATATATGGTCTCACATCTATGGTGTAAATTGCACTATCTAATCCCTATCCCCTTGAACTGTTTGTTATGCCCTCATTTGCCATGTCACACTACTGCTAGAGCCGAGAGATCTACTACACTTTTCTATGTGAACCATCTTGTTCTTTGTCTCCTTATGTTGTTGCTGCCACCTCAATCGAGTATTATATCTTAAACCATACCCAACCACGGTGGTTTTTTTTTTATAATTTAGCGACCCAACCATCATATCATTTATGCATTTTCTTCCTTACCAGAGCAAGGTCAACAATGAAAGTAACAAAAATCTGCAGGACCTTCTCTCTCATCCAGGTAAACCCTTACTTGAATTTTCGATTCTTTGTTTATGTGTTATTCTCTATACAATTCTAAATCACTTTTTGTCTGTGCAAAGGTCTAGGGTATGAGTCACTTAAAGGACAACATGAGGATTTAGGACTCCCACTCACAATCACTCTCATTACATAGAAACCATGGTAAGGTGTCCCCTCACCAACCACGGTTTGCGTCGTAATTAATTCCTACATATAGCCACAAGTTGGCTACTCACATTAGCAGTTTCCATGTTCCCTCTACTATGTAGGTTCAACTATCTCTAGAATATTTTTGTCTCATCCCCATTATATAGGTGTTGATATGCTTCTTAATTTTTTTCCTGTGACTAAGGGATTACTGCTTATTATTTATATCTAGTCATGCTTATTACACACTAACTCCTTTGTTCTTATGTTTGGACTAGTGCAGGTACTACACCATCCTTTCATCAAACTAATCTGAAGCTTACCATATTTAGACACATACCGATATGGAATTCGACTCCCTCTAGGTTGGTTCCTTTGTACGAACCCCCTCCTCATCGGGACATGTTACTACCAATTGGAAATTGAAATTGAAATTTTTATTATTGTTACTAGTTTCCTTAAGGAAATAAAAAATAAATCCAAAACCAAGTGCACTCTTAGATCTGGAATTGGTCTATTGTTTAGACACCATCAATATTATACCCCGTTTTGAGGGTCTTAGACTTCTCTTGGTTCTCAATTGCATTTTACATTTAAGCAGGCCTCCTATAATAAGGCTGGAGTTGTAAGGAACTTGTTAATGAATATTTTTGTTTTGTTTTTTCTCGGCACTGTTATAGAACCCTCACATATGGATTTGTTATTTTCCTAATTCTTGTATGAGAGAAATTGACAGTATTATTACGTTATGGTTATATTTAAATGACTCAAAAAAAAGTTTATGTCTGTTCTATTTGTATCTACCGTTGAGTACTTCTAGCTCACATTCATGTTTCAGTTAACAACATAAATGCATTTTTCTTGTCATACAGTTATCAGAGTAAAAATGCATGTAAGCTTGTTTATGTTCTCCACTCTCATTTATTGTTCCCTTTGAGCAATTATATTGATTAAAATGCACACCTGTTGTAAAGAAAGTATTTGTCTTATTATGAGGGAAATATTTGAGTAATTGTTTAATAGATAGTTAACTAGTTGAGTAGTAATTCTTAATTTAGTGTACAGTAAATGTTTTAATGTTTTTTGGTGGTCGGGGTGCAGGTGTAATGGACAATTGTTCAAATCTGGAAACAATTTCTGCAAGTTCCAGTGGAATTTCTACTTGGATTTCCTGTGGAGTATCAGTCATCTACCTCCAGAACCGGTTGTTCTACTGAATTAATAGAACTGTTGAATTCTAGCCGCAGTGACAAGCGCTTTTAAAAATCCTCCAAGCATCGCACATCGCAATCGCAAGCTCACCAAGGTAGGGTTCATTTACTCAGGAATGATACGATGTGATATTATTGTGATTCTCATTTCGCACATTTCATTTCGTATCATTGTTCTAGCCAAGGTCCCTTCACTTAAGACTGATGCGATCCGATATTAACCAGTGATATTCGTATCACATGTCATAATTCGTAATTCCTCCAGGCCAGGGTCCCTTCACTTAAGACCAATGTGATGTGATATCAATCGGTGATTTGTGTACCGCATGTCGCATTATACAATTCCTCCAGGCCGGGGTCCCTTCACTTAAGACTGATGCAATGTCATATTACTCACGGGGCCGATAAGATTTATAAGTGCTCAATTTATAAAAGTTCAAATCTGGTTTTTGAGATTAATGCCCGATCATCTTAAGACCTGATATCCATTGGATAACATAGGCCATTAAATCCTACGGCTCGCGAGACTTCCATTAGTGCACGGGTTAAAACCAGGGCCAAACCCCGCTGTTGACTGTGATGTAAGATGTTGAATACAAAATCAATGGTTAGGAATGAGTGCAATGCTTCAACTTGATTAAGAAATATGTACGATTGACCTCCACAATTGTTAATACACAGCGAAAAGAGATTAAATGCGAACACACTAGATCAAATAGAACTTTGAATTTTTAAGAAAAACTAGAAATTCAATGATACACAGAGATACTTCGGAGGGACGCAACACCTTTGGGATTTACCAATTACACACACAAAATACACAATTATCTATTTCTTTCGCCACTTAATCAAATCAATCTAAATCCTTTTATAATCATTCATAAGTTACATAAGTATTATTCCATCCTAACAATCAAATCCTTAAACATTGGGTCGAATCTGCCTATTCTTAAACAATATCTAATCTAATGAATATTCTCCTCAAGGCTCTCAACTAAATCAAAACTAATTGAATTAATTATAGCATCATTCGATCCCTAAATTCTAGCTCAAATCCTATCTAGAAAGCTTGTAAATTGATAGCTAAAGGATCCCACCCCTTTTCTTGTAAATTCATTTTGTATTTTTGGAATAAGTTTGAAGTCTTTTGCCTTCAAGCCTCATGCTCGTGGATCAGACTCCTGAGGATAAAATTCTTCATGGGCTCCTATCCATGGGCTTTTCTAAGTAATTGCCCAACTTCTCTAGCATGGCATTTGTTATTCAAGTAGCTTCAGCAATTTGTTGATCCTTCCATTTGACCAAATACTGAAAAATACTCTTGTCCTCTTGTCTTCTTCAACAATTTCTTGTCCAAAATCCTGTCTAGCTTCAATTCTTTTGCTATAGGTAACTGTTTTACCCAATCAATCTCTTGTTCTTCTTGATCCTCTGTTGCGTTATCTACCTGTTCATTTTCATACTTGTATAAGTCAGCAACAATAAAAATTGGAGATATTCTAATATCATGGGGTAATCAATTTCGTATGCATTTGCAGAAAATTTTCTCAAGACTCGACATGGTCCAATCTTCTTAAACTTTAGTTTATTATACTCCCTTTTTGGAAATCTTTCCTTCCTCAGGTGTGCTAAAACCAAATCTCCAACCTCAAAATTAACTTCTCTTTTCTTCAAATCTTCTTTGCCCTTGTATTTTATGTTGTTGTTCTGTAGTTGTTATTTTACCTGTTCATGTATTTCTTGAAATTCTGTAGCAAAATCTTCTTCTTGAGCACTTCTCTTCTCAGCTTTTCCCAAGTTTCTCAATTCAGACACTACTCTTGGGTGCATTCCATAAATTATATGGAAAGGACTCTGCCCTGAACTCCTATTAGAAGAATCATTATATGCATATTCTTCCTGTTCCAATACTTGATCCCACTATTTTAGATGTTCACCTGCAAGACTTCTCAAAAGATTACCTAAGCTTCTATTGACAGCTTCAGTCTATCCATCCATCTGAGGATGATAAGCATAACTGAAACTCAATTTAGTTCCAAGCTTCTTCCATAATGTCCTCCAGAAATGTCCAGCAAATCTGGTGTCTCTGTCTAAAACAATGCTCTTAGGTAACACATGTAATCTTACAATCTACTTAAAAACCAGATTAGCAATATGAGTAGCATCACTAGTTTTATAACATGGAATAAAATGTGCCATTTTTGAAAATATGTCAAATACTACATAAATTGAATCATTTCCGCTTTGAGTTTTTGGTAAACCCAAAAGAAAGTCCATACTTACCATATCCCAAGGCCTATCTAGAATAGGTAATGGGGAATACAAACCTGTGTTTTGACTCCTTCCTTTCTCGTACTGACAAACTTTACAATTTTTCACATACCTTTCGACTTCAGACCTCATTTTTGGCCAAAAATAAAACCTGTTCAACTGTTCATAAGTCTTGTCTGCACCAAAATGCCCTCCAAGTCTGCCACTATGTTTCTCTTTGATCAAAGTCCCTATCATAGAACAACTTGGTATGTACAGTTGATTTCTTTTAAACAACAATCACTCTTGCAGGAAATAATCTAGCCACTTGCTTTTCTCTAACAAAACGTGATTTCTACAAGCTTCAAATGCCTCTTTAAAATCTAGATCTTTCTCATATAACTCTTTAAGAAAATCAAAACCCAACACTTGAATTTGACTTTCTTGAAAAAAAATTCTTTTCTTACTTAAGGCATCTGCTACTTTGTTTGAATGACCAGTTATATGTTTTAATATAAACTTAAAACTTTGCAGGTATTCTACCCATTTTGCATGCTTCTGGTTAAGCTTTGGCTGTTGCAAAATGTACCGTGATGCATGGTTATATGAATACAGTATGAGCTCCTTGGACATCAAGTAATGTCTCCACTTGTTTAATGACTGCACCACTGCATAAAACTCCTTGTCATAGGAAGAACATTTCTTCTTTTCCTCATTCAACTTTTCACTAAAATAAGCTACAAGCCTGTCCTCCTGACCCAAAATAGCTCCACTGGCTTCGCCAATGGCATCACACTTCACTTGAAAAGGTTTATTAAAATCAAGAAAAATGCAAATAGGTTTCTCAGTAATCTTTCTCTTCAACAGCTGAAAGTTCTTTTCTGCTTCAGCAGTCCATTTAAATGGTTGTCTATCCTTCTTTATTGTGTCAATAATTGAAGCATTAATCTTATGAAAAATCTTTATGAATTTCCTGTAAAAACTAGCAAGACCATGAAAATTTCTTACCTCAAAGACAATTTTTGGTCAAGGCCACTACATGATAGCCTTGATCTTCTCTGATCCATCTTTAACCCCTCAACAGAAACAACGAAGCCCAAATACACTAAATCGTCCTTCATGAATGAAAATTTCTTTAAATTTAATAGTAATTTTTCTTGTTGTAGCTTCTGTAGGACATAATTCAAATGTCTCACATGTTCCTCCTTAGATCTGTTGTAAACTAATATATCGTCCAAATATACTATTACAAATTTACCAATAAATTCCTTCAGAACTTCATTCATAAGTCTCATAAATTTACTAGGGACATTCAAAAGTCCAAAAGGTATTTCCATCAACTCATACAACCCTTCATTGATTTTAAAAGCCGTTTTCCACTCATCTCCCTCTCTAATTCTGATTTGATGATAACTTCTTTTTAAATCTAACTTTGTAAAATATCTAGCTCCACTCAAACAATCCATCAAATATTCGATTCTAGGTAAAGGAAATCTGTACCTGATTTTTATCTTACTGATTTCCCTCGAGTCAGTGCACATTCTCCAACCTCCACCTTTCTTTGGGCTCAACATTTTTGGCACCACACAAGGACTCAAACTCTCTCTAACCAGTCCCTTGTCTAACAGTTCCTAAACCTATTTCCTAATCTCTTCATTCTCTATGGGAGTCATCTTGTCAGCTGCTTTATTAGGTAGATTTTCTCCTAGAGTCAAATCTATGTGATGACTAATTTTTCTAAACGATGGTAACTCATTAGGAAAATCATCTACAATGATATCATAATAACTGTCCAACATCTCTTGCATTTCAATTGGTAAATCAGGAACTTTTTTGGAAGTAATTATTACTTTGGGTTTGCAAACCAACGCAAAACTTACCTCATCTTGTTAAGGGAAATGTTCCCCTAGGGATTTTGGGTTGAAACCCTACCAAATTGAAAGTTGTCTATACAGAGAAACACACCTTCACACAGGCACTATGCTAATATAAGCAAATTCTATGATAAGGGGCGTACCTGAGGTCCTACGTTTGAGAAGGTCCTTTAGGGTCCAAACCCTTCTTGGAGTTCCTTTTGCTCCTTTGACCTGCAAAACAACCAAATCAAGGGAGTACAGTAGTATATGGACTAAACATTATAAAGAAACAATCTTCATATTATAAAGAAAGGTAGTTAGTTATGAAATTTAAACAACCATTCACATATGAATTCTAACATGAATATCACAAACATGAAAAAGATTTATATTAGGAACAAAGACATGTGTTTCTTTTATTATAAACAAATAAAGTACAGAAAAGAACAATTTCACCTGATTCGTCCTTTCATAGGCTCCAAGCAAAGCCTTCCTTTGGATTCGTCCAGCCTCAAGCCTTTAACAAACTCCATCCATGACTTACTCCATGATATCACAAGTAGTGGATGGACATCAACACACAATGAAACAAGGGTTTCATGTACAAATGGGGGAAGTGCAGGAGGCACAAGGATCTTCAGACCTGGTTAGGGAAATTTCAGCATAATAAACTTTCTCTCTCTTCTCTCCTCCTTTAGGCCTTCCCATTGAAGCCTTTTTATACTTCTCCCAAAGTAGTTTTTTAGTTGGGAGTTGGTTGGGAACAGTTGGGCCACGGGCACTAACAGGTGATCAGCAGGTAAAACCCGCGATCTCCACATGTAATTAAGGAATTTTATATTTTTTTAAGTGTTTTAATACATATACGTGGGTTGGGTATATGCCTACCCCCGTATACATGCGTTTAACTCGGGGCAATGTCGCATATAAGGGAAAAAACATTTTTTTTTTAATTTTTGGACCAGGTCTGGAAGGAGGGGTTGCCCTAGGCCATGAGTGTAGCATCACAAACCATAAGAGTGAGATTTGGAGCTATAACAGATGCCCCCTAATATATGAGGTTAGAAGCGGTACATGATGGCCGAAATACATTAAGCAAGTACATGGAAAGGAAATCTGTCAAAAACTGAGAAAGACTTCACTAGAGTTTATCCTGCCAAGCACAAAAGGAGATTAGAAAGAAACATTGTCTGAGGCAGGCATACCCATGCTTAGAAAAAGAAAAGCATGTCTGCATATCAAGTACAAGCGAATCCACTAAGTATACAAGTATAAATGACTGGAAAATACATAATGGATCATCTGATCATGATCAAACAAGTACATGTCTGAATATAACATATAAGAATGTCAATGATACTGAAGGATGAACTGGATCATTGATATCAAGAACTGATCGCAAAAGGTACCAACTGAACATGATGGAATAGGATGGTACTATACTGCAAACTCAGGTGCCAGTATATAGAATGTCGCCATAACTGACTGCAACATATAAGGTGGAGTGGTATCAACTAGTAGCAACAGGAGCAACTGTCAAGTGAACCAATGAATGCTGATACAACCTGAGGTCTTCACCGACCGCCGTGGTACATTTCTACACCATGGGAATAAATGATCTGAAGTTGACCATGTGAGAAATTGTTCGATTACTGGTCATTTATGTATACCGTTAACAAACACGAGAATACTCACCGATAATGATAATGAGCGTTAAGGTACCCAGTACAATCTAACAAGTGTGAATAGATGAGCTAGAGTCGAACACCTGTAAGAATCTATTGATCAAGAGACAATGATGGTTTCCCACTGTCGATAGCGAAGGATCTGCCACTAATGACTGCAAACCCCAAGGTATTGCCAAATGGACTCTAGATCTTTGCCCCGGAGCAATGAGTCGGAGTTGATAGGGAAAGATCCACTAGAAGGAAGGCATTAAGGCATCCTTCATCAATCTAACGCGAGTGTAACCCGTAGGCCAATAATATGGAAGGAATCAGACGAAAGAGATGTAGTAACCCAACTGAAGTACGTTTCCGGCGTACACAATATGTGGATAGCGCACGACAGAAACCCTCCGAACCAACTAATAATGGAAGCTGACACAGAGGCGAGGTATCCACCAATAGGGTCAAATGGAAACAAAGGTACTGCACGAATCCCAATGTGTGATAATGTAAGCTGATGTCGAACATAAGGGAAACCATTCAGTCAAAGACCCATGATACCGATCGATGCTGAGCACAAGGTGACCTATCAATAATGAAAATAGGGCTAGGGTGCAGCTCTAGGCCTGTCCTCAGAGCAAGATGTCGTCGTTGATAAGGAAAAGACCCGCCAACAAGAAGTCAATGGAGATCTTCTCAAACCGGCATGAGTAAAGCACCAATATAACAGATGTGATGATAGACATGATACTGAAAACCAGGGATGGCCGACTGAAAAATGAGTCAAGAGAGACCGCAAAGAGGCCGACTCACGCTAACTTCCCTTAAACAAAAGCATGACTCAATGTGGATATGTGGCAGCATATGATGACTCTGTATAAGTTCTTCATGCAGGAGGCATGAACGAACCCTCCATATGATTGGAAGAGATAACCAATCGGGGGAGAACTGACTCAATAACAAGGATAAGGCGTACCTAAGTCAAACTAAATCCCGCCCAAATGGAGGAGACTTTGTTTTAAGTGCTTTGTTCAAGCGCGACACGACTGACTCTAGCTGCCAACAATAAATGGAAATATTGTCCCGTTCCCACTCTTTTTGGAATCTTTAATTTTTTTGTCTTTTTCTGTTAAGCTTGAAAAAGAATAAAATAATGCTATGGTATAGTGGAAAGAATGAGTGTCGGTGAAACAGATGATCTAGTTCCTGGGAATGAAACGTTCCTATGCTCAATGCAGGGAGGTGAAAACTGGTCAATGACACTCAAAGGTGTGTTCCTTCCATGGGTCAAGGTGTGTCAAGTTGCAGAAGTCAAAGGTATGCAAGGTTGATTTTGCAGTCGTCATGGTCAAAAGTTGGCTTAAACATGAGTCAAAGTGAAGCCGGCTCTAGGCCAAAAGGTGCAAATAGTCAACATGCAATGCAGTAGTACAACTCAACACAAAGGATCCTCTAGGGTATAAGGCCAGAACAAAGTGAAGAAGAAAAGAGGAATGTGTCTTCAACGCATAAGTCATGGGGGAACTACAGAGGACTCCCGAGCCTACTCAAATCGGAGCAGCATGGACAACAAATGTCAATGAGGTGCTAACTACGATTCCCATGTAAAGGATGGCCCTACCATCGTGTCATGATTTAAAGAATCGGTGAGTGAAGATGGCGTACAAACCATAACACGATGGGGTCAACCCTATGGCAGATGTATCGACAAATGGAGGCTAGTATGCATAATGCAATGGAAAAATGGTGTCCCTAACCTATATGCCAGTGAGAAAACAATACCTGCCATGACGAGTCAACAGTCATGGAACCATCTCGAAACTGTCGAAAAATCGTCCACAATGTCCTGAAAATCAAACCATTCTCGACATTCCAAGCTCCCAAGTTAAAAGTCACATGAGGCCAAACAAAATAAAATTTTGAAAAATTTTGCATTTTCAAAACCTATAAAAGAGCTTTTGGACTCACCATTTTCACCATTTGAGTTTGAGAGCAAAGAATTGGAGAAAAAGGAGCAAACTTCCCATACGCCAAATTCAACTGTTTAGATTCTTCAAAAACCTCCAGGTAACTCTTATACTTGTCTTGCAATTGATTGTGACTAGCTTTAAGATTTTTAATTAATGTTTCACCATTGAATTTTTTGCCAAAAATTTCACCGCGGCGTATACGCCGGTTGGTAATATGAAACCTGCGTACACGCGGGCCCTATACGAGACTGTGTGCACAAGGACCCGCGTATACGCTGCGAACGTTTTTAAACAAAAAACTAATGGTTGAAAATCATTTTTTCTTCAGGATGTCGGTCACCTGGCAAGAAAGAGAGCATGTCGAGGTGGATGATGAAGTTGTGAACGATCCTGATGCTTTAGATGCCCTACGGGGATGTGGTTTGCTTAAATTCTTCAAACTACGGAATATGAAAGCAAAAACACGTCTGCTTGAGATGCTCATTGATTACTGGAATATCGAGGAGGATGCCTTTATGACTGATAAAATTCCACTCAGGATAGAAGTGGAAGATATCTATTTCATCACTGGCCTTTCCCGAAGGGGAGAGGTAGTACATTCCCGGGGCAGGACATGGAGCAGTCTCTCGATTGAAGACTATGTATAGATATATTTCCCGAGACATCCTAAGAAGGTTGGGAGTCAGATTTCCATCACACATGTGGCGAGTTTACCACTGAGGATAATCCTGTTCACCATAGCTCGGGTGAATGGATCAGCCTCTCTCCATCAGGCATCACGGTTAACCATGAGCGTGGCAGTTGACTGTCTCACCACTATATTTGACTGGGGTACTCCTCTTCTGGCCAGCACGAAGAGCCAACTCACTTCTATCAAGAGGGGACAGACCAAAATCTTTGGATATGGGACCATTCTGTGTTCTTTCTTTTTTGAGAGGGTCCCCACACTCCGCCCTAGGGTAGCAGTTTCCATCAGCACCGCACGAGATCCACGCATGGGCTAGTGGGCTGACCTAATGAAATGTCTAGGGGGTGGGGAGGTCCCACCGACTGCTTTTGACGATGACTTCTTTACCTGGTGGGATCAGTAGATCATCGCCATAGATGACTACCCTTATGCCAGGTTGGATTTCCAAGGAGATCCTGATCTGGCATTGCCACCGACCGCAGCATGGGGTGACATTGGTAAGTATTTTTTTATTTTATGATTTTTTTGGATTTTTCAAGCATAATAATGAATTTTAAAAAATAATTTTGATGGGATTCAAATGACTAAAATGATGATCATGATCCAGATATTGGGCTGGTATGACCAGATAGGTTCCTGCATCATGGACAACGCGACCGAGGAGCCGAAGAGGTGGCTGCTGATA
Source organism: Pinus tabuliformis (assembly GCA_031772625.1). NCBI lineage: Eukaryota > Viridiplantae > Streptophyta > Pinopsida > Pinales > Pinaceae > Pinus > Pinus tabuliformis. The sequence continues at coordinate 135,666,775 of CM062806.1, forward strand.
CACAATGACTTCTACATAATGTTCAGTGACACTTGGCGAGACTGAGTCACCAAGTACCGATGGCTGCCCTAGAGGACCTTCCTGAGGATATGCAGTGTCATGTGGTTGGCATGCCACGTGACTGGGTTCGCACTTTTCGGCGTCTGGCCAATGCGATAGTTACCTACTTAGCCACTCATCCTAAGCCGGGGCACTAGATATACCAGACATGATTATGGGCATTTGAGTCCCAATTTTGTATATTTTTTGGACAAACTTATGTACACTTGAGATGCTTTATGATATATATATAGAGGTCGACTTTTTGATGCTTGATTTTATTGTGATGAATGATTGATGTGCCAATCTAATGCTTGAATAGCGATAGAATCAACTAACCAATTATGAGATCTTGGAATGTTCAAATAATTAATATAAGTAAATGATCTTTGCAACAACCTCACCCTTAAATACTGGCGATATAAACATGGATCCCTTACCCGATAATTGTTATTTAATTGTGACACTATCAATTGTGAATCAAGATAAACTACCAATGAGTCAATTCCATAACAAATTGCCTCAGATAGTAAATTAATGACGGTAGTATACTCAGCCATGTTGTTTGAAGCGGGACCAATGCATACGCCTCTTGATACCATCAATTGACCAGTTGGATAATAGAGTACCCAAGCTGCAGAAGCGAGATTCCAAGTGTGCTGACTAGCACCATCGGCGAACCCAAAATAGACCAAGTCATCCATCAACACCTGCCACAGCAGACCAAAAAGTGTTGATATCAAAAACTCTCGATGAGATATGTACAAATATACATAATTTACAAAGAAGCCATTGCCTAATTCCTACTTAAGCAAAGTACTTCTTTAGGTAGAGCCCGTTTCGGGGCTCCGCCAGCTTGTTTCCCTCAAAATCAATTAACTCATATGACCCTTTTTCTAAAACTCGTTTAATAATGAAAGGACTGTACCACATAGGCTTAAACTTGCCTGCCCCCAAGGTTTCCTTATCTTGGTCATAGACCAAGACAAGGTCAACTTCAGAAATGACTCGAGGATGGACAGTTTTATCATACTGCATTTTAACCCTTTTCATATGAGCCTCATTCATCATGGCGGCATCTCGACGTTGCTCATCGAGATGTTCCAAGTGAAGGAGGTGCTCTTTGAGACTCGAAGTCTCTGGAAGGAGCTCAACAGCTAACTTAAGAGATGGAATTTCACATTCAACCGGAAAGATAGATTCCATCCCATAAACTAACTGAAAAGGTGTAAAACCAGTAGGAGTCTTGACGGAGGTTCAGTATGCCCAAAGAGCCGGATACAACATAACGTGCCAATTGGACCGATTTTTGTCAATTGTCTGTTGCAGGGTCATCTTAAGATTTTTGTTAACTGCCTCGACCTATCCATTGGCCTGAGGGTAATAAGGAGATGAATGCTCCTACCGGAAACCCAATTTGAGAGCCAATTCAGACATTAGTTGATTTTGGAAATTACTACCATGATCAGTGACAATCTCTCTTGGGATACCAAATCTTGAGATAATCTAATTAAAAAGGAACAATGTTGTCATGTCGCTATCATTTTTATAAGTAGGCATGGCCTCAGCCCACTTCATAAAGTAGTCTAGAGGCACGATAATGTACCTGTGATTTGCCGCTGAAGGCAGATTACAAGTTGTAAAATGGATACCCCACTTAGTAAAGGGACCGACAGTGACAACAGGAAAAAGAGGAGCTGGATGTGCGTGCATCTTCCGAGTATAGATATGAGAGGGGTGATAACGTTTCACCACTTCAACATAATCTTTAAAGAGCGAAGGCCAAAAATAGTCAGCACGCAAGATGCGCTGGGTTGTAGCTAGCCTTGATAGATGACCACCACAAGCTCCACTGTGGCAGTCATTTAGCACTGACTCTGCTTCCTCTAAGGTTAAACAGCATTGAAGGATTGAATAAACCCCTTGATGGTATAATGTATCACCAATGATAACATAATTTTTAGCCAGGTGACGTAATTTTCGACGTTCATCCTTGGAGAAAGTAGAGGGAAACTTCGAAGTCTGGAGATAGAGAATGATATCTCCATACCAAGGGTCGAGTGAAGAGATGAGGAATAAATGTTCATCGGGAAAACTTTCCTCATAAACAGTATCCTCTCCACAAGGCAGCTTAGAAATTAGCTCAGCGAAAACCATGGATTTCTTAGACTTGGCAGACAAGAACTCGAGATCAAATTCTTGAAAAATTACTATCCATCGATTATATTTGCCCCCAATCACTTGCCTACTGAGGACAAATTGAAATGGATTGACCGCCGCTAAGACAAAAGTTTTGCGTAGCAAGATATAATGACGGAGCCGTTGGACAGCATGAACAGCTGCCAAAGCCAACTTCTCAACCAGAGAATAGCGAAGTTCAGGACCTATCAAGCCTCAGCTCAAATAATAAATCACATGCTCTGTGAGAGCATCGTCTTCCTGAACGAGAACCATACCAATGGTTGATTCTGTTGCAGTGAGATATAAAAGGAAGTCCCTACCATAATCTGGTGGACTCAAAAGCGGGGCAGAGACTAATGCCTTTTTCAAAGCATCGAACGACTGCTGCGCAAAGTCGTCCCACACAAATGGAACTCATTTCTGTAGCAAATGCATGAACCGTTTAGTGATCTCGGCATAGTTCGCTATAAACCATCTTAAGAAATTAGCCTTCCCTTGAAGACTTTGAAGTTGTCGAACTGAGGACGGGGGAGGCAACTGAACTATTGCCTCAACCTTGAAGGGATCAACCCTAATCCCTTCATTTGACACAATGAACCCTAACAACCGACTGGACGTAACCACGAAAATGCACTTGTTGGGATTCAACCGATTTTATAAAAACGACATCGCTCAAAAACCATTCGAAGATGACTAGGGTGATCAGTTCTCTTTTGAGAACGAGCAGCGAGATTGTCCAAGTATGCTTCGATGATATGTTTCATGTTGTCGAAAGCATATGAAATGGCCCGCTAAAAAGTGGCTCTAGCATTTTTAAGACCAAAAGGAATCTTTCTATATGCAAAGGTACCCCAGGGACATATAAAGGCTGTCTTATGTTGATCTTCAAGATGGATAGAAATCTTATTATAACCGGAAAAACCATCCATGAAGGAAAAAATCTCATTACCCACACACTCAGCAATAATCTGATCAATGAATGGCGTGGGGTAATTATCTTTCAGACAAGCCTTGTTTAGGTCCCTAAAATTGATGCATACTCAGATTGTTCCTTTCTTTTTATCCACTGGGACTGGATTAGAAACCTAATCCGTAAGAGGAATAGGGTATATAAAACCCGCCTTTAGCAGCTTCCCAACCTCAGCTTTAATTGCTGCTGCTTTCCTAGGGTTAACTGGTCGAAGCATTTGACGAACCGGTTTGGCATTTTCATACATCTTGATCTCATGTTGAACTATAGAACGATCAATGCCAGACATTTCTTCATAAGACCAAGCAAATACATCTCGAAACTCCTTGAAAAGGTCAGTGTAAATTTGAATTTCTTCATGGGAACATTCGATTCCGATGAAGAGATTCTCGATCACGTTAGGGTCCCTAGAGATGTTTATAGGTATCATTTTTGAAATCACCGACATATTACCTTCGGCACGAACGTGTGCTGGAGCCAAAGGATTTGACACCATACAAACATCACTAGTAAAGAGCTCGGAGAATCTAGATTCTACTTCCTGCAATGGAGTAAGAAAGTATGAACGACAGTGTAAGTCTTCCCAAGGTCGATCTATACCCATCATTTCTTCGAGGATTGCTTCTTTAGAAGGTAAAACTGAATCTAAGCAGTCCAAGGCAGAGGTAGAATTAAGGCTCCAGGCCGGGGCCACATCACCATCTAACTCCTCTTTGGAAAAAGGAGTAGAGTGGTCGTCTATCTAAGCTCGGCTGCAGACATAGGGAATGTCATTCCATTTACTTGTCCTTCAACTAATGTGGTCGTAGGTGAAGGCAAGGTCCAAGGGTCTGAAAAATAACGAGTTCGGAAGAACTCTTCTCGAGGAGACTCCTTAGATGATGAAACAACATTGATTCTAGCGATAGGAGAGGGAAGATCAAAAGTACCCATCAATGAGGAGTACATCCCCACTCCTAGATTCTCAGTAGGCGGATGAAGGTTATCCACTAAGGGAATAATAGAGGCAAAGATTGCTTGAGGATCGACTGGACAATAATCCAATTGATCAACCTTAAGGATTTTCCCCTCATGAGGAAAGCAAATGACACGAATCAGAGTCGAAACAATGGTGTCCATTTCGTATGCCCAGTTCCTTCCTAAGAGGAGATTGTAGTCTAGGTTAGTATCTATGACTTCTACTTCAATATTGACGACCTTCCCCCAAACACATATAGGAAAGGCTGGGATAATCCCATGCGGCTTATGAGAATGATCATCAAATGCGGTGAAGACGGTAGGTGAAGGAATAGCCGAAGGCGATCCAATAGCCTTCCAGCATGACATTGACATGACGCACGTGGAAGCTCCTTCATTAATAACGGTACGAAAAATGTTAATTTTCCGGTATGTAGACTTTATCTGGAAATCCATATGATGAGGGAGTCACCTTTTGACATTTATCATGTCAAAAGTGAGCACTAAAGAGTTAGTTGGATCAACTACCCCTATCGCGGAAAGTAAAGCACTTCATTGAGCCGGACATGACTGGAGAAGCTCTAAAGCGGAAATGGTGCACGGACTTTGAGCCAGATCCTCAACAATGGAGTAGTTCTGGGTGGCCCTAGCATTAGGATTAATAGTCGCGCGTTTAGCGGAACCTTTCGGTATCCGTGTTATAGTCTCGACAGGGGGTCGCTCAATATGAAGGTCGGTATTTCCGGGAGCAGTCTTATCCTTGGAAGTTTTGGCTTCACCGTAATCACGTGACCGAGTAGCCACATGGATGTTAGAACCCATCATGAAAACATTTGATGATTTTTCCCCTTCCTGGTTTCCCCCTGCGGAGGTTCCAGGGTTTGAACTCGTGCCAACAAGAAGTTGCTGCAGGGTTGGTTAATACAGCTTGAGAACTAGAAGTTCCTTGCTGCCCTAACAAGTGCTAAGCGTCCTCAAGCTTGGGGTAGAGATGAGTTAAATGTTCTCCACTGCACAACTTACATGGAAACTTGACTTTGTTTAAAAATGTTCACAACTTATACGCGGGTCCCTATGCACACAGTCGCGTATAGGGCCCGAGTGTATGCGGGTTTCATATTACCAACCCGCATATATGCCACGGTGCAATTTTTGGCAAAAAATTCAACAGTGAAACATTAATTAAAAATCTTAAAACTAGTCACAATCAATTGCAAGACAAGTATAAGAGTTACCTGGAGGTTTTTGAAGAATCTGAACGGTTGAATTTGGTGTATGGGAAGTTTTCTCCTTTTGCTCCAATTCTTTGCTCTCAAACTCAAATGGTGAAAATGGTGAGTCCAAAAGCTCTTTTGTAGGTTTTGAAAATGCAAAATTTTTTCAAATTTTATTTTGTTTGGCCTCATGTGACTTTTAACTTGGGAGCTTGGAATGTCAAGAATGGTTTGATTTTCAGGACATTTTGGATGTTTTTTCGACAGTTTCGAGACGGTTCCATGACTGCTAACCCATCATGGCAGGTATCATTTTCTCACTGGCATATAGGTTAGGGACACCATTTTTCCGTTGCATTATGCATACTAGCCTTCATTTTTCGATACATCTGCCATAGGGTCGACCCCATCGTGTTATGTTTCATACGCCATCTTCACTCTTCGATTCTTTAAATCATGACACGATGGTAGAGCCATCCTTTACATGGGCATCATAGTTAGCACCTCACTGACATTTGTTGCCCATGCTGCTCCGATTTTCGTAGGCTCGGGAGTCCTCTGTAGTACCCCCATGACTTATGCGTTGAAGACTCATTCCTCTTTTCTTCTTCACTTCGTTCTGGCCTTATACCCTAGAGGCTCCTTTGTGTTGACTATTTGCACATTTTGGCCTAGAGCTGGCTTCACTTGGACTCGTGTTTAAGCCAACTTTTAACCATGACGACTGCAAAATCAACCTTGGATACCTTTGACTTCTGCAACTTGACACACCTTGACCCGTGGAAGGAACACACCTTTGAGTGTCGTTGACCAGTTTTCACCTCCCTGCATTGAGCATAGGAACGTTCCATTCCCAGGAACTAGATCATCTATTTCACCGACACTCATTCTTTCCACTATACCATAGTATTCTTTTATTCTTTTTCAAGCTTAATAGAAAAAGAGAAAAAAATAAATATTCCAAAAAGTGTAGGAACGGGACAATATTTCCATTTATTGTTGGCAGCTAGAGTCAATCGTGTCGCCCTTGAACAAAGCACTCAAAACAAAGTCTCCTCCATTTGGGCAGGATTTAGTTTGACTTAGGTACGCCTTAACCTTGTTATTAAGTTAGCTCTCCCCCGATTGGTTACCTCTTCCAATCATATGGAGGGTTCATTCGTGCCTCCTGCATGACGAACTTATACAAAGTCATCATATGCTTCCACATAGTCACATTGAGTCATGCTTTTGTTTAAGGGAAGTTAGTGTGAGTCGGCCTCTCTGTGGTCTCTCTTGACTCATTTTTCAGTCGGTCATCCCTGGTTGTCAGTATCATGTCTATATCACATCTTTTATATTGGTCCTTTGCTCGTGCCAGTTTGAGAAGGTCTCCATTGAATTCTTGCTAGCAGGTCTTATCCTTATCGACGATGACATCTTGCTCTGAGGACAGGCCTAGAGCTGCACCCTGGCCCTACTTTCATTATTGATAGGTCACCTTGTGCTCAGCATCGATCAGTATCATGGGTCTTTGACTGAGTGGGTTCCCTTGTGTTCAAAATCAGCTTACATTATCACACATTGGGATTCATGCAGTACCTTGGTTTCCATTTGACCCTATTGGTGGATACCTCGCCTTTGTGTCAGCTTCCATTATTGGTTGGTTCAAAGGGTTTGTGTCGTGCGCTAGCCACATCTTGTGTACACCGAAAATGTACTTCGGTTGGGTTACTACATCTCTTGCGTCTAATTCCTTCCACATTATTGGCCTATGGGTTACACTCACCCTAGATTGATGAAGCATGCCTTAATGCCTTCCTTCTAGCGGATCTTTTCCTATCGACTCTGACTCATTGCTCTGGGGCAAAGATCTAGAGTCCATTTGGTAGTACCTTGGGGTTTGCAGTCATTAGTGGCAGATCCTTCGCTATCGACAGTGGGAAACCATCATTGTCTCCTGATCGATAGATTCTTACGGGTGTTCGACTCCAGCTCATCTATTCACACTTGTTGGATTGTACTGGGTACCTTGACGCTCATTATCATTATCGGTGATTAGTCTCACGTTTGTTAACGGTATACATCAATGACCGGTAATCAAACGATTTATCACATGGTTGACTTCAGATCATTTATTCCCATGGTGTAGAAATGTACCACAGCGATCGGTGAAGACCTCAGGTTGTATTAGCATTCATTGGTTCACTTTACCGTTGCTCTTGTTGCTGTTAGTTGATACCACTCCACCTTATGTGTTGCAGTCAATCATGGAGACATTCTATATACTGGCACCTAAGTTTGTAGTGTAGTACCATCTTGTTCCATCATGTTCAGTTGGTACCTTTTGTGATCAGTTCTTGATATCAGTTATCTGGTTCATCTTTCGATATCAATGACATTCTTATACGTGATATTCAGAGATGTACTTGTTTGATCATGATCAGATGATCCATTATATATTTTCTAGTCATTTATACTTATATACTTAGTGGATCTGCTTGTACTTGATATGTGGACATGCTTTACTTTTTCTGAGCATGGGTATGCCCACCTCAGATAGTGTTTCTTTCTGATCTCCTTTTGTGGCTTGGAAAGCTGAACTCTGGTGAAGTCCTTCTCTGTTTTTGATAGATTTCCTTTGCATGTACTTGCTTAATACATTTCAGCCATCATGTACCCCTTCTAACCTCATATTAGGGGGCATCTGTTATAGCTCCAAATCTCACTCTTATGGTTTGTGATGCTGCACTCATGGCCTAGGGAAACCCCTCCTTCCAGACCTGGTCCAAAAATTTTAAAAACAATGCTTTTTCCCTTATACGCGACATTGCCCTGAGTTAAACGCGTGTATACATGGGTAGGCATATACCCAACCCACGTATATGTATTAAAACACTTAAAAAAATATAAAACTCCTTAATTTCAGGCAGAGATCGCGGGTTTTACCTACTAATCCCCTGTTAGTGCCCGTGGCCCAACTGTTCCCAACCAACTCCCAACTAAAAAACTACTTTCGCAGAAGTATAAAAAGGCTTCAATGGGAAGGCCTAAAGGAGGAGAGAAGAGAGAGAAAGGTTATTATGTTGAGATTTCCCTGACCAGGTATGAAGATCCTTGTGCCTCCTGCACTTCCCCCATTTGTACAGGAAACCCTTGTTTCCTTGTGTGTTGATGTCCATCCACTACATGTGATATCATGGAGTAAGTCATGGAAGGAGTTTGTTAAAGGCTTGAGGCTGGATGAATCCGGAGGAAGGCTTTGCTTGGAGCCTGCGAAAGGACGACTCAGGTGAAATTGTTTTTCTCTGTAATTTATTTTTCATAATAAAAGAAACACATGTCTTTATTCCTGATATAAATCTTCTTCATGTTTGTGATATTCATGTTAGAATTCATATGTGAATGGTAGTTTAAATTTCATAACTAACTACCTTTCTTTATAATATGAAGATGGTTTCTTTATAATGTTTAGTCCATTTACTTTTGTACTCCCTTGAATTGGTTGTTTTGCAGGTCAAAGGAGAAAAAGGAACTTCAAGAAGGGTTTGGACCCTAAAGGACCTTCTCAAACATAGGACCTCAGGTAAGCCCCTTATCATAGAATTTGCTTATATTAGCATAATGGCTGTGTGAATGTGTGTTTCTCTGTATAGACAAATAAAGTACAGAAAAGAACAATTTCACCTGAGTCGTCCTTTCGCGGGCTCCAAGCAAAGCCTTCCTCTGGATTCGTCCAGCCTTAAGCCTTTAACAAACTCCTTCCATGACTTACTCCATGATATCACAAGTAGTGGATGGACATCAACACACAAGGAAACAAGGGTTTCCTGTACAAATGGGGCAAGTGCAGGAGGCACAAGGATCTTCAGACCTGGTCAGGGAAATCTCAACATAATAACCTTTTTCTCTCTTCTCTCCTCCTTTAGCTCTTCCCATTGAAGCCTTTTTATACTTCTCCCAAAGTAATTTTTAGTTGGGAGTTGGTTGGGAAGAGTTGGGCCATGGGCACTAACAGGTGATCAACAGGTAAAACCCGCGATCTCCGCCCGAAATTAAGGATTTTTATATTTTTTTAAGTGTTTTAAGACATATAAGTGGGTTGGGTATATGCCTACCCGTGTATACACACGTTTAACTCAGGGCAATGTCACATATAAGGGAAAAAACATTGTTTTTTAAATTTTTGGACTAGGTCTAGAAGGAGGGGTTGCCCTAGCCCATGAGTGTAGCATCACAAACCATAAGAGTGAGATTTGGAGCTATAACAGTGGTCATGGAAAGAGATGACCTCTAGGTCATAGTGCGCAATGAGGAATGTGTGGATTTGGAGAGGAAAATGCTGAGGTCGATGTCTCTGGAGTTGGTCACCACTCAGCTGGCGGTTCTCATTCAAGACTGAGGAATTAACAATGACATCTTGTGCCTTGTAATCATATTTCACGGGATTTTATCTAACACATTCCAATAAGTATGGATTTGATGTTTAATTGTAATAATGTTTCTTTGATTAATTTGTATGCTCTTTCATATTAATCTAACTTCTTGTAAATGAAACAAACACAAATTTTGTGAACAATGTAAAAGAAATCTCTCTTGCCGATATGTTGCAAGGGAATTTTTAGACTTTATGGAAAAATGCCAATTACTACCTAAGCCACGTAGAGAGTAGAATTTTAAATTTAGATTTCGATTTTACAATATCAAGGAAAAAGCATTTTTTAAAAGTAAAGTTATTTTTTTGTTACTTTGGTGGGCGAAATGTGATCCTTGATGTCAATTTTCTCAGATTATATATATATATATATATATATATATATATATATAATTTGAAATAATCAATACTAATACAAAATTACTTATTTATTTAGAAGTTAACATTAATAAAATAAAGCATTTCTTTAAAGGTGAACACCTAAATGAGGTGATAGTATGTTTTACAAATTCCTAACCTTATAATTACTTAAAAAAAGGTTAACAAATCTATTGGATAATTAATATTTTGTTTATCAAACTCAAAGCCAAAGCCTTCGGATAATTAATGCTTTGTTTAACAAAATCAAAGCCATGGTGTTTTGGAGAATAAATTGTGTATAATTTATATATATATATATTATATATTATATTTTAACACTGGGAAAATCTATCATAACTCATGGGGAAACTCATCATTTTCTGCTATCCGTGTATGTAGGCTTACTCATCATTGACATTGAAGGAAAGACATGTCACCTAGAATTACGTGTTGGTGGTCTATAAGTGGTAAATATTTTACTCCTACTAGATGCCTTTGGGTTTTTGGTCGATAATTTGCATCCTTATGTCCGAGGAAGACAAGCTCCTAGCCAAGTAAAAGTAGTTCTAGGGAATATTCTTGGCCTAGAAAATTACTTATTGTTCCCTTAACCAACTCATGTTTCTTCTAATTAGACCAGTGATCTGAAGCACTTCCAAACCCTGAGAAAAAACCCTATCCATATCGCTCCATGACCACCTGAGCGGGGGCGTTCAGTCACCCTAGCCTTCGGCCCCTTTGTCTTTGGCAGTTTTCCCTCTACACCCTCCAACACCCCATCCAACTCCCGATCCAGGGCCAATAGCAAAGCCTCGGCTACAAACCATAACCCTAGAGCCAAAGGATCTTCATCTGCGGGGAACATTCCCAGCAGAATAGGGCAATAGGCCTGTCCCCTTACAAACCGCTATCAAAGGAAACACCCTCATTGAGCATCGAAGATCCTTGGATCGATGAATACAGAGATCACATGAGTAAACATGCCCTAATATGTCGATTCATGGGAGTTCAACTTAATGAAAAGGCTCTCTGATGGTGGATAAACCAGAAATGGAAGCCCAAAAGGAACTATGAACTTCAGCTAAGGTCAAGAAGTTTTTTCACTATCATCTTTTCTCACAGGGATGACAGAGACCGCATTTTCAAAGGAGGCCCATAATTTCACAACTCGACAGGACTCTACATGACATATTGGAAATCCAACTTTCCTATAGAACAAGAAGATTTCAAAAAATTTCCAGTATGGCTCAGACTCTACTCCTTGCCTATTAACTACTGGAATAAGCGCACCTTAGAAGCCATTGGGAATCAGCTGGGTGTCTTCGTCAAAACCTCAGATCTCACATCTCAAGGTAAATACACTACATATGCTAGAATCTATGTTTACACGGATGTTTCAAGACCCCTTCCAGGTTATATCGATTTGATCCAAAGGGAATTCATTGCAAGCAACCCATCAACTATGAAAACATCCCATTTAGATGTCGAAAATGCCGATAGCATGGACATCTTAGTCATGGATGCCCCCTTAATCAAGCCCCATCACAAACCCAAGCAGACAAGGTGGATAACCCACCCCCAAGTTTCATCCTTGTATCAAGGAAGAACAAAGGGCAGAAGGGAAAAAATCCTCTGAAACCCTCCACTAACCTAACCCCCACCCATCAGAATAGCTTTGAAGCACTTGGAAACCTTGATCCAAATGAGAACCCTCAGGAATCCCCCACCCCCATTGCTCAAGATCTACCCATGAATGTTCAGTTATCAAACCCATCAAACACTTCCATCCTGAACCCTGACTCACACCAAGCCCAGCCATAGCAACAAAACCCACAGCCCAATCCCATCTAGAACGACACAAGCCCTATCTCATTACAAACCCCTCCCTGCATAGAAACCCACTCAGACCAGCCATCCTTAGCCACTCCCACCAATCCACTGGAAGAGATCCTAGGTGACCTAGATCTCTAAAAGGTCAACGAGCAATGGTCCATACTCGGAGTGGATGCCATTTCCTAGGAACATTTAGAGAAAATTGAAATGGCATACCTATAGTTAGAATATCTCAACCAGAATGCAGCCAAAAAGAAATGGGGAAACAATAGCCAAATGGGCATTCAAGCCAACTTGGAACTGGACCAATACAAGCCGAAAGGTCTAGGAAGAAAGAAGGGGCGAAAATTGAAAAAACAACAAATATAAGAACTCGGCAAGTGCCTAATCAATGAAGGAAAAATTAGGGCTTTTGTCCTATCCACTCCAAAGGTTACTCAATGAAGATCACAACCTGGAACATCAGAGGGCTAAATGGTACCTCCAAAAGACGAATCCTAAAAAACTATCTTTTCTCGCAATCCCCAGACCTTATTCTTCTTCAAGAATCAAAATGCTCCTCCAATGGCATAGAGACACTTAAGAAACTCTTTGCAAAAGGCTATCATTTCATAAGCACAGAAGCCATTGGGCAGGCAGGAGGGCTTCTCAAGTTTTGGAATAAAAGAAAGTTCTTTATGCAGAATGCTCTGTCCACTATGTATTCATTATAAGTCATCTTTAACATGCGAGAATCAAAGCACACGATATACATCACCAATGTGTATGGACCTCAATGAACCCAGGAAAAATTCAAGATGCCGGAAGACCTGGACGAGGTGTGACAACACCATGGGGCCATTCACTAGATCTTAGGTGGTGATTTCAGCATGATCACCACCTGAAAGGAAAAGAAAGGAGGATTAAGAAGGTTGGATAAAGATGTTGAAGCATTCAACACCTTCATAACTGCATCTAAACTCATTGATGTTCCCACAGTCAATGGTCTGTATACTTGGAACAATAAGCAAGGTTGAAATAGGCAAGTTGCATCGAGGCTTGACAAGTTCCTTATCTCGGAATCCATCATGCTCCAAAATCTAGATATGGAGGCCAACATTCTGCCTATTGGGGGATCTAATCACTGGCTAGTGTAGATGCACTTCACTAATATGGGCAAGCCTCAAAACAAACCTTTCAGATTCAAAGGTTTTTGGACAGATCATCCAACTTTCATGCAAAATATATAGATCTGGTGGACTTAAACCACAATAGAGAGCGATAATATCATGTACGTCTTCCAGTAAAAGCTCAAGATTATGAAATCCAATCTCAAACACTTGAACAAGAACACCTTTGGCAACATTTTTCAAGCCAAAAGAGAGCTCGAAGAAAAAATGGCAGGCCTCCAGCAAACAATGATCAAGGAAGGGCCCAATGATGAAAGGTTGGCTCAGGAATCAAACCTACAAAAGCAATGGGAAGAAAGGCTAAGACAAGAAGAGCTACCCGGAAACAAAATTCAAGGGTGCAATGGTTAAAATGTGGAGAACACAACACAAGCTTCTTCCATAAGTCAATCATTCAGCATAGAACCAACAATCGTATTCAATCCTTCAAAAAAGTTGATGGCACTAAAGTTTATACCAGGGAGCAAATAGGATCTAAACTTAACTCATACTTCAATTCACTTCTCATTGATCCCATTCATGATATAACCCAAGCCATCAATAAAGTCATCGGTGCTATCCCCCCTTAGTTACGGAGGAGAAAAACTCTCTTCTCCTAAGAGATTTCACTAAGCAGGAGATTGAAGAAGTCGTCTTCACCATGGCCACTGACAAAGCCCCCGGACCAGACGACTTTACAATTGAATTCTTTAAATCTTGCTGGCCCATCATCAAAGTCGGCCTTTTTAATCTTATAAAGAACTTTCACAGAACCAAGAGAGTGCTGCCTGCCATCAATGCCACCTTCCTCACCCTAATTCCAAAATTTGATCAAGCTGACTCACCGAACAAGTTTCGACCCATAGCCCTTTGCAATGTCATATATAAAATCCTTTCCAAACTAATGGCTAACAGACTTAAACCCATCCTCCCCTCAATCATATCTCTAGAGAAATTAGGATATGTTGACGACAGACAGATAACAGACAGCATAATACTCACTCAGGAAGTTCTACATTCTATCAAAACACAGAGGATTCCAGGTATGCTCATTCATCTTGACCTCTCAAAGGCCTTTGATAAAATTAGCTAGATCTACATCAGAGCAATCCTCCAGGCTTTCGGCTTCAGTCAGATTTGGATAAATTGGATAATAGAAATGGTCTCCAGAGTTTTCTTCTCAATCATGCTGAACGAAGGGCCCCTACAACCCTTCCTTCCATCCAGAGGTATAAGACAAGGAGATCGCTTGTCACCTTTTCTCCTTGTTATCATGGCAGAGGGTCTGGGAAGATCTCTATCCCAAGCAAACGAAAAGAATCAACTCAAAGGAATCAAATTTGCACATCACGGCCCCACAGTAACACATCAATAATTTGTAGATGATACAATGCTCATGGGATCCCCCACAGTGAAGGAAGCTCGAGCCTTCAGCAAGGTGCTAAGGACCTTCAAAGAAGCCTCAAGTATGGAAATCAATCTCACAAAATCCAAACTGTTTTTCTTCAATACTTCTATTCCTGTGCAGAGAAATCTTAGCAGAATTCTTAATATTCAGAAGAACTCCCTTGCAGCCAAATACCTTGGCATTCCAATCTCGGAATATACCCCCAAAATTTGCAAACTTGGAAGACCTCCTTAACAAAATGAAGGCAAGGTTAAGCTGTTGGACTCATAATGCCATAAACATGGCCAACAGACTGGTTTTGGTCAAATCAGTTCTTTAAACAATGCCGGCCTATATGCTCTCAGCCCGGCACCTAAAGCAGTTTATAAATCCATTCAAAACATCCAACAGTCCTTCCTCTGGAATTTAGTTTTTAAGAAATCCAAATGGGCTCTCCTCAAGTGGACATAGATCCTGAAATGCTAAGCAAGGTTGTAGCAGCGAAAATCTGGTGGAGATGGGTGGAAAATCCTAATTCCCTCTGGGGCACCTTGTGGAAAGTGAAGTACATGAATCAAGTCAGGGGCAAAAATCTTTTCAGGCTCACTGGTAACACTCAAGGATCCCCCCTCTAGAACCAAGCATGGGAAAATCGACATATTGTTCAGAGGCACAACTTCTGGGAAGTGAACCAAGGAAACATCGCCCTCTTCTGGGAGGATGCCTGGCAGCAACTCCCCCACCTTGACTACCCAGATTGGACTACTCTTAAAAGTGACATGCATGAAGCAGTGTTGGTGACTGTAGCAGACTACTGGCAACCTAGGACACCAGCTATGACATGGAAAAAATGGATACCAAAAGAGCAATGGCTCACCAAGACCACAATGAGAATATAGACCCTCTTTTACAAGAACTAGACCAGCACATAATCCTCACATAAAATAGAGAGGATATCCTTAGGTGGGGAAATAATCCTAGAGGAACCTTTAGCCTCAAAGAAGACTACAAAACCATGGCTGCCTCTCCTAACTCGCAACCGAACCCCAAATGGCATGTTCTATGGAACAGAGGAACCTGGCCCAAAATCACCTTGTTCTCTTGCCTGGTCTTGCATAACAGACCACTCACATGTGACAATCTTCAGAGACAGGGTTTCATCTGGCCTTCCCGCCACGTCCTCTGTGAGAATGATCAGGAAACTCTCAATCATATTCTCAACACCTGCCCCACTGCTTGCTCTCTTTGGGATGACATGGCCGTCGTCTTCAAACAATCCGACAGAAATAGGAACGCTATCTGTCATACACTAAGCAACTAGAGATCCTCCATATCTTCTAACAATCTGGTCAACAGAGCATGGAATCTCATTCCGTGAGCCATAGCTTGGATCATGTGGAAAGAGTGCAATGCAAGAATCTTCAAGAATTTGAAGATGGTAGCGGAAATGTTAAAAGGAAAGAAGCGACAAGTCATCACAGAATTGATCCATGCCATGGATATATTACAACAAGAGGGAAAGACATCTCCAAATGACCAAAGGATAATCCAGATCCTAAATCTCAAAGCCAAGACCACTCCCACAGAAAGGAACCAAGCCTCCGTTGCGACGATGAAGGATAAATGGTGTCTGCCTCCATTTCAAACTGAATTTCGACGAGGTGTCAAAGTAAAACCTGAGAAAAGCTAGTTATGGTGGAGCAGTCAGGGATCATGCCGGTAACATCCGTCTTATCTATCATGGCAATATTCGTGTGCATACCAATAATGTCGCAGAGCTAATCGCTCTCATCAAAGACATCACCCTGGTTGATCACTACAGACTTCTACCTCTGGTGGTGGAAGGAGATTCATAGATTTTCATCAAGATGATGAGAAAACTCTAGAATGGCACCCAGGTGGACAAGATAACCCCCAGCTGGAGGCTCTCGACAATCTTGAATGACCTACAAGGCCACCTTAGCAACATTCAAGGTGTCACCTTTCAAGTGGTTCGAAGAATAGCAAATAAGTTGGCCAATGCTAGCGTTCAATCCAATCTTGAAGATTATCACATCCTTTGGAAAGAGATGGAGGAGGGGGAACTCAAAGCGAAGTGCAAGACCATAAACAATGCGGACCGTCGAGCCATGTAAACATGTAGAGCATGACAATGATGGTTTTTTCTTTGATTCTTCTATGTATGCATCTATATCGATAATTCTACCGGCTGTAAGTGTTTTATTAAAAAAAAAGAACAGAGATAGAATATTTGATGGGTCCTTAGACCAGACCCGCACAGCTTTATAAAGACAGACATAGGGAGGTCCCCTCGACTCCCACTCTACATTATGTATTCTACTATATTCTATTAATATAAAGTCCCACTAAACCTTCACACACACAAAAAAAAAAAAAACTTGTGTTTATGTGTTTATATTTAAATTTTAATTGATAAAGAAATTTTCATCCATTTGTGATAAAGATAAAAGATGGAGAGTTCATAAGGGAGATAGGGTTCTACAATGTTGTAGGGTTCAAGATCACACATTGCAATCCCACTTGTTTTTGTGCTTTCGTGGTGAGCATTGTGTGAGAGGTGTAATCCCCTCCTATAAAAAAAATTTCCTCTAGAGATCATAGTTAAACAATGAAAGAAATTTAGAATGCATTTCATTCATTGATGGCGAAATCAATTTAGAATGCATTTCATTGATTGGTACTAAAGGACAACATATCAAAGGTAGTGGGGTTGATCAATAAGGTGAAAATTTGCCTTTGGGAGTGTTTTTGGCAAAGCTGTAGTGAAGGGAGAGGTTTGTAAAAGGTTTCCTTAGGATACAAAATATGACATAAAATACTCTAAGATTGCAAACTATATATATCATATGAAAAATCATACTTTGGTCTACAAGTTTATATATCATATGAAAGATGAAATATCATGGTTTGGTCTGCAAGTTTATTGGAATTTGGTTCTAAGGCACTACTATGGTGGATCAAACATAAATGGTAGTCCAAAAGTAATATAAATTTGAAATTAGGCTATGGTGATATCTGAACCTTTGATATTGCCTGCAAAGATTTTCCTAACTTAACATGATAATCCCAACACAATATTTTCATTTTTTCTTTTTTCTTAATTGTACTAGGGCCCTCATTGCACAACAATCCAATTCCCCTCTTTAGCACAACAATGCCATCCCCTCTTTTGTAGACTCATTGGATTACGGGGATGCTTATTTGAAATCCAGCTATATAAAATGGAACCAGGTTTGGATTTTGGGAAAGAAGCCAGAGAAAAGAATTTGAAATTATCCATTAAAAATGATTGAATGGGTCTAGTATTATATCTCTCTATTATATATATTCTATTATTCACATAAAAATAAATATAACCTATGAAATAAAGGCCCTATAATTTTAAGCCATTTATTTGCAATATAGACATTATTCTTTGGTGAACCTCCTCACCCATGGTAATAATAATATGTCTAATAATCCTTGTTTAACAATTTGTGTGGCTCCACCCCAACAAGGCCAAAAAAATATAAATTAAAAATTAATGAATTATTCATCTTCTTCAGCTTCAACAACTTTCTAAAATTGACTTCATTTCTAATAAATTCCTAAGACACCCTAAATCAGTTTGACTCCTGTTTCTAGGTAGAATAATGGAAACTTATTTAAGGATATCAATGTTACATAACTTTGCTTATTTTCTCTATTTTCACAATTTTGTGAGTGATTTGGATTGTTGAGTAATGTACCATATTGTCCATAAGTGAGCCTCCAAACTTGAGTTAAAATTCAACCCTGTAAAATCTTGCAAATTATGTTTTGCAACTTGTGATCCCAATTTTGTTTTGCAACTTGTGGTTCCAACAAATCTCTATGAAAGTCCACAATATTTTTATTTTATATTTAACTTTTTTTTTGAAAGAGCAATGATCTCGGAAAGATTTCCTTATGTTATATGTTGTATATTTTTAAATAAGTACAAAAAATTCCACTCCATATATAAAAGAAAATAACCCATTTACATAATGTTTACATCCCTCAACATTTTAATTACTGAACAGAGAATTATCTACCGTACCATTCAATCTTGCATGTTTATGGGACGATTTGGTAGAGATCCAAGCGAAGGTTTGTTTAGTAGATTGGATTGAATTGAAGGATTGCATAGTTTTATAAATATATCGGTTAGTTTTCCTTTCAAATTCTATTGAGCATGTCAAATGATTGGAAAGACCAGTTAAAATGAAACACGTCAAGATTTTGAATCTGTTAAATATGAAAGAATAAAATATGACAATTATCTCTCGTTATATTTGACAATATAATTTTTTTTTCAAGT
The DNA here is from genome assembly GCA_031772625.1 of Pinus tabuliformis. Lineage (NCBI taxonomy): Eukaryota > Viridiplantae > Streptophyta > Pinopsida > Pinales > Pinaceae > Pinus > Pinus tabuliformis. The sequence continues at coordinate 135,685,617 of CM062806.1, forward strand.
TACTGAATTTAAAAGTTTATAAAAATTTATAAAATTGAACATCAAAACATTAACCTAACTTATAATTAAAAAAAAAAAATTATCATTTCATCAATTAGTTAAATTACCTTAAAATATACTAGTTCTTTTTATACATATTTAGTATAAAGTATTTTATCCTAAATGCGTTTCGGCATGCAACGGGACTGAGCATCTCACTACACGGCTACACCTACTGTAACACTGAGGCGCGTCAATATCTACGATGGAATCATTAACGGACTATCGGCAGGCATGGGTTGGAATTTAAAAATCAATTCGCGCTGAATTTGACTGTTGTAATGGGATCCAAGACGTCAAAATCAATTCTGTTTTTTGTTATTTTGTCGGCGGGAGAAATCAAATTTTCCATTATATTTGACCATCGAATGGCGTCCCTGAGATACTTTAAGTGCTTTTCGATGTATCTGGGAAATTTTGATGTTATGTGTTTACAGTGGAGTTATACGTACAGATTAGGTATCTCTTTGCGTCGACTGGCCAGTGAGCTTTCATAATAATATTTTAGTGGACTGAATGCTGATAGAAGCATTTCGCACTGATACTGTTTTAGTGGGCCGGATGTTGATAGAAGCATTTTGCACCGAAGAGCTTGAAATTTTGTTGTGATATGTTTACATTAAACTTATACCTGATCAGTGAGCTTTTATGATAATTTAGTGGACAGGACGCTGATGAAATTATTTGCACCGTAGAACTTGGTTCATATTCTAGAATATATCCTATCATTACGTGCATGATATTTAACTATGGCATACTTTTCAAGTGGCAAAGGAAACTTCCAGGTGAATCAACGAGGTATATCATTCAAAGCCACGAATGTAATCTTTTAAGATTGCTAAGACGTCTATAGTGAAAGAATGTGGTGGAATAAGTCATTATTTATTAATAGTTAAATAGCATTCGATTCGTACCTCAATGTATTAAATGCTCTTCTTCAACTGTACATATGGGTATTTTTTCTATGTAATTTAATTTTTTTTGACTGATGAATGTATATTTGCTCCTCAATCAGACCATGTAGGGAAAACAGATTTAATACGGAGATATAATCAAATTAATAATAACGCTAGACTAATGATAATTAAAATTTTTAAAAAGAATATTATATTATTTTAAAGAAAACTTTAATGATAGGTTTAAATTGATATATTGTAAATACAATGGAATAATAATATACAAAGAATTTTTGAAAAATAATCTATGAAATAGAACCTAGAGAGCACGGTTATATTTAGATAAGTTTTGTGATACATTGTCATTGATTTATATGTCATTTTTGAAGTTACTATGTTATGTAACTTAGACATGAAGCATATTTCCAACCCATTGTTATTCTCTATATAAAAATATAATAATAAAAAATGTTTATAAAAAATATTGAATACCTTGCAACTTTTAGCGTTACCATATATCTCAATTTTATTTTAGTTTCTTAACATATCAATAGAGTATTGGCCAGTTCCTTGCTAAAAGGATTTCTTTGATTGCATATTTTAATAAAGTGCTTTTTCTCACATTGTCATAAAAAATACACTAGTCTTAAAATAAAAAAATAAAAGGATTTGTTTGATAGCATATTTTAATAAAGTGTTTTTTGCCACACTGTCATTAAAAAAAGTTTATTTTTAAAATAATAAATTAACGTGAAGGGATTCATATTTTTATTTTCTATTTTTAAATAACTTGATTTTTGTTTCAATTTCATATTTTGATTCACATGATATAATTGGGTCAATTTGTAAAAAAAATAGTAAAATAATCTTTTTTTATTTTGTTGTGAAGTTTGTGACATTGATTCAATTGACCTTCTCCTTCGTTCACCTTTCATAATTGCAAATTTGAACATTAAAGACATCTATAAAGAAAACAATTTAATCAAAATAAACAACCTTTAAATTGTGAGCCCATATTTGACTTATTCTTTTGTGAATCCTTGTTGTTTCAAAGCTACGTTAATTTCAAACAGTAATATATAAAGAACCTTTGAATTGTGAACCCATACTTGACTTATTCTTTTCTGAACCCTTGTTGTTTCAATGCTAAGTAAATTTCAAGCAGTAATATATATAAACAACCTTTGAATTGGGAACCCATATTTGACTTATTCTTTTGTGAATCCTTGATGTTTCAAAGCTACTTTAATTTCAAACAATAACATATATTCATTTATCACATTTGAGAATGTAACATTGCCAATAATGATAATAATTCTTCCGTTCAATTCGTAAATATGTAAATAGATATAGAAGTTAAGTAGTTTGAACATACCATTGATATGTTAACTCTCCAACATTATGGTTTATCATTATTTGAAAAAACATGATATTTTTAAATTAGTAAAAATTGCCAATAAAAATAATAATTGTTTCATTCAATTTATAATTATGTAAATAGAAATTAGATAGTTTTACTAACTCTTCAATATTATAGTTTATCATTATTTGAAAAAAGGTGATATTTTTAAAGCCTTCAAATCTTTTAGCTGCAGGTAGCTGAGTATTTAAATAAAATAACATTTTTAAAACAAACCTAACATCTCAGGTATAATTTAAATAAAATCATATAATATGCGACCATAACATTATGCAAAATTTAGTAAATCTAATATTCAAACCTATTTATATTATTAAGGTAAATTAAAAAAGGCTTAGTTAACGGTTCCACATAGTTTAGAGTAAGAAAAAAATTAATTTTAAGGTAAAGTTGTATATTTTTAACAGTGAAAAAAATTATAATAACTTTCCTGTCAAAGCAGCTATCTGTTAATTCACTCTGGCTCATCACTATTATTCAAGGAAAACCAGACTAATGACCTAGTAATCCCAAGAGAGTACTCTTTTGCTTTTGGGCCCTTAACCTCTTTTCGTTTAATAAGATAAACTCTTAGTTAAAATATCTTTGGATCATAATAACGAAATCAAGGCAATTCCACCGTACGTGATAATGAAAGCAAAGCACTCCCACCGTCCACGTGAGTTGCAAAGTTAGACACGATTTTCATTGGGACTGTCAATCTCGGGTTCCTGTTGTTGACAGAACCCAACCAAAAAAAAGAATGCAAATGGGACTGGAGATCTGACTACATGGGACCCTACTGTAACACTGAGGCACGTGAATATATATGAAGGAATCATTAACGGACGGTGTGCAGGGATCGGTGGAATTTCAAAATCAATTCGCCCTGAATTTGAATGTTTTAATGGGATCTGCGGACGTAACAATTAATTCTGTTATCGCTATTTTTGTTGAGCGGAGAATTAATTTTTTTTTATTATATTCGACCATCAAATGGTTTCTGATTTGATTATTTAGATCCATCTCTATCCAGAAGCGTCATGCAATTTCAGAATTGCGGTGCATCGATTATCTTATATTTCGAGATATTTGTTTTTTACAACATGGATGGCGAGGTGTCCCCAGATAATATAAGTGTTTTCCGGTGATACGTTTACACTAGAGTTAAATTACAGTTTAGGAATCTCTTCGCGTCGACTGGCCTGTGAGCTTTCATAATAATATTTTAGTGACTCTGCAGAAGCATTTTGGACTGAAGAGTGTTGTGATATGATATGTCTAAGTAATCTTCTACTTGGCCGGTGAGCTTTTATCATAATATAGTTTTATAATAATAGAACTTCTACTTGGCCGGTGAGCTTTTATAATAATATAGTTTTATAATAATAGAGGGTACAATAGAACTTCTACTTGGCCGGTGAGCTTTTATAATAATATAGTTTTATAATAATAGAGGGTACACGATGTGTAAATTTTTAGTGGTTACATTATATTTTTGAATATTTTTTATTATTAATATTTTATATTAAAACAAATAATTATTTTTTAATTTTTTATATATATATAATTTATTATTGTATATAGTTTATATTGAAATATATTATTGAAACACATTAGTTGTGGAAATATTTACGAGAGAAATAGATTTTTTTTTTTAATTTTTAATTATTTTATTTATACAAAGTTTATATAAAATTATATTGTTTAATATAAGCATTCAAATATATTATTTATAACTCTAAGAATGAAAGTGCAATATTTTTATAGTATCTCTTTTATATTGGATTGTAATATTTACAACCAATCAAGTATTAATGTTTTACAATTATTTTAATTGAAACTAGTCAAATATGTATAAACATTTTTCTTTTTATTCTAGTCGATATTGTTTTTTTATTTAAAGATGCTTTTTGTAGGAGACACATGTCAACTCCACCTTGAGCATAGGTATAATAACACATCACAATCATATTAAGCTATAATGTGTTTTTCTAAACACCCATTCTTTTGGCAAAGAAACTTCTAATTGAATCACTGAAATATGACGAGGAAAGTAATTTTGTTTAAAATGGTTAATATGTGTATAATGAAATGATATGGTGGAACATGAAATCATCTAGTAATAATTAATTGTGAATAGCATATAGTAGTTTCTTTAAAGGGTCTTCTTCAATGTAAATATGGGTATTTTTTTATGCATCCAAAATCTTTTTCACTGATTAATGTATATGTTTTTCTTAACCTTATAAAAATAATTTTAATATCCATATAAAAATTAAACTATTTTTTTTTTTTTTGTAAGCTCACGTATTACTCATTCTATTACTGAAATTTTTTCAAAAAGATACATCGTCCAAACCATAGAGGCCCGCCCTCAAGGGGAAACCGGGTCAAAAACCATCTATAATTTTTCAGTCCAGCCCAGAAGTAATAGGCTCTCAGTCTAACCAAAGTAGCTAAAACAGCATAGCAGTTTTGAAACTTACAGCAAACCCTATTCATGACTATATTTCTGTTCCTACTATTCATCTATAAAGACACGAACAAAATCAGAACAAAACAGAGAAACGGTATTCAACATATCTTCCGTCATGCATTTTCCTTTTCCACTGGCCGGCTGGCTCCTTGCGCAGGATTCGGCTGGCTGTCTCCTTGAACAGGATCCGGACGTTCACTCTTCAGAAGGTGAAGAATTTCATCCATCTTATCCTCCTGTCTTGACAAGGCTATACGGATATAGCTCAGCTCCTTGCTCATATCAGGTTTCTTCTGAAGTAAATCAGCCATTTCTTTGGCAACCTGTTCCAAGGCCTTCGCCATCAAGCCTTTCATTACCCAATACATGTGTAGGGACTGCTTGAAAAGAGTCCTGCGACCACGAGTGTGGCCCGGGTCGCGGAAGATTGTTGCCCATTCTTCCATCTCGTCTGACGATTGCTTCTGAATGGCCTCCTTTTCGAGATATTGCATTATCCTACGAATATCAGGATCAGCATTGTTTTGAAAGGCCTTTTCCGCCGCTCGAATTTGGTGCATCACTGTTCTTTTAGGCTTCGCGGATTGCTGCTGTCGCTTTCCAGAATTTTCCCCTTCCTCGTGCTCTGTCGTGCTCTGGTTCCTATCCCCCTTCTGCGTTTTGCTTTGGCCACTGCCCAGTGGGCGACCGCTCTTGCGAAGCCCCGAACGCCTATCTTCAAAGGCATTCTGCATAGGCGAATTTGTCACCGGCTGGGGCTTGCTACCTTTCAAGCTCCTCTTTTGCATTTCCTTAAATCTTTTCCCAGAGACTCCATCGTCTTCCTCTTCTACATCACCATCTATATCCCAAATTATGAATGGGGAGTCTCGTTCTATGGGACTTTTGCCCTTCCCTTGCTCACGAACTTCATCAACTGCACTCCGCTCCCCTACACCACGGCCTCTCTGTCGAGTTTCCATACCACCTGCAGTCCTGTCGCTCTTCCTTCTCTGATTATTTCCCCCCTTTGAATGCCTCTGCTGGAGAATATGGAAATGCTTCTGAACTATCCCGCAAGGGTGGTTATTTGTCGATCTCTGTTTCTCTTGACTTCGGAGATTTATAATATGGTGAACATAGAACGAGGCCCGAATTTTAATTCCCGGCTGCTTCCCATCCGGATCCGGTACCCCACTACCGTCGGCCGTTCCATCCGTAATCACGTCCACTGCAATGTACCCTGACGCCTCGTTAATCTCCCCTCTCAGCTGATGAGTATTAATTATCGCATCAAATGTGTAATCTTTGGTACTCATCCCCTCTGCCGCCATAATACCTCCTTTTAATTCCTGATTCATCATTGTGTGGATTTGCATGCCACTTAGCACCTTATTCAATCGAACCTTGGCCATGGTTCGATCGTGCCTCCGCCAATTAATAATCCCTTTCATTGATCGAAGTGTGATCCCCGATAACACCATCATGATCTACCTTAATGAGCGCGATCAGATCTTTCCACTCTCTATTTGCCTCCGCATTCCTCCACTGGCTATCTATCCTGCTTTCCTGGCCTCTGCTGCCCCAGTTGGCAAGCCAGTCCGCAGGTTTATTGCCATTTCTTCTAACATGATTAATGATACAGTAGTCTATTCTTCTAATCATATCCGCTATCTCCTGTACGATACCTGCTGTGCGCCAGCTCTTTGTCACCTTTTCCCACCCCTTGCCATTCCTGAGTTTCTTTACCATTTCAATGGCAATTTGGGAGTCGCCCGTAATATCCAAGTTGGAGTACCCATTCCTGATAGCAATTCTTAATCCGGTATGGAGAGCCCAAAACTCGGCCTCATTGTTGGTCATCTTCCCTCCCCAGTCGGCATATATCCATCTTACTTGTCTGTTGCTGTCACGGAATATACCCCCGAACCCTGCATCCCCAGGGTTGCCCTTAGAGGCCCCATCGAAATTTAGTTTTATAAATTGTCCCCTAGGATAGGTAAACTTGTCTGGGCTTTTAATCCTCATGTCCTGCTCTCTCCTTAATTGATAATGCACCATCTCAAATTTAATGTTGAGTCTGTTCAAAATTTCTTGCTCCCCTGGATCTGCTTTCCAATCTTCGTCCTGCCATCTCTCCACCAGAATGGTTTCTCTCATCGCCTCTACCACCCGCTCCCAGATTACCTCAGGTTCCTTATTGACACTTTTGAAAATTCTAGCATTGCGTTCCTTCCATACCAGCCATATTACAAAACCTGATACAAGATTCCAGGCTCTCTGTATGACTTTGCAGTGGAAAGTTTCTTCCCTCCAACGGAAAACCATTTCAAGAAAATCTCTAACCACCACCCCGGGTTTATTAAAGGTGCGCTTGGTATTAGACCATAGTTGATTAATAAACGGGCAGTGGATCATAATATGATCTCTGTTTTCTTCGTGTTTTTTACACAGATAGCAGCTCGAAGGTCCCGAGAAACCCCGTTTCTGGATGCGGTCCCAAGTTAAGATTTTGTTTTTCGAAGCTAACCAAGCGAAAGTGGTCACTTTGGGCCACCAATTTAGATCCCAAATTTTCCTCCAATCCTGCTGGCCATCATTGTTATTGTGAGAATTTACCAAATAATAGGCTTCCTTAGCTGAGAAAAGACCTCTCATGGTATTACCCCAGCGTAGAATATCTTTTCCGTCTCTTACTCTGATTTTCCTTGAGTTCATTTCCTTTTTGAATGCCGTTTGCAGGTCAGGACTAAGATTCTGATCCCACTCTAACGGGTCCTTCCAGGATCTCCAACAGTCATCCATGCTATCAGGTTTCCAATAATCCTTGACACATATTCTGTTCCCCTCAATTCTTCCTCTGATTTGATGAAGATTCTGCATATTGTTCAGTCTTTCTCTTTGCTGCCATCTGTCGTCCCAGAAGTGAGCCTCATTCCCTCCTCTGATTTCCCAGAACGCATGCTGCTCAACAATGTTTCTATTTTGACTGGCCAATTCCCAGACAGCGGATCCGCGAGGAGTTTCTTCTTGTCTTAGAATGTCTACCTGTGAGTCTGGCATTCGATATTTTGTTCTCCATATTGATTTCCAGAGGTCATTTCCCCCTTGCAACCACCTCCACCAAAGTTTAGCTCCCAGTGTTTGATTGAGCAGTTCTGGGTCTCTTAATCCTAACCCACCTCTCTCTTTCCTCTCTGTAAGCTGATTCCAGGCCACTAAGGCCCATTTCTTCTTTTCCTCCGACCCTCTCCAAATGAAATTTCTGATAATTTCTCTAATCTTCCCATAAACTCCTCTCGGGGCCGCCATAATTGAAAGGGGATAGATGGGTATAGCCTGAAGAACCGATTTAGCTAAAACAATTCTGCCAGCAACATTCAGGACCCTAAAGGCCCAACTCGAGACTTTTTTCCTCATTCTATCTAAGATTCCCTGCCAGTTCTTTAATCTTTTTGAAGTGAAGTCCAGCATGTTACCCAGATACTTTGTAGGTAGTTCACCCATTTTGAAGCCCAGAATTCTAATAAGGTGAGTCTTCACTTGATCCACCGTGTTGAAGATAAAAACACAAGATTTATCCCGGTTAATTTCAAGTCCCGATGCCTCAGCAAACAAGTCTAGAATTTTCTTTAGATGTTTGACTTCCTTAACAGTTGGTTCTCCAAAGAGCATTATATCATCAACAAATTGTTGATGCGTTAGAGGAAGTCTGTCTCCCCATAAGCGAAGTCCTTTTAATCTGTGAGCTACTCTTTCCTGAGTAATATACCTTCCTAGACCCTCTGCTGCTAAAATAAACAAGAAAGGGGACAACGGATCACCCTGACGGATACCTCTGGATGCATTAAACGTGTTCGAAGGGTTTCCATTGACTAAGATTGAAAAGTTAGGGGAAGAAATGAGATTGTGGATCCATGTAATCCATCTCTTGTGAAAACCGAAACATTCCAGAACTCTTTCAAGGTACCTCCAGTTAAGCCTATCGTAAGCCTTGGATAAATCTAGCTTGATCATCATTCCCTTTCGTTTTTTATCTTTGAGGGAGTGAATAACTTCTTGAGAGACAACTAAGCCATCCAAAATCTGCCTCCCCTCCACAAAACCAGTTTGCTCCGCCGATATTAAACTTTCCAGAAGGGGTTTTAATCTTTTAGCAATTAGAGAGGTTATGATCTTATACACTACATTACAGAGAGCTATAGGCCTAAAGCCATTAGCATCCTCCATATTTTCTCCTTTAGGAATTAGAGTAAAGAAGGTTGAATTAAGAGCCGGCCATACCTTCTGTTGCACCCTTGACTCTTCTACCAAATCCAGTATGTCTTTTCCAAGAAAATGCCAGCCAGCCTGGTAGAAATCTACTGTAAAGCCGTCCGGGCCCGGTGCTGTGCCCTTCCTCATTGCTTTCACTGTATCTTCCAGCTCTTCCAAAGTAACCGCCCTCATTAAGGCTTTGTTCTGGTCCTCCGTAACTAGTCTAGGTATAGCAGTGCAGATCTCCTGAATAGCTCTCGCTCGATCCACTTGAGGTTCAGAAAGGATTCCTCTATGATGATCCACTAGTGTTTGCTCAATTTCCTTTTGCTCCACCAACCTTATACCATTATTCCCTTTAATGGAAAGAATTCTGTTTCCCTGTCTATGCTTAACCATTGCCTGATGAAAAAATTTTGTATTTCTTTCCCCTTCCCGAAGCCATTTAATTCTAGATTTTTGTCGCCATAGAATTTCCTCTTGCTTTCGTCTTTCTTCCATTCTTCCCAGCAGAATCCCTTCTTTGGTGATGCTTTCCTCAGTCCTGCCTTCCAAAATTATTTTCTGTTGGAGATCCTCCATTTCCTTTTCTAGTTTTTGCTTATCTTCCAAGATGTTGCCAAATTCTTCCTTGTTCCACTTCTTAATCTTCATCTTCAATTCTTTCAGTTTTAAATGAAACGTGTGCATCTTTCCTCTACCCTGCACTCTACTTTGATTCCACCATTCTTCTACCTTTTTTATGAAATCCGGATCCCGTAACCAGAAGGCTTCAAAACGAAATGGCTTCTTACCCTGGATTTTTTTAATGTCGATTTCCAATCGGATTGGCCAATGGTCCGAGCCCAGGGAGGGGATAATCTTGGCCTCGACAAAGATATCCTTGTTCAAGATGTCTTCAGATATTAAGAATCTGTCCAGTTTTGAGGCAATTTGGTTCTTGCCTCCTCTTCGATTATTCCATGTATAGACTCCATTGATAGTTTTAATATCTACTACTCTTAGGTCCTCTATCATCTCATTAAATTTATCCATGAACTGATCCAACCTTCTAACCCCTCCTTTTTTCTCTTCCAGGGATCTGATTAAATTGAAGTCTCCTCCAATGATCCAAGGTTGCACAGAAAAAAGTTGTCGGATAGTTCTTAAACTCCTGATGAAGTTTTCTTTTTCTCCAGGGTTTGTGGGTCCATAAACACCTGTAATGACCACCTGTTCCTTGGTCCCCACTATCCTGCCCAGCCCGGTCAAGATTCCATGCATGCTAGTCCAATTATCTAGAAGGATTTCATTCGGATTCCACAGTATTGCTATTCCCCCTGCAGCTCCTATAGCATCCTGTCCCATAACTTTGTAATTCAATCTACTTTTTTCAATGATTTCCTCTAACTGGTGTACCCCAATTTTAGTCTCCTGCAATATCAAAATGCTAGGTTTTTCTTTTTTGAGTTTATCTCGCAAATATCTTTGCTTTCCCTTACTATTCAAGCCCCTAATATTCCAGCTGACAACAATCATTTAAAACTTTTGGAAGGAAGGAAAAAATACCTCTGACAGAGGTATCACTTTACCAGAGTTGATCAATGTTTCGCCCACCGATTGGATGGTTTCATTTAACGTTTTCCGACCTCTTTTTCTGCTACTTTTGCCAGCATTGCCCATTTCCAGCATTTCTTTCTCCTGCTCCCCAACCTCCGTTATTTGTTTTTCCAAGTTTTCCCCTTTCCGCTCCTTGTATTTCTGGAAAGCTTCCTTGAACAACTGTTTTTGTTTTTCTGGTATAAATCTATTATCCAGATACTTCCACTCCTGGAGTAGTCTCTTCATTAACTTTTCCTCTTCGGCCTCATTTTCCATTTGGTTTTCAATTTCCATATGCGATTCCACTGTTTCTTCCGCCTCCTTTTCCTCTGTTTGTTCCTTGTTCGGTTTGTTTGGGCTTTTTGCTTTCTCTTTCTCTTCTCGGGAAATCTCCATGGGCGAGTTCTCTGGATCTTCATCATCATCCAGATTTATTTCATACCCTTCCGTGTCATCTTGCAGCCCCTGAAACTTATTTTGACTTTTTATTGTATTGGATGTTTCTTGCAATTTGGGTTTCAGGGTTTCTTTATTTTGCCTTTTCTTTCTATAGACTTGCTGGAAGCCTTCCTCTTTGTCTGCTGCCCTACCTTTATCTGTCTTCCCCCCTTCCTCCTTATTCAGCGGGCATTGCCTATATAGGTGGCCGTATTCATGACATTTCCGGCATCGAAAGGGGATGTGTTCATAATCGATCGGCTGCGTCCAGACTTCATCATGATATTCCAATTCGATATTTTCCGGGAGTGGTTCAGCCAAGTTCATGAAAACACAAATTCTGGCAAAGGCATTATACTTTCCTCTTCTGGTGGCCTCTGCAGTCTTGACAAAGCTACCTATTGAGTTTCCTATTCCTTCCAAGATTTCCGGATCCCAAAACTCATCAGGTAACCCAAACAACCTAACCCACACCGGGGCATCCATTAGTTTTTCTTTGTCAGGGTTATACCGCTCTTCCCAGTGCTTCATAAACAGACCTGCATTGTTCAAGAAGTACGGCCCTTCCTCAAAAATTCTGTTCTTGTCTTCCAGATTCGTAAAGATAGCAGTGAAGAAACCCTGCGCTCCCAGTTTAAGATCTATATGACCCCGAGGTTTCCATCGCTGTTCTATCCATCTATTTAACTCCTTTTCTGAAGGCCAATAGCCGATAAATTTGCAGATTAATGCATGATCCTTCATATAGCTATTGTATTCCTCCAGTTTGTTGAAGGGAATGACATACCTGGGTTTTTTCTGAGCTCGAGGAAGGCATTTTCCTTTCATTCGCTTCTGCCATAAGTTGCCCATTACCGGGGCCAGGTTTTCCTTGTTTCCTTTTGGAATTCCTTCTGAACTGGTTTCTCCCATCACTATATTCTTGAAGGAGGGGTTTGCACCCCCCCCCTTGGCTCGTCCATCCCGTTCAGAACTGTCGGCTAGGTTTTAACCCTAGTTCTCTTATTAAAAACAACGAAGCTGAAAAATTCGTTTCAGCCGAAATAACCGCAGACCCCGGCTGAGGATTCCGTCCCCCGACTGAGGAACCGTCCCGTGGCTGCGGATTCCTCTGTCAATCCTGCCCGCCTGCGTAAACCCTAACCAGCCAATATCCTCAATAAAATCAACCGTTCCTTTCAAATGTTTTGCTTGTGGAAGAGTTGGTCATTTTGTTGCCAAATGTCCTTCAAAAAAATTAAACTAAATTAATAATAATCATAGTTTTTAATAAAAATATTATATTTTTTTGATGAAAAGTGTCATGGCTAATTTCAATAAAACATGTGGCAAGCATAGGGTGAGACATAAAAAAAAGAATCACTGAAGGGAAGTTTAAGTAATATGAAGTAGCGGGGAATTGATATATTTGAGAGAGTTTTATGGTATTGTCATTGATTTGTGTGTCATTTTCTCTTAGTTATATATATTTGAATGCATATATTTGGTTTAGTTATTTGAATTTCTACACAACACATTATGCAAAGGTTTCTCAGTGACTTGCGACTGGTCCATGATAAATGAATAGGTTAGGAATAATACTGAATGAATTTGCCAAGGCAACTACAATGTCTCGTCTTGGCAGACTAAGCCAACTACAATTCCTAGTCTTAGTCAACTAAACCCAACTATTCTAGGGTTGTGTCACCTCCTATTATGCATACGACCAATCCTTAATCCACAGCTTGACTTCCAATATTTAATGAACTTATGCACAATCCTTCATTTGGTCTTCGTGAATTGATGGAATTCCACAATAAGCAATGATTGTTAGAATCAATGCACCTTTGTATGCTACTCTTTCTTTGTAGGCTTATGTGGATTCTTCTCTCTAGGAGTCTATAAGTGGATGCATATTACAGTGGGATATGGACTCTATCGTTTCCATAGAGTCAACGCTTCATTCACAAATATTTTGTAAGGCTTCGCCTACCTAATTAAATAGCGAGTATAAGTGAGGATTTACAAAAATCATTGCTATATTTTATCAAAATCTTGCCGGAATTCCCATGATTTTCAGGGAAAATTTGTAACCTGGTTAGACTATGGCTAAGCAGAGATTCAATGAGGGCCTATAAACTCACAACTCCTCATGAGTCTAGTTTCAACAATACACGGTGTCGGGATAATTTCAAGCTCTCAAGTTAAGCTATAAACCAAGAGAATTTACTCGAAAGACTCATATGCATATTCAGAGACATTACATAACCTCCTAACATTTCATAACTTACAAAATTATGTAAATAGAAGTTAAGTACCTCCATTCTGAATTCTTTCCTTCAAGGATGCTCTAGGGAGTTGTTATCTTTACCTACACATTACAATATATACACTAACAATGCTAAAAAATTATCTTCACAGTTGAGGGAAAATTGGACATCTGTCTAGTACTTAACATTTTTTATTTTTACATAAGCCCAACTCAGAAAAATATCCTAACAACTAAATGTTCTAGAACTAAGACACCTAGCCTTACAACAAATTCTCTTAATTCTATTTTACACAGATACAAATGAGGGAAAATAAGACCCCTTTCAAAATTACATGACCCCTAGGGTGATGCTCCTAGATCAAACTCCCCATGTGAAAATGTTTGACCTCCTGGTCATCTTCAAAAGCCTCTAGGTCCCAATCAAAGTGTTGTTGTTGCCGACACATCTGATCATACTACTACTTCAACCTTGAATTAAGTCTGCCAAGATTCCTTAGTTGATTCTACACTACACCACTTTCTTTGTTGAGTAAATATGGTATAGTCAACATGTTGTTGGTTATCCTTTTTCTTCCTCAATCCCAAATCCTATTTCGCAACCTTTTCAGCTCTGCCATGTTTATGCAATTTTCCATTCAGCCAAGTGTTGAAACTAATTATTCTTTCATTTCATTGTACCATGCCTTAGGTACTTCTTTCACCAACATCATTAACTTCTCAAACTCCTGTCTAGTCTATGTTGATGCCGGTACATGTTGCTTTTCTTTTTGGTTTAAATTATCGCTACCAATCATCATCCCAATCAACATTTTCCAGAGTTGTAGGAGTTAATTCTAAATATCCTTACATTCTTTAGAATAGAATATGCTTCTATACTAGAAAAGCTCCTCCTCAGTGTTTCCTTCAACAAAATACACTATGGCAAACTACTCGCCTCCTTAGAAGATAATTCTTTCCCCATATTTCTAATTTGCAAATGAAATAAATTTTCATGAGACATACATGTCTCATGATCCTACCTGCTTTTTTCTCCTGATAATATTTTCTATCCTACCTTTGCATCTTCAATCATGCTTTCAACAACTTGCTCCTTTCTTTTCCAAATTGTCTGCTCTTTTTTTACACCTGGTGACAAAATAGGCTTGCATAATACCACTTCAAATTTTTTGTAGTCCTTCACAATGTTTTGCACAGGAATTGCAAGAGTCTCTTCCCAAATTCCTTCATTCATCTCTACAGTACATACTTGTCATGTCAAATTTTGTTTTAGCCTTATGAAAGGTTGCCTGCTATTTCCATAATTCTGAATTCTACTCACACTTGCACATACAACACACATATTATGGAAAACAGTTTATATCTCTTGAATTTCTGCTGCAAATCCCTATGTCATTATCTCACTAGGTGAATAAATTTCTTCTTGAGTTCTTTCACTATCTCATGTAACTTCGTGGATCACATTCTTGTTTTTATTCCACAGAACTATGGCTTTCTCAGCATAAGTCTTATCATCCACGTTTGCGCATGCTTCCTCTCATGGTACTCTTATGTACCCTTCTTCATATTTGTCTTCATAATCCAACCCTTTTCTTCCTTACATGAGATAGTGGTATCTCCTTTTTGTTAACAACAATATCTCAATTGTTTTCATGTACTTGAGCTCCCTTGGCTTTACTTGGATCAACCAAAACACATTGTGATGAGTGCTTCTCTTTTACAAACTACCATTTGTCTTCCACCCATTTCAAATATTCTTTTAAAATGAGCCAATAAATGCACAATAAAAAAAGACATACCCAATTACTTATAACTTTGAGGGTACCCTTCCTCTCACTAATTTGGAGAGTGTTGGACTAAGATTTTCCATGGTCTTCATCAACACAGTCTTCATGATATAACAATGTATCTACTTCCTCTATGACACTTCCTTGAGGTTGTCAATATTATGAATTAACTTCATCTTGTTGTTCTCTATTAGCATAACTCAACTTTTCTGGAGTTTTAAATTCTTCCATTAGCTCAGGCACCTGTCCAACATGATGGTGCCATGTACTTGCAATTTCAAATTCACTCAAACAATTAGATAAAAACAAATTAATTTATTCCTCCTCCTCATGTGATATTCTTGACATTCATTCACTTTGTTGAACGAAGCACATCATCATTTATTCATCTGCATTATCCTCTCTTGGGATTTGTATTTGTTTTAGTTCATAGAAGGGAAGTTCTATTCCACCATACTCAGCAAGTCTGATTTCTTCTTCCACTAATGAAGCATTCATGTTTTTCTTCATCCCCATATGCAATAGAAGCCACTTCATCTTATTCCTCCCTTTCAATATCCAACAACTTATTTTCTAGTTCTCCCCTTGGACAATTTATCCATGCTTTCAATCTACAAGAGCCTTTAATTGTTGCACATTTTCCTTGCTTCTAAAAACTGCATCCACAGAGAATTTGTTTGTTTAAAAAACACAAGTCCCTCTGGCCTCCTCTTTCGTCAACAACACCTCCTAATGTTTTGGAATCTTTCCATAGCCCATGGTACTTTCCACGAATGTCTTTTCCTTGTTTCCAAGAAGTGGTTTACAAGAATAGAGTGTTTCTTCCACAGGCTTAGTTTCCCTAAGATTTTCTTCTTCCATCCAGTATTTTATTAATGGCTTCATCCCCTGCTTCATTATCTCTCTATATTTTTAGGATTTCCTCTTAAAGCTCTTATTTATAGCACATAATTTGAACCTTCTCATCATATTTCATCTCTACCTTTTCTCCCTAGCTTGTAGGCATTGCATCAGCGCATCAACTTGTGCTTTCAACTCAACCATTTTCCTTCTAAATTCTTCCTAGTTATTCTTTCGTGTGCTATTTTTATTAGCCCTCTTATCCACTTTGTTGTGGCTTTTAGTTGACCCTTTATCATGGCCAATAATATTCAACTTCTTCTTCTTCTTTCTATTCATATCCTCCTCCACGTTCATCGTGAGCTGCAACCTGAACCTATAGCAAGAATCACCTCACTTGTTACCTTCACACCTCACCTCCTCTTGGCTATTGGTGTCCCTTTTGATTCCCTACTATGGAACCTCTTCAGAACTCAACACATTATCGCTGTTTATCCCCTAATCAGCTTCTGAGAACTTTTATTTTTCTCTTTTACTTGAGGACTTCCTCTCTCCCTTCCTTCCTTCTAACGCCAGCTAGAATGTTTCTCTATGTGCGTAACTTCTCTATTGCAAGGGTTTTTTCTACCACTATATTTTGAGAACATGACTAGTTATCTCCTTAATGAATATCACCTTCTTCTTATGAGTAATTTTCTCATGCTCACAACATGCATGTAATTTCTACTACCTGCACTCAAAAATTCCTTAGCCAAACATAAGATGTAAAACCATTTGTACCTGCATGGTTCTTCTCCTCTCATTTCTCCCAATTCTACCTCTAGATGGTATTCCTCGGTCTATTCCAAACTCTACAATTGGCTTGAATTCTCCCTATATTCTTGTAATCCTCTTTCATAGTTTCTCTTACATATGATATCTCTTACCTCTTAAAAATCCCTTCTGCTTTGGTCTCCTCCGTCTCCACCTCTGTTCCTTGCATCCTCAACGTTGCCTCTTACAAATGACCAACCTATTAGCTACCATTTAAATAAAGAGAGAAATTATCACCTCCTAATTCCAACGTCTTCTCCTCTTCGTTGGCTATAATATCCACTCGCTCGTCCTTCTATCCATAAAACCTTCACTGAAATCACCCTGTTTCTACAATATTCCCCAATCTACACCTTTTCTTTTTCTTACATCTCTAGTTTGTAGAGATCTAATACCAAAATGATAGCAGTCCCTTCATTATCATACTCCTTTTTTTACCCAAGATTCTTTATACTATACCAATGGTCTTTTCTTTCTCAAAGCGACTTGCTATGCGAAACCACAATTCGAACACATTTTAAAACCTACTCAAATAATCCTCCATAATTTCTTAGTCTACGTACTATTTCTTTTGTTTAGTGGTGTGATGTCCTAGATGAGACGAGTTCCTTTTCTTTATACCAAAACCAATATTGGAAATCCCACCTTTCACTTACCTAAGAAATATGGGTGCAACGCTCTATTTTCTTTCACTTAATTAAGTCTGAAGCCATTTTATACTCCACCCCTCATATTTTCAATTTCTTTAAATTTATTGACAAAAAAAAGAACCTAACCTAATATTATATTTAACCATAACCAATTTAAAATAACACCACGTGAGATATTTCTCTAATCAAAGCTAGTAAGGAGTTGGACTCTAGGGATGTCACGTCTCAAACTTTCTCTTGGTATCTCACTGCCCAACTATGCCACTCTTAGCGTGATTCAGGTTGTACACGTCTTGAGTCGAGGTTGGTATCCCTATTTACAAAACCCTTAAGCTAAAAACCTCCAAATATTGACTATCGACGGACCCACACTACTTGTTTCTGTTCAGGACAGTGGTAGCAGCTTGTGGGATGAAGGTACTAAGCATTAGTACAGGAACTCACCCCAAAACGATTTGAATGCATGTATTTGGTTTACTTCTTTGAATTTTTACCTAATGGATTGCAAAAAGGCTTCATAATGCCTCATGCCAGGTCCATGATGAATTGATATATTAGTAATCATACCCAAAAAACATGTCGAGCTAACTATGATGCCTGGTCTTGGCAGACTAAACCCAGCTATTCCAGGGTTGGGTCGCCTCCTATTATGCACGCACCCAATCTTTAATCAACAACTTAACTTCCATTATTTAATGAACTTGTGCACGATCCTTCATTTGGTCTTCGTGAATTGATGGAATTCAATGATAAATGATGATCATTAGAATCTATGATCCTCTATACAGTACTCTTTCCTCGTAGGGTTATATGGATGGTTCTCTCTAGGAGTCTATAGGTGGATGCACGTTATGGTGTGATATGGAATCTCCTTTCCATAGATTCAACACTTGAATCACAAATATTTTTGAAGGCTTTACCTATTGAAAAATGCCAAGTGGCATCTATTATATCTTAATTTCATTAACCTTGATATTTGTTTGTGAATATTATTTATCTTCTTTATGTTATTCAGTGAGATCTTTTCATAAAACAATATCAAGAACAATAATAGAAACAATAAAGAACACATATATTAGGCTCTCAGCCATGGAAAAACCCCTCCAAGCGGAAAATCCAGAAACTCTTATCTTCTTAGAATTTGCTTCATATGAGATACAAAAACCCAAACCCTAGACCAAGTCCTTCTCCTAGTACCAAGTCATCCCTTCCTTGACTCCTTCCTTGATTTTGTACCAACCAACTTCAATATCGTAACTTCGACCTGCCAACTTCAATATTTCAACTTGCCTTGCATCTTCGACCAAATTCACCCTGCAACTTCAACCCTACAATTTCGACCTTGCATATTTCTCATAAACCCTAATACAACCTCCTCCTAAGACCTTCCTAGAGCTAGACATCTCTTCCAAACATTAACGAGGTCTAGATAGAATATTATCTCTTCCAACTACAAGTTACTATGCTTCGTCCTTTTTTAACTTAGAGTTGCACCCTTGGCTTCTTCGTGTAGCCCAAAAACCCTAGAATTTTTCACATGTGAGAGAGATAGAGCCCAAAATAAGATATTTCTGTCCTTCTTCTTCTCTTAGACCTTTACTCTCTTTCTTCCAACTTCCCAACTACAGATCGAACGCTTTCTTGATAGATCGAACTTGCGAGTGAGAGTGCGTGCTAAATGAGGCCGAACTGCTTCTTTATATAGCCTTCTCAAGGGGTCGAATTCCCTCCTTTAGCCCGACAAGTAACTGCTAGGGCCATCTTTTACTTCTACAGTTTCCAAGACTTTCTAGACTCAAAATAATGCTTTTTACAATTAATTTTTTCCAATAAGGGTATTATAAACATGATGTTTATTCCTTTGACTCATGACGATAAATCCTAAGACCAAGAAAGCTTAGAACTACAAATAACATGCTTTTACCTACAAGACCGACAATAATGAGCATGAAACACATGCGTTTACCTACAAGACTGACAATAATGAGCATGAAACACATGCTTTAATAATTATAACTTTTTATTTTCTTCTTTTGTTTGTTACATAGCATACATAGTGAAATGAGCACAACATTTATGAATACTGAAACTAGTTACATTTTCAACACTGGATACTTGATTAAATAATGTTTTCAACATTACATACGTGATTAAACATCAAGTATAAGTCGAGATTCAATGGGGGCATGTAAACAAACAACCATTGTCTACATTCAACAATACATAGAACTCATATAATTTCGTGCTCTCACATTGAGATATAAATCAATAGAATTTAGACCATAAATGCCAAACAAGCTGCAATTTTAATTCTTTCCACCAAAGAAAGAATTATTTCTAGTACTGCCACTTTTGATTCAGAAGATACTTTTAATGGATTGCTAAACAACATTACAATGTTGTTAAGGCCCTCATTGTACAAAGTTGTAATTTTAACCATGAGACGATAAATTATTGCATTTGAAGCATCACTTTTTTATTGATGAGTTGATTTTTGTAACTTAACACTAATATATGGGGTTTTAGTGCTAAAGTTTTTATTTGGAGGTCACTCTGCTTGTTTGATAATTGATCAAAAGCCAATTAGTGAATGCATATAAGAAGTTTGTAACAAAGTATTCTTACATACTTATGAAGCATTTCATGAGTATAATTGTTATAGGAATTCTAAGAGCCCTATGTTTTTAAAGTTAAATATAATGTTAGCTATCATAGCTACCGATTCTATAATCCCCATTGGCTCTAACATTCATTCTAATACTCTCAAGTTCATCTCCTAGGTTTCTCAAGTTTTGTTCTCTATTGTTGTCCATGAGAAAATATGGAAATTAACTGAAATCAACATTATTAGTGGAAAATTGTAAACATTTGTTGAAAAGGTAATGGTTACATCTAAGCATAGAAGTTGGATAAGTTAGTCAACCTTCACCTACTATGCATTTTCCTCTCTTTGGATGGTTGAGAGGAAATTATTGATCTCTTAGGATATTCTCAAAAAGAATATAAAAAGTTGAGATTTCTTGGCTCACACTAAAGATAACGGAGAATATACCCAAGGCACTATCAAACACAGAAGGGAAAAATATCAATTGAGGTTTTTAGTTGTTAATGGCTACTAGAGATGTCTTGAATGTTATGTAATGTTATATAGTGAGTAAATGGATTGAGCATGAAAATAAACTGTTTCCTTAAAAAAAAAAATAGAGAAGATACAACAAAGTTTAGGTATAGTGTCTACACTATATACCTAAGTTAGCGGAAAATCACTCTTTCGTATTTAGTTTCGTGCACCCTCTTAGTCAAAAGATAAATGCAAAATTTATGTGTATTTTCGTTTATGGAAATCAATGTAGTGTTTTGCATCTATGATTATGATTATCATTTTCTTTCACACTTGCACAGAAAATTAGTTGTCATTTTTTATTTAATTAATGAGAAAGAATGTCAGCAAGAGAAGGAAGAAACAAAACAGCGACCGTCGTCTTCTTCAACATATGAGTATCAGTTTTGTGGATTGAAGCGTTTGGCGGAAAGCTGAGCATATAATACTGAGTGTTCTTCAAAGATAGTGATGATAATGAGTGCAAGGCACCTCCACCGTCCACGTGAGTCGCAAAGTTCGGCACGACTATATCATTGTTATGGAGTCCCTTCAGAACGATATCGATTTACACTGCATTTTCGACGGTTGTAAACGTGCCTGTCATTCTAGGCGTCCTATTATTGATAGATCCCATAGAAAATTAGAATCCAAATGAGACTGAACATCTCACTACACGTCGACACCTACTGTAACGCGGCTGTAACACGGAGGCGCGTCAATATCTACATCATTAACGGACTGTCGGGAGCCATGGGGTGGAATTTCAAAATCAATTCGCGGATAATTTGACTGTTTTAATGGGATCCAAGACGTCACAATCAATTCTGTTTTTGTTAATTTTGACCACTGGTGAAAATTTTCGATTATATTCGACCATCAAATGGTTTCGCATTTGATTATTCAATCCCATCTCTATCGGGAAGCAGCATGCAGTTTCAGAATTGCGGTGCATTCATTACACTATTTTTCGGGATATTTTTTTTTTAAAACATGGATGGTGGTGAGCTGCAGCTTGGAATTTCAAAATAAACAGACTCATCAATTTTTTAATGTATTTTACGGGCAAATCACCTCCGTTACGCCCTATATTTTACATCCCTGGTGAGGTGTCCCTGATTTTCGATGTGTGGAAATTTTGATGTGATATGTTAACATTAAACTTGGTCAGTGAGAAGTTATGAAAATTCAGCATAGGACGCTGATTTGCAGCGTAGAAGTTGGTTCATATTCTAGAATATATGCTATTATTACGTGCATAATATTTACCTATTGGCATATTTTTTAAGTAGCAAAGGAAACTTCGAGTTAAATCAACAACGTATGTCAGTCAAAGTCTGGAAAGTAAATTATTCGAAGATGTTTAATAGGTGTATAGTCAAAGGATGCAGTGGAATAGGCGATTATTTATGAACGGTTAAATAGCGCTTATTTTATTAATTTTAAATAGCCTGTTGTCTTTACTTTATGTATTGAAGGGTAACTTTCAAGAGGTACAGTATTTTTTTTCGATGTATTTTAATGTTTTTTTATTAAGGAATGTATATTTTCTTTTAATATTATACTTGTATTTTCGCTTAATATTATAGTTAAATTAATGATTAGTTTAAGGTTTTTTATTTTAACGTAAGCTAGGTGAGGGTCTCTTGATTTTTTTAAACTGGTAGTTTAGATTGATTGGCAAGGGGATATGCTCAGCATATGCTTGATCTGAATGCTTACCAATGGTCGTAGTTTGTTAGGTTGTACTGAGTTTTAATAATTTTAAAAAATTTGATGTCCGAACACCCCCAATTTCCTATGGATTTTCAAAGCATACCTAGTTTTAGAAAAATGGCCTTATATCTTGGTTGTGAATGATAGAAACTCTTCAACACTTTTGTGAATAAAATCAAAGTTAATAATAATTTTGTTTCAATAATAATAATATTATTTTTGTTGCAACAGACTTTTTTGTTATATATTTATCAATGGTAGATACAAATAATATCAACCGCGTTAATATTTTTAAAGTGGTTGTACTAATAAATAAAATCTTTAAGAGAGTATTATATTATTTTAATAAAAAACTTAATAATAAATATAAGTTAGATATATGGAAAGTATAATGAAATAGTGATATATACCATGAATTTTTTGAGGATGATTTATGAAAGAGGAAGTAAAGAGTAATTGTTATATTTGAGAGAGTTTTATGAAACATTGTTATTGATTTGTGTATCATTTCCTAAAGTTATATATGTTGTGTAACCTAGACTTGAACCTTGTTTCTAACAACTAGTTAAAATCTCATAAATTTCTTAGTTATTTTTTGCATAAAAATATGAACATGAAAAATTAATATAAAAAATATTGGATAGTTTACCACCTTTCATTTACCATATATCTAATTCTCTTTTACTTTCCTAGCATATCAATAAAGAAAGTGTTTCCCAATTCCTTGGGAAAAGGGTTTCTAGCATATCTTAATAAAGTGGTCACCGGTCCAAAATAAAATACATACGTTTTAAAATAATAAAATGCAATGAAGAGATTTATATTTTTTATTTTTTATTATCCTTTTTTATAAGGGCCATGTCATATTGTCTATCTAAAAATATAAAGATTTACGCTTTTCGTTTCATCCTTGTGTTTTAATTTATGTACGTGATTTGATCCATTTTTCAAAAAAAAAAAGTAGAATAGTCTATTTTGTTATTAAGTTTGTGATAAGTGAAAATTTTGACTTTTTCATCATTCACCTTTTATCATTGAAAATTTGAATATAGAAGACATCTATTAATAATTATAGACACAAGTATGTCATCAAATAAACAACCTTTCACCTATTTTTTTGGTTAACCTTTGTTTTTCTTAACTATGTTGATTTCAATCAATAATATGGATTCATTTAATGCATTGAGAATGTGACCATGTCAATGGAGAAATAATAATTCCATTCCATTCATAAACATATAAATATACGTGAAAGTTATGTGGTTTGACTAACTAAACATATCATTCTTATGGTAATTCTCCAATATTATGGGTTGCCATTAAATACAATCCTTTTGAATTGCTTGAGATTAACTAGCATTAACATATTTTAATTGTAATAAATAGTTATTTTTATAAAAAAGACATTTTCAAAGTGAACATAACATCTCATAAACAATTTAAATGAAACAAATATAAAATGATCTCTACCATAAGATTATGTAAAATTCGATAAATCCAATACTCAAACCTATTTATATTATTAAGCTAAATTGGAAAGGCTTAGTTAACCATTCCACATACTCTACTCTGAAAAAAAATAAAGGTAAAGTAGTATTGTATATACATACTTGAACATATCATACTTAAACATATTATTTGAAATTTATAATAACTTACTTCTTAATAAAATATATTAATAATTATTCTATTTATCAAGCAAATTATATGAACATTGCCAATATTTCATCTCTTAATCAAAACGATTATTACACCTCTGTGGTTATCGTACACATTTGCTGTGAACTATATTGTAACAACATCATTTGATTTGAATAAATAAGTGGCCAGCATTACATTGATCAGTCACAGAATCATCGAAAAATAGAAATCATTCCACACGAAGTATCAGGGAAATGATAATTCGTCAATACTGATCGTAGTTATTACCATCCAATGGGATGATAGGCATAATTGAATAACCTTCTCCGAATGGGTGGTTGACCGGAAAGAAGAAATTGTTTCAAATGAAGTAATGAAAATACAAGTACCGCAGGAAATTTTAATATTGTCGTTTCGGTCTATGTAATATCTGGACACGTAAGATGATATATCTAGACAAATTTTGTTACGGGGAAGTGACCTGAGCATAGGAAGTAGAGGGGAAAACTTTATTTACGTTGGTGAAGGAAAACTTCATTTACTAGGGACTTTATTGTCACTCACTTACATTAAAGAATAGATGAATAATAGATGGATAGAGGGAAAGAGTGTTAGAAGATTTGAGGCACAGATAAAAGATTAACAATAAAAAAAATTAACAATATAAAGACTGCTTTATAATGATAATAAAAATACAATACAGTTGGTAAATGGATATATATTATTTTTAATTATATTGAGAGGTGTAAAAGAATGTTGATAGGAAAAGTATGTAGAATGTAGAAGGCGATAATCAAGCAAAATATATGGACAATGAAATACGGTCAAAATTTGAGTTTGTATATATCTTCTAAAGAATATTGTAGGAGGTTAAATTTAAGAAGTTAAAATAACATAAATGTCCCAAGGCAATGGAAATCCTTGTGGGCACAAGGTACATAACAAAGGAGTTCAATTTCTTTGAGGTTTTTTGAAATGGCATAAAATAAATTTTGAACATGGAAATTATGAGGTTTCTATCAGCTAAAGATATCACTGGCACTTGATAGAAACAAATTTTATCCATAAGTTGTCGTTAAGATGAGAAAAAGGTACACTACAGATAGAATTGTTGTATTGATGATTGTTGTGAAAACATTTGGGAAAAACTCTATGATTGGGACAACTACATGACTTATAAGAAAGTTTAATTTTGCATCTTTGTGAAAGGGTTGTTGGATGGATATGTCATTTACATACAATAATCCTTTGAAAAAGGATTGAAATATTGGTTGAGATGGCTCTCTTAGAACCCACAAATGGTTGACCATATTTAACAATTAAGAAATGAGGCACTTACTCAATTAAATCTATCCCCAAACATTATGGTGCAAACTATTATATTTTATACTCTTAGTTTGAAGAAATGGTATTGTAGCATAGCTTGTTATGTCTTTTATGTCGAGTTGTGTTCCTTGTTCACTCGCACATAATATTCACAAAAAAATACATGGAAATATTGTGCAAAAAGAAATTTAACAAATTTCAAACTTAAATATTGTATAATCTTTTTAAAGAAAATTTGGATATATTTTTTTATTTTTTATTTTTATTATTATTATATAAGAAACTTCAACTAACCTACTTAGTTATTAAAAAGGATCCAACCAATTAAAATAATTTTACTAACTACTTAACGATTATGATTTATATATTGAATCATAATATTAATATTTTAAAATTGGACATAGTCTAACTAATTCACAAAACGACTTTTTTACCTGGAATTTGGTCATACTTTTTTTGGCGAGAATGTGATTTCTTGTTATTTAAAATACGTTTTTGAATGCAAAAATGGATTCAACACAGAGACAAAACATCTAAGATGCTTAAACTTTGCAAATTAAATAAGATAAGCTGAAGAATTTTAAAAATATCTACCTAATTTGGGCAAAATTAACTTTGAAAAATCATGACCATTTTATTTATTAATTATAATATACTTTAAAATTTAATATAAAATCATTTTTAGGCTTAAATTTTATATAGTGTTTTTTAAATAATTGAAAAAGACTTAATAAAAAAAATCAGTTTTCCCTTATGATTTAAAATTTCAATTACTGGATTTATTAATATATTCTAAATTTATTAAAAATAATAATATATTTAATTATTAAAATAATTCAACCCTGATGTCTTGGTCATTAAAGAAAATAAATGGAATGCATTAATTATAATGAACTTTTTTGATATGAAGCAAAACTTCAAGAGCTCTTGGAAATCTCTTCTTACAAAATGCTCTCTGAAAATCCTATTAATGTTGTCACTAACTTGATCACCCTAGTCATTAGAGCCTCGCACATTGATCTTGTTATGAAGAAGTGGCTAATCCCTTAGCATCCCATAACCCCTAGAATCTATATGCACCCAAAGATACATGCAAAGGATATTCGCTTAAGATCCATAGTTAGTACAATTAGGGCCCCTACTCATGCCCTCTCTTGCTGCTTAGCCTCAAAAGTTAAATCCTTTGGTGAAACTATTGATTCTTTCATTAATAATTACTCCAATTTTGATGCAGGAGCATCTGGTCGACAGGGCACAGACCGAGAAGTGCAGAACAGGTTTCCGAAGAAGATTGGGGAAAGTGATTAATTCTACAGAAGGACAGCAAGACTGTCCTAGTTTTTTCATTATTATCATTTTTGCTCTTTAAGGATTAGACTACAGCATTTAGTGATTAGCTTAAATGACTTGTTAACTTGTTCCTGTTACAATTGTAATAACCGGTCCTAACTATAAATGTTAAGGGCTTGTAGTATAGATTTTGAATTAAGATTATTAGACTAATTAGGCAAAAGACCATAAATTACTGTAGGCATCAAACTATTGCGAGACAGCAAGCACAGGTAAACAAAAAATAGCCAAACCATGTAACTGGAGTAACTGCCAGGTAACTGTAATCTGGAACTAACTAACAGTTACCTAACCACTGAGTTACGGTATAAGAAGAGAGGGAAAATACATGTAAAAGGTTCTGGAGTACGATATTGAAATAAGAGAAAAACAACAGAATATTATTTTTCCTTCATATATATTATTCAGTGCATCCTAACCAATTTACAGATTGTGATTCTATGTCCTCAAAACATATTTTGCATCTACAGGAATTCTTGTCAACGCATCTATTCTGAATGTGAACCGTGACAGCATTCCACACAGCATCCACGCACAAAACATTCTATTTCCAATTACTGTTTATATCCATCCATTGCAAAGTAACTTTGTAACCAAATTTCATTAAGTCGAGAGGCCAATGCATGCATACATACAGTTCTGTTCATTATAATAATTTGCAGGTCAAACAGTGACAGGGTAACTCCAAATACAAACGTCCCATAACCAGCCGAAGCGAAGTCAAGTGAAGAACAAAAGGAGTCGAGCAGTCGAGCCAGAAAGAGCCACGACCTCAAACCACAGGTAAGCAACCACGCCGAAACCCAAAAAAGGAATTATTACATTTGCTGTGTAAACAAAAGTTTTATCCAGACATAACATTGCCAACGGCCGAGGGAGCGAGAGCTCACAAGGCTAACCAAGCATGACTGTGGAAAGAACTATAGACGAAGAGCAAAGGACTGAAACAGTTATCTACAAATACCACAGAAACCCTCTGAAGATTACAGAGTGGGTCGAGCCCCTTAAATACTTGACTCATTAACAGAATACAGACACCCATGGCAAACAAATCTCGTGCAGACCAAAAGACACAGAGAAAGGTGAAATAGAAACAGAGCTACCCGAAAAGATAAGCGGTCGAATCCCCTGCAAGGCCACGGAGCCGGTTACCTGCAACCACCGTGACAAACAGTGTTAGGTCGCGGACATAAACAAGCTTATGCAAAGGTGAATAAGCCACGAGAGCCGAATAGACAGAACAGAAGAAAGAAATAGGACCTTACCAGTTGTAACCAGGTCCATAAACCGCTGAGTGCTCAGTGACAACCTAACCACAGAGGAGCTGTGAAGGGTTAGGCGAGCGTTCAAGTTGGAAACATAAATATATAGCATGCAACAATTTCTTACCTGAATCGACGGAGTTGGGCGATGGTTTGGAGCCAGAGACGAAGCTGCAACTGTGAGTTCCCCACCAAGACGGAGGCGAAGTGTTGAACAGAACCCATAAGCAGAACCGAACACCATAACAGAGCCACAGAGGGCGGAGTGTTGCAGAGAGTGACAGAATTCATAGGCAGAACCAAACACCAGAACAGAGCCACAGAGGGCGGAGTGTTGCAGAGAAAACCAAGCTCATGCACAGAGCCGAACAACAGCATAACCACAGAGCCCAACAAACAGTGAAAATGACCGAATGACCACGAACAATCCGGAGTAAAGGCAAGTGAGATTAGGGTTTTGTCAAATCCCAAGGCGGACAGGTGGAGCGTGGAGAGGCGGAGAGGTACATGCGGGTTGATTAAATATCAACTAACCATTAATTACACAATCACAAAATATCCCATTGCAATACAATCACACAAGGTCCACGTAAGGAGCGGAGGAGAAGGCCACGTGGGCTGGGTCCCCATCAATTGGTATCAGAGCAGTTTTCTTTAGTAAGAGAAGATGGCAGAAGGACAAGTGCCAAGACGAGGACGTGGAAGAGGTGCACGAAGAGGAGCAGATGAAGGATTACGAGAACAAATTAGAGTTCTTACAGCTCGCTTGGAAGCAGTAGAAGCGGGTAGACGAAGAGACCCAGAACTGGGAGACACCAGTGAAGAAGAGGTGATGACAGCTGCAGAGGGGTCTGATGAGGAAGCTCCAGAATTGAGGTTGCTGCGACAGGTTTTGATGGCCAGCAGCAAACCAAAGACAGAAATCTCAAATTATGATGGCAGTCTGTCTGCAGAAGTCCTGTTGGACTGGATAAGCGAACTGGACAAATATTTTGAAAATGAAGAAGTCAGTGAGGATAAGAGGGTTAAGTTCGCTGCCACTAAGTTGAAGGGACACGCACTATTATGGTGGGACAGTGTCCAAGCAGACAGAAAGAAGATGAACAAGACGCCGATACGACTATGGTCTCGGATGATAGCGAAGTTGAAGGGCAGATTTCTGCCGAAAGATTACCAGGTGGAATTATATCGGCGAGTTCAGAGTCTAAGACAGAAAGGAATGACAGTTAGAGAGTATACAGAAGAATTTTACAGAGTAAATTTACGTGCTGGCTACACTGATGATAACCCAGAAAAAACAGCAAGGTACGTAAATGGATTAAGGATGGAGATACTCGATGAAATTAATATTCTTTCTCCCCGGAATATTGAAGAAGCCTTTCAGAGCGCTGTTAAGGCGGAGGAAAAGATTAACAGAAAACAGAACAGCAGAAGAGGGAGAGGAAGTAGCAGAGGACGAGGACAGTCCTACGGAAGAGGTAAGGGTGCTGCAAACAGCGAAGAAAGCAGCAGTTCAAAAGCTTCAGGGACGACTGAGAAAGGAGATAGCACCAGAGGAGGTCGGTCATACCAGAGAGGAAGAGGAAATGGCCGCGGAAGAGGGGCGAATGTCCAGTGCTACAGGTGCCACAAGTGGGGGCACAGAGCCTTTGAATGTCCAGAAGCTGAACAAGCTGGTCAGAGGGGAACGCTGATGGCACAGCCTGAGGAAGCTGAAGCACAACCCCGGGAAGTGGAAGACATGGCAGAAACGGGGGAAGCTTTAATTTTGAATAAAGTGTTGATAAAGCCAACCAAGGAAGTGGTTGAGACAACCCAGAGGAAGGCACTATTCCGGACAGTTTGTAAGTCGCATGGAAAGTGCTGTAAGGTAATTATAGACAGCGGAAGCACTGACAACTTGGTAGCCACGGAAATGGTAGAAAAGCTGGGGTTGAAGCGGATGAAGCACCCCACACCTTATAAGGTGTCGTGGCTGCAGAAAGGACACCAGTTGTTGGTCGATGAACAATGTGAAGTGGAGTTCCGCATTGGCAAGTATCACGACACAGTGGTCTGTGATGTCATGCCAATGGATGTGTGTCACATACTGCTCGGAAGGCCATGGCAGTATGACAGGAAGGTGACACACGATGGCAAAACAAATTGTTATAAATTTACGAAGGATGGGGTCAAACATACTCTTGTACCCATCAAGGAGGAAGATACAGCTGAATCCAGTGGGACAAAAGCATTATTACTTGGAGGAAAGCAGTATATAAAACAGATTGGAAAAAATGAGATTAATTTTGCAGTGGTAAGGAGAATGAAGCCAGTATTATTGAGCGTGGAAAGGACAGAATTGCCTAAGGAGATCCAGGAGCTGTTAGAAGAATTCAATGAAATTGCGGCTGAGGAGTTACCTGATAAGTTACCTCCCAAGAGGAGCATCAGCCACCATATTGACTTTATACCCGGATCAAGTTTACCGAATAAAGCAGCATACAGAATGAGCCCCAAGGACAATGAAGAGGTACGCAAGCAAGTGCAGGAATTGTTAGACAAGGGACTGATGAGAGAGAGTTTGAGCCCCTGTGCGGTACCTACAGTCCTTGCGCCCAAGAAGGGGGGAGAATGGCGAATGTGCACAGATTCGCGGGCCATAAACAAGATCACCATTCGATACAGGTTTCCCTTGCCTAGAATGGATGATATGATGGACTGTCTTAGTGGAGCAGCGTATTTTACTAAGATCGATCTGAAAAGTGGGTACCATCAGATCAGGATAAGAGAGGGAGATGAGTGGAAGACAGCCTTCAAGACCAACGAAGGGCTGTACGAATGGCTGGTCATGCCATTTGGATTGAGTAATGCTCCAAGCACTTTTATGAGATTGATGAACGAGATGTTAAAAGAGTTTATAGGCAAATTTGTAATAGTCTATCTGGATGATATTTTGATTTTCAGCAGGACGAGAAGAGAACACCTTCAGCATATCCGAAGGGTGTTCGAAAAGCTACAGCAGAACCAACTGCTGGTAAATTTAAAGAAATGCACTTTCTTGCAGAAGGAGTTGATTTATCTGGGATTCGTGGTAGCAGAGAATGAGTTGAAGATGGATCCAGAAAAGATTGAAGCGATCATGAGTTGGCCGTCACCCAAGAGTTTGTTCGAGGTACGTAGTTTTCACGGTTTAGCAAGTTTTTACCGGAAGTTTATCAGGAATTTTAGTGAGATCTGCGCACCCATGTTGGAGACCATCAAGAAGGCCAGTCAACCTTTTTGCTGGACTAAGGCGGCAGAAAACAGTTTCCAACTCCTGAAGCGTAAGATAATGGAAAGGCCAATCTTGAGACTGCCCGATTTCAGCAAACCTTTTCAGGTTCGGTGTGATGCCAGCGGGACAGCTATTGGCACTGTACTCAGTCAAGAGGACAGACCAGTGGCATTCTTTAGTGAGAAGCTGAATGAGAGTCGGCAGAAGTATTCGTCATATGATAAGGAATTTTATGCAGTGGTTCAAGCCTTGAAACATTGGAGGCACTACTTGCTAGGAAATGAGTTCGTTTTGTTCTCTGATAATTCTGCTTTGCAGTATATAACTCAGCAGCACAAACTGAACCATAAACATGCCAAGTGGGTGGAGTACCTACAGAGTTTCACCTTTGTGTTGAAACACATAAGTGGGCAGGCCAACAAAGTGGCGGATGCTTTGAGTAGAAGAGCCCTGCTCTTACAGGAAAGTGGCATACAGGTGATGGGATTTGAATACTTGAAAGATTTATACCAGATGGACACGGATTTCAAGGAAGCTTTTGAAGCATGCCAGAATCCCGTATTGAGAAATACAAGCCCATGGCTAGATTACAATCTACAGGAGGGATTGTTGTTTCGAGGGGGATAGCTGTGTGTTCCAGATTGTTCGATGAGGGAAAATCTGGTGAGAGAGAAACACAGTGGTGGACTAGCGGGACATTTTGGCGTCAATAAGACAGTGGAGCAGCTCGCGCATTTTTATTACTGGCCAAGGATGAACCGAGACGTACAGCGATATATAACCAGGTGTAAAATCTGCCAACTAGCAAAGGGACACAGCCAGAACACGGGGCTGTATACACCTCTACCTGTTCCAAGCAGACCGTGGGACTCAGTCAGCATTGATTTTGTCCTAGGATTGCCTAGAACACAGAGGGGATATGATTCGGTGATGGTAGTGGTGGACAGGTTTTCAAAGATGGCTCATTTCATTCCTTGCCGGAAGACAAGCGACGCCACGAACGTGGCACATCTTTTTTTTACAGAAGTAGTTCGACTACATGGCTTACCAAAAACTATTGTTTCAGACAGGGATGTGAAATTTACAGGACATTTTTGGCGCACCCTGTGGAAAAAGCTGGGCACACAATTAAACTTCAGCTCTGCGTATCACCCGCAGACTGATGGACAGACAGAGGTGGTAAACAGGAGTTTGGGCAACTTACTACGCAGCTTGACGGGAGAAAACTCACGTTTGTGGGACCGAGCTCTTGCCCAGGCAGAATTCGCTTATAACGATTCGCCAAACAGGAGTACCGGTCTTAGCCCATTTCAAATCTTGTATGGTATGCATCCGCGAGGAATACATGAGTTACGAGATTTGGGACAGCTAGAAAGAAGGAGTGCAGACGGGGAAGATTTTGCAGAAGCAATGAGTGAGCTGCATGAAAAGGTCAAGACAAGACTACAGGACAGCACGCAGAAATATAAACAACATGCAGACATAAGGCGGCGAGAGGTAAACTTTGAAATTGGGGACGAAGTCCTTGCACATTTGCGCCGGGAACGGTTTCCTAAAGGCACGTACAACAAACTGAAGTTTAAAAAAATCGGCCCATGTAAAATTCTGCGAAAATTCTCAGCAAATGCATATGAAATTCAGCTGCCACCTGATATAGGCATATCACCCATATTCAATGTGGCAGACCTGTTTCCATACCATGCCCAAGTAGAGGAAGGACGAGTGGTACAGCCACAACGGGACACCCAGTTCGAGGACAATCTTTGGAAGAAACAGTTACCATCGGTCAAGACTCATGAGATAGAAGGAATCATCAGCACGCAGGTGGCCAAAAAGACACGCAGAAAGGAATATCTGCGTTATCTCGTTAAATGGAAGGACCGTCCAATGGAGGACAGTTCTTGGCTTGACGAGATGCAGATCCGAAAAGCAGGTTACTCGGTGGAAGAACTCATGGAACGGAGCCATGAGAACTCTCTTTTACCCCGGCAGCCTGATGCAGGAGCATCTGGTCGACAGGGCACAGACCGAGAAGTGGCAGAACAGGTTTCCGAAGAAGATTGGGGAAAGTGATTAATTCTACAGAAGGACAGCAAGACTGTCTTAGTTTTTTCATTATTATCATTTTTGCTCTTTAAGGATTAGACTACAGCATTTAGTGATTAGCTTAAATGACTTGTTAACTTGTTCCTGTTACAATTGTAATAACCGGTCCTAACTATAAATGTTAAGGGCTTGTAGTATAGATTTTGAATTAAGATTATTAGACTAATTAGGCAAAAGACCATAAATTACTGTAGGCATCAAACTATTGCGAGACAGCAAGCACAGGTAAACAAAAAATAGCCAAACCATGTAACTGGAGTAACTGCCAGGTAACTGTAATCTGGAACTAACTAACAGTTACCTAACCACTGAGTTATGGTATAAGAAGAGAGGGAAAATACATGTAAAAGGTTCTGGAGTACGATATTGAAATAAGAGAGAAACAACAGAATATTATTTTTCCTTCATATATATTATTCAGTGCATCCTAACCAATTTACAGATTGTGATTCTATGTCCTCAAAACATATTTTGCATCTACAGAAATTCTTGTCAACGCATCTATTCTGAATGTGAACCGTGACAGCATTCCACACAGCATCCACGCACAAAACATTCTATTTCCAATTACTGTTTATATCCATCCATTGCAAAGTAACTTTGTAACCAAATTTCATTAAGTCGAGAGGCCAATGCATGCATACATACAGTTCTGTTCATTATAATAATTTGCAGGTCAAACAGTGACAGGGTAACTCCAAATACAAACGTCCCATAACCAGCCGAAGCGAAGTCAAGCGAAGAACAAAAGGAGTCGAGCAGTCGAGCCAGAAAGAGCCACGACCTCAAACCACAGGTAAGCAACCACGCCGAAACCCAAAAAAGGAATTATTACATTTGCTGTGTAAACAAAAGTTTTATCCAGACATAACATTGCCAACGGCCGAGGGAGCGAGAGCTCACAAGGCTAACCAAGAACGACTGTGGAAAGAACTATAGACGAAGAGCAAAGGACTGAAACAGTTATCTACAAATACCACAGAAACCCTCTGAAGATTACAGAGTGGGTCGAGCCCCTTAAATACTTGACTCATTAACAGAATACAGACACCCATGGCAAACAAATCTCGTGCAGACCAAAAGACACAGAGAAAGGTGAAATAGAAACAGAGCTACCCGAAAAGATAAGCGGTCGAATCCCCTGCAAGGCCACGGAGCCGGTTACTTGCAACCACCGTGACAAACAGTGTTAGGTCGCGGACATAAACAAGCTTATGCAAAGGTGAATAAGCCACGAGAGCCGAATAGACAGAACAGAAGAAAGAAATAGGACCTTACCAGTTGTAACCAGGTCCATAAACCGCTGAGTGCTCAGTGACAACCTAACCACAGAGGAGCTGTGAAGGGTTAGGCGAGCGTTCAAGTTGGAAACATAAATATATAGCATGCAACAATTTCTTACCTGAATCGACGGAGTTGGGCGATGGTTTGGAGCCAGAGACGAAGCTGCAACTGTGAGTTCCCCACCGAGACGGAGCCGAAGTGTTGAACAGAACCCATAAGCAGAACCGAACACCATAACAGAGCCACAGAGGGCGGAGTGTTGCAGAGAGTGACAGAATTCATAGGCAGAACCAAACACCAGAACAGAGCCACAGAGGGCGGAGTGTTGCAGAGAAAACCAAGCTCATGCACAGAGCCGAACAACAGCATAACCACAGAGCCCAACAAACAGTGAAAATGACCGAATGACCGCGAACAATCCGGAGTAAAGGCAAGTGAGATTAGGGTTTTGTCAAATCCCAAGGCGGACAGGTGGAGCGTGGAGAGGCGGAGAGGTACATGCGGGTTGATTAAATATCAACTAACCATTAATTACACAATCACAAAATATCCCATTGCAATACAATCACACAAGGTCCACTTAAGGAGCGGAGGAGAAGGCCACGTGGGCTGGGTCCCCATCAAATTTCATTCAAAAGGATAATACCATTCATTTTGACCTCATTGACATCATGGCGAGCTTTGATGTCATCTCCCTCTTCACCAAAACCATTGTTCGAGCGATATTGGAATTAATCTCCAAGTTAGTTGATTGTAAAAACCTTAGCCTCAATAAAATTACTTTAACATCTACCTTATCCTCCTACAAAGGGATTTATTATGACCAAATAAAAGGAACAATAATGGGATCTTCCCCATCTTTGATTGTTGCCAATATCTTTATGGAGCATTTCAAGAATTTAGCCCTCAATTCTTGGCATTAGAAACCTAAATGCTCATACTATATTATAGCCAGTACTTTTTATAGAGTGGCATCATGGGATTCCTTCACTCCAAGTTTTCCTTCATCACCTCAAAAGACTTTCATTGCAGATCAATTCATTATGGAATTAGAAGAGCACTCATCCCTTCCCTTTCTATATGTCATTGTCTTTGGTATTTTTGATCATTCCCTATCCTTCCAATTGTATCACAAGAAAACTCACACTCATCATTACCTCCATTCTTACTCTCATCATCACCCCACTCAGAAGTTTGTCATCCTAAAAACTCTATTCAATAGAGGAGCCAAAATTTTGGACCTACAATCTATATCCAAAAAAAGAGCTCATATAACCAAATTCATTATTAAGAATGACTACTCTACACCCCAAATCAATAGAGCCTTCAAATTTACCTCTCCTTACCACCCCCAAGGATCCCATGCCCTCTCCTAGAGCTCTAATTTCTCTTCCTTATATAACAAGTACGAGAGGCAACATCTCAAAATTCTTAGCAAAAGAAGGATGTTAAAATTGTATTTAAACCTAGTAAAACATGAAATTTTTTATTTAGATTTTGTATATATAAACTAGATCCAATGTTATGCCCCATAGTCTACAAAATTCCTTGTTTCGGTGGTAATTCCTACATTGGCCAAACTTGTAGGTCCTTTAAAATTTAGTTAAAGGAGCACATCATTGATATGACCAACTGTTGGGTCTTGAACTAAGTTGTGGTTGAGGAATCCTTCAAAATAAAACACCTCATCAGCTTTGACTAAACAAAATTCTTGGCTCCTACCCCTCTTGAGCCAACCCGCCTTTTTCGAGAAGCCTGAGAGATTGAAAATAAATCTAAAATATTCAGTGATGAATATGGGTATAATCTTATCTACTTTTAGAAACTTATTATCCAACATCTAATTCATCGAAATATCCTCATGTATATAACTCCCTTCCCTCTTCCCTCTTCCCACTCCTCCTCCCTAGCCCCCGCCCTTGAGTCTCTCCTTGTCTATTAATTGAATTTGTTTCCCACCCCCTAATTCTTTTCAAAAGAAATATTCCCTCGATGTTACCCCCCTCCCCCTTACTTTCTCCTTCTCTTTTCCTCCTTCCTTAATCTTAAGTTTTGTTAGATATATGATCCAAAGTATATAAATTAATATTTAGCTCTTTAGAGTCATCTTATAATATCTAATTTTTATAAAAGATATGACATCTAGAAAGGTGTCGTTTCTTATGAACTAATTTAGAAAAATAGTTAGGGGTGTTGTTACAAGTGCATTAAATGTAAATGGACATGCGTAAATGAAATAAGTGATCCATAGCAAAATTAGTTTAGGATACAAGCTTATTTAAACTTTGTTTCTCTCCACTTGCAAGAGTGTTGAGTGATTGTGTGTATGCTCTTGAGAATTTTATGTAATTTTTCTTTTTCTTATTAATATATTTAAATGCTATGATTTCCATATTCAAACCATAACATTAACATTTCAAAATTGAATATAAAATCTTTATGTATCAATGTTGAACCACAATATTGGTTTGAAAAATCCACCCAAAATTGTTCATT
Source organism: Pinus tabuliformis (assembly GCA_031772625.1). NCBI lineage: Eukaryota > Viridiplantae > Streptophyta > Pinopsida > Pinales > Pinaceae > Pinus > Pinus tabuliformis. The sequence goes on from CM062806.1 coordinate 135,722,560, forward strand.
ATGATTGATATGGAGGAAATATATTAAAGAATCATTTTAAGACCTAATTTATTTAGCATTTAAAAAAATTAACTAATCTATTTAAATATAAAAGAAAAATAATTAAACTACTCAATTGTTATGATTTCCATATTAAAAGATATATTAACATTTCATTGATTATAAATGAGTTTTAAAATTGATTATAGAAATAGTTTTAAATTATGATTCGCATATTGTAACATAATGTTAAGATTTTTTTAATTATCAAATCATTTAATAGTTTATAAAATTAGTTTGAAATTTAACTTTTATCGAACAGTTTTAAAATGAGTAAAAAAATTTAGATTAAAAAAATTACGTTATTTGTTTTTCAATTATTTGAACAAAATTTAATTAATAGATAAAGATATTTTCTTCTTGAAATGGCTGAAACTTTAGCAACAAATTAAAATGGAGAACAATAACATAATATTGAATAAAATCTAAAGTGAGACATTTATGAGTTGGAAATTCTTAAAAAACACTTGATTCAGGAAAGAGAAGCATCTAAGGTTTTGAATGAGATACTCAAAACTGAAAAAGACAATATACCTCTACACATTGTCATTGGTACAAAAAGTATTATAAACTTAAAGTTCAAAACAAGTTTCTTAAAAATTGGGTTAGAGGATTATAAGGCAGAATTCTAATTAAAAAACTGAGGACCATGTTTGGCATTAAAAAAAAAAAGGTACTAGCTTTGATGTACTTGCACATGCCTCAATAATCATTCCATAAAGGAGGAAGGAAGAACGAATTTTTTAATTTTTGGTGCATGAGGACATGCAAAACCTTTGGTGTGGAGGAATTTTGAAGTTTAGAATTGTGTCCTTTTAACTATCCTTTTTGCCATCTCATTTCACCTTTTTGCCAATATTCTATAACAAAAGAAACACAATTGAGGTTAAGTTCAACTCCTACAAAGGTATTAATCATCCATATTTAAATTCTAGGTTTCTTAGTGAATTATAACCAAAGCATCCTTACAACAACTAAATCATGAGTATCTTGTAACTGATATTTGTTTATGCAGCATAATCCATTCTTGAATTGCATGCTTGTTTCCATTATACATCTAATATTTGCAACCTTTTCCACGTGAAGGACCCAATAGCCCATTTGGGAATATCAGCTATTCTATTTCTAGAGGGGGTAGATCTAGAGAACACAATGAAAACTATCATAAATTGCCTTTGTTGGGTTGTATTTAATGAAATACCACTAGAATTTTCTACTAAAGTAAATCAATTGATCAATTTGAAGCTTGAAGGTAGTGTTGAATAGGTGTTGCAAGGTATCTCTATAACACTATCTATCTACATGATTTTAATGCCATGAGATGGTGTCTCAATAACACTATTATCTAGTGATAGGTGTTATATGTAGATAGTTTTCTCATGTCCTACAGGAAATCATATCATTATATTTCTATGAAATCTCGGAATGTGTTCAAATTTTGTCTCAAATAAGGAAGTAAGTATGTAATCTTAAATTTATCTATGTTGTAATAAGATCAAGAATAAGGTTGTCATTTCAACTATTTGAGATCTACCATGTAAGTTTACTTTACTACATGAAATTCTTGACTTGTTAGATCCCAACTAGTTAGGGTTGAATTTATTTTTTTGTAATGAAATTATGAATAAAGTTGTCATTTTAATCATTGAAATCTACCATGTAAGATTTATTCACTACATCAAATTGTTTATTTGTTAGAGCCCAACTTATTAGGATTATGAAAAGTCCTCTTTCATGACAATATTTATGAATGCTCTATTCTTGCTCAAAGAATTACATATTACATAAAGGTGGAAAATAAATGAGATGCAACTGAATGGTTTCTGTTTTAAAATCTATGGAGGGAGTATAAAATCATTTTCAATTGTGCTCAAATATTTTGGAGCACCCACTAAAGTGATTAATTTTCCTACTAGTTAATTCCATTTCTACTATCCCAATGCTTCTAGAAGTCCCTCTCAAAAGTAATCTCTTAACTATCTTGGAGGCAAATTGATTACTTGATTGGAACCCAGGGATTACAATTTTATTAGGAGCAAGGGATGAGAAAGCTTCATATTCTTCAATATATACCGCAAATTAAAAGCATATTGAACAATTCCCTTTATGTTTAATTGATACCACAATCACTCGAGCATTTGTAAGGGTTTTGAGACCTTTTTCAATGAAATTTTTCTTCTTCTTAAAGGTATGTTCTCAATTAAAGAAATTAAAGAAACTGTGAAAATGATGCATTGGAAGTATTTTCTATTTTAGTTCCTAATAATGCCTTGCTAATGTGAAGATCTTTGTATTTTCTTGACTCAATATTAGTCGCATTTGACTTCCTAGAATTTATTTTTGTTGTGTTTATATTTCTATCCTTGAAGTTGGTGATCTACTGTGTGTGTGGTAGGAAGTATTAACTACTAAGCATTCTCAAAGGTGATATTGATGGATGACTAACTTTAATGTCCCTACTTGACACTTTAGTATTAGAAGATCATGCAAAGAAATTGTTAATCAATATTAAAGGGAAGATGATTAACATGCAATTTTCGTGAATTGTCATATAATTATTGCATTTTGGCCCCCAATAATATATTTGAGGCTACTTTTTGGTTGTTGCTTGCGGATCTTCCCTTCAGCTTAGAAAAACATCGAGGATAAATGTCCATTGCATTAGCATTGGACATAATCAAAGAGGAATTCACCAAAATCAATAGAGGAGATGGGATATATTGGTACAATGAGTGGATAATTGCTAAAGAAACACCGAGGCACCATAATTTCTTCTGTATTTAGATTCGATCGAGATTAGCTAGTCACAAAAGGTACCTTTTTTCCAAATATTTTCATGTATACATAAATACTAAAAACACAATTTCAAACTAATTATTCAAACTAATAGTTATCTAATAGTCATAATCTATTACTAAATAGTATAATACGATCAATATTATAGGACATAACTATAGGGTCTTACTGTGAGGGGCATTGCAACAATATATGTACACTTCTCATCATATTAGACAATCATCTCTTAGAGTGTGATATCCATCTAACAAAATGTACTCCAAGAGGCCATTGTGGGATTGAAATTTTTTCTTTCAGTGGACGAGTGGTGATATATTTTCTTAGGCATTAGTGTTCTTCTTCGCTAAGGTTTTGACACTACTGACAGCTAGTACCTTCATTCAACCAAGTGAGGTACTCATCTTGAGAAGTTGAACCATTTTGTCTCCAAAATCCAATATGATGATGGATCAATATCATGATCCTAAAACAATAGGTCATAATAGCGAGGAACTTTTACTGTGGGAAAAATAATATCCAAATTTAAGGAACATGACTCTTTTAGAACAAGAAATAAGGATATTTTTTACACTAACCTCTTTTTGTCCATTTGTTTTCATAAGTTATTTATTGCTTGAAAATTTTAACGTGTAACTTAGTTGGTATGATTGTGCCTAAGGTTTTGTTGAAGGTTGAATACTAAGTTCCTAAGGTGTTATTTTCTATGGTAACATTTTATTTTCTCTATTTATACAGGTCATCTAACCGCATAGTGGCCAATATTGAATGTTGAGATATATGTCATATAAATATTTTATAGTCTACTTTATTTTGTACTCAAGTATTCATCGTATTTCATGTCTTATACTTTTCATTGTATCTTCCTTCATTTTTAGAAGAGGAACTCAATATTGATGGTAAGAAGCGACAATTAAAGAAAGGGGAGAACAATAACACTGGAGCGAAAAATGCAAAATCAGAGAGAGTAGAGAATCTGTCTAGTGATAACCTTAGAGCCAATATCTTGCATAAGAAACACTCATAGAGACTGATGTTCAAGCCTTCGGAGTTGGTGAATTCACTTTCAATGCTTTGGAAATAGAGTGATAATGCTTGGAAATGATGAAGCGATATTTCATGTGTAAATTTTAGTTCAATCGATATTAAGTTGGAAACTTGTATTGTAATACTTGATATTTTAAATAATAAAATTTATATGGTTGAAAGTATTTTTATTTGCACTTGATATTATTTAGCCTTGTAATTAACATATGTAACATTGTGTTATCATATTAGATAAACATCCACATTGTATGACATTTTTTTAAAATTTAATGGCAAAATCATATTAATTAATTTATGTTGATTAATAATGAACACATAAAATTAATCTAAAACTACTAAATTTGTAGTTTATATTAATTAATGTTGAACACGAATAAAATGAATATGTGACTAAATTAGTCGTTTATAATGATTATGAATGAAATTAAATGAAACGAATAGAATCTACTAAATCCATCGTTTATATAATGAATATGAAAATACCAAAAAAGATAAATGACTATCGCAAATGATAAATTTTTTATTAAAATAATAACTAAATTTTGCATATATACGACTACTAATAGCTAATTTACAGTATCTTATAACACGAATAAAATTTAGTCATATTTCTCTAGTCATTAATTGGTTTCAAATGATGACTAAAATTTGCATATATATAACTATTAGTAGCTAATTTACAATATATTATAACACGATCAACATTTTGGTCATATTTATTTTGTCATTAATTGGTTTTCTCAAGAATTCATATAGTAATATATTTTGTTGTATGTTTGATCATTAATTGCGACAATTAATGACTAAACTAATAAAACGTTAGTGACCAAATTTATGAGTAAATATACTATTAGATGGTAAAATTGAGGAAACCAATTAATGACTAACCTAAAAATGACTAAAAGTTGGTCATTTTATAAGATACTATAAATTAGCTACAATTGGTCATCAACTAAAAAATGGTCATTTATATGCAAATTTTTAGTTGTTTTTTTAGTAACTATTTAGTCATTTTGTACTAGTTGATGAAAGGAATTGATCCTAAAACTTGTGACAAACTAGTTAGACAACCTCAGACAAGTATGAATCCTAATCTGAGAGAAATTGTTAAGGAGGATTTACAAAATTTACTTAATGTGAATTTTATCTATCCAATGTCAGATAGTCAATGGGTGTCACCTTTAGTGATTGTCCATCATAAAAATGGAAAATGGAGAGTGTGAATTTACTATAGGGGATTAAACAAAGTTACTTTAAAAGATAATTTTCCACTACCTTTTATAGATCATGATTTGGATAACTTGGCAGGAAAAAAGTATTTTTCATTTTTAGATGGTTTTTGTGGATACAATCAAATCCAACAAACACTAGAGGGTCAAGATAAAACTACTTTTATATGTCCATGGGAAACATATTCCTATAGGGTTCTTCTCTTTCAATTATGTAATTCACCTGCCACATTTCAAAAAGAAACCTTAGGTTTTTTTCTGATGTAATTCATGATTGTGTGGAAGTGTACATAGATGATTTTATTGTGTATGGTGATACTTTTGAAGAAGCCATGAAAAATTTGGAAAAAACTATTCTTAGATGTAAAGAGAAATAACTTTCATTAAGCCATGAGAAATGTTTTATGGTGTTCAACAAACGGATTGTTTTAGGCCACCATATTTTGAGTGGTGGAATTAAGGTGGATATATCTAAGGTAGAAATAATTTTCAAATTTTCAATTCTTCTTTGTCAAAGATATGTTAGACTTTTTCTTGGATTTACTGGATATTATAGGAGATTCATATAAAATTTCACAAAAATAGCCTGTCCACTTCTCTAACTCCTTACAAAATATTGTGACTTTGCTTGGAATTCTGACTGTGAGGAAGCATTTGAGACATTGAAGAAAAAGATTAATGAAGCACAAATTGTAAGAGGACCTAATTGGGATCATCCTTTCCATAATTCTACTGATGCTTCAGATACAACTATAGGATTTTCCTTGGGAAAAAAATATTTAACTCATTATGCCATGTACTATACAAGTAAAATTTTGGCCCCCGCAAAATTAAATTACACTCGAATAGAAAAGGAATTTTTAGTTGATGTTCATGCCATTAATCAATTTCATCATTACATCACTGGTTAGGAAACTTTCATTCGTATATGTCATTATTCCATCAAATATCTAATGAACAAACCAATCATTAATGGTAGAATTACAAGGTTGTTGCTATTATTACAGGAATTCAACATTACTATTCTTGATAGAATAGGAATACAAAATATAGTTGTTGATTTTCTTTCCAGAATGCATAATAATAATGAGGATGTTCCTCTAGCAGATAAATTTCTTGATCAATATATTTTTGCAGTATCTACTAAAACACCTTGGTTTATAGATATTGCTAATTATTTGGCTATAGGAAAGTTACCTCCACAACTGTTAGCTAGAGAAAATCCAAAGCTAATCAAAACCAGTTCACCTTATTCCTAGATAGATGGAGAATTATACAAAACAGGACCTGATTTAATTATCCGAATATGTGTTCGAGAAGAGGAAGTATCTAAAATATTGAAAAATGCTCATGATGAGCCATGTGGATGATATTTTTCTAGTAAATGTATTGCTTACAAAATCCTTCTTTTGGGATATTATTGGTCATCCATTTTCAAGGATGCCAAAGAATATGTTAAAATATGTGATGGTTGTCAAAGAATGAGAAAGCCCATTCTATCAGATGAGATGTCTCTACAACCATATGCAGTCGTAGAGCCCTTTCAAAAATGGGATCTAGATTTCATTGGACCAATAAATACTCCATATAAACAAAAAAGTTGCATACTTGCTTGCACGGATTATGCTACAAAATTGGTAGAAGCTAAACCTCTTTTATTTGCAATTGAAAATGTTGCAGTTACATTTCCTTTTTAGGATATATTTACTTTTTTTGGTGTTCCAAGAGAAATTGTAACATATCAAGGTATCCAATTTCCATCAAAGTTGATACAAAATGTCATAGAGCAATACAAAATCAAGCATCAGAAGTATACTCCATATCATCCACAAGACAATGCATAAATGGAATCTAACAAAAAATTTCTTGAATCAATTATTATCAAAACTATGTATTTGCATAGAAAGGGATGGGCAAAAAATCTTCCAGAAGCATTATGGTCATACCAAACTACATGGAGGAATACAAGTGGATATACTCCTTATGATCTTGTTTATGGAAAACAAGTATTTCTTCCAATTGAATTCAAAGTAGAGACCTTAATAACAATAACTAAATTGGGCCTTGATCTATCAAAATCTTAGAAACAAAGAATGGCATAATTAAATGAGCTAGATGAGATCCCATAAGATGTTATTCAAAGAACCAACATAGTTTAGTAACAAAGATCTAAGTGGCATGACAAATTCATCAAAGATAAAAAGCTCAAGCAAGGTGATTGGGATCTTATTTTTTATTCCAAGTTGAAATATTTTCAAGTAAAATTTCAAACTCATTGGCTCGGTCCTTATGAGATTCATAGTATTTTTCATAATGGAGCTGTCGAAATCAAAAATATTGATGATGACCAAATTAATTTCCTTTTCAATGGTCATATATTAAGGTTGTATCATAAACCACTAACAAGGGAAGAACTTGTCAAATATTTGTAAGAGAATTCTGAATTCAAGTTGGTGAAGGAAGTAGATTATTCTCCTCACTCTCCAACTTCATTATATATATATATATATATATATATATATGTATATATATATGTATATATATATATATATATATATATATGTATATATATATATATATATATATGTATATATATATATATATATATATATATGTATATATATATATATATATATATATGTATATATATATATATATATATATATATATGTATATGTATATGTATATATGTATATGTATATGTATATATATATATATATATATATATATATATATATATATATATATATATATATATATATATATATATATACATGAAAACTGGCTTTGTTACAATGTTTATGCAAAAAATTGTAATTGAAAACCAAGATCTCCTGACAGTTTAGATTTTCAAACATTCCCTTTTTCTTGTCACATGTTTCCTTCTATCCTTCTTTTCTTTCAATAAATTTTAAGGTGGTCAATTTTATTCATGGAGTCATTATTTTCATTGATAATTCATAGTTATAATGCCAATAATAAAGATTTTTTCAGAGAAAGAAATTATGAAAGAAGACAAGCAGGAAAGCATAATTCCTATCATTCTCCAACTCATTTGTAGTTTTGAAACGAGGTTCAAATTCTATAAAAGGAAAGATGGAACTAAAGGTATATAAGAGGCTAAAGTTGTATTTCATATCAAAACTTCAATTTTAATATGGATGCTTATATTAATAAGTTGAATACCTTATACATTTTCCATCACATTCATATTCATTATACCATATCTCTTTATCATTACATCACTAGTCACATCAACTCTGATTGGAATTAAAACACAACACCATTCCTTTGAAATCAGATTTCGGAGATTGTGAACTACAAATCTAGACACAACACTACTTCTCCCATCAGCACCTTACTTCACCATCATTTAACTGTGTGTCATATCCATTTCGCTCATTCCTAATTCACATTTCATTCATCCCCTCTTTCAAAAACTACCATTTTCCCCAGTCGAAAGAAACAGTCAAGGCCAATACATGTCCTCACCATGGGAACACTTATTCGTTCTGAACCAAATGGAGTAGAATTCATTCAAGAATATTCAAGGGTGAAAGACCAATTGCAATAGGTGGTATGGTTCTAGTTTTTCGAAAATTCAGTGGGTATGAAGCAAAAGTTACTAAAGCTTTTGTTTGAGCATTTGATGGAGTGGAAGTAGAGATAAGAGGCATAAACCTCATCCTCACATAATCTATTATGGAAGAAGCAATAGGAATACCAAGGAATGGGGAAATCTGGTTTCAAAATAGAATAATTAAAGAAAATGATTGGGTCCATTTCCTTAGAGAACCAAGTATGGATTTATCCATTTTCAAAAAGGGTATTCCAATTATTGCATTAAAAGGAAAATGGAGAAATATCTTGATCATTATTGAAAACATTGTAACATGTGAAGCAATATTTGGGACAATGTCTTTCTACCATGCGAGGCTTATGATGCATTTTATTAATGTAAATGAGATTACTTTGCCTTACTTTATGCTTCAAAGTTTAAAGAAAATGGAATTTAGCATATAGAGGGAGTCCAAGTCCATTGATAACTCTCTTTACCATCAGGGATTCATGAAGATTATTGTAGAAGCACATTTAGAAGCTAAAGAAGACAATTGGAAATATTTCTTTGTAAGAAACCATTTTGTAGAAGATCAAGAGGAAGAAACCAATAACAAGGTTAAAATAAGCCGAAGAAAGTCAAACGCTAACCATAGAAAGGGGAACTTTGAAGAAGAAATTCAAGAAAAGAATGTAACTGAAACACCAAGACATCCATTTGAAAACGATACCCCCATATCCCAGTGTCTTGAGGAAATTAAATGGAAAAATGGCAAACAAGCCCTTAGAAAAAAGAAAGCTAGCCCAAACCAGAAATTACTCCTCTCCCATTCTATAGATATATTTTTTATTTTTTATTTAAAAAAATAAAAACCAAAACTTTCAAACATTGCATTAACCAAAATATTTTTATTATAAAAAATTATACCACTACTAAATTCAAATACATTCAAACATTGCATTTGATCAAACTTTTTTTTATTATAAAAATATATAGAACCTCTCAATTGTATCTATTTTTAGTCGAAAATCTATATAATAGTACAATATATATAGTCAAAACTAATAGACGAATTGACCTTTTTCGAGTCACTAATTTCTTCAACGACATGTAGTTCCACGTGTAAATATTTTTTGGACATGGGAAGTGCATGATCGAGACGTTGTATTTTAGCTTCTCCATTCGGCCATATGGAGGTTGATAATGGGAATCCAAAAAACACCGTTCATGATTACTCTAATGACATCCATGAAGGACACGTAATCGGACCAATAATATTACTAATTAATCTTAAAGTTTTATATAAAATATAAGTTTGACGTTAATTTTATAATTGATTTTGAAATATTAAATATTAAATTTGATTTTTAAATATTAATATAGTTTAAATTGGTTAGATTTATTAAATAGATGGATTGTGTTTTTATAATAATTAGGTAAATTAGTTGAATGTCTTTAAATATATTTTTTAATTAAATATAATTAAGATTGTTAAAATCTTCGATAATTGAGGGAAAAAAATTACGGGGCATCTAATCAGTGCGTTATGAAGTATTATGTAAAGTAGGGATTCAAAGTTCAAATTCTCCATGGATCAAGCCAACAAATAAAAAAAAAATGAAGTAAAAAGTTATATTATTTATTTTAAAAATATTTCATAAAATTTCAGTTAAATATAATTATAATAATATTATGATTACAATATAAAATTATCATTAAGTAGAATAACTAAATTATTTAACAATTTATTAGATTAGTTGAATGCTTTTAATGGTTAAACTAATTAATTAATTAATTTTAAATATATTGAGAGTATATCCATTAATTAAATTTTGTTCAAATAAATCAAAATTTAAATAATTGAAAAACAAAGAATGTAATTTTTTTTAATATAAATTTTCTTACTCATTTTAAAACCCTTATATAAAAGTTAAATTTAAAATTCATTTTATAAACTATTAAATGATTTGATAATCAACAAAATCTTAACATTATGTTACAATATGGGAATCACAATTTAAATGTAATTCTATAATCAATTTTAAAACTCAATTTATAATCAATGAAATGTCAATATATTTTTCAATATGGAAATCATAACAATTGAGTAGTTAATTATTATTTTTTATATTTAAATAGATTAGTTAATTTTTTTAAGTAATTAAATAAATTTAGTTTTAAAATGATTCTTTGATATAGTTCTTCCATATCAATCATAATGAGAAATTTTGGGTGGACTTTTCAAACCAATAATATGGTTCAACATCAGTACATAATGATTTTATAATAAATTTTGAAACATTAATGTTATGGTTTCAATATGAAAGCATATCATTTGAACATATTAATAAGAAAAAGAAAAATTACATAAAATATGCAAGAGCTTACACACGATTACTCAACACCCTTTCAAGTGGAGAGAAACAAAGTTTAAATAAGCTTGTGTCCTAAACTAATTTTGTTATGGATCACTTATTTCATTTACACGTGTCCATTTACATTTCATGCACTTGTAATAAGGCTCCTAACTATTTTTCTAAATTAGATCATAAGAAACAGAACCTTTATAGATGTCATATCTTTTTATAAAAAATAGTTATTATAAGAGAAATCTAAGACTATAAATAATTAAATATTAATTTATATGCTTTGGATCATATATCTAGCTAAAAAAAATTATTAAGGAAGGAGGAAAGGAGAAGGTGGGCGGGGGGAGCGGTAAGTTCGAGAGAATATTTTTTTTTAAAACCGATGGGTGGGGAAAAAATTCAATTAATAGACAATGAGAGACTCAAGGGTGGGAGGCAAGGAGGAGGAGTGGGAAGAGAGAAGAGGGAATTACAAAGAAATCAGAGGACATGGTGATGAATTAGATGTTGCACAACAACTTTCCAAAAGTAGATAACCTTATACCCATGTTCACTATTGAACATTTTAGTTTTATCTTCAACCTCTCGAGCTTTTCTAAAAAGGCAGGTTGGCTAAAGAAGGGTAGGAGCCAAGAATTTTGTTTAGTCAAATTTAATGAGGTGATTGATTTTCAAGGGTTCTTCAACCACAACTTAGTTCAAGACTTGACAATTGGTTGTAGCGATGCTGTGCTCCTTTAACTGAACTTTAAATAACCTACAAGTTTGGCTAATGTAGAACTTACCATACAAACAAGGAATTTGGTAGACTGTGGGGCATAACATTGGATCTACTTTATCTTTAGGAAGTTTAAATAAAATTTTCAAGTTTCTAGTAGGTTTAAATACGATTTTAACATCCCTTTTTTGCTAGGAATTTTGAGATGTTGTGTGCGGCACATGTTATATAAGGAATAGAAATGAGAGCTCTAGGAGGGGGCATGGGATCCTTGGGGGTGTCAAGGATAGGTAAATTTGAAGGCTCTATTGATTTTGGGTGTAGAGTAGTCATTCTTAATAATGACTTTGGCTTTACAAGCTGTTTTTTCAAATACAAATTGCAGATCCAAAATTCTGACAACTCTATTGAATAGGCCTTTTAGGATGACAAACTTCTGAGTGGGGTGATGATCAGAGTAAGAAAGGAGGTAACGATCAAAGTGAGTTTTCTTCTGATACAATTGGAAGGATAGGGAACCATCATAAATATCGAAGACAAGGACATCTAGAAAGGGAAGGGATGAGTGCTCTTCTAATTCCATAATGAATTGATCTAGAAGGAAAGGCTTTGGAGGGAAGGTACCCTCATTTAGGCTTCTAATTCCACGAATTGAGGGCTAAATTCTTGAAATTGTTCATAAAGATATTGGCTACAACCGAAGATGGGGAATATCCTATTATTGTTCCTTTTGTTTGTTCATAGTAAATCCCTTTTTAGGAGAATAAGTTAGAGGTTAAACTAATTTGAATGAGGCTAAGGATTTCATGGTCAACAACCTTGGAGATTAATTTCAAGATTTCTCAAACAATGATTTTGGTGAAGAGGGAGATGACATCAAAGCTTACCATGATGCCAATTGGGTCAAGATGAATGGTATTATCCTTTTGAATGAAATGGGAGTAATTTTTAATGAAAGAATCAGTAATGTCACCAAAGGGTTGAATTTTGGAGGCTAAGAAGCAAGAGAGGGCATGAGTAGGGGCCTTAATTACACTAATTATGGGTCTTAAGTGAATATCCTTTTCATGTACCCTTGGGTACTTATAGATTCTAGGGGTTATGGGCTGCTAAGGGATGAGTCACTTCTTCATAAGAGGATCAATGGATGAGGCTCTAATGACTTGCGTGACCAGGTTAGTGACAATATTAATAGGATTTTTAGAGAGCGGTTTGTAAGAAGAGGTTTCCAAGAGATTTTGAAGTTTAACTTCATAACCAGAAAAGTTCATTATAATTGATGCAATCCATTTATTTTCTTTAACGACCCACATAGCAGGATTGAATTATTTTAATAATTAAGTATATTACTTTTTTATAATAAATTTAGAATATATTAATTAAATCTAGTAATTGAAATTTTAAATCATTAGGGAAAAAGGATATTTTTTTATTTAGTTTTTTTCAAATATTTTAAAAACACTATATAAAAATTAATTCTAAAAATGATTTTATATTCAATTTCAAAGTATATTCTAATTAACAAATAAAATGGTCATGATTTTTCCAGGTTAATTTTGCCCAAATCAGGTAGAGATTTTCAAAAGTGCTAAATTTAACCTATTTAATTTGCAAAGTTTAAGCATCTTAGATGTTTTTATGGGTGTTGAATCCATTTATGCAAACAAAAATTTATTCTAAACAACAAGAAATCACATTCTATCCCAATAAGCTATGACAGGATCCCACGGAAAAAAGTTGTTTTGTCAATTAATTAGACTATGTCCAATTTGTAAATGTTAATATTATGATTCATTAGAGAAATCATAATCATTAAGCAGTTAGTTAAATTATTTTAATTGGTTGGATTCTTTTTAGAAACTAAGTAGGTTACTTTAAGTTTTTAAAATATATTTATTAATTAAATCTAGTTTTGGTAACTAGAATTTAAATAATAGAAAAAAAATTATCTAAATTTTCTCTAAAACCATTATACAATATTTAAGTTTAAAATTTGTTAATTTTCTTTTCACACAATATTTCCGTGCATTTTTTGTGAATATTATGTTCTAGTGAACAAGGAACACCACACAACATAAAGGACATAAGAAGCTATGCCACAAAATCATTTCTTCAAGCTAAGAGTACAAAATATAATAGTGTGCACCATAATGATTGGGGATAGATTTAATTAAGTGCGTGCCTTATTTCTTACTTGTTAAATATGATGAACCATTTGTGGCTTCCGAGAGAGTCATCTCAGCTAAAATTTCAATCCCTTTTCAAAGGATTATTGCATATAATTAACATATTCATCCAACAACCTTTTCACAAAGAAGCAAAAGTAAAATTTCTTAGAAGTCACGTAGTTGTCCCAATCATAGAGCTTTTCCCAATTGCTTTCACAACATTCATAAATACAAAAATTCTATCTAGTGTACTTTTTGCTCATCTTAACAACAAATTACGGATAGAAATCATTTCTCCCAATTCCTAATGATATCTTTAGCTCATAGAAACTTCATAATTTCCATGTTCAAAATTTATTTCACGCCAATTCAAAAAAACCCAAAGAAATTAATCTCCTTTGTTATGTACCTTGTGCTTACAAGGATTTCAATTGTCTTGGGAAATTTATGTTACTTTAACTTCTTAAATTTAACCTCCTACTACACTCTTTAGAAAATATATACAAACTCAAATTTAATTTCTTTTCATTGTACATATATTTCGCTTAATTATTGCTTTCCACATTCTCCCCATTTTTCTTAACAACGTTACTACTCTCAATAAAATAATTAATAATATATACCCTTTTATCAATTGTATTTTCATTATCATTATAAATCACTCTCTACATTGTTGATCTCTGATCTCTCTACATTGTTAAAGTTTTCCCCTCTCCTTCCTATGCTTAGGTCACTTCCCCCTCACAAAAATTGTCTAGGTATATCATCTTACATGTCTAGATATTACATAGATAGAAACGACAATATTAAAATTTTCCGCGGTATTTCTATTTTCATTACTTAATTTCTAAAATTTTCTTCTTTCCGGTCAACCGCCCATTCGGAAAAATTTATTTAGTTATGAAGATCACCCCCATTGGGTGGTAGTAACTACGGTTAGTATCAACGAATTCCCTTTTCTTGTAAATATCATTTCCCTGATACTTCGTGTGGAATGATTTATACTTTTTGATGATTCTATCACTGATCAATGTAATGCTTGCCACTTATTTATTCAAATAAAATGATGTTGTTACAATATAGTTCATATCAAATGTGTATGATAAACACACAGGCCTAATCGTTTTGATTAAGAGATGAAAAATTGTCAAAGTCTACATTTGCCTGACAAGAAATCACAAACGAAGCTGTGAGACATTTTAAAAATCAATTCAAAAGAAAGGAAAATTGTAGCTTTTAGGATATCCTATGGGGTATCGACCTGGCTCCACAGATGTTCGACGACGCAAAAAATGAAAGTCTATTCCAGCCCATTTCGGAGGAGGAGCTTCTAGGAGTTATGAAGGCCTTTAAGAAGGATAAATGTCCTGGCCCGGACGGTTGGACCATTGATTTCTTCATTCACTTTTTTGACATCATAAAATCAGATTTGTTGAGAATGGTCGAAGCAGCAAGAATCTCTGGCAACATTCACCAGATTATCTCCTCCACGCAGATAGCTCTTATCCCAAAGAATTTGGAAGCAGTCACCTTTAGTGACTTCAGGCCAATCTCATTATGCAACATATCCTTCAAGATCATCACGAAAATCATTGCTGAAAGACTGAAAGCGACCTTAGCCAGCTACCTAACAAAGGATCAGCATGCTTTCTTAAAGGGGAGGAATATACTTGATGCTGTGGCAAACACTCAAGAAGGCCTGTTCTCCATGGTCTCCAACAAAACAAAAGCTGCCATTCTGAAAATCGACTTACAAAAAGCTTTTGACTGTTTAGACTGGGGGTTCATCAGATGTTTTCTTGCTAAAATTGGCCTGAAATCAAATGCCATCAACTGGATCATGGCATGCATCGAGAATGTGAACTATTCAATCATCATCAATGGCATTCCCTCCCCTTTCTTCCCAGCAGAAAGAGGGCTGCGCCAAGGGTGCCCTCTCTCTCTGCTGTTGTTCATCCTTGCAATGAACTCATTGAGCCTTCACATCAATAAGGCAGTCTCCGAGAACAGATGCAGGGCCGTGAAGATTTGCAGGAACCACTTCATCTCCCACAATTTGTTTGTCGATGATGTGCTCATTTTTGCAATGCTGTGCAGGTTATCGTGGATGTGTCTAAACGATATATTAAATAAGTTTCAAAGCACCACTGGTTTACAGATAAACAAGTCTAAGTCCACTCTTTACCACAACGACGCCAACATGGAAACAGTGGAATGGATATCTTTGCTGTTTGGAATAGAAGCAAAACCAATCAAGGACGACATTAAATACCTGGGTTTTCGGCTAAAGGCAAAGGGCTACACTAAGGACGATTGGCAATGGCTTATTGAGAGATACTACAAAAAGATCTCCGCCTGGGAGTATAAATATCTATCTCTGGCTGGCAGAATCGTTTTATCCCAAGCCGTTCTATCTCAACTTGCAGTTTATTGGGCCCACATCTTCTTTCTCCCGGCTAGCATCATACAGAATATGAACAAGGTGACCGCAAACTTCATATGGGGTGGCAGATCGGTAAAAGGAAAATATCATCTCACCAGCATGAAGAAAATCTCTCGGCCAAAATCCACAGGTGGCTGGGGCTTGCTTGACTTGAGGGCCTTCGGGAAAGCACTTCTGTGCAGGTCGTTATGGAGGGGAATCTTCGGGAAAGGGCCCTGGAGCACTACCATTAAATTAAAATATATGAGAGGCAAGAGTATGGAATACTGGTTTCGCCTAGGAAGGATTGGAGTCAGGAACGGTTCTGCGATATGGCTCAGCCTCTGCAAGATCGAGCAATACTTCCTATCGAATCTGAGATGGTCCCTACAATCTAGCAGCAATATCTACGTTGGTCTTGACCCCATCATGAGCGGGCATGAGAACATATCCATTCTTGTAAGCATCCTTTTTTTCCTCCATAGCAAAGACTTTTTTACATGGGACAAGCTTATTTTAGGATGGCAAGGCCCCCTCCCATCATGGAAATAGGCCATGGATCTAGGTTTAACAAGGCATATGGAAAATCAGTGGAACACTGTCACAAACGTATTAAGAAGCTGTGGTTTTTACAGGTCTAGTCTGCATGATTTCCTTATCTGGAAGGTGCCTTCTGCTAACATACAGGTTCGCGTCAAGGACATATACACTGACCTGCTAAGTTTATTGCCCTCGATTTCCTGCCCCATTTTCCCTACAGTTTTTTGGAAAACAGGCTGCTCTCCTAAATCAATTTACTTCTCGTCGTTGGTGTTTAACAACAAAAATCTGTCCTGGGAGAATTTAAAAAAGAGACAGTGGCACGGGCCGAGTAGAAGCCACATGTGCCAATCTGAAGAAGAAAAAAACTATCACATGTTCTTCCAATGTATATCTATTCAGCGAATATGGTGTGAATTGGCAGCTATGTATGGTTTCCCCTTGGTCAATCACGTTTCTACTATAGCAGCTTTCAAATGGTGGAGTGGACAGAGAGATACATGGCGCCCCTTCATTATCATTGTCCTATGGTGTGTATGGAAGTGGAGGAACAAAATTATCTTCAACAATGTAAAAGAGCCTCTCAATGATATTTCACAATGCATTATCTCCATCTATGACACAGTTCCGAAAAAGGCTCCTGGTCCCTTGAGGTAAGGTCTGGAGGGGAACCCTTCTTCTTCCAGGAGTTCTCTCTCCTAGGATTTTGATCCTCTGTTCCAGTTTTTCATCGCTTTTTGGCTTCTCATCGTATTGGTATAAGGGGCTTCTCCTTCATGTATCTGTTTTTTTTTCTGCACTGTATCTGTTGTACATGCTTATGTATTTGCTCATCTCCATGTTCCTGATTATGTATGCCTTGTATCTGTTGTGCATCTGCTCATCTAGAGGGTACAACTTCCTTCACGTATTTATATACATGTATTATCTGCATCCATCTTCAAGGTTCCTCTCCCTCGAGCTATTTCCACATATGAATTATGTAAAAATCTGCTCTGTTATATTTTCTCTATATATTACAATACAACTTTTTCTTTCTGAAAAAAAAAAAGAAGAAAAAATAGAATACAACATCACCTTGAAATTATTTTCTTGCATAGTAGAGTATGTAGAATGGTTGATTAAGTTTTTTCAATTTACTTTAATCATATTAATAGTTTGAGTATTAGATTTATCAATGTAATTGTGCTGAGAGAGGATACACTTTACAGCCCAGTATAAAGTAGATGTGTAAGTGTAATGTAAGTATGTAAACAATTTTAAATGTCAGTTTAATTAAAAAATAGAAAACAAATGAAGAGTAGATGTGTAATTGTAATTTAAGTATGTAAACAATTTTAAATGTCGGCTTAATTAGAAAATAGAAATTAAATTAAAAGTGATATCGAGGATGAGTGCAAACATTTAAATGTTTGCTAAATTAATAATAAAAATTTACAATAATAAAAGCAATAAAGAAAAATTTGTTATATCTTTTATTTTGTTATTAACTTGTGAATAGGCTTTGTTACAATACCATGGGCCAATACCATGGCTTATCAATACCCCATGCCCAATAACCATAACTTATTTCTAACCAAAATATTTTATAATAATATCACAAGATTCTTAACCATGGAGATTCACCCCCACTTTACTGTGGATATTATTAACTTGTAAAAACTAGGCTTTGTTTCTATACCATGGGTCAATACCACGCTTATTAATACCACATACACAAAAAAACATAACTTATTTCACAATCAAAATATTTTAAAGCAATATGAAATATTCGTAACCATGGATATTCACCCCCACTTTACCATGGATATTATTAACTTGTAAATATACTTTTCTACAATACCATGGTTCAATGCCATGGATTATTAATACCACATTCCAAAAAATCATAGTTTATTTCACAATAAAAATATTTTTTAACAATATGAAAAGGTTCTTAACAATGAATATTCATCTCCACTTTACAATGGATATTATTAACTTGTAAATAGGCTTTGTTACAATACATGCCATGGATTATCAATAACACATTCCCAAAAACCATAACTTATTTCACAATAAAAATAATTTCTTTTTATTTATTTTTATAACATTTTTTTAATTGAAGCTAAAAAGAAAAAGGTTATAATTACTTTTGAGGTATATCTAAGCTCGTCCCCATGACTACTAAAAATATTCCTATAGAAATTAAGTTGAGGTTTTAATAAATTAAAAATGAGAAAACTTTTATATTTAAATATGTGAAATATATAATATAAATAGTATTAGTAAGAACCAACATAGATCCATCTTAACTAAGGATCCAATGGATGACAACAAGCAATGTGAAGAGAAGAGATGGAGGGGAGATAGGGAGGGATATAGTGACAAAGCTAGAGGGAAGAGCGAGAAAGAGAGAGAGAGAGAGAGAGAGAGAGAGAGAGAGAGAGAGAGAGAGAGAGAGTGACGAGAGAGAGGGAGCGAGAGGGGGGGAGAGGAGAAGAGGTAAGGGAGAGATAAGGAGAGAAGGGGAAGAGAGAAAGAGGGAGATGCGTGGATGGAGGGGAGAGAAAGAAGGGAACGAAAATGGAGATAGTGGTAGAGTTGGAGGGAAGAGAGAGAGAGAGAGAGAGTGATGGGGGGGATATATAGAGGGAGTTGGGAGAGAAATGGAAAGAGGGGAGTCAAGTGAGAGAAGGAGAGAGAGATGGAGGTGGAGGGGGAGAGAGAGTGAATGAAGAAGAAAGACACAGAGGGAGAAAGGTGGAGATAGAGAGGGAGTGACCAGGGAGCAATGGAGAGAGAGTGGGAGAGAGGAGAGTGGGAGGGAACAGAGAGAGAAGGAGAGAAGGGGAAGAGAGAGGGGACGAGAAGGGGAAGAGAGAGAGAGTTGTAGAAGGGGAAGAGGGAGTGGGAGAGAGAGAGGTAGATATGGAGAGTTTGTGTGTGTGTTTTGGGGTGAGATAGAGAGTGAATAAGAAAGAGAAACATAGATACGAATATAGATATTATATAGTATTATATAACCAACATAGATCAATCTTATCAATCAAGCATCTAGAGGGATCAAATGTCTCGAAGTGTAAACCTTTCCTCAAGTTTTGCACTAAAAAAAAGGTTCAAGAGAGTGGATCCCTCTTGACGCTTGATAGATCCGAGGTTAATATGGATCTAGGCTAGTTGTATGGTAGAGAGGATTTTATACTTTTTCATTTAAACTATTTATGAGATGCTATGTTTACATTTAAAATATTATTCTATAAAAAAGTCGAGTTATTACAATTAAAATATGTCAATTCTAGTCAATCTCAACCAATTCAAAAGGATTGTGTTTAATGGAAAAACGTAAATTGGAGAATTAGCATATGAATGATATGTTGAGTTACGAGAACCTCCTAAGTTCCACATATAGAATTCAATGGAAGAATTTTTATCTCTATTGACATGGTCAAATTCTCAAATGTGATAAATGAATCCATATTACTGTTGAAATCAACATAGTTAAGAAAAACAAAGGTTCAAAAAAGAATAGGTCAAAGGTTGTTTATTTGATTAAATACTTTTGTCTATGATTGTTAATAAATTTCTTCAATATTCAAATCAACCAATTCAAAATGATTGTGTTTAATGGAAAACCATAATATTGGAGAATTAGCATATGAATGATATGTTGAGTTACTAAAACCAAATAAGAAGTGTGGATAATTCCATTGATTCAAATGCTAGAATTTATGCATTAATTCATTTAATGAAGGTTACATTTATACTTGAAAAGTATAACTGAAACAGTTATAACGAGAAATACCTAATTTATAACTAAATCCCAAAGGATTACAACATGTCCCTGTTGGACACCTAATCCTAAATGGGTTAGTGTGGAAGCCGAATAGACCAAAGTAGTCCAAGAGACCTTGGGATCTGAAACCCAGGAGTCACGTATTGTACTATAAATGTATATCCCATGTTAATAAAAAATGATTTGCATGTTTTATCTTTCATATTTCTGGTTGCCCATGTGTGTTTGACATGGTATCAGAGTGGGCGATTGCTGGTCCTGCTCATATTTGAGCCACTAATTTTTGTGGTTTTTGATATGAATTGGAATTGATATTTCTTCTGGGGTGTTGGCCATTTTATTTCAATTAATGAATCCTTGTGCACTCTCCATTTGAACGCTGGTCTGAATTTGCTTCTCAAATTATTCCTTGTGTGTATCCCATTTTTTGTCCGAAGGAATTAATTTATCTGTCGCTACTGCTCTTTTAATACATTTACCTGCACTGAACCTGTGTAGAATGATTTGGTTTTTTCTTGTGAAATTGGTCGAGTGTTTTTGCCTGATAGTGAACGCTGCCCCACATTAAAAACTGTCTCAGAATGTGGCTTTGAAAATGATATCATGGATGGCACGTGTGCTCCTGTGAATTGTGGAAGCCGTGTGATTAAAGAGACCGTAGCATAAGCACATGAATCGTTACATTTTCTGTATGACAATTATGACAGGCAATGGAGAAAGTTGGTCGAATGGTGTCAGGAAATAGCAAAAATAAATAAATAAAATAAAACGCCCCTCTGTACATCATATTCGCATTATGTCTCTGCCATTCTGCACTGCTCTTCTGTCAAGAGACCTGTTGCAAACACTGTCTCACTGCGTCAGTATCAGAGGCGTTTTATATTCTCCTATACTCCACTGAAAACGCTGTCTCACTGCGTCAGTATCAGAGGCGTTTTATATTCTCCTATACTCCACTGAAAACGCTGTCTCCCGCTGCAATTGGGGCACTTCCGAAACTGAAGAGACTATCTCTAAGTGGGAATAACTTATCGGGTCTGGTTCCATTTTCCTTTCACTGTCTCTCCGTTTCTTGACTCAGGTCAATATCCTCATGAATATTCCACTGCATCAGCCCTGCTTGATCACTCCGAATTATGTTACTTAGCTCTCTGATAGGGGTTGTATCTTCAACACCATAGCCACCAAAACGCAGGTATCAGTTCTTGTATTTACGCTTGTGTATTACATTGAACGCAGCATATATTGATCGTTGCCTCATCCATCGAATGGCCTCCCATCTATACCTCGGCCTCTCCATCGAACTCCGGTACGCCCACTCCTCTAGGTATCAGAGCGGATGCAGTCCTAATTTTGGAAGGGTTCCTATATCTCTTGTATGCCTTTCGTTTTTCTCTGCATATTAAAATATTGGCTATGAGAGCATTGCATTTTTACCATTGTGATTGTTCGGTGATCGCAAGGATTCACGGTGGAGGGCTCTTGCTATTTTATACTGCAGATGAATTTCTTGGCCTATTTTATGACCTGGTCTGTCGTGGATGCGTTCAACTTCTGCAATCTATGTTTTCTCCATCATATAATTCGAAGTGTTGTAGAGTCGTGAGACACCTTGGCAGAATCGTGAAGAGTTTTTACAGTTGTGCAACATATTAAACACCTGTCCAGTATCTGATCTGTGAAGGCAGAGAAAAAAATCATATTCATGTGATGCGCTTCATTGGTTTAAAAGAATAGCAAAGACTATTTGCAGTGAATTGTGCCCCTGCTGCTGTTGAGTCGATGCTAGCTGCTTGTGCCGACTATTCAATGCAGTGGCATGCTAGTTGGTGTTCCTATAGCAGAATGAAGGTTCCGAAGTGTGGGATACATTCATATTCTCCCCTTTGCAATTAACCCTGTTTATTGCAATAATTTCAGAGCGACGACACATTCTCCGTGGCATGGCAGCCCTGATAAAAAAGAAGCTCAACAGCCTGCACCTTAGATTTTAGTTGACCTACGTGGAGGTTAATTAAACTTTATAAAATAGCGCTGTCCATCAACACTCAGAGCGCTGCCCATGTATTTATATGTAACGTTGATTAGTTTTGAGTATTATGTTGAATGCAAAGTTGAATAGTTGAACGCAATATGCTGGTGTGAATACCTGCATTGAATGATCAACCTTGCTCTTTTAATGTTCACTGGTCGTTGAGTATGTATGTTAGTTTGGCATAAGCGGACATGCGGGCATAGTTTTTCTCAGAATTTGTTATCTTGGATTCGAATTCCCTCTGAGCGTGAATACGTAGTGCATTGAACCGTTGGCTCCCAGTGTTGTTCGAAGAATGATGGCTTAATTCATTTGATACACAAACCCTTATCTTCGATGCATTGATATTGAGCTGGTGTACAAGATTTGTCATAAAAAGGGTGTATTGGTTCATATAGATTGTACTTTTGCAACGCCTGTTAACCAGAAAGCGTTAGCACTCGGCGCAGATATTGTATTGCATTCGGTAACTAAATATATTGCAGGTCATAATGATGTTCTTGCAGGTAGTTTGAGTGGTTCAAACAAGGTTATTGGCATAGTACGTGCTTTGCACAATGTCTTGGGAGGTGTATTAAGTCCAAATGCAGCGTACTTGTTTCTTCGTGGCATAAAAACCCTGCATCTTCGTGTACAGCAACAAAATTCAACAACTTTAAGGATTTCCCGCACTTTAGAGGCACATCCAAAGGTTTCTCATGTCCATTGGTATTGCGAAGATTTCTCCTCAAACGAAGCCCAGCTGACTTATTTCCTGTATATGTTTGAAATGATTCTTGCTCATTTTCATTAATCACCTTACACATCTCGTTGTAAAGTCTAGCTAATTCCAGGCGATTTGAATCATTATGAAAAGCATGTGTTGACACCTCTTCTGGATCTGGAATCAAAACTTTGGGTCAACTTTCAGCAGAAACGCATAAATATCAACCTAGAGCTGATAGAGCAGAAAAAGCAGTGCTACCAATTTCTGCCAGTGGTTGATGTGCATCTCTAGCCTCTTGCTCAGGTTCTTCATTGATAGACTCAAATTCCTTCTGCTCTGCAATTATTGACTCCTTATGGTATTCAGCATTCAGTGCTTTTTCTAGAAGTGATACCCTCTTTCTAATAAACTCAAGGAGCCTCTTTTGTATATCTCTTAATTGGGCAAGAAGACTCTCTGAAGATCCAGCTTGAGGCAGCTGGCTTCTCTTCTCAGTTGCCAATGTTGCAGTTGCTGCTGCCCCAGTTGTGGAACTGTATTTAAAACTCATTATAGTTTCTGTTCCTTGATTCATTTGCTGCACATTTACAAAGGATTTTTCTGTGTCTTTGTACTGTGAGTGGGTGTTACTTTTACTCATTGAGTCATAGTTGTAATCAGTCTTTTAAAGGGGTGTAATTTTGACAATGAAGAATATGCCTCGAATTACTGAAATATTAGAGTTCTTAAAAACTCTGATATATTCCTCTAATCATGAAACATTCCAAATCAGCAAAGGCTCTCTCTCAGAAATTCAGACTTGTCTACGAAATGCACAGGAAAATATTGAGTTTTTGCAGCTAGAGACAAAGCTACAGCAGGAAGAATTACAGCAGTGGAGTCATCATTCTGAACCTATTTCTGTTCAGAAAATTGAAACAGACTCCCATAAACAGCAAGACAATAATGTTGCAAATTCTGTGCCTAATACAACAGATTTACATGCAGATGCAGAAACTCAGTCTGCACTTCCCAAGCCCATTATCAGACCTTGGGAACAACTTGTCCACAACAAGCACAAAACTCGTCTTGGATATGACAAGGACTTGTCCTTTCATATTCCAGACTATGCCAAGCCCATTCAGTTTCAGAGTGCTGGATTCATTCATGACAGTTCACCTGCTACTTATGACAGTTCAGCTTCAGCTATTCCAGATTCTGCCCCTCTTCCGCAGCAACAACAAAAACAACAGATTGTGAAATGCCAACACTGTGACCGAGTTGGCCATCTGAAAGATCACTGTTTTGATCTTCATCCATGTAAGCACTGTCATAAAACAAGTCATTCTTCACACATATGCTTCAGAAACAAATCTCTTGCAAGAACAAAGATTCATCTTGGATGGATCGCTTCTTGGCAATGGGCATCAACAGCCAAGAAGATATTCCAAACACATGTTAGAACTTGTTCCAGAGTATTGAATAGTCTTGCAGTTGAGTTTTCTCCATCATCTCACCTTGTATCTGACAGGGGGGAAATGATGGTCATCTACAAGCTTCAAAGTCACATCAAGCGAGCCTGAGCCACAACCTGCCACACCAGTTTCAGAGTTGTAGCCAGAGACAAAGATGCCCCTGAACATGCCTTCAGTTGACAATCTGGGACACTTCCTCTAGCAGAAGACTTCAGCTTCTTGCCAGTTTTGGAAGAATTCCAGGAACACAATTGAGGACACTTCCTCTAGCAGAAGACTCCAGCTTCTTGCCAGTTTTGGAAGAGTTCAAGGAATTGCATTAAGCATTCCAGAGTTGTTGGTTATCCTTAAACCATCATAGGTTGAGACTTCCCTTTTCAAGTTGAAGTTTTACCTTTTATGCGGGGTGAGACCTCCCTTTTATGGTTGAAGGCTTCCCTCTTTAAAACAATAGGATCACTTCCTCTAGCAGAAAACTTCAGTTTCTTGCCAGTTTTGGAAGAGTTTCGGGAACTGCACTAAGCATTCCAGTGTTGGTGGTCATCCTTAAACCACCGCCCTTTTTACCAACATTTCATAGAGCACATTCAGCCTAGTGCTGCCATGCATTTTTTGTACATTTTGTATTACAGCTCTCTTCTTGGACTCATACATAACCCTTCGGATTAAGGGGGCGAATGTTGGACACCTAATCCTAAATGGGTTAGTGTGGAAGCCGAATAGACCAAAGCAGTCCAAGAAACCTTGGGATCTGAAACCCAAGAGTCACGTATTGTACTATAAATGTATATCTCATGTTAATAAAAAATGATTTGCATGTTTTATCTTTCATATTTCTGGTTGCCCATGTGTGTTTGACAGTCCCCACTTAATTTGAAGGGACATCTGACATACCAAGTAAAGTTATAACTTTATTGAACTTTTCATGCCCCAATGCTTTAGTAAAGATATATGTGATTTGTTATGATGTTGGACAATGTGTCAAATGAAATTTTTTGACCTCTACATGGTGTCGAATCAAATTATACTTGGCGTTGATATGTTTGGTTCGATCATGAAACTTTAGATTCTTGGCCAATTGAATTGCACAAGAGTTGTCAACAAATAAAGGGGTTAAAGATTTTTGTTTCTCTTTCAAATCTTGAAGTATTTTCTAAAGCCAAATGATTTCCTTAGGGGCTTGAGCTGCTGCAACATATTCGGCTTTTGTGGTAGAATCTGTAGGAACATATTTCTTGTGTGATCTCCAACTAATGGCTGTTGATCCAAGATTCATCAAATAGCTAGAAGTAGAGACTCCATTCTCTTTATCTCCATCAAAATCGAAATCTGAATAACCAACAAGATGAACGTCTAAAACTTTGGTATATTTGATGTTGTAAGTTAGGGTTCATTTTAAATATTTCAGTACTCTTTTTGTTGCTACCCAATGCCCCTCAGAAGGATGATGCCTAAATCTGGAAAGTATTCCAAAAATAAATGTTATATTAGGACGAGTAATAGATAAATAAATCAAACTTCCAATAATTTTCTTATAATTTTTTGGATCTTCAAATGGTTTTCCTTCTTGTAAAGTAAGCCTCAAATTCTTCTCCATTGGTGTAGCAAGAGGATTACAATCCATCATACTATATATGTTCAATAACTTACCAACATACTTCTTCTGTTAGATGAAAATATGTTGTGGTTGTTGATAAACTTCAATTCCAAGATAATAATAAAGTAAACCTAAATCTTTCATATCAAAAACCTTTTTCAATTCTTTCTTAATATATGATATATATTCATCATTGTTTCCTGTGATCATCAAATCATCAACATATACAATTAGATATAGAACTGATCTTCCAACTTTCTTAACAAAAAGAGTTGCATCATCTAGGTCAAAATGTTTATAATTTAACTTTAGAATATGTTTGGTTAGTTCCTCATACCATGCTTGTGGCGCTTGTTTCGACCCGTACAAAGACTTCATTATTTTGTAAACCTTTTTTTCTTCTCCTTCAACGGAAAAACCTTCTAGCTGAAACATGTAAACATCTTCCTTCAAATCTCCATTTAAAAAAGTAGTTTTGACATCTATATGATGAATTTTCCATTCTTTCTGAGCTACAATAGAAAACAAAGATCTAATAGTGCCCCATTTAGCTATAGGATCAAATGTCTCTGTATAGTTAATACCCTCTTTTCGTGCATATTCCTTCGCTACAAGTCTTGCCTTGTGTTTCTCTAGTGAACCATTAGCTTTATACTTAGTTTTATAAATCCATTTGCAGCCAATGGGTTGGATGCTAACAGGGGGATCCACCAGCCTCCATGTGCCATTTTTCATGAGAGCATCATATTCCTTTTGTATTGCATCTTTCCACTGATCATAACTAATAGCTTCTTCAAAACAAGTAGGTTCACAATCCATAGAAAAGTTAAATTCACAATGAGAATAGTTACCTGAGGATCTTCTAGTCTTAATCTCATCATATTTCTTCATAAATGTTCGAATACGAGATGATATTAGCAAAGGTTGTGTAGGAATTTTCTCATCTTATTCATTTGTCTCAGTTCTTACCATTTTTGTCTGTGTTAACTCTGTTGTCGTTTTCGTCCCTTTCATGCATGTAGAAACACTTGCATGAAGCAATTTCTCATTTATAGCAAAATTATAATCATTGAGAGAAGGAAACTCCATAGAATAATCTAATATAGGTATCCCCCCTTCAAGATGTGGAAGTATATTTCTGGTTCATAATAAGACCCTTAAGGCACAAACTTTTCTATCTGATTAGGTTGTCTATCAACAGTGAGGGAATCTTTATCTGATTCAAGAAAAATTACATATCCTGACAAAATAAATTTATTTTTCTCTTCATCATATAATCGATATGCCTTAGAAGTCATATAATACCCTAAAAAAAAACATTTTCTACTCTGTTCACTCAACTTAGTCCTCTGTTGTTTAGGAGTCAAAGCATAACATTTAGAACCGAAAAATCTAAAATGTTTAATAGCAAGAAGATGATTATACCACATTTCATATGGATTTTTATTGTTAATGACAGAGGATGGGCACCAATTTCTAATATGTGTTGCACAGACCACTGCTTCTCCCAAAAACATAAATTTTACATTCTTAAAAAACATCATTGACCTTACCATATTAAGAAATGTTCTGTTCATTCGTTCTACAACACCGTTTTGTTGTGGATTATATGGTATTGTGGTCTGGTGTTTGATGCCATTCTCTTGCAAATATTTTTCAAAGACATGTGAAGTATATTCTCCTCCATTATCAGTTCTTATAGTACCAATATTTAGTTGAGCTTCATTTGTAATCAAGGATGAAATTTTTTAAGCACGTAAAAGACTTGTGATTCTTCCTTAAGCAAATAAACCCAGCACATCCTCGAATAATCATCAATAAAAGTCAATATGTATTTATTGCCATTTACAACAGTTAGTATAGGCATAGGCCCACATAAATCAGAGTGTATGATAATTAATTTTCTTGTAGCTCGACGAGTAGAATTCTGAAAATATTGTTTGTGATGCTTGCCCAATATACAAGCATTACATGGGGTCAATTTTCTGGGAACCATTGGAACTCCTTTAATCCCCTGCTATCTCATAATTCTAATACTTTCATAATTAATATGACCAAAGCATGAATGCCACAATGAAGAAGATGAAAAAGTATCATTTTGTTGAACCAAATAATTAGTGTTCAATGTAATAGATGACACACCTTTCAATTTTAACAATTTATCTTCTTCTACATTAGTCATTACTATTTTATTGTCGGATGCTCTCCGAATTTTCACTTTACCATCAAATATGTGGATGGAATATCCCTGTTATCTTATTTGTACAAGAGATAGTAAATTTCTTTGGAATTGAGGAATGTGAAGAACATCCTTCAAAGTATAATCAGAAAGTCCAGGAATTTTTAACTGAATAGAACTAATCTCCGATGGTTTGATTTGAGACTTATCAGCAAAATACACTACTCCATCAATATTATCACTGAAATGTTCAGACAAATATCTTCTAAAGGTCATATGACAAGTGGCACATGTGTCTAAAATCCAACTATCATACCATGAAGAAAAAGAGGTACTAAATATGTCTTCCATATGAAAATTACAATGAGAAACAACATAATGTGCATTCTCAGAAAACTATCATTTTTCTGGAATTAGATGATCTTTCTTTTCAAGAATTTGTTCTCTTATTTCATTAATTTTCTCTCAGAGAATTCTACAATTTGCAGCTGTATGTCCAATTTTACCACATCTAAAGCACTTTACAGTTGCTTTATCAGGAATTTTTTTTTTTATCATTCTGTTGTCTATCTCCCTAAATATTTCTGCCCCCCTGCCTCTATTATTCTTCCCACCTTGACCTCTATTAACCTTAGTTTTTTTGTCAGCTTCTTCTTGAGGTTTTTGGTCTCTTTGTGCAAGACATATGATTCCAGTATTAGAATTATGTGATTTTTCTTTCTTTCCAAAGCCTTCTCTCTTTCTATAGTTTTCCCTACTAATTTATCAAAATCTAAATCTTTTAACTGCCCACTAGCTTGGAGAGATTACAAGTAGTGTGAATAACTAGGCGAAAGATATTTTGTAAAGGCAGTGAGTTACAGATCAACTTTAACTCTAGTAGATTCAATTTGATGATTAATGGATTTAATTTCAGAAGTAATTTTTATAGGATCATTATCTTTCATTTCCAAATTAAATAACTTCAACAATAACTCATTTATCTCCAATTTAGAATGTGAATCATAAAGCTCTTTTAGTTTTGTTATGGCATCATATGTTGTTTTATTCTTTGCAATGTATCTGCTTACCTCTTATGAGATTGAAGTGGAAATTAAGGCAAATACCTGTTTATCCTTACTTTTCTAGATTGCTAATTGTTTCTCATTGTCATGCTTATCTGGTGAATTCCCTTCTTTTCCTTCATAGATTCCACCCCACAGATCATTAAAAATATGTGTAATTTTAACCTTCCTAAACCATTCCTAGTAATTTTCCTTTTCGGATTGAACAATCCCAATTAAAGATACCAAGGAGTTCATCTTTGTTTCTTTTTTTTTTCCTGAGTTTTTAGATAGTGACAAAATTCTTATAAAAAAATGTTATGATTATAGGAACAAAATTCGTTAAAAAAAATTATGTTTCAACCATTACAGCGTAAATTTCCTGCTTTTTTTAAAATATTTTCTCTATTAACTTCCAGATTCAATAGCCATCAACCTGTCTACTCCAAGGCACCGTATGGTGGTCTTAAAAAAACTATTAACAACCAATGGCTATATTAAAAACAACCAGGGTAGAGTCTCCACCAATATTAAAAAAATTTCCAAAGCAAAGTCTCCACCAAGCACACCTTTAGCAACGTTGCTAACTCCACCAATGTTGTTGCGCACACTACCAAGTCACGCCTCTACCAACGTTGCTGACAGTTAAGTATTCAGGTCAGCAAGCACATCTTCTTTGCTGGTTTACAAGAATGGAGGATCTGGGTGTTCTCGTTCAACGGAGTTCCATCCAAGCTCTGATACCTCTAATAAGAAGTCTGGAGAATTCCATTGATTCAAATGCTAGAATCTATGCATTAATTCATTCAATGAAGGTTACATCTATACTTGAAAAATATAACTGAAACAGTTATAACTAGAAATACCTAATTTATAACTAAATCACTAAACTAAATCCCTAACTATACATAAATCCCGAAGGATTACATCAAAATCGCCTAACATCCACATATATTTACATATTTATGAATTGAATGGAAGAAGTTTTATCTCTATTGACGTGGTCACATTCTCAAATGTGATGAATGATTCCATATTACTGGTTGAAATCAACATAGTTAAGAAAAACGAAGGTTCAAAAAAGAATAGGTCAAAGGTTCTTTATTTGATGAAATACTTTTGTCTATGATTGTTAATAAATGTCTTCAATATTCAAATTTGCAATTATGGAAGGTGAATGAGGAAGAAGGTCAATTTTTTCACTTGTCACAAACTTAACAAGGAAATACAGAGAGACTATTCCACTTCCTTTTGACAAATTGACCAAATTACGTACATAAATTAAAACATATTGTTATATCAACAATATGATATTTCCTTTAAAAAGGAGATAATAAAAAAAAGATATAGATCTCTTCATTGCATTTTATTATTTTAAAAGTTATGTATTTTATGTGGGATGTGTGACAAAGAGCACTTTATTAAAATCTGCGAGAAATCCTTTTAGCAAGGAATTCGGAAACACTCTCTTTATTCATATGTCATGAAAGTAAAAGAAAATTGGATATATGGTAATATTAAAAGATTAAAAGTTGTAAAGTACCCAATATCCTTTATATAAAAATTTTCATGGACAAGTACAATTTTTTGGAAAGAAGGTTCATGCCTAGGTTACCCAACATATATAACTTCAAGAAATGATGCACAAATCAATGACAATGTATCATAAAATGCTCCCAAGAATAACAATTACCCTCTAGTTTCTCTTTCATAAATCATCTTAAAAAAATTCGTGGTATATATCATTATTCCATTGTACTTTCCATATATCTAATTTAGATTTATCATTAAGCTTTTCATTAAAATAATATAATACTGCTATGAAAAATTCTATTTATTAGTATAACCACATTAAAAATATTAATGTGGTTGATATTTATTTGTATTTACCATTGATAAATATATAACAAAAAACCCTATTGGAACAAAAATATTATTACTAATTATTGCAATAAAATTATTATTATTAACTTTGATTTTATTAACAGAAGTGTTGAAGAGTTTCTATCATTCACAACAAAGATATAAGATCAGTTTTTCTAAAACTTTGTATGCTTTGAAAATCCCTAGGAAATTGGTGGGCATTCAAACATCAATTTTTTTAAATTTATTAAAAGTCAATGCAACCTAATAAACTACAACCATTGATAAGTATTGAGACCAATCATATGCTGAGCATATTCCCTTGCGAATCAATCTAAACACTCAATTAAAAAAATAAAAAATAAAAAAGTCAAAAAATCCTCATCCACCTTAAGCTGAAATAAGAATTTTTCCACTAATTATTAATTTAATTATAATGTTAGAAAAAAATATACATTCATAGATAAAAAAAATTAAAATACTTGGGCCTGGAGTATGCCCTAAAACTGCTTCTGCTTGGCTAAGAGCTCGTCTTCCTCGGACGTAAGGAAACAGGTTAACGGCCCAAGACCCAGAGGCATCTGGCAGGAGTGAAAGCCTGCTCCCTTACGGACCACCAGCGGGTTATTTCAGGTGGCGTGGTTTTCCTTGATAACAGTGATGTGTCAACTAACATTTGCCGATAGCAGCCAGAGATGACTGTCCTCACTGTTGGTTTGACAAACTGAGTTTGATAAGTTTTTCCACCTTTTGAGAAAAAAAATAAAAAAAAATTAAAATACTAATATGTAGATCTTGAAAAACACCCTCAAATACAAAGAGTAAAGACCACATGCTATTTAAGATTAATAAAATAATCACAGCGTGCTATTTAACCATTAATAAATAATCACCTATTCCACTGCGTCCTTTAAATATACAACTATTAAACATTTTAAAAGAATTTACTTTCGAGACTTTGACTGACATACGTATTTGATTCAACTCAAAGTTTCCTTTGCTACTTAAAAAGTATGCCAATAGGTAAATACTATGCATGTAATAATGGCATATATTCTAGAATATGAACCAAGTTCTACGGTGCAAATTAGCGTCCTATCCAATGAATTTTCATAACTTCTCACTGGCCAAGTCTAATGTTAATATATCACATCAAAATTTCAGGCCCTTGAGCGCAAAATGGTTCCACCAACATTCAGTCCACTAAAATATTGCCAGTTGACTTAAAGAGATACCTAATCTGTAAGTATAACTCTACTGTAAACACATCACATCAAAATTTCCCAGACACATCGAAAAGCACTTAAGGGACACCTCACTAGGGATGAAATTTGATGGGTCACGAGCAATGATCAAATTTGAATACGTCAGAGCTCTTCAAAGGGCCACGAAAAGCACTTAAATTATCTGAGGGACACCTCACCAGGCATGAAATTTGATGGGGTCGCGAGCAATGATCAAATTTGAATGTGTCAGAGCTCTTCAAAGGGTCACGTTACAGAAGTAAGGAGAAAATTTTACTATTCAAAAAAAATTAAAATTTGAATTTTTCCATTAAAAAAAATTGAATAATATTATAAATTTTTTAAGAAGGGTTGTTAAGTTATTAACTCAGTCAATTTTTTTATTAAATTTCATTTTTTCTGAAATCTGGACTTTGGGAATTCGAATTTGCAATTTTATTGTCAGTACGTTAATCACAAATTACAATGGTTGAACTTGTGAATCTCCTTTCTCAACTGATGTTAAATCCCATTTCAGAAACAACAGTTTCCAAATTTTGAGTTGCTTCCATTTCAAAAACAACAATTTCCTTTTGAGTTGCTTTTTTAGTTTTAATTTGTGGGTATGATGTGAGTTAGGGGTTGTGCCCGCAGGGTGCCTCTAAACCAAGGTTTGACCACGCTAAGAGCGTAGATTCATCATTCAAAAGACGCCTGTCAAACAAAGTTTAAGCATGATTTATGCTTGGAGAGGAGCGCATTCAATAAACTTCATAACATATTAAATTCACAGAATTTCACATTATGTTCCAATATATACATATATACATCTAGGTCCTATTGTTTAGGCGACGTGAAGGACAAAGACTGAATACAAATAGATTTGTAAGTTACTCATTCTACTTGATATCTATATTTTTCACTTATCATGATCTGTGTAGAAAGAGTTAGTATTTTTCACACGAATTTATAGATTCTTTTTAATAGCCCAGACTTCTTTTCTGGAGTTCTTACCTGATCTAAAGTATTTAAATTATGTTTGTACTCTTTCAACGAGATTTTCCATTCCCTACCTCAATACCCACATTTCATTTTTTCCTTTTGATCTAGGTCGAAAATAGCATACA
Source organism: Pinus tabuliformis (assembly GCA_031772625.1). Classification (NCBI taxonomy): domain Eukaryota; kingdom Viridiplantae; phylum Streptophyta; class Pinopsida; order Pinales; family Pinaceae; genus Pinus; species Pinus tabuliformis. The sequence continues at coordinate 135,756,446 of CM062806.1, forward strand.
AAAGACCGCGACCATTTTCTCGGCAATTACTTCAATACCAACATAGGGAACCTTTTCATTTTCATATTTTGGTAATTAAATGATGAATTTCATGTTATTGATTTTGAAATTATTTTAAAAAATTGGATTGTCCATGGATTCCGTCACGTGATAGATTTGATTTTTTTTGGGCTCTTTTTTCATACTTGCTTCGATGATTGAGGACTGAAACTTCTAATTTTATAATATTACTGACTTAAACCTAAATGTATATACAGAGATACTAATTCTTTTTTGTTAATAATATTATCATAGGTTTTTCCCACTGTAAAACGAAACACAACTTTACCTTGAAATTATTTATTTCCATAATAGAGTATGGGTATGTGTGGTGGTGAACTAGGTCTTTCTAATTTAGCTCAATAATGTTAATATGTTTGAATACTAAATTTTACATAATGTTATGTTTGCATATTATACCATTTTATTTAAGTTATACATGAGATGTGATATTTATTTTAAAAATGTTCTTTTACTCATAATTGTTATTGGGAAAAAAATGTCCAGCTACTTGCAACTAAAAGATGTGAAGGCTGGTCAATCTCTACTAACTTAAAAAGATTATGTTTCTTCAAATAATAATAAACTAAAACATTGGAAATTTAGCATAACAATAGTATATTGAGTTAATCAAACCATCTAACTTCTATGTATATTTACATATTTATGAATTGAATGGAAGAACTATTATCTCTATTGGCAAGGTCACATTCTCAAATGTGATAAATGAATATATATTACTGTTTGAAATCAAGGTAGATGTGAAACAATAAGAGTTCACGAAAGAATAGGTCAAATATGTGTAGGTTTTTTATTTTGATTAAATTGTTTTTTTAGGATGTATTTAATGTTCAAATTTGCAATTATAAAAGGTGAATGAGGTAGAAGGTCAATTTAATCAATGTCATAAACTTAACAACAAAATATAGAAAGACTATTTTAGTGTGTTTTTACAAATTGACCAAATTATGTGACGTAAATCAAAATATGAAATTGAAACACAAATATTAAATCCTCGTATATTTTTAAATGGATAATATAGTATGTTATTTAAAATAGGAAAATAAAAAATATGACTCCCTTCATTCTATTTTATTATTTAAATTAGCCTATTTTATGATAGTGTGACAGAGCGAACTTTATTAAAGTATGCAATCAAAGAAATCCTTTAATTTTATTATTCTAAAACTAATGTCTTATAGGATGGTGTGACAAAGAGCACTTTATTAGCCTTTGCTTATAGGGACAATGCAAGGATCGGGTGTTGACTTGAGATTAATTCATCATTTGACCAAAAAAATTCATTCGAATTTTGCTCTTTCACCAAAATTCAAGATTGGCAATTTGCTTCGTTAAAATTTATCACCAATGTTTTGAGTTATCTCTCTTATTGCAACATTCATGTGCCCTGGTGTTATTTTAACCAGGCCAAATTATTTTATCCAAAGTTGTATTTTAAACAAAGGTTGACATGTTTTTTAATCCAAAGTTTAGTCTCATTGTCGACTTAAATTTTTTATCGATTTTTTTGTGAAAAATGTTTGGTATATGTTCTATCCAAAGTACATGGACATCCAAATTACTTTAGTTGGCATCCCACTGCTTTGTGGGAAGCTACATGGACTTGTGTTTGTAGATCCTCTTTGAAATAACTTGTCTAAAATACAGGTATCTCTTCTCCCCGCACCTTGGTTACGCCATTACCTTAGTAGTGGAGTTCCTCAAAAGGCATGATATGGTTTATGCCAATAGAGGTCCATCAACCATCAACTACAACTAATTTATGCTTGTAGAGTGATATTAGATGACTTGTGGAATAATTCTTCCGACATTGCATTTTCTCCCGATGGGTCATTACTGGAGCATAAGGGCAAGGCCAATGACATAGCTGTGGATCACATCACCCAAAAAATTCCTCGTGTATATTTCAATTCTTGCCAAAAAAGGAAATGACAATCACTTGCCAAAAAGGTAAAGCAAATGACGAGTTTCACGAAAACCAATTTTCACCATAAGTTTCATCTCCTAAGCAAGTTTCAGTTGCTATGCATTTTCTTTGTTTCACCATAATTTTCAGTTCCTATGCGTTTTATTTTGGTTGAAAAAAAGAGAGTGAGGAATAGTCTTTCAATGAATAGTGTAAGAATGAAAGCAATAGATATTCTCTGGACCTTTTGAAGGAAATACAAGAATATTCTGCATATGTTATCATTATATTGTTTGTCACTTCTAAATTTTGAGATTTAGTTGTCCTCTTTTATGATGAAACTTTTAAATTTTTTGTTGGCATCCTTACGACATCCAACGATGTAAGAAGGAAACCAACAACATTATTTTTTTTTTCAAAAATAAATGATCCGGATTTAAACAGGAACGCAACAAATTACAGAGATAACCATATACACAAAGATGCAGTGGAAATAATACTTCATTTCATTAATGGAAAATACTGAAATATGCTTACAACCGGAAATGGAAATAAACCAGCTAGGGCGATGGTAGCTTATCTCTGAGAAGAGATATGATGGCTACATGCCTCTGAACTGTGTTACAATGAGGCTCGAAGGCCTATTTATTGTTGAAAAACAATGGAAAACCCTTAACATTCCAAAACCTAACCCTAGGAGATGAAACGCCAAAACTGTGGGCCCCGTTTGGGGTAAATTGGTACATCAACTTCCCGGGGTCGTAACTTTGGCATATGATCTCCGTTTGACGCATACAATAGCTCGTTAGAAAGATCTATCCGAGCACTACCATTGTTGGAACAGGCAACATCGGTCCATTCCATGACCCATGTTGCCCCCGGATTCCCCAAAAAACGTCGTTTAGGGCCTCAAAACGGCTCCAGAAGTTTAGGACCCGAAAAATTGCTAAAAATAGTAAGTTGTGCTACAATTAAGGAAACTGAAAATGCTGAGAAAAACAATGGCGGGGGTCCAAGTGGACTTGGCAGGTGGCCACCAATATCCACCTGGATCATTCCTCCCCCCTTAGGAAGCAATGGTCCCCATTTCGTTGAGCTCCTCCATGAGATGAGGAAACTTTTGCTGAACTTGTTCCCTGGTGACCCACTTGCCCTGCTGAAGGAGTTGGCCTACTTTGACAACTCGATATAGTTGGATATTTTGTTGGCGAGTGTTCTTGATCTGTGTGTCCATGATGTAATGAGTTGCAGCTTGTTCCATGCAATCTGGATTTAATTCTGTGGGTTTGAGCTGTTCTGCAATGTCGGATGTGTCTAGCAATGGTGGAAAGTATGGCCGAAGGCGGTCCACATTGAACACTGGGTGCAGGCCAAGGAATGGGGGAATGCTGAGCTCAAATGCATTGCCTCCCATAGCCTTAGTAATGGTGTAAGGACCATATCGGAGTGGTCTCAATTTCCGATAGGCTCCAGTAAGGCGTTCCTTTTGCAAATGCAACCAGACTTTGTCGCCCACCTGAAACTTGTGTGGCACCTGATGTTGATCATGTCGTTGCTTGTACTTGGCATTTGATTTCTCAAGAATGTCATGGACCTGCTGGCGAATATGTTGGATGTGCTCAATGAAGCTGGTGGCCTTATCTGTTTCGGACTGGACATGAGCTGAATTTATGTGAGTAGTTGCAAGTGGCATGACCACATCAATGGGGCATAGTGGCTGGAATCCCAAACCCACCTGAAAAGGGCTATGGCCAGTGGAGCTGTGAAGAGCTCGGTTGTAGCTGTGCTGAACATAGGGGAGGCTCTCGTCCCATGTGCGTGGATGTTTTGAGTTATACATGCGCAGAATGTGCACAATCATCCTATTGACAACCTCTATCTGGCCATCAGTTTGAGGATGGAAGGCTGTGGACTTCGTGAGTTTGGTGTCTAGCATTAACCAGAGACTGGACCAAAATGTGCTAAGAAACCGACTGTCCCGATCTGAGATGATAGACTGTGGGATCCCAAAGTGCACCCACACTCGTTCAAAGAAGAGTTTAGCAGTGGCTTCTGCTGTGATATTCTTCTTGCAGGCCACCATAATGGCCATCTTCGAGAACCTGTCGACGACTACAAAAGCACAGTCATTTCCATGCTTAGTGGAAGGAAGGCCTCACATGTAATCCATGGAGTTGGATTCCCAAGGTCGACTAGGGGTAGGCAACGGGGTATAGAGGCCATGCTTCTTAATGGTCAGTTTGGCAATGGCACAGGGAGTACATGATCTGATGTACTTCCCAACATCCTGTCGAAGATTCGGCCAATAGAAATAATTTTGTAGTACTGCCACTGTTTTCTCGACCCCGAAATGCCTAGCAGCCCGACTGTAGTGTGCTTCCCAAATCATCTTGGCACGCTCGCTTGAAGGAACACAAAGGTGACCGAGGTGGCATAATAGGGCATCCTGGAGGTGAAAATCTGGAACATGCCAACCCTCCAAGAGTGTCTGGTATGTGTGGCTGAATTCTGGGTCGCTTTTGTAGAGAAGTGGCCAATCAGAAGTCTCGTGCCCACAAGAGTTGAGCACGGTGGTTAACGCCATGATCGGTGGTCGACTGAGGCAATCTGCAACATTATTGGTGCTGCCCTTCTTATACTTGATATTCAAGTGGAACTGTTGCAGGTATGTAGACCACTTCTGATGGTGATCATTCTGCAATTTCCCTTGGGTCTGTATGAACTGCAGGGGTCGGTGGTCTGTGTGCATGACCGTTTCCTTCCCCAAAATGTAATGCTTCCATTGTCGGCAGGCCTGTACAATGGAATACATCTCTTTATCATAAGTGGGGTACTTCCGGACTGTGTCTGAAAGTGTTCCACTGTGATATGCCACTGGATGTCCATGTTGAGTAAGGACTGCCCCAATAGCATAGTCAGAGGCATCTGTCTCGACCTCAAATGGTTGTTGTAAATCTGGTAACGCGAGCACTGGTGCCGTGCAGAGGCGATCCTTCAACTCCATGAATGCCTTCTATTGAGATTCAGACCAAAATAATTTTGCTTTCGCCCCTCCCTTGGTGACTTGACTCAAGGGCCAAGAAATATGAGAAAACCCCAACACAAACCTGTGGTAGAAGTTGGCAAGACCTAGAAAGCTGCGGAGCTCTGTTAGAGTGGTTGGAGAGGGCCAATCCCGAATGACTTGGATCTTGGCTGGATCGACATGCACCCGCTGTTCATCAATGATGTATCCCAGATACTGAACCTGGGTCATGCCAAAATTGCATTTCTCCAAATTGGCACATAGCTTGTGTTGCCGCAGTGTTTGGAGAACCTGTCGGATGTGGTGGAGGTGCTCTTCCCAACTCTGGCTGAAGATCAGAATGTCATCCAAGTATACTACTACAAAGGAGCTGGTGAATGGCCGCAAGATGTCATCCATTAGCCTCATGAAGGTTGCAGGAGCATTCGTCAATCCGAAAGGCATAACCAACCATTCGAAGAGGTCCTCCTTGGATTTGAAGGCAGTCTTCCACACATCAGAGGGTTCGATTGGTACCTGGTGATATCCTGACTTTAGATCGATCTTGCTGAAATATTTTGCCCCCTTTAGTTGGTCTAGGAGGTCATCAATCCGCGGGATCAGGTACCTATTACGGACAGTGATCTTGTTCAGCGCCCGATAGTCAATACAGAGTCTCCACGTCCCATCCTTCTTCTGTACGAACACGATCGGGCTCCCACAGGGCGATGAACTCGGACGGACGTGACCTTTCTGCAGGAGCTCCTGAATCTGCCTCTTGATTTCATTGTTCTCCAGAACGGAGCGCTGATAAATTGGTCCATTGGGTAGCGGCGCACCTGGGGTCAGATCGATGGAGTGCTTGACTTGACAGTGCAGAGGAACCCCTGCCGGGGAGGTGAAGATGTCCTCGTACTCCTCCACAACCTTGTCCATCTGTAGTTGTCGTGCAGAGGGACCCCGTCTGGAGGCCGCGGCCACTGTCTTCTTCTTTCCTTGAGGGCGTATCATCAGGAAAACAAATTTCCTGGTTTTTGAAATGATCTTACTGCATTGTTTTGCAGTAATCAAAGAGATGGCGGTAGGTGGTGCTACCTCTGTTATCCTGTACAACTTATTTCCCAATGTAATAATAACAGCACGGGGCCTTGATTCATACACAGCATGTCGCTTCCACAAGTATGGTTGTCCTAGTAATACATCACAAACTTCAAGGGGAGCAATGTCACACAATACCTCATCCGTGAAGGGCTTGATGTTGTATGGAAGGCGACACTGCTGGCTCACGCGAAGATCTCGTCCTTGGTGAAGCCACCCAATGGTGTATTGTTGTGGATGTGCTGTGCTCGGTAAGCCCAACCACTTCACGACCTCTGCCGAAATGAGGTTCTTTTGACTCCCGCTATCAACAATGAACTGTATTGGGGAGCCCTTTACCCACATCTGGGAGTGGAAGAGACGCTCCTCCTCCTCTGGATCTTTGGGTTCATTTTTCTGGATCTTTGAGGTAGCAACAGTGGCGCTGGGATCCGCATCAATGATCTGCTTCCCTTTTTCATTCCCCTTATCGGGTTCTGACTCAGAGTCGGAACATGCATCTGATTCTGAAACCTTTAGCTCAGCCACCAGTGACTGCTTGGCCCGACACTCACTTGTGTTGTGAGTGGAGCTCTTATGGAACTCGCACCATTTTCCAGTGTCCTTTCTCGGCTTCGCGGCGCTGTTCTTTGCTTGCAGCTTCGGCTGGTTGTCTTGGGCTGTCCCGCCTTGGCTTTGTCCTTTGTTCTGTGGTTTAGGCGCACCTTTCCCCTGCTTTGGATTCGCAGATCCAAAGTCTCCCTTCTTTTGTTTAAACTTCTGCTCGACCTTGACGGCATATCGGTATGCTGCGCCGAGCGAGGAGATGTTTAGGAATAGTATTTCTTCTTGGATGTACTTGTGCAGGCAGCCACTGTATTTGAGTATCAAATGTTGCTCTGAATCCTTTATACCCAACTTTGTGCGAAGGGTATGGAAAAGATTGGTGAACTTCGGCACATCTTGGTCCCTTCCCTGCTGCAGCGTGGTCCACTTTATGTATTCATCCTCATAGCTTCCAACAGGGTAGTACTGTTCCTTGATGGCATCCCGGAATGAATCCCAGTTGGGTGCGGCTGAAAATAGTGAGCCAGTACTTTCATCCTTCTGCTCGCAGTAGGTTTCCCACCAGTCCTTGACGTGGGGGGCTGCTTTGAGAAGAGCAAAAACAATCTTTTCCTGACTCGAAAATTCATGAAGAGAAAAATAACCCTCTAGCAGATTTAACCATTTATCTACGGCATCTGCGTCTATCTGACCCTCGAATATGGGGATTTCAAAATTAACTTGTACCTTAAAGGGTGTGGCATTTCCAGAGTAGCTGCTAGAAGCTGATGCGTCGCTTCTGGGTAGCCGCTGAAGGATCTGGGCAAAGCTATCCATCATCGCGTTCCGTTGTCGCTCGAGGGCTTCTTCGAGCAAGATTTTGATGGGATCTCCTGCCCCCTCGTCTTTCTTCTCATCCGCCATGGGAGGCCGTCGGGATTTGCGAGGCTGGTCTTGCAAAGGTTCAACCAGTTCAAGCCCTAACTCCTTATATCCTGACCTTGTTGGGGACATGCAAAGAAAAACAGAGAAAAAGCAGACCGCTCTGATACCACTGATCCGGATTTAAACAGGAATGCAACAAATTACAGAGATAACCATATACACAAAGATGCAACGGAAATAATTCTTCATTTCATTAATGAAAAATACTGAAATATGCTTACAACCAGAAATGGAAATAAACCAGCTAGGGCGATGGTAGCTTATCTCTGAGAAGAGATGTGATGGCTACATGCCTCTGAACTGTGTTACAATGAGGCTCTAAGGCCTATTTACTGTTGAGAAACAATGGAAAACCCTTAACATTCCAAAACCTAACCCTAGGAGATGAAACGCCAAAACTGTGGGCCCCGTTTGGGGTAAATTGGTACATCAACTTCTCGGGGTCGTAACTTTGGCATATGATCTCCGTTTGACGCATACAATAGTTCGTTAGAAAGATCTATCCGAGCACTACCACTGTTGGAATGGGCAACATGGGTCCATGGAATGGACCCATGTTGCCCCTGGATTCCCCAAAAAACGTCGTTTAGGACCTCAAAACGGCTCCGGAAGTTTAGGACCCGAAAAACTGCTAAAAATAGTAAGTTGTGCTACAATTAAGGAAACTGAAAATGCTGAGAAAAACAATGGCGGGGGTCCAGGTGGACTTGGCAGGTGGCCACCAATATCCACCTGGATCAATAAAACACATATTTACATAAAATTATTTACAAATAGTAAGAAAAATGTGGAAGGATATTCTTTGTTGTTTCAGTTTCGAGTTTTGGTTAGGTTACTTAGATGTTGCAACCTTGATGGGATGAGAATTTGGGTGTTGCCCAAAATCCCAATTCCCAAATAAAATTCGATCCTGGGCCTGTGGGTTATGGCCCACGGAAGCGTTCTAAAGAACTTCAAACCTTTTAACTGTTAAACCATAGGTCTTCATTTAAATATTCAACCGTGGATCTCTTTTAAAATGGAACATCCATGCATTGGAGATAAACAATATAAAAACAATATATGTGTGAAGTTTTAATACCCCACAGCCACACATAACGCAATTATGTGGGAACCATGTAAAATCTGCTCCAATCTATATCTCCTACCTCCTGATCCGATTCAATCGCAATCAGAAATCGGCATTCACAAAAATCGCCAGTCGGACATTTCAATGCGATTGATTATTGCCGAACTCTCTAATTCGGATTCCACATTAATCAAACTTTATTTAACATTTGCATCCATCGATATAATACCAATCGGTGATCACGCTTGCAGTATTGTGATATTTCTTGGGTCCGATTTAACTTCGAACAAGAACTTATCACATTCATGCCGAGATCTATTACAAGGTGAACATCTCTCAGTCGATCCGGCGTCTCTCTGTTCAAAAACCTTCGGCTGTAGCGATTCAACATTAACTTAAACCGCATTATACACACACAACTATAATCGATTTCCATATATAAGAATTAAACAACAGTTTTAGATTGCCACCGACCCATGAAGCAATCGACGGCCGATCAACAAATTTACAACACAGGATTTGACTTATTTATAAGACACATATAAACGCAACAATACAAAACCCAGGTTTATACATTAAACAAAACGGTTACAAAATTAAGGCATTCCAGCCTTAAGAACGAGCTCACGCTCGGCTACATCTTGCCACTCACAAATTACCTCACAGAACAGATATATCACACCCTATCACACTACACATATATATAAGATGGATTAGGTAGGATCGATTAGATCTTCTCCTAGTTTTTCTACAATGAAAGCTCTTCAAAAAGCGTGCATGGCTGTTATCAATAGCAAGTCTCCTCAAGACATATCCACTTTAAAGCTACTTTAAATTTATCCGCTTTAAATCCGCTTTAGCTCTTTTTTTCTGCTTTAAATCTAATTTTCTGCTTTAAGGCAGACTTTCCTTTGTTCTGCTTCCGTGGCCCATGTTTGCTCGCTTTGTTGCTAGGTGCTCCCGCATCAAACCTTTAGATTTGTTAAGAAACCATGTATACCTCATTTTTATCCTTGTAATGCACTTAAAAAAAATTGTCTTTGAAGTTTGAACTTGTATCTATTTATATTGCATTTCCCTTCTGCTTTTGATGTTGCTTCAATTTTTTTATCTCTCACACATTATTGTGTAGTTTGTAGCGAAAAACCCTTTCACAAAATGATAGTTTGTATAAAATTCACTCTAAAATAAAAATTTTGTGGAAAAATCTTTACAACATTCAAATTCTTATTTTCTATGAAATAACTTAAATTCCTCTTGTTATGCTTTTGTGTCCAAAAATTCGTGCCCATCTTGGAGCTATAATATGACAAGGACTATGGGTTCTTGTAGATTCACTCGCCAAATTCCCTCAAGACGCCCGTATTTCGGGCTGGAGAGGGTAAAGGGAAAATAAAACAAATGGAACCACTTTATGTTTCCCAAGACATTCAGTATGTTTTCCTAGTTTTTTTCTAGATAGAAATTGGGAAAAAAAAATAACTGAGCCAACAGATTACTTAAAATTGCTAGAAATATTCAAAGACTCAGAAATACAAACTTCTTTAGCTTTATTTCACCCTAGCTAAGATATTGGAGATCCATCAATTCAACTATCCAAATTGATTTGGAATGCTTCCATGTGATACAAGGATGAACATGAATCTTTTTGTTTTCTGTTGACTATATGTCCTTATGCTCATTTCCATCTCGCTCATAGATTCTTATTTCACAACATAAAATGAAGATACACGACCCAACCCTGTCCTTATAGATAGAAGTTTCATTTGAATGGTGTTCAACTCTTAGCCAAACAAGGTCCCACATGTTCTAATATTGTGGACATAGATATAGAAACACAACATGACATCAAATATGTAGGGCATATGTAAAATAGTTAATTCATTATAAAGAAATGTTTAAATTACTTAATTCATTATAAATAAATTTGTGGGCTCTTTTTGTGACGAGTGTCCACACTACCAAAAGATTTCTCATGCATTTTTATCAAGTCTTTTTACTAAGGATGTTAATATCATGTTATTTCCTTGTGGTAATAATATGTCGATAGCTTTTCCTTGTCATAGACCCTAGTTTGGCTCATTGATGACTCGTTCAAGTATCTAACAATGTAATACATGTGTCTCCATAGCAGTGACTCCATTTGTTAGACAACGATTTAGTACATATAGATAGTTTGGAATTCAGTTCAGATCAAGCTTTCATTCTATTCATTCATGCTTTGGTCTTCACACAAGCTACTAACTAATCAATTACTTATTTCCACTCCACATATTTTCCATATCTAGGAGTAGTTGATCCATAAAAGAAAGCACTAAAAAGCAGGTATCTCCAAGTACGTTAAGCAATATCTTTCCTTAAGGAATAGTGAGTCAGATATCTAGTGAGTTGGCTTTGGAATCTCCATCAATCATGCTAGCAATTATCTGGGTCATTGGCTTTGCTAAAGAGGCAAATTGTTCTTATATAGAATATTGGGAAGTAAAACCTATGGTGTTGGTAATTCTATGCCCGCTGCTCCATGACTAATTTCATTGAAAGAAACAATAAAACATTAGCGACAAGGACTATCGACTACATGCAACACTTGTTACAATATTCAATCAAAGATATCATTTTAGCAAAGAATTGGCAAAGACTCTCTTTAATTATATGTTAAGAGAGTAAAAGAGATTTAGATATATGGTAATAGGAAAAGTTTCTATGTAGCCAATATCTTTTATAGACATTTTTCTTTATTATATTTGTATTTAGAGAATACCTAAAAGATTTACAATTACATTTGGTTAGAAACATACTTCATATCTACATTATAAAAAATATATAACTTCAAGAAATGACACTTAAATCAATGGCAATGTATTGTAAACCTCTTCTAGATATAGCATTTACCTTCTAGTTCCTCTTTTATAGGTCATCCATAAAAAAATTCTCTCTATTTCGGTAAATTTTCACATTGAATTTGTTTAATTCTTTTTAACTAATTTAAATATTCGAAAATAAATCAAAATTCAAATTCTAAATCAATTAGAACTCTGATATATATATTTTTAATCCCTATCTATTTAATTTTTTAATAATTAACCTTTTCCCATTGTTAACCAAACCATTTTTACTCATTAAGTTTTGATTAATTATTAATGAGAGTGTTGGGTGTGATCGTGAAGTCGCTTTATATGTTCGACATATCTATTTTTAACTATTTTATTTTTGGCAAGATGTAACGATTGTTATATTTGAGTTTTTCAAATGGAACGGTCATAATGATTGGGTTCGTCAAACCTGGTCATTCGAAATCATCCAACCGTTGGATGCCTGAAATTTACAATTGAAATGGAATGAAAATTTCTATTTTGGTGAAATTTCGCATTGAAATGAAATGAAAAATCCATTTTGGCGATGCTCAATTATCTTATATTATTTTCGAAATATAATGGTCATAATTATTTGGTTTCGCTGTTGGTCATTCAAATTCATCCCATAAAGCGTATCCGTTGGATGCTCGGAATCTACAGTGGACCTGAAGATACTTCTCATAACTATTTGGTTTCGCTCTTCGTCATTCAAATTCATCCGATAAAGCATATCCGATGCATGTTAGGAATCTACGGTGGACCTGAAGATACACCGTAGAGCTTTGTTCACATTAAATATATTCTGTCACTACGTGCATAATATTTAACTATTGGCATACTCTTCAAGTGGCAAAGAAAACTGAAGTTGAATCAACTAGGTATATCATTAAAAGCCACGAAAGTATTTTTTTAAGATTTTTAGTAGGTCAATAGTGAAAGAATGTGGTGGAATAAGTGTATTTATTAATTGTTAAATAGCTTGTGGTCCTAACCTTAATGTCTTAAAGGCTCTTCTTCAACTGTACATATGGGTAGTGTTTCTATGTACTTGACTGATGAATTTATATTTTCTCCTCAACCAGACCAGGTAGGAAAATAGTCTTAACCTCCATTTAATATAGAGATATAGTTAAATTAATAATAATGTTAAATTAACGATAATTAGGATTTTTAAAAATGATATTATTTTATCGTAATGAAAAGTTTAATGATAAATTTAAACTAGATATATTGTAAGCACAACGGAATATTGATATTGAAAGATTTTTGAAAGATGACCTATGAAAGAGGAACTAGAAGGTAAATGCTATATTTGGAAGAGTTTTATACTAAATTTTCATTTATTTGTGTCATTCCTTGAAGTTATATATGTTGTATAACCTAGATATGATGCATTGTTCCAACCAAATGTAATTGTAAATTTCTTATTTATTCTCTAAATAAAAATATAATAATGAAAAATATCTATAAAAGATATTGGCTACATTACAACTTTTCCTATTACCATATATCTAAATCTCTTTTACTTTCCTAACATATAATTAAAGAGAGTGTTTGTAACTTCTTTCCTAAAATGATTTCTTTGATTGAATATTTTAACAAGTGTTTCATGCAGTCGGTAGTCCTTGTCGCTAATGTTTTATTGTTTCTTTCAACAAAATTTGTCATGGAGCAGCGGACATAGAAGTGCCAACACCATAAGTTTTACTTCACAATATTCTACATTGGAACAGTTTGCCCTCTTCAGTAAAGCCGATGACCCGAATAATTGTTAGCATGATTGATTGAGATTCCAAAGCCAACACACTAGATATCTAAACCACTTTTCCTTCAGGAAAGATATCACATAGCCTACTTGGAGATACATGATTTTTAGTGCTTTCCTTCCAAATATATCAACTACTTCTAGATATGGAAAATATGTGGAGTGGAAATAAGTAATTGATTAGTTAGTAGCTTGTGTCGAGGCCAAATCATGAACGAATAGAATGACAGCTTGATCTGAACATAATTGCAAACTATCTCTATGTACTAAATCGTTGTCTAACAAAGAGAGTCATTGCTATGGAGAGACATGTATTTCATTGTTAGATGCTTGAACCAGTCATCACTCAGCCAAACCATGGTCTATGACAAGGAAAAGCTATCGATATACTATTATCACAAGGAAAGAATATGATAGTAACATGCTTGGTAAAAAGACTTTGTAAAAATGCATGATAAATATTTTTGCAATGTGGGCACTCATCATGAAAAGGGCCCACAAATTTATTTATAATGAATTAACTATTTTACATATGCCTTACATATTTGATTTCATGTTGTGTTTCTGTATCTATGTCCACAATATTAGCACATGTGGGACCTTCTTTGGCCAAGATTTCAACACCATGCAAAAGAAACTTCTATCTATAAGGATAGGGTTGGGTTGTGTCTCTTCATTTTATGTTGTGAAAGAAGAATCTATGAGTGGGGGAGTGAAATCCGCATAAGGACATAGAGTCAATGAAAAACAATAAGATTCATGTCCATCCTTGTATCGCATGGAAGCATTCGAACTCAATTTGGATAGTTGAATTGGTGGATCTCCAATATCTTAGCTTGGATGAAATAAGGTGCAATAAGTTTGTATTTCTTAGCCTTGGAAGACTTCTAGCAATTTTAAGTAATGTGCTCATTCATAGTAAAAAAAAAAATCCCTGGTTAATTTCTATCTAGAAAAAAACTGGGAAAACATACTGAATGTCTTGGGAAACATGCAGTAGTTCTGTTTGATTTTCCCTTTACCCTCCCTAGCCCAAAATACTTGCATCTTGAGGGAATTTGGTGAGTGAACATGCAAAAACCCATAGTCCTTGTCATATTATAGCTCCAAGATAGGCAGGAATTTGTGCACACAAAATCATAACCAGAGGAGTTTGAGTTATTTCATAGAAAACAAGAATTTGAATGTTGTAAATCTTTTTCCATAAAACTTTTATTTTATAGTGAATTTTATATAAACTAGCATTTCATGAATGTTTTTTTTGCTACAAAGTACACAATAATGTGTGAGACATAAAAAATCGAAGCAACATCAAGAGCAGAAGGGAAATACAATATAAATATATATAAGTTCAAACTTCAAAGACAATTTTTTAAGTGCATTAGAAGCATAAAAATGAGGTAAACATGGTTGCCTAACAAGGTTGCAACGTTTGAGTAAACTAACCCAAACTCAAAACTTATAAACAACAAAGATTATCCTTTCACATTTTTCTTACTATTTGTAAATACTTTTATGTAAATATGTGTCCTATTTTTCAAAAAAATTAATAATGTTGTTGGTTTCCTTCTTACATTGTTGGATGTCATAAGGATGCCAATCAAAAATTTAAAAGTTTCATCATAAAAGAGCACAACTAAATTTCAAAATTTTCAAGCCACGAACAATATAATGATATCTTATGCAAAATATTCTCATATTTCCTTCAAAAGGTTTAGAGAATATTTGTTTCTTTCATTCTTACACTATTCATTGAAAAACTATTCATCGCTCTTTTGTTTTCAGCCAAAATAAAATGCATAGGAACTTAAAATTATGGTGAAATAAAGAAAATTCATAGCAACTAAAACTTGCATAGGAGATGAAACCTATGGTGAAAATCGCTTTTTGTGAAAGTTGTCATTTGCTTTACTTTTTGGTAGGTCACTGTCATTCCGTTTTTTGGCAAGCCTTGAAATATACATGGGGAATTTTTTGGTTGATGTGATCCACAACTAAGTCATTGGCCTAGCCCTTATCCTCCAGTAATGGCCATAGGGAAAAAATGTGATGTTGGAAGAATTATACCAGAAGTCATCTAATGTCAGTATACAAGCATAAATTAGTTGTAGTCGATGGTTGATGGACCTCTATTGGAAAAAATCATATCATGCCTCTTGAGGAACTCCACTAATAAGGTAATGGCGAAACCAAGGTGCAGGGAGAAGAGAGATATGATATTTCAAAGAGGCTCTACCATGACAAGTGCATGTAGCTTCACAGGACGTAGTGGGATTCCAACTAAAATACTTTGGATGTCCATGCACGTAGGATAGAATAGATACAAAACATTTTTCATTAAAAAATCGATAAAAATTTTAAATCGACAATAAGACCAAATTTTCGATTAAAAAAACTTGCCAACATTTGTTTAAAATACAACTTTGGATAAAATAATTTGGCCTGGCTAAAATAATATCAGGGCACGTGAATGTTGAAATAAGAGAGAAAACTCAAAACATTGGTTAAAAGATTTAATGAAGAAAATTGCAAATCCTGAACTTGAGCAAAATTTGGGTGAATTTTTTTGGTCAAACGATGAATTAATCTCAAGTCAACACCCAAGCAATCCTTGCTTATACATTTAGGGAAAGGCTAATAAAGTTCTCTTTGTCACATCATCCTATAAGACATTAGTTTTAGAATAATAAAATTAAAGGATTTCTTTGATTGCATACTTTAATAAAGTGCTCTTTGTCACACTATCATAAAAGGCGCTAGTTTAAATAATAAAATAAAATGAAGGGAGTCATATTTTTTATCCTCTTGTTTTAAATAACATACTATATTATCCATCTAAAAATATATGAGGATTTAAGATTTGCGTTTTAATTTCATATTTTGATTTACGTCACGTAGTTTGCTCAATTTATAAAAAAATAGTAAAATAGTCTTTCTATTTTTTGTTGTTAACTTCATGACATTGATTAAATTGACCTTCTCCCTCATTTACCTTTTATAATTGCAAATTTGTACTTTAAAGACATCCATAAAATTTTTTTTAATCAAAATAAAGAACCTTTGAACTGTAAAGCCATATTTGTCCTATTCCTTTGTCAGCCCTTATTGTTTCACATCTACCTTGATTTCAAACAGTAATATATATTCATTTTTCACATTTGAGAATGTGACCCTCCGAGTAGAGATAATAGTTCTTCCATTAAATTCAATAATATATACATATATATACAAGTTATATGGTTTGATTAACTCAATATACTATTGATATGCTAATTCTCCAGTGTTTTGGTTTATTATTATTTGAAGAAACATAATCTTTTTAAATTAGTAGAGATTGACTAGGCTTGACATATTTGAGTTGCAAGTAGTGAGCATTTTTTTCCTGATAACAATTATTGATAAAAGAACATTTTTAAAATAAATATAACATCTCATGTATAACTTAAATAAAATGGTATAATATGCAACCATAAAATTATGTAAAATTGAGTATTCAAATATATTTGTATTATTAAAGTAAATTATAAAGACTTAGTTCACTATCATAGATACTTATACTCTATTATGGAAAAAAATAATTTCAAGGTAAAGTTGTAATTATTTTTTATAGTGGGAAAAACTTATGATTATTGTTTTGTGAAACAAGTTGTAAGGATAGTCATCTATGGCTGCTATCAGCGAATGCAAGCTAACTCATCACCATTATTCAAGGAAAATCATGCTACATGAAATGACCTACTAGTCCCTAAGACTGTTTTCACTCTTGCTAGATACCATTGGGTCTTGGGACTTGAACTTTCTTCCTTAGATTTTGAAAAGATGAACTCTTAGACAAAATAAAATTGTATTCTTGGGTCAAGATAATGAAGGCAAGAAACTCCCACCATCCATGTGAGTCACAAAGTTGGACATGACTTTCATTGGGACAATCAATATTGGGTTCGTGTTGTTGACAAAACCCCAAAACAATACAGAATGCAAATACTATTGAACATATTACTACATGTGATGCCTACTGTATCATCCTCATGTGAAATGTTGCCATGATAGTCCAACTCAACTCCAACCTATCTTAGTACATATCTCTCAGATATAGCTCGATACACTGTTATAGCTCGCCATGACTCGAACCAGTTGGGTAGCTAATCCAACTATCACACTCAAACCATGAGAATGCACCTCCTCATGCCACCATCAGTCACTTCTGTCAACATCCTGTCACAACATCAACTCGATCAGGAATCCATCTCATCTCCATCAAAATGTAAATAAGCCATGCTTATGTCCATGAAGTAATCTCCATTTCATCGATAACATGTTGTCCATGATGTTGGTGTCAATGGGATGCATGTCAATCAGTTGCATCTATCCAAACATAATCATCCATATGTGTGAGATCCATCTTCTCAAAATGAAGACATCCTCTCAACAAGTCAACTCTCAATGTTGTAGGAATTTACAGGGTAAGTTCCTCAGAAAGAACACCAAAAGGACACCGCTCACAACGAGATCACAGATCAATACACCAGTATTTTTGACGTGGTTAAAACCCTCAAAGAGGGAAACAGTCCACGGCCTGCGCCAATGTGGCTACTACAGGAAATTTATTAATCAAAGAATGAAAATTTACATAAGCTTCTCTCATGCACGGATTACCCGAACAATGACCCTCCATGCGCTTTAAATAGAACTCATGGACCAATCGGGTGTCAAGCCACGGATCAAGTGTCGGTAATACCGAGGAGAGAATGAACCGTCGGATCACTACATATCGTGACCGTCGGATTGTAAGTTACAAAATGTACAACGGTAAAGAAACACACTTTACCTAACTCTATACCTAACTCTATACTAGACCAAGTTGAACTTAACTATTTCCTATGTGTCGGAATATCCTAACATCCCCCCTTAAGAACAACTTGGGATAGGGTTGAAGGATTTACAAATATGACACAATAGGAGAAGGAAGGAGGCACTAGAGCCTATCCCCCCTTAGTGACAACTTCCTGAACTCCAAGCATATATCGAAGTTTAGTGAACTTCGCCTCTGTGAGAGCCTTTGTGAAGATGTCTGCAACCTGATCATCTGTTGAACAATATTGCACTTCAAGAACATGGTCATGAATGAGCTTTCTGATGAAGTGCATGTGTAGTTCAATGTGTTTGCTGCGCTGATGCTGGACTGGATCTTTGCATAGTTGAATGGAACTTTGATTATCACACCAAAGTGTGGTTGGATGCTGCTGCTCAAAACCAAACTCTGATAGGATCTGACGAAGCCACAAGGCTTCCTTACTAGCTTCCACGGCACCACGATACTCTGCTTCTGCTGATGAAAGAGAAATCGCAGCCTGTTTCTTACAAGCCCATGTAATAGGTCCTGACCCAAGAGTGAAGACATAACCGGCAGTAGACTTCCGATCATCAGGGTCACCAGCCCAATCAGAATCAGTGAAACCAACTAATAGAGGAGCTGCTTTGGCACTGTAATGAATCCCAAACTGTACTGTACCTCGAACATAACGAAGTATTCTTTTAGCTGCTTTCCAATGACTTTCACGGGGGTTTTGCATAAAACGAGAAACAAGGCCAACAACAAAGGAAAGGTCAGGACGATTATGGGTTAAATACAAGAGTTTTCCTACAAGTTGACGGTATAAGGTAGCATCAACTTCAGGAGAAGTACAAGAGACTGAAAGTTTGACTCCAGACTGAAAGGGAGAAGGGGCTGGCTTACAGTCTTCCATGTGAAAATGACGGAGAATATCACAAGCATACTTGGACTGGGAAAGGGAAATACCCTCCTTGGATTGCAAGACTTGAAGACCGAGAAAATAGTGTAAGTGTCCTAAGTCTGTCATTTCAAATTTCTTTTTAAGGCTGGACTTCACATGGTTTATAAGGTTGGGATCACTACCAGTAAGAATAAGATCATCAACATAAAGAACAAGGATGATAAGAGAGTTGCCCACTTTCTTGGTGTAGACAGTATTGTCAGAATAACACTAGAGAAGCCAGATTCTAAAAGAAAGCTATCCATTTTGGCATACCAAGCCCGAGGAGCTTGCTTGAGACCATAAAGAGATTTCTTAAGTCGACATACAAGGCTGGAGTCTGTTTGGATGAAGCCAATGGGTTGTTCCATATAGATTTCTTCATGCAAGTCCCCATGCAAGAAGGCAGATTTAACATCCATCTGATGGACTTCTCATTTTAAAGAGGCAGCAAGGGAAAGAACAAGGCGGATATAGTTCATTTTGGCAACAGGGGAGAAGGTTTCAGTGTAGTCAATGCCTTCAACCTGTGAAAAGCCCTTAGCAACAAGACGAGCTTTATGTTTATCAATTTTCCCATCTGGTCCATACTTGGTTCTGTAAACCCATTTACATCTAACAAGTTTGCGTCCCTTTGGTAGAGGAACAAGATCCCATGTATCATTTTCCAACAATGAATGATATTCTTCATTCATAGCTGCTTCCCAATGTGGATGGCCTGAAGCTTCTGCAAAAGTGTCAGGATCATGATTTACTGGAGCTTGAGCCAGTAAAGAAGAGGCTCTTTCAAACTGAGAATGTGTATGTCGCTGATCTGTAGGATCACCGGCAAGATCACCTGCTGCATCCCGAGTAGCACGGACCCATCTTGGAAGTTGAGGATCCTGAGAAGGTGGGGGAGGATTATCATCCTCACTTTCATCATTTGAAGAAGAAATGTTTTCAAAAGTAGAAGAGATAGGAAGAGGTGGCACATCCGCCGGACTAGGCTCGCAGGCCGATTTATTTTCATCAAATTTTACATCTCTTCTAATGATAACATTTTTGGACTTAAATGGAATAAGTCTATAACCTTCTACATCTTCAGAATATCCAACAAAAGTACATTTCTCACTCTTAGGTTCTAAAGCTTTATGCTTTTCATCTGGAATATGGGCCCATGCTTCACTTCCAAAAACACGAAGGTGACTTACATCTGGTTTAATGGAACTCCAAGCTTCTTCTGGAGTGATATTCTTTAGAACCATAGTAGGAGTGTGATTGATTATATAATTTGCACAATTAATTGCTTCGGCCCAAAAACTAAGACTGAGTCCTTTAGATTGCAGCATACAATTAGCCATTTCCTTTAAGGTGCGATTTTTCCTTTCAACTACACCATTTTGTTGTGGAGTGTATGGAACAGTATGTTGCATTTGAATTCCATTTTCAGTGCAAAAGTTGATGAATGTGTTTTTAACATATTCTCCACCATTATCAGTTCTTAGCTTAAGAATTTGATGTCCAGATTGTTTTTCAACAAAGGCTTTGAAGGCCAAAAATGTGTTAAATACTTCGCTCTTGAGTTTTAAGAAGTATACCCAAGTGCGTCTGGAGAAATCATCAATGAAAGTTAAGAAATACTTGCAGCCAGAGAATGAAGCAACAGGAAGTGGACCACATAAATCACTGTGCACAAGCTGTAAAGGGGCTGAGGCGTGCCAAGAGGCACATTTTTCAAAACTGTCCCGATGATGTTTTCCGAGTACACATCCGGAACAAACACCATCTCTGCAAGATACCATAGGAAGACCTGTCACCATATTTTCTTTACATAGATGCTGAAGGGAGCGATAGTTTAAGTGACCAAATCGCTCATGCCAAAGTTTGCTCACTTCATCATTATGAGCAACAAATACTGAGGGAAGATTTGATGACCCAAAGTTGTGAAACTTATACAACCTTGTGGAATCATCAGCAATACCAGTAGCTAGAATTTGTTTAGGATCTCTCAGATCCTTGATTACAACATCATGAGGTGAAAATTCAACAATTTTACCTTCACCTGAATGAGTTATCTGATATACAGATAGAAGGTTGCAGGATAAGGTTGGAACACATAATACATCATTAAACTGACCATTGTCTAGATGAACAGTTCCAGTCCCTACAACATTAAGAGATCTATCATCACCAACATATATATTTTTGGTGTTACAATCATTTAAAGAAGAAAACATGGCTTGGTTTTTGGCCATGTGATAAGAGGCTCCAGAATCAATGAGCCACTCATGAGAATGAGAAGAAGAAGATACATTTAATGCATAACCAGACTGAGATGATTGACAATGACATGCAGAAAGTGCCATTCCTGAAGTTGAAGTTGAAGTATGCTCCACATGGATGTTATGTTTCTTCATTGCGGCTTCCAAGGCTTCCATCTTCTTAAAGCATTTAGATTCTAAGTGGCCATCTCGATTACAAAAGTTACAATGTCTAAATGTCTTCTTCCATTTGTTTTTATTGGTCTTATCATTTTGCTGAAATGATCTTTCAGTTTGAGGCTGAGTTTGCTTAGGACCCTTGTTTGGTTTAGGACCATTCCTTTTAGGATAGGACTTCTTAGGATTCTTTGAATTTGGTTGCTGCTGGGCGGCTAACGCTTTCTTGGAAGAGTTTCCAAGATTAAGAAGACCAAGGTGTAAGAGTTTTTCTTGTTCTCTTATTAAAGAATCACAAAAAGAGTCAAAGGAAGGGGCCTTGTAGTCTTTTCTTTGACAAATGAAAGCTTCCCTTGTAGAATGGAAAGTGGAGACAAATACAGAGTAGGCTGGTCCCAACTTAGTAAGGATGGAATAAATAAGGTTACTATCTTCTTTGTTAACCTTAACACCTTCCAAGAGATATCTAAGGGTCTTGAATTTGGACAAGAAATCTTCAATGCAAGAAAAATTATTAGGATCCAATGTAAGCAACTCATTTTCAAGTTAATGGGCTCTAATTTCATTTTTAATCCCAAAAACTTTAGTTATTTGTTCCAATGCTTCATGAGGAGTATCAAGTTCTGCAATATGGAATCTAAGATTAGGAGAAATAGACATCCCTATCAAACCACGTGCTTGATCTTGTCTATTTTCCCATTTTGCAGCCTTGTCTTCATCTTTTGGTTTCTTCTCTTGGCCTGTGGCTATTCTGTAGAGACCTTTACTTCTAAGTAAATCTTCCATGTAGGATATCCATTGGAAGTAGTTAGTGCTGTCAAGAATGACTTGGCATGGACTTTCCATTTTTAAAAAAAAATTGAAGCTGAAGATGCTGAAAGTAAGTGTTCCAATGGATAGATCTCGAAAAATTAGGCGGTTTTAAAAAAAACGGCTCTGAAAAAGGCTTCCGGATGAAGAAGTTATGGCTTTTTGAAAAAAAGTTGTTGAAGTTGCCGGCAAAGTGCGCGAATGTGCGGAAATGAAAAAATTCGCCCCCACAAAATGGAGACTTGAACCCAAGACCTCTACTCTCTTAAAATAGCTTTGAACCAATTGATCTATACAAAAAATTTGAGAGAGAGGGAGAGAGGGGGGGGGGGGGGGCTTGGTTTGCGTGCTTGCCTTGAGAAAGCTCTTTTTCCCTACAAAACACAAAACACAAAACCCAACACGGACATGCAAGAAAACGAACCTTATGGCTCGAAGTTAGCTTTAGCCAAAAAACTAGATATTTTAAAAAATGAACCTTGCGGCTCAAAGTTAGCTTTAGCCGAAAAACTAAATATTTTTCTCAATGTTTCTGATTTTCTGAGATCACACTAAGGTGCAGGGAAAAGAGCATACGCATGAGAAAAATCCTTCCTTTCTGTTTCTGATTTGCCCAGATCGCACAGAGTCGCAGGGCAAAGAGCATATGCAGAAATGAAAGGTATAGATCCGGTTAAAAAAAAAGCTAAATAAACCGAAACCGAAATAAGCAGAGAGAAAATAACAGTAAACTGTAAATAAAGACTGTATACCTCCAGATCTTAAAAATGACGCAGCTAGGGCTACCGGAAACCTTTTCGCGTGAAACGAAAGGGGTTCCTCACTGGAATAGATGCTCCGAGCACAACAGAGCATTCCTCTCGGCCCGAAAGCAGTCAGAAATAGCAGATCTAGGAAACGGTAGTCGGATGCAGTTCTACCGGCTTCAGATTTGGATCACCAACGGACGCGGCCCTCAAATAGCTCTGATACCATGTAGGAATTTACAGGGTAAGTTCCTCAGAAAGAACATCAAAAGGACACCGTTGACAACTAGATCACAGATCAATACACCAGTATTTTTGACATGGTTAAAACCCTCAAAGAGGGAAACAGTCCACGGCCTGCGCTAACGTGGCTACTACAGGCAATTTATTAATCAAAGAATGAAAATTTACATAAGCTTCTCTCATGCACGGATTACCCGAACAATGACCCTCCATGCGCTTTAAATAGAACTCATGGACCAATCGGGTGTCAAGCCACGGATCAAGTGTCGGTAATACCGAGGAGAGAATGAACCGTCGGATCACTACATATCGTGACCGTCGGATTGTAAGTTACAAAATGTACAACGGTAAAGAAACACACTTTACCTAACTCTATACCTAACTCTATACTAGACCAAGTTGAACTTAACTATTTCCTATGTGTCGGAATATCCTAACAAATGTGCCACATCCATATCCATGAAGAAACCTCCATCACATCTACAATATGCCATCTCTCAAGTGTGTCAAAGGGACAAGTATACACCTGTCTCATCATCCATGTGCTGCCCATGGTCATAGACCAATCAACCCCCATGTATAAAAGCGGTTAAGTCTCAACTCAACCCATACCCAAGTGTTGCCACCAAGGCATTATCATTGCCGCAACTCCATCAACTCCAAAGTGTCTCGTCTCGATCATCTCCATCAAGTTACTCCCTCGAACATACCCCATCTATGTGCCCAAAGGTATGCATCCCATACTGCATCATAGTCAACTACACCTCTGACCTCAGCTCCTCAATGAATCAAATACTCCAAGACCACCATAATATTAAGTTTCCAATGGTTGTAACTATCTCAAGTAATCATGAGCTCCATGAATCATCTCCATCTAACATCTCAGGAAGCATAAATGTCTCAGCCTCAAAGGTCCCTATAAGATGCGTCTGCTCTCCGTGTAGTACGATTACTCCATAGTCCACTCACAAATCCAACCAGTCCATGGCATTGTTGTACAAAAGTGCACAACATCTCCATTGGCTCCTAAGTAAAGGGTCTCCATGTCGCATCAAAAAATCCATCTGCACAACATCACTACCTTGGCACTCCTGATTGGATGCCCATAAGTGAAATCTCTATATAAGTGCATCTACATAATATCCTTGCATACTATCTTCCATGCTCCATTTATCCAACTCGATGTCCATGACTCAAGTTGCTCATGTTGTCTAACTATGTAGACCCATCACAACATCGGTAATCTCATCCTAGTCCTCAATCAGGTTTAGTGCACTCGGTCACTCAAACCATGTATATCACATCATATCATGTAACATCACAGGTTCCTTCCATCTTCGCTACGTCCCCCACTAAAGGTCCACCAATAATGCCTCTTGGTCACAGCCATGAAGAAGTCCACCCAAGTATCATATCATCAAAACTCAAGTGCGTTCCCTTTCTCTAATTTGTCCATGAGTCATGCCAGACACTTAGCCAATTCTCCATATGGCTAAAGCATGACCCATCCTTCGCAATGATCATCATGTTCCTCCCTCATCATGAGAATTTTACCCCCTACGATGAGGTCACAAATTGCTCCAACAAACTCTACAAAATCATTTTTCCTTGCTTCTCCACACAACGTCTCATTGTAGACATCCATGGTAATGCTATCCATTGTATCAAAAAATTGTCTTTTCCCGTCACTACATATGGCCCATCATTCAAAAGATCCAATGAAACACAAGTAGTAATACGAATACTTACTTCATCATGAGGTCACTCTATGTGAGTGCCTTCATCCACCTTTCATAGAGACCACTAGGTGGTTTAATCTATGGAAGATCACCTGCGATCTACATATGACTCATATGTAACGATGTCATATGTAAGAAAGACCCAAAGTTTTGATGTCCCAAATGTTGATAACATAACATGTTGGCGTCATTGGCATTGGATACCATGGGAAGAGATTATTTTAGTTCCAAGGAGGGAAATAAGAAGTGGAGAGGAAAGGCTAATAAGGTTCCCACCACTACACATTATTGTGACAACCTAAGCAATAGTTGTAAAATCATTGGTCATACTGAAGAGAACTTTTTAAAGCTATATCTTGAGATGAATCTAAAGAACACCAAGGAGTCCATGAGAAGGAACATACAAGACATACTAGGATTTGATTGAGGTAAGTAGGTTGAGAGATGCTTAGATGTAGAAGTAAATATTGTTTTCACTATGGTGCTTATGGATGTGAACATTAGAAACCACCATTCCAAGAAAGAGAAGGAGATGACTAAACTCTTTTATAGGGAGGTCCAATTCAAGAAGGAAAAGGTGGATGCTCTATTTGAATCTCATTCACAATATAAATTCACAATAGAGAATCCAATGAGTCACCTTGGATTGGATGTTAATGAATATCCTCACCCATATTCAATGGGATGCGTGAATAAGGAAACCGAGGTCAGATTTAGTAAGAAACGAAAGTCCACCATTTGAAATACTGAAAACTATATTGAATAAGTGGAGATAGAAACGAATGTCCACCATTTGAAATAGTGAAAACTATATTGAAGAAGTGGAGGTAGATGTATTGCCACTCAATGTGTGCGGTATAGGGTACGCCTCATGATCAAGGATAGAAAATCCTTCATAATGAATGCATAGAAAGGCCGATCCAATATCTCCATGGAAAGGTCAAACTAATCCAAGAAGCTTATTAACTTAGGTATAATGCTTGTCTTTTATTAACTCATGTATAATGCTTGTCTTTTATTAACTCATGTATAATGCTTGTCTTTTTCTTATTGAGAAAAAATGAACAAGGTGAGGAGGTCTTGCCCATATGAATGCAAGGAATTTCTTGCTTTACCCTCACGAGAAAGGAGATGAATTGGTATAAACAAAGGCATATAGACACACCCGTTGGAGAATTTTTGGTGGGTAAGAATCTTCACTACCTTACCAAGGACAACCTATTTCCCCACAACTTGTCGATAGTGGAATTGATTCAAGAGCTTTTGATTTATTTGATTTCAGTAATGAAATAACCTTTCAACGGTAGCTATGTTATCGTTGTATAACCAATAACAGCCATACCATTTGTAGTCTATAAAAACAATATAGATGATCAGCGTATCAAAGTTAATAATGTAACATAACCTCTTTACGCGATTTTGGATTCATCGTTGATTTATTTACAATACAAAAATAATGCGAAGGTTACTTCAAAATATATCTTCTAACTAATAGCTACAAGTCTATTTTTAGTGACTCTCTGTCCACGAGATGCTCAAATTACTCTTGCTCAAATTACTCATGTGAATGCCTTGAATAGAGCATCCTCGTAAACGCTTTTTAATCCACTCAAACGACTGAGCATCTAGAGAGCCACTGTAACGCCCTGGCGTTTTGGGCAGAGGCGCACCTTCACCCGACGGGCGACCCGGGTGGGCAACCCGTGGGCGACCCGTGCATGACGGGCGGGCGACCCGGGCGGGCGACCCGTGCACGACGGGCGGGCGCCCCGGCACGCGACCCGTGCACGGTAAGCGAAAGGCGGGTTCGGGCAAGCATGACAATCGGCAAACAAGGACGAGCTGCGGGTAGACAAGGGCGAGCTGCGGGCGGACTTGTACATGGGTGCAGCTACCCGAACCAGCGGAACAACATGCGGTTAAGGCTCGGGCGAGCCGAAACGAGAGTCGACCCGAGGGCGACCCGCGTCCAATGGGCGGGCGACCCAAGGGCGACCCACACCCGGTGGCGAACCAGCGAACGGAAGCACGGTGAACAGCAGCGAGTTGGTGGACACGGACTTGGGCGCGAGTTGGTTCGGACACGAGTGTGGGCGGTCGGCGTGTAGACGTGAACGCAGGGAGGGCGACCCGGGCAGGCGCCCCTCCATGCGACGGGCGGACAGAACACGACAGCGAACGGTGGTGCGACTACGAACAGCAATGCGGCATAAGGGACGAGTGTGACGTTCTCATGAGTTGGTTGCGACGTTCTTGGAAGCACTACGAAACACATATGAAATAATGCGATGGAAGTGCGAAGTTTATAAGGGCGTAGGTCAACCTTGCCTTTAGGCAAGGGCCGACCTGCCCATAAGATAATAAAGGGGCTTCAACGCATATATTATGGGGTCGGCTTAAAGAGCTGACACCCCTTCATGGACGAGTTGGGATGGCTATATATAGATAGCGCAGAAAGCTCATTCGATCAACAAGGCACTTCGCTCTCTCTTGGTGTTCGATCTAGAAACAAGAAGGACGCGGAAGGGCGCATTCCTCATGCGCATAAGTGAATAAAGTGCGCAGTTCAGCCAGGATTAGTTTGGAGGTCGAATAGTTCACGGTGATAACAGTTTGGTGCGGAAATTGACTCGGTGGAGTTCTAAGAGGCTCGGGTGAGCTCGCTCTAACCGAAGGTGATTTGGTATCGGATTGTAAAAGGCATTCTTGCCTACATTGTATGAATTCTAAGTGTTGGCCGTGGGCTGCCCGGCACACTTGTTGTATTATCGAAAAGAGAAGATTCATAATATATTTGGGCGGACTCGTTCGGGAGTTGCCCCTCCCATTATAATTGTGTGTCAATGTCATGTGCTCGGTTTACATTGCATATTGATTATATTGGTTATGAATGTTTATGAAGTTTTATGCGCTCTACTTGGTTAAAGAAGATTAATTAAGTATATAAATGTGTAAGGCGTAGTCTACATGTATGAGTATTACGAAAAAGAAAATACATGGTAGTGCCGCACCCCGCCAGATAACAGTTGAAAGATCACCGTAGACTCAGGGGCGTGATAGGTGGTATCAGAGCTCGGTCTAGAGATGGTGAGCGGGGTTGCTCACACACTTGAAGTTGGCAGTTGACAAGGTTCTTGCAGGTGACTTGGGGAAGCCGATGAATGGTCAAAACAAGGTCGCAAAAGAAGATGGCCGCTAACTCTCAAGCCGGGTCTAGTCATACAATGAAGGATCCAGTGAAGGATCCCCATCTCGAGTTCATGGGAAAGGTAATTGAAAGAATGGAGACTTTGGAGTCTTCTTGGAACCAAGATGTGGACTCGCTTACTAAGGAACGAGAAGCCATCTCGAAGGTTAGAGAAGAACTTGAAGAACTCCAGACACAAAACGAGGAGCTCAAAGCACAATGTGAGTACAACGATCTTATGTGTACTCAGTTGGAAGGAAGGGTCAAGGAAGTCGAAGAATCAAGAGACCAGGGTCTTGCAGTGATCACAAACTTGAAAGGAACTCTTGACAAGGTAAATAAAAGTCTTGATGAAGCCAAGGACGAGATTGCGGTATTGAAGAGAGCCATGAGGTATAACTCAGGTGGAGGAGTACCTCATGTAAAGGTCAAAGAGCCGGAATCTTATGACGGTACAAGGAGTGCAAAAACTCTTGGTAACTTCTTGTGGGACATGGAGCAGTACTTGGAACGGTTGAATCTACCTGATGGGGAGACACAAGTCAAGGTGGCCGCTCAATTCCTCACAAATGATGCCAAGATGTGGTGGCGAAGGAGGGTGGATCAGATTGTCAATGGAAATGCTGATGACATCACTTCGTGGGGAGACATGAAGAAAGCTTTGCAGACCCACTTCAGTCCTCAGGATGAAACATGGGAAGCAAGGACAAAGATCAAGTTCATCAAACAAACCGGGAGCTTACAAGCATATTTGCGAGAGTTCTCAAGTGCAGCTTTGGAACTTCCCGACATGGCTGAAAGGGACAAGGTGTTCAACTTTATTATTGGGTTGAAGCCTTGGGCACGCAATGAGGTGAAGAGACAAAAGATTAGAACACTTGAGGAGGCATTTGCTGCGGTTGACAGGTTGGTGGACCACTATGATGAGACTTCTAATAAGGAAAAGAAGTCTGACAAACCAAAAGACAAGAAGAAGGAGGATGCTCCGAAATCAGATGATGGGGCAAAGATGAAGAAACCTTTGAAGTGTTGGTTGTGTGAGGGACCACACACGGTGAAGAATTGCCCATCTAAACCAAAGGTAACTGCTGTTACACAACCTACCGAAGAGGATGACAATGCTTCCGTGGGAATGATGCAGATACTTGGTGCAGCTGCTACTACGGAAGTGCCTTCTAGGAGGGATCCGGAAAGGAACAGGTTGGAGTATGTTCAAATGAAGGTCGGTGGAGCTGATGTACTCACTATGGTTGATAGTGGGGCTTCACATAACTTCATGAGTGAAGACACTGCAAGGAGACTTGGACTGAAATTTGTACCTGTGAAGGCACAAATGAAGACAGTTAATTCTCCTCCGATGGCAATCCTTGGTATGGCCGAAAAGGTGGACACTACACTTGGTGCATGGACCGGAAAGGTGGACTTCACCATAGTGCGGATTGATGACTATGAGGCAGTATTGGGGATGGAATTCATGAAACAGTTTGAAGCTATGGTTGTGCCACATTTGAGGAAACTCTTCATTTATGATGGAAGGGAAGATGTGCCCATTGGTGTTCCAACCATTGGTGTAACAAAACCCGATCATAAGTTAGGAGGAATGCAGATGGAGGACAAGGTAAAGGTAGACAAGCGGTTGTCTACAATGGAGGCAAAGATTGCAGAACAATCCGTGGTCATTCGAGCACTTTCAGATAGCATCTCGGACCTATCGAGGAGGCTAGAGTTGGTGGAGGACGATGATGACGATGATGAGCTATATGTGAGGCCGAACATCCAGAAGGAAGATCGGGAAGCATATCTACAAAGGATGGAGGTTGAGGATCCAGACAGGTGGATCGAGTTGATCAGTGAAGGAGAGCCTCCAGGCTCTTCTCGCTCCACATCTTCTTAGATGACATAGAAGATGGGCTCATTGTTAAGCTGCTCATGGCAGTGAGCCCTCAAACTTGGTTGAGCAGGTATGATGAAAACAACATGCTGCAGAAAGATGGGGTTTCCATGGACCTGAGCATGGAACCGTGGAGATGAGTGTTGGAACATGGTTAAGATGCGTAACACTTGTTATACATGGGCAGTAGGCACATGGAGTAGTCTTGGTGAAGGGTTCACTAAGATGGAATGTTGTTGGGACGACAACGTCTTCAGGTGGAGGAGAGTGTAACGCCCTGGCGTTTTGGGCAGAGGCGCACCTTCACCCGACGGGCGACCCGGGTGGGCAACCCGTGGGCGACCCGTGCACGACGGGCGGGCGACCCGGGTGGGCGACCCGCGGGCGACCCGTGCACGACGGGCGGGCGCCCCGGGCGCGCGACCCGTGCACGGCAAGCGAAAGGCAGGTTCGGGCAAGCATGACAACCGGCGAACAAGGACGAGCTGCGGGCAGACAAGGGCGAGCTGCGGGCGGACTTGTACACGGGTGCAGCTACCCGAACCAGCGGAACAGCATGCGGTTAAGGCTCGGGCGAGCCGAAACGAGAGTCGACCCGAGGGCGACCCGCGTCCAACGGGCGGGCGACCCAAGGGCGACCCACACCCGGTGGCGAACCAGCGAACGGAAGCACGGTGAACAGCAGCGAGTTGGTGGACACGGACATGGGCGCGACGGTGAACAGCAGCGAGTTGGTGGACACGGACTTGGGCGCGAGTTGGTTCGGACACGAGTATGGGCGGTCGGCGTGTAGACGTGAACGCAGGAAGGGCGACCCGGGCGGGCGCCCCTCCATGCGACGGGCGGACAGAACAGCGAACGGTGGTGCGACTACGAACAGCAATGCGGCATAAGGGACGAGTGCGACGTTCTCATGAGTTGGTTGCGACGTTCTTGGAAGCACTACGAAACACATATGGAATAATGCGATGGAAGTGCGAAGTTTATAAGGGCGTAGGTCGACCTTGCCTTTAGGCAAGGGCCGACCTGCCCATAAGATAATAAAGGGGCTTCAATGCATATATTATGGGGTCGGCTTAAAGAGCTGACACCCCTTCATGGACGAGTTGGGATGGCTATATATAGATAGCGCAGAAAGCTCATTCGATCAACAAGGCACTTCGCTTTCTCTTGGTGTTCGATCTAGAAACAAGAAGGACGCAGAAGTGCGCATTCCTCATGCGCATAAGTGAATAAAGTGCGCAGTTCAACCGGGATTAGTTTGGAGGTCGAACAGTTCACGGTGATAACAGTTTGGTGCGGAAATTGACTCGGTGGAGTTCTAAGAGGCTCGGGTGAGCTCGCTCTAACCGAAGGTGATTTGGTATCGGATTGTAAAAGGCGTTCTTGCCTACATTGTATGAATTCTAAGTGTTGGCCGTGGGCTGCCCGGCACACTTGTTGTATTATCGAAAAGAGAAGATTCATAATATATTTGGGCGGACTCGTTCGGGAGTTGCCCCTCCCATTATAATTGTGTGTCAATGTCATGTGCTCGGTTTACATTGCATATTGATTATATTGGTTATGAATGTTAATGAAGTTTTATGCGCTCTACTTGGTTAAAGAAGATTAATTAAATATATAAATGTGTAAGGCGTAGTCTACATGTATGAGTATTACGAAAAAGAAAATACATGGTAGTGCCACACCCCGCCAGATAACGGTTGAAAGATCACCGTAGACTCAGGGGTGTGACAGCCACAGTGCCACTAACAACTCCCTGCATGGCAGCGACTATGAAATCGAGGTCTAAGAAGAGAGTCCTGAAATTGGGCAGCAGTCCTGAAATAACTCCTAAACTTGAAGTTTTCCTTGAAGTGCATGAGCCTACTTTCCTTGAAGTGCATGAGCCTACAGCGCATCTGCTCACCAGCAATGGTTCCAGCTGCGGTGCATGGTGAAGGCTTGGAATTTTTAAACACAATTTGCACAGAACAATTGTGAAGACAATGGACATAGTAGCCAATGCTACAGCTATCCAGAATGTAACAAAGATATCTTGCAAGTGTTGCCAACAGAACACAACAAACGACCATGAGAAGGAAATTTCTGTTCAATCGATCTTGCGAGTTGGTGAATATCAAATCTTGCATTTGTGTTATCATAACCTCGTCGGCATCAGCGGGTGGATGCGTGTGCCAGCGGGGTTTCATGGCTTTTTGTCTGACCCCTTTGTATTAGAACATGCTGCAAATAGACTTTATTTTGGGTAAATTTTCAGATTGAATTTGTTTAATTCTTTTTAATTGATTTAAATATTCGAAAATAAATAAAAATTCAAATTCTAAATCAATTAGAACTCTGATATATATATTTTTAATCCCATAGCTAATTAAATTTTTTAATAATTAATCTTTTCCCATTATTAACCAAACCATTTTTACTCATTAAGGCTTTATTAATTATTAGTCAGAACGCTGGGTGTGATCGTGAAGTCGCTTTAATTTTTTGACATATCTACTTTTAACTATTTTATT
The DNA here is from genome assembly GCA_031772625.1 of Pinus tabuliformis. NCBI lineage: Eukaryota > Viridiplantae > Streptophyta > Pinopsida > Pinales > Pinaceae > Pinus > Pinus tabuliformis. Next base: position 135,789,002 of record CM062806.1, read on the forward strand.
TTTGGCGCAATGTAACGATTATTTTATTTGAGCTTTTCAATTGCAACGGTCATAAAGATTCGGTTCGTCAAGGTCGGTCATTGAAGTGAAATGAAAAAATCCATTTTGGCGATGCTCAATTATCAACGGTCATAATTATTTCGTTTCGCTCTTGGTCATTCGAATTCATCCGATAAACATATCCGTTGGATGCTCGGAATCTACAGTGGACCTCAAGATACTTGTCATAATTATTTGGTTTCCCTCTTCCTCATTCAAATTTGTCCGATAAAGCATATCCGATGGATGCTCGGAATCTACGGTTGACTTGAAGATGAAATGTAGAGCTTCGTTGATGGTAAATATATTCTATTATTACGTCCATAATATTTAGCTATTGGCATACTTTTCAAGTGACAAAGGAAAAGTTGAATCAACGAGGTATATCATTCAAAGCCACGAAAGTATTTTTTTTAAGATTTTTAATAGGTCTATAGTGAAAGAATGTGGTGGAACAAGTGATTATTTATTAATTGTTAAATAGCATGTGGTCCTTACATATGGGTAATTTTTCTCTGTCTTTGACTTCTGAATTAATATTTTTTCTTCAATAAGACCATGGAGGAAAATAGTCTTAATATCCATTTAATATAGATATATGCTTAAATTAATAATAATTAGAATTTTTAATAATGATATTTTTTTTTTTTTTCTGAATTAAGACTAAATCTATTAAGAAAAGAAATATGGTACAAACAGAGCTTACAAAGAAGCGAAGCTAAGGAGCAAGGGAGCCGGAAATGATATGATATCAACCTCGGTCCCAAAAACAACCACGGCACAAGCAGAAGATAACAGAGAGGAACAGAAAGAACGAGCTAGTCTAGGGAGTCTACCCAGCATGGGCAGAATCTTCCAATCTACATTTTTTTCCTTTCTTTTTGTTGACTTTGACCCAACCAAATGGATCTGGCTGGACCGGAACTACTTGCAGACTGATCTGAGCTAAAGGAGGAGACTCCTTGTCTGAATCAGAAGGCGAAGACTCATGAGAACGTTTCTGCGAGAACAGAGGCGCAGAAGGATCCATGGCGCTGGCTGAGGGCGGATCCTTCGGTTGCTCCAAATTCTCCTCGTCCACTTCCAAGTCCTCCTCATCAGAGCTAGAGGACTCTATGTCATCCATAGGGGGTCTGTCACAAGGTTTCCAACTCTTGGATTTGGATTTGCGAGTGAAAATCTTCTTTTTGTCGAGGAACGCTGCACATGTGTTCTGGAGATGCCCTGTCTGATGGCAATGGCGACACCTGAAGGCTGTATTCTCATAGTCCAAAGTTTGCGTCCAATGGAAGTCCCCGACTTTGAGGATGATCTGATCTGGCAGCCCTTTACTGATGTCTATTTCTGCGCAAATTCTGCCATAGGTGTATAATCCTTTCTCCCCCCTTGAGGTATCTGTTGCTAGGAAGCGGCCAAGGGTGTCTCTGATTCCTTGAAAGACAACAAAATGCCATAGATGCGCAGGGAGATTTGGAAGCCTGACCCAGATAGGAAGCTTGGAGATGACTGCAGTGGAGGGGTCAAAGTCTGGGAACCAGGGGGAGAGGAAAAGTCCAGCTGATCCCCAGAACCAGGGGCCCCCCTTTAAGGCTTTCTAGTAATATTCATTGAAGTCAATGGCTACAATAAAGAAGCCTTTCGATCAGAAGAAGACTTTGCAGTTGTTGGTCCAATTAGAATGGATCCACTGGTATAGATCAGCAGTGCGGGGCCATAGGCCATTAAATCTGCAGATGAGGGCTGTTTCTGCAAATGTCTGGTATTGATCATCCAAAGATGGATGAGTGATTTCAATGGCAGGGGTTTCCTCCATTTTATCCACCAAGAAGGGTTTGGGAGCCTCGGCAGAATGGGCAGGCTTCTTGGCAGGTTGTGCATGAACTGCATCTTTGTAGGAGAAACCTTTGGAGGCAGAGGATTGCCCGACTGCCCCTCCCCTTAGTCGTAGTGATAGGATCACTGTGGCATTTCTTTCAATATTATAAAAGGAAAGAGGCAGATTGTAATCAAGCTGCTTACCAACAAAGAGGAGCCGCAGAAGGGAGGAAGGGATCCCCAACCTTTGTTCGAGAATCTTTGAGAGATGGCGCACTGTGAAAGACGGCTGGACTTCTAGGAGCAGGGTTTTGCCTGTCAGAAGAATTATCTGAATCTGGAAACTCGCTTGCTGGAAATGAATAGGATCTCGGCTGCCTGAATGAGGAAACGAGGTTGAAACATTGAGGTCCCAGATGCTCCTTCTAGGCAGATCCAGGAAGCTTGGAGAGTTCTGAAAATGAGATGCAGAGTATCGACTATTCCGGGGAGGCAGAGCACGGCTTTTGTTAACCCTGGCTGGATTTTCTTCTTCTTCTGAGCGGATCCGGTGCGAAATGCTGGATAATCTTCGGCATTTGCGTCCGACGACCACCACAGCCTCGGCCTTTCCTGTGGCTCTCGTTTTACCCTGTTGCTGAATCTTTGCAGGGTGAGCAATACTGGGGCCATTCCTGCGGCCTTTCCTGTTGCGGCGCCATTGGAGGGAGCGAGGGCTCGGCTTCAGATGCCCCATTTCCAGAACCCTAGCACCAAAAACCATAATCGATGTATTTCATTCCGCCATCGCTTCACTTTTCTCGCCTTCATCCTCCCGCAGGTCTCTGCGGCGTTTCGCTGGCGATGGCTGCTGTTGCTGCCTCCGCCGCCGTTGCTTCTTCTCGCCTTCCTTTTGCTGGCTTTTACTTGTCGTATTCAAGGCAGCCATGGCGGCCGAACAGAAAATGTATGAGACTGCGGCGCCTGGAGTTCTCAACAAAATGATTTATTAATATTGCATAAAATGACTCGTTAATAATGATATTATAACATGTTAAAGATACATTTAAACTAGATATATTGAAAGCACAATGGAATAGTGATCTGAAAGAATTTTTGAAAGATAACTTATGAAAGAGGAATTAGAAGGTAAATGTTATATTTGGGCTAGTTTTATGATATATTGTCATTGATTTATGCGTCATTTCGTGAAGTTATATGTGTTGTGTAACCTAGTCGTTAAGTATGTTTCTAACCAATTGTAATTGTAAATTTCTTAGTTATTCTCTAAATAAAAATATAATAATGAAAAATGTCTATAAAAGGTATTGGCTACATTACAACTTTTCCCATTACCGTATATCTAAATCTCTTTTACTTTCATGACATATGATTAAAGAGAGTGTTTATCAATTCCTACTAAAATGATTTCTTTGATTGAATATTTTAACAAGTGTTGCATGCAGTTGGTAATCCTTGTCGGTAATGATTATTTATTTCTTTCAATGAAATTAGTCATCTAGCAGCAGGCATAGAAGCGTCCACACTATAGGTTTTACTTCCCAATATTCTATATTGCAACACTTTTCCCGCTTTAGTAAAGCCAATGACCCAAATAATTGCTAGCATGATTGATGGAGATTCCAAATCCAATGCACTAGATATCTAACCCACTGGTCCTTTAGGAAAGATATCACGTAACCTACTGGAGATAGATGCTTTTTAGTGCTTTCTTTCTAGATAGCTCAACTACTTCTCGATATAGAAAAAATGTGGAAATAAGTAATGGATTAGTTAGTAGCTTGTGTCGAGGCCAAAGCATGAATGAATAGATTGGCGGCTTGATATTAACTGAAATTCAAGTATCTATATGTAATAAAGCTTGTCTAATAGAGAGAGTCACTACTATGGAGAGACATGTATTGCATTGTTAGATACTTGAACCAATCATCAGTGAGCCAAACTATGGCCTATGACAATGAAAAGCTATCGACATACTATTAGCACAACAAAAGAACATGATATTAACATGCTTGGTAAAAAGACAGTAAAAATGCATGATCAATATTTTGGTAGTGTAGAAAACCGCTCAAGAAAAGGGCCCACAAATTTATTTATAATGAATTAAATAATTTGCAAATCTATTTATAATGAATTAGCTTGTTACATATGCCCTACATAGTTGATGTCATGTTCTGTTTCTCTATCTATGTGCACAATATTAGCACATGTGGCACCTTTGTTGGCCAAGAGTTGAACACCATGCAAATGAAAATTCTGTCTATGATGACAGGGTTGGGTCATGTCTCTTCATTTTATGTTGTGAAAGAAGAATCTATGATCGAGAGAGGGAAAGCCACATAAGGACATAGATTCAACGGAAAACAATAAGATTCATGTTCATCCTTCTATCGTATGGAAGCATTCCAACTCAATTTGCATAGTTGAATTGATTGATCTCCAATATCTTAGCTTGGGTGAAATAAAGTGAAAGAAGTTTGTATTTCTCAGTCTTCAAAGATTTCTAGCAATTTTAACTAACATGTTGGCTCATAGATAAATTTTTTTCCCTAGGTAATTTCTATCTAGAAAAGAACTGAGAAAACATACAAAGTGTCTTTGGAAACTTGTAGTGGTTCTATTTGTTTGATTTTCCCTCAACCTCTCCAACTGAAAGTACTTGAATGTTGATGGAATTTGGTGACTGAATTTGCGAGAAGCCATAGTCCTTGTCATATCATAGCTCCAAGTTAGGTAGGAATTTGTGTACACAAAAACATAACAAGAGGAGTTTGAGTTATTTCAGTGAAAATAATAATTTGAATGTTGTAAAGATTTTTCCAATTTTTTTTTTTTTTTGAGTGAATTTTATACAAACTATCATTTGGTGAATGGTTTTTTCGCGACAAACTACACAATAATTCGTGAGAGATAAAAAATGGAAGAAACATAAAAAAACAGAAGGGGAATACAATATAATTAGATATAAGTTCAAACTTCAAAGACAAATTTTTTTAAGTGCATTAGAAGCATAAAAATGAGGTAAGCAGGGTTTCCTAACAACTCTAAAGGTTGCAAGGTCTGAGTAACGTAACCCAAACTAGAGACTTAGAAACAATAATGAATATCGTTTTGCATATTTTCTTATTGTTTCTAAATATTTTAATGTAAATATGTGTTCCATTTTTCAAAAAAAAATATTGTTTTTGGTTTCCTTCTTACATTATTGGATGTCATAAGGATGCAAACCAAAAATTTAAAGGTTTCATCATAAAAGATCATAAGTAAATCATGAAATTTACATGCCACAAACAATATAATGATAGCATATGCAAAATATTCTCGTATTTCCTTCAGAAGGTTCAGAGAATATTTGTTTCTTTCATTCCTACACTATTCGTTGTAGACTATTCATTGCTCTTTTGTTTTCAGCCAAAAGAAAATGCATGCGAATTGAAGTTTATGGTGAGACAAAGAAAATGCATAACAACTAAAACTTGCATATGCGATGAAACTTATGGTGAAAATTGCTTTTCGTGAAACTTGTCATTTGCTTTGCTTTCTTGGTAGGTCATTGTCATTTCTTTTTCTAGCAAGCCTCGAAATATATAGAAGGAATTTTTGGGGTGATTTTCTCCACAACTAAGTCATTGACCTGGACCTTATTCTATAGTAATGGCCATGGGGACAAAATGTGACGTTGGAAGAATTATACCACAAGTCTTCCAATCTCCATCTACAAGCATAAATCAGTTTTAGTCGATGGTCAATGGACCTCTATTGGAATAAATCATATCATGCCTCCTTAGGAACTCCATGAATAAGGTAATGACAGAGCTGAGGCATAGGGAGAAGAAAGATCTGTATTTTAGACAAGTTGCTTCAAAGAGGATCCACCAACACAAGTGCATGTAGGTTCCCACAAAGCAGCAAGATTCGAACTAAAATACGGATGTCCATGTAGTTTGGATAGAGTAGAGACAAAACAATTTTCATAAAAAATTCGATAAAAATTTTAAGTTGACAATAACACCAAACTTTGGATTAAAAAACTTGTCAATTTTTTTTTAAATACAAATTTGGCTAAAATAACTTGGCCTGGCAAAAATAACACCGGGGCACGTGAATGTTGCAATAAGAGAGAAAACTCAAAACATTGGTTAAAATTTTCACTAAAGCAAACTGTCAATCCTCAACATTGGTTAAAGAGAAAAATTTGAGTGAAATTGTTTGGTCAAATGATGAATTAATCTCAAGTCAATGCCCAAGTGAGTGATCCTTGCGTTGTCCCTCTAGGCAAAGGCTAGTAATGTTCCCTTTGTCACACCATCATATAAGACATTAGTTTTAGAATAATAAAATTAAAGGATTTATTTGATTGCATACTTTAATAAAGTGGTCTTTGTCACAATATCATAAAGAAATCAAGTTTAAATAATAAAAAAGAATGAACATATTTTTTATTTTAGTTTTTCAATTAACATACTCTATTATCCATCTAAAAATATATGAGGATTTAAGATTTGGGTTTTCACTTCATATTTTGATTTACATCAAATAATTTGGTCAATTTGTAAGAACATTAAAATAGTCTTTCTATATTTTGTTGTTAAATTTGTGACCTTGATTAAATTGACCTTCTCCCTCATGCACCTTTCATCACTGCAAATATTTAATCAAAATAACGAACCTTCGAACTATAAACCCATATTTGACCTATTCTTTTGTGAACCCCTATTGTTTCGCAGCTACCTTGATTTCAAATAGTAATATATATTTATTTATCACATTTGAGAATGTGACCTTGCCGATAGAAATAATAGTTCTTCCATTCAATTCATAAATATGTAAATATATATAAAAGTTAGTTAGTTTGAGTAACTCAACATTCTATTGATATGCTAATTCTCTAATGCTTTGGTTTATTATTTTTCGAATAAACATAATCTTTTTAAATCAATAGAGATTAACAAACATTACAACTTTTAGTTGCAAGTAGATGTACATTTTTTCCCAACAACAATTATTGATAAAAAATTATTTTTAAAATAAATATCACATCTCATGTATAACTTAAATAAAATGGTATAATATGCAACCATAACATTATGTAAAATTGAGTATTCAAACATATTTATATTATTAAGGTAAATTAGAAATATTTAGTTCACCATCACACATACTCATACTCTATTATGAAAAAAATAATCAAGGTAAAGTTCTACTTTTTTTTGATAGTGAAAAAAACTTATGATAATTTTTTGTCAAACGAGTAGTGGCAACAGTCATCTCTCTAGCTGCTATCAACCAATATAAGTTAACTCATCACCATTATTAAAAGAAAATAATGTTACATGAAATGAGTTGCATGTTCTTTTCACTCTTACTAAATACTTTCTCGTCCCTAGCTAATTTAATTATTTTCCAGTGTGCGTGGGAAATTTTATGTCATACGTTTACACTAGAGTTATATTACAGTTTGGAAATCTCTTCGCGTCGATTGGCCTGTGAGCTTTCATAATAATATTTTAGTGACTCTGGCATAAGCATTTTCGACTGAAGCGTGATGTGATATAATACGTGTAACTAAACTTCTACTTGGCTAGTAAGCTTTTATAATAATATAGTTTTATAATAATAATGGTAAAAGATGTGTAAATGTGTAAATTTTTAGTGGTTAAATTATATTTTTGAATAATTTTTTTATTAATATTTTATATTAAAGTTTGTGGAGGTGGCGTAGTGGTAAAGTCAGCCTCGTCATGATGGACTGGTCTTGTGTTCGATCCCAAGCAAGGTCGTAGCTCGTCGTGCGAGTAGTAACTGAACCGGGCCAAGCCCACTACCTTTTAACGTTGTGCAGGTAGCGTAGTGGTAAATTCAACCTCATCATGATGGACCAGTCTTGTGTTCGATCCCGAGCAAGGTCGTATCTCATCGTGCGAGTAGTAACCAAACCGGGCCAAGCCCACTACCTTTTAGACAACAATATTCACATCCCACTGTAGGCATGTTGTTTTTCCCCCACGCGAGATTTTCTGGAGCTCCCATGCCCCTGCAACCTCACCTCCTACGGCCCTCCATAGCCCTCCTGCCTGGCAGCCCCTGCTGTTGGGCCTCCAATCTTCCTCCCCGACACCCCCGTAGTCAGGCTCTGCCCCCCCTCCTCTGGCCAGTGTTGCGACTGGCTCCCTTCTAGGTTTTCCATGGCTGGGATCGACCCCTCCCAAATGCAAGATAATAAAGACCTGGCTGCAATCTTTGTCTCTCTCATTTCTGAAAATGCTACCATTCGAAGCAAACCCACAACTTCAAAGTTCGTCAAGAAACTCGTTGACATCCCAGAAATCTCCCTTCCCCCTAGTCTCCCAAGGAAGGCAGTGATCTCTCTAGCAGAGAGAGGTCTGGTTGGACAATTTACTGGCCTGTGGCCCTCTCGCAGAGCTGTACAGAAATAGGTGGACCGCAACTGGAACGTGAATATCCGAGGAAAAATCGCAATAAGATTCTATGGAAGGGGTTACTACACATTCCTCTTTGAAACCAAAGAAGACCAGAATCTCATCTTCAGAAATGGTCCCTACTTCATGGATTCGAGAGGTCTCTATCTGAACCTATGGTCCCCTGACTTTGACCGAGAAATGGATATACCTAATGCAGTCCCAGTTTGGGTTCACTTGCCCCATCTCCCTCTTCATTGCTGGGGAGATGAATCGGTCAAATCCATTCGAACGCTGTTGGAAAATACATCGACAGATGTGAACCAAAAGACAACATGCACGCATGTGCAAGGATCTATGTTGAAGTCAACTTAGGAAAGGGCCTTCTAGGACCAATCAAGATCAAAGTAGACCAATGTACCCATATTCAGCAGTGTGACTATGAACAAATCTCGTCCAAATGTAAAGTATGCCATGAATATGGTCATTTTGCTAATAGGTGTTGTAAACTAAAAGAAAATGAAATGAATGAAAATGCCGAAGCCAGTGAAGACACATGGGAACAAGTTAAAAAAAAGAAAGCAAACCCCAAACAGTCTGGCCCAAAACCAAAGTCTCCCCCAGAAATCCAAGCTGCATCATTCTCCCCCCTTCCATCTTCACTCAACCATTACCCTCTACAACAAGCCCTTTTGAATCCTTGGAGGAAGAAGATCCCTCATCCCCCCTCTCTCCTCCTGATCCCAAGGAGACCCCTCTACCTAAAAGCCAATGCTAAGACACTATCGAATCCTCATTGCCTCTTACTATTTCCTCTCAGCCTCTTCTTGATCCTCCCCTCAACAGAATCACCAGAAGCTCATCTAGAGATCTCAGGGGCTCTAGTGAACCCTCCAAGAAACTTGGCCCAGGCAGGAAATCCACTAAACATCACAAGGATGAGAATGCGCAAAAGGACATAGTAATGGGAATGCAGACACCCATTGAAACTTATATCTTGGGACAACATGACAAAAAAGAAATCAACAAGGACCAAGGGGGGTAAGAATCTCCCCGCATACCGCATATCCAATGATGAAAATATTATCTTGGAACATCAGGGGACTTGGGCACCCCTCTAAGGTAGTAGCCCTAAGGGATCTTATCATTTCTGAGAAGCCAGGAATTATTATGTTACAAGAAACAAAAAAAAAACACAAGGAAATGAGTAAAGTCATTTAGCAGCAAAGTTAGTATAGAGGAAGCATTAGTGAGGCAAGAGGAGCCTCAGGAGGAATAGCAACAATTTGGAATCAAGTTATATGGAACTATATTTCAGAAACAATAAATCAACACTGGATCAAAACAACTCTGGAAAATAACGCAGATCAGCAAGCCATTATCATCTACAACATCTATGTGCCAAATCACTACAGAGATAAGGATATTTGTTGGCATGATCTAAAAGACAGTCTAGACGCAGAAGAGAACACTAACATTATTCTAGGAGGTGACTTAATTTAATCCTCCACGCCATTGAGAAAAGGGGAGGCAGTTTTACACCTGATCCATATAGAATATAGTTGGAAAATGTCATGCAGGAGCATGATCTTATGGATGTCCCTCCAAAAAACTATAGATACACCTCGAACAACCGTAGGATGGGTGCTAGTAACATCATGGAGTGGTTCGATAGAATTCTCATCAATATTACACTTCTCTCTGCTTTCTCCATTGGATATGCTAACATTCTAACGTGCTCTGCCTCTGACCACTTCCCAATAACTCTAACGCTGGAAAATCATAGGCCTCTTGGGCCCATTCCATTTAGATACAGTTCTCTCTGGAATGATATACCAGCAGTTGCAGGAATTGTTTACAGCTCTTGGATCCAACACATGGAAGGCTCTCCTGGTTTCATTTGGGAAACAAAACTACGGAAAACAAAACAAGCCATCAAAGAATGGGCTAAAACAAAGTATCAAGAACCAGAGAAGGTAAAAAAGGAAATTAAGACCAATCTGGAGAGTATCCAAAGAGCAATAGAGGATAATGACATTTCCCAAGAAAACAAACAACAGGAAAATGAGCTGTACTTACAGCTATACCGAGTTAACGGAGAAGAGGAAACAAAATGGAGGCTCAAGTCAAGACAATTATGGTTACAAAGGGGTGACAAGAACTCAACTTTTTCTCACAAGCAAACGATAGCCAGAAAGTTAAGGAATAATGTTAGCTCCATCCTAGATGCAGAAGATGATAGTCAAAGCACTCAGGAAGCCATTTGAAGAGCTACTACAGATCACTATCGGGACCTGCTAACTGAAACAAAGGAAGCAAAGGATTATATAGATTTATTGCAGCATCTCCCAACAGGGATAAACAGGGAAATGAATGACTTTTTAAGCAATGAGATAGATGAGGATGAAATCAAGAGATCAATCTGGACTCTTCAACCTGATAAAGCCCCGGGACCGGATGACTTTCCCATCTTCTTTTATCGAGCATTTTGGGGAATTATTAAAAATGACTTGACAAAAATTCTCAATTGGATCCAATGAAAAGGAAAAATAGGAGGCTATACCAATGCTAATCATCTAGCACTCATCCCCAAAGAAAACAGGCCATCTTCCTTTTCTTGTTTTAGGCACATATCACTCTATAACTCCTCTTATAAAATCTTGACAAAAATCATTGCTACCTGCCTAAATCCTTTGCTCCCTTCTCTCATTTTTGAAAATCAAGGGGGATTCTTAGCCAATAGACAAATAACTGATTCCATTTTACTTGTGCAAGAAGCCATTCATTCGAGTCAAACCAGAAATGAGAAAGTGTTTATCCTCAAGCTTGATCTGGCCAATGCATTTGACAGAGTGAAACACTCCTTCCTCTTGGCAGCTTTGAAGAATATGGGATTTGATGACCACTTTCTCAACCTCATTCGAGCATGCATTTCGGGGCTATGGATCTCCTCTCTTGTAAATGGTAGACCTGGAGAAGCTTTCCAATCCTCCAGAGGCCTTCGACAAGGTTGCCCCCTCTTTCCTTATCTCTTCATTCTAATGGTTGTATCCTTTAGCAGAGCATTGGACTTCAGCCGAAGGGTTGGCTTAATCATAGGAATAAAATTTGGGGACGGGGTCAAGAACATAAATCACTCACAATTTGCCAATGACACCCTGCTGATTGGGGGGGCCTCTAGCACAATAGCCAAGCGCTTCAAATCTCTCCTTGAAAAATACGAGAGTTACTGTGGTGGAATGATAAATAATTTGAAAAGCTGCATATATGGCTAGAACACAACAGTATTGGTGCTTCACAATATCGCCAAAATCTTTGGAGTCACATACAAGTATGATTGGATTCACTTCTCTTACTTGGGCATGCCTGTAAATGTTGAACCTTTAAGAGCAGAAGTCTGGGACACAGTAGTCGACAAAATAAAAAGAAAAGTGCAGCAGTGGGGATCTATTTGGCTCAACCCAGTTGGTCGCCTCACTCTTCTTAGGTCAGGTATATCTTCTCTCCTCCTACATCATTTTTCTCTTCTTCAAGCTCCGGCCTCCTTCCACAACAAAATGGAAATCATCCTTCATCAATTCCTATGGCAGGGGGGAAAAATGATATAAAGAAATTCAACTTGATTAATTGGAAGCAGGTGATCCAGCCCCAAGATCGAGGAGGTCTTGGAATTAGATCTCCTAAATTTTTCAATTTAGCCTTTGTAGGCAAAATTGTCTGGAGACTCATTACTAGACTCCGAGCATGGTGGAAAAAAGTTATGGAAATTAAATACCTCAATTTTCCTAGATAGCGGCTTCTTGATCGAGATATTCCCAATAGAGAATCCTAAAAAATTTGGCGATTATGCAAGAGAGCAATTCCAATAATCACTCAAAATACTTCAAAAATCCACAAGGTTGGTGCAAGCATCAATATTGGAGCAGATATAATCATGGGTTAGCAACCAATAAATAGACATGGGGGAGTCCACCCTATCCTTTACCTTTTTGAAAGAGAAATCATTCATTACCTAGACTAGATCTCCCAATGGGATCCTCACACCCGTATTTGGTCAAGTTGGGCCTTTCCAACCATACCCAATAGTCTTAACGCAAGCCTTTCTATCCTTCAATCCCATTTGCACAGTATAGCCCCTGTCAAAAAGAACGATCTTGATGGGTTTCGTTGGGACCCATCCGGATCCTATTACACCATCCAAGCTGCTCACCATTATATTTGCAACATCAGCTACCCCATGCCAAGTTGGCACCACTGGAAGGTGGTTTGGAAATCCGAGGCAATTCCAAAAATCAAGTTTTTTCTCTGAACCCTCCTCAAAGGGAAAGTCCTCACAGTCGAAAATTTGCAAAAGAGGGGAATAAATGGCCCCTCTCATTGTCCTAACTACTTAGCTACTGAAGAATCAATGCATCATCTCTTTATTAAATTCCCTTTTGCCATCAACTGTTGGAGGAACTTGTCTCCTAACAATCAAATCCCATGGAACATCGAAAATACCATAGGAGAAATTCTTTACAAATGGAAAAAGAACTACCCCTGGCAGCATAGGAAAAATAACACAGTGAAGAGAGTCTAGGACATCCTTCCCCACAATATGCTATGGAATATTTGGTTGGCATAGAATCGAAAGATTTTTAAGGATAAGGACTGGACTGTTAGAAGCCTTTGCACCAAGGCAAGGAATCTTGCCCTTGAGATCATCTCAGTTAAGAATCTGAGAAGTATAAATGTCAGTGAACTCAGCATAGAAGAATGCATTTTCATTGGACACCTGTTAGACCAAAACACCAACAATCAGAAGGGCAACGCTGCTAGCAACAGAAACAACAATGTTTCCCCTAACTGGAAGATTAGGCTAAAAGAGGAAAAATTTGCAGGTTGGCTTAAAAACAACAATAGGAACTATCTCTGTTTCGATGGGGCCTCAAAGTCGAATGTTGGAGTAGCAAGGGTGGGAGGAGTTATTTTTAATGCTAATGGGGATAACATACTCTCATACGAGTGGGGTCTTGGCGACACTTCCAATAACAGAGCAGAATCCTTGGCCCTTTACCAAGGTCTTATCCAACTTGGGAAGCTTGGTATAGACACAGTCACGATATTGGGAGTCTCGGAGATAGTCATTAGTGTAATGGTTCAGAACAGGGATCTTCCCAATGCCCTCCTTTAGTATATTATCAGACGGTGCCAAATTTTAGGACACACCATGAAAGACGTACACTGCTATCATGTTTTGCAATCGTTCAGTAAAATTGCTGACACCCAAGCCAACAAAGCTTGTGTAGGATCACTGGGCTACCTTATCTGCAATGGCGTGGAATCATGTCAGCATATACCATAATGTAGAGACCTCCTCAATCCGAACAACATCTCAGCTCATCCGATATACCTTTGGTTTCTGTTGTTCCTTTTTCCCAAAGGAACAGCAGAAATAGAACAACAGGAAAGGAACAATAGGAAAAACGGAACAACAGAAAAAATGGAACAACAGAAACGGAACAACAGAAAAGGAACAACAAAAAAAATGGAACAGCAGAAAAGGAAAAGCAGAAAAGGAACAGCAGAAAAGAAGAACGCAGCTCCAACAAGTTTGTCAAGCTTGAAGCAAGTCGGCGCCGACGACAAACCTGAAGAGTCTACTGCTCGACACATCAGCCCCAATAATATAGATTGATATGTTTTGTAAATGTTATTATTTACTACTATAGTTTGTTAGGATTTACCTTTGGTCTTTGGTTTTCAGAAGCCCAGAAGGCAGGATTAAGGAGGAATTTTGTCTAAGCTGTAACTCCTCATTCCCTAGCTCTTCTTGGCACCTCAGCATGTACTTCAGGAGCTCAGTCTCCCTCTTTTTTTCAGATTTATAATAGCAACCGAATTTGTCAAAAAAAAAATTATATTAAAAATTAAATATTTTTTTTCTTATTTTATATATATATATAAAATATAAAATTGATTGTATATATAATTTATATTGAAATATATTAATTGTTTAAATATTTATAAGAGAAATAGAAATTGTATTTTTCTTTTTTAACTTTGTTATTTTATTTATGCAAAGTTTATATAAAATTATATTTTTTAACATAGACATTCAAATATATTATTTATAACTCTAAGAATGAAAGCTTTTTCTTCATATTGGATTTTAATTATATTAGATTATAGAGTGCTTTTGTAACCACACGTTTAAACTTCTAGTTGAATCAATCAAGTAATTTCTTTAAAATGATTAATAGGCCTATAATGAAATGATGTGGTGGAACCTGAAATATCTATTAGTAATTAATTGTGAAGATCATGTAGTGGTTGCTTTAAAGGGTCTTTTCCGGGTAAATATGGGTAATTTTTGTATGCATCTCAAATATTTTCCATTGATTAATCTATATTTTTTTTAATCTAATCATTTATAGAAATAATTCTAACATCCACACAAAAGATTAAATTAATTTAATAATAATTATAGTTTTTAGTAAAGATATTATATTGTTTTGATGAAAAGTGTCATAGGGTAATTTCAATAAAACATGTGATAAGCATAGGGCGAGACATATAAAAATAATTAGTGAAGGGTATTTGAAGTAATATGAAGTATAAGGGAATTGCTATATTTTAGAAAGTTTTAGATGTATATAATTGGATGCATAGATTTGGTTTAGTTCTTTGAATTTATACAAAACAGGTAGTGAAAATGCTTCCCAATGACTCATGACTGGTTCATGATAAATCAACATGTTAGTAATAATACGCAACATAGATCTTGAGCTAACTACGATGCCTGGTCATGGCAGACTAAACCCAACTATCCTGGGGTTGGGTCACCTCATATTATGAGTGGAGCCCCTTAATACACAACTTGACTTTTGTTCTTTAATGAACTTATGTACAATACTTCATTTCCTATTCCACGATAAACAATAATCGCTATAGTCAATACGCCATTGTAAGCTGCTCTTTCTTCAAGGGGTTACATGGATGCCTCTCTCTAGGAGCCCATTAGTGGATGCATATTATGGTGTGATATAGACTCTATGTTTTATATAGAGTCAGCGGATCATTCACAAATATTTTTGAAGACTTCACCTACCTGAGTATATATTTGATTAAATAGCGAGTATAAGCGAGGATTTACAAAAATCCGTATCGGAGTTTATCAAAATCTTGCCGGAATTTCCATGATTTTCATGGAAAATTCATAAACTAGTTAGACTAGGGCTAAGCAGGGATTCAATGAGGGTATATAAAAACATAACTCATCCTCAATCTACTTTCAACAATACACAACACTGGGATAATTTCATGCTCTCATGTTAAGCTATAAATCAACAAAATTTAAACACACAAAATTTACGCGGAAGACTCACACACATATTTAGAGACATTGCACAACCTCTTAACATTTCATTACTCATGAAATTATGTACACAAAAGTTAAGGGCCTCGCTTTTTAATTCTTTCCTTCAAGGATGATCTAGGGAGATGTGCTCCTTACCTACACATTACAATATATACACTAACAACACTTAGAAAATATCTTCACAAACAGAGGGAAAATTGGACATTTGTCTAGTACTCCAAAACTACCTAACAACTAACCTAATAGTTATTATTTTTACATAAGCCCACCAAGGAAAAATATCCTAACAACTAAATGTTATAGAACTAAGACACCAACCTTACAACAAATTTTCCCAATTCTAGTTTACACAAATATAAATGAGGCAAAATAAGATCCCTTTCAAAATTTAGATGACCCCTAAAGGGATGTTTCTACATCAAATTCCCCAAGTGAACAATTTTTAACTCTTGGTCAATCATCTACAAAATCCACCAGGGTCCCAAACAAACTGTTGTTGTTGCTTGCACATTTGATCATGCTTCTACTCAATCCCATAGTTGATTTTGCACTGCACCACTTGCTTTGCTGAGAAAATATTGTGTATTTAGCATGTTGCTAGCTATCCTCTTTCCTCCTCCGTGATCCCAAATCATAATTTGTAACTTTTTCATCTCTGCCATGATGATGCAATTACCCAGTCAGCAAAGTGTTGAAACTAGTCATTATTTCCTTGCATTGTACCATGCCTTAGGTACTTCACCAATGTAATTGACTGCTTAAAATCCATGTCCAGTCTATGTTCATACTGGTACATGTTTCTTTTCTCTATTTGGTTTAAATTAATGCTACTAGTCATCATCCCATTGAATATTTCCCAAAGTTGTAGGAGTTCATTCTCCATATCATTACATTATTCACCATAGAATAGGCCTCCATACAAGAAAAATTCCTCCTCAATGTTTCCTTCAACAAAACACACTATGCAAAACTATTGGCCTCCTTAAAAAATATTTTTTCCCCATATTTCTTATTTGCAAATGAAATAATTTCTCATGAGATAGACATGTCTCATGCTTCCGCTTTCTTTCTTCTCCTAACAGCATTTCCTATCCTACGATTGCATATTCAATGATGCTTTCAATAACTTTCTCCTTTCTTTTTCGAATGGTATACTCATTTTTACACTTGGTGACAAAATAGGCTTGCATACTGCACTTCACATTTTTTGTAGTTCTTCACAATGTTTTGTGTTGTGTGTGGAGCATGATTGTTCAGAGGTCTTTGTTTCAGCCAAATGTATACCCCAGGATGTTTTGTACACCCCTCCACGCAGGGGTGTGCGGGGGGGACTTGTCCCCCCCGCGGGGGTCCGGGGGTCCCATCCCCCCCGGCTAGGGGGTCCGAGGGCAGTGTCCCCGAAGCCAAAAATAAATGTAAAATTGCCTTGTAAAAAGTATAGTAATTTCTTGTCAATCTGGGCCGTTCATTAGGCGGATGATCTGACGGTAGAACTTATGTTTTTTTAGGGTTTTTTGCCCTAGAAGGCAACCCCTCTCTTTGTATGAGGGTATTTTATTTGAGGCTGTGTGATATATGTGTATTCTGTGTGAGCGAGAAACAGAGAGGTGAGACTGTGAGAGAAAACAAAGGATATTACGGCGGATTTGCTGTAGGTTGTGTCTCTTCATTTTGCTGGATAATAGAAAGGAAGGACTGGCTGTTCGGGGTGGACGTAGCCCAAACTGGGTGAACCATGTATATCTGTGTCTCTCTTGTTTTGTGCGTTTTCTGTGTTTATATTTCTGCAATATTTTATGTGTTCCATTGCTCCGTAATATATAATTTTCTAACAACTGGTATCAGAGCCGAAGGTCTATTTGGCTGATAAACTCGCAGGAAAGAAGGGTTCCTAGTTTGAGTGGGAGCAATGGCGAAAGATGGTAAGTTTAGGGTCGAGAAATTTAACGACCAAAACTTCTCGTTGTGGAAGATGCAAACGGAAGATTATCTGTATCAGAAAGATCTATACCTACCATGGGCCGGAAAAACAAAGATGCCGACGGGTATGAAAGACGAAGAATGGAACCTTCTCGATAGAAAGGCACTCGGAACAATATGGTTTTGCCTTGCTGCGTCAGTCACCTTCAACATTTCGAAGGAAACCACGACAGAGGGTTTGATGCAGGCATTGTCGAAACTATATGAAAAACCCTCAGCCTCAAACAAGGTATTTCTTATGAAACGGTTATTTAATATGAATATGTTGGAAGGTGGATCTGTTGCAAACCATTTAAATGATTTTAATACAGTTACAAGTCTGTTAAGTTCTGTAGGGGTAAAATTTGATGATGAAGTTAGAGCTCTGTTATTCTTGTGCTCATTACCAGAAAGTTGGAATGGTTTGGTAATGGCCATTAGTAACTCCGTTTCTGGATCTTGTACTTTAAAGTTTGATGATGTTTTTTGTGCTATCCTTAGCGAGGAAATGCGATGGAAAAGCTCCGATGAGACATCGGGAAATGCTTTGAGTGCAGAGTCTAGAGGAAGAAAAATGGAAAGAGGAAAGAGCTCAGGATATCGCAGTAAATCAAGGAAAGGCAAATCCAAGTCCAGATTGGGAATAGTGTGCTGGAAATGTGGAAAGAAAGGACACCTAAAGAAAGACTGTAGATCTCGGAAGGGAAAAGAAGGAGATGCACAGCAAGAAAACAATCATGAAGCAAATGTGATAGGTGAGGTGTTACAAGATGCTTTGATTCTTTCTTTCGAAAATATTACTGATTCCTGGGTGGTAGATTCAGGGGCTTCATTCCATGCCACACCTGATAAGAAATACTTTCATGACTATGTTCAAGGAGATTTTGGACAAGTTCATCTGGGTGATGATAAACCCTATAAAATCGTTGGAATGGGTAAGGTTCTTGTAAAACAGTAGATTGGAAACAAATGGCTATTAAAGGAGGTAAGGCATGTTCCATATCTAAAGAAAAATCTGATTTCAACAGGGCAGTTAGGTGGTGAAGGTTGTGTGACAACTTTCACAGATAAAGCTTGGAAGCTCACCAAAGGAGCCTTGCTAATAGCAAAAGGCGAAAATGTTGGTACATTGTATTTATGCAATGGTATTTCTAACTTTGTTAATGCTTTAACTTCCAAAGGAGAAAATGCAGCATTATGGCATCATAGGCTCGAACACATGAGTGAAGAGGGGATGAAGATTCTTCACTCAAGGAATTTGTTGCCGGGTTTGAAGAATGTTGATTTGAACTTCTGTGAGAACTGAATTTATGGAAAACAGAAGAGAGTCAGATTTCTCAGAGTTGGGAAAGAAAAGAAGAACGAAAAATTAGATCTTGTGCATACAGACGTATGGGGACCTGCTCAGGTATCATCTCTTGGTGGCTCTCGTTATTATGTTACCTTTATTAATGATGCAACTAGAAAAACTTGGATTTATTGTATTAAGAATAAATCTGATGTATTTGATACTTTCAAGAAATGGAAAGCTTTGGTTGAGATTGAGACATGAAAGAAATTGAAGTGTCTCAGATCAGACAATGGAGGTGAATATTGCAGCAAATATTTTGATAGGTATTGTTCAGAGCATGGAATTTGCAGAGAGAAGACAGTTCCAAAAACACCACAAGAAAATGGTGTGTCAGAAAGGATGAACAGAACAATCATGGAGCGTGCAAGGTGCATGAGATTGCATGTAGGATTGCCTTTACAGTTTTGGGTAGACGTTGTAGATACTGCTGTTTATCTAATAAACAATGGGCCTTCAATTTCCTTGGATGGTGGTGTTCCGGAGGAAGCATGGACGGGTAAAAAGGTAAACTACTCATTTTTAAAGCCTTTTGGTTGTGAGGCCTTTGTCCATATTGATAAAGAAAATAGAACAAAGCTTGAGGCAAAGTCAAAGAAATGTATCTTTATTGGATATGGTGTTAATGATTTTGGTTATCGCTTATATGATTATGAAAATCACAAAATCATTAGGAGCAGAGATGTAATATTCAATGAAAAGGTCTTGTATAAGAATCAGTTGCAGGAAAAGAAGCAAGAAAAAGAAAACAAGGAATACGCAGTTCTTGACGAAATCACTGAAAAAGTAAAGGTGCCTGAAAATAATAATAATCAACAACCACAACAACAGCAACCACCACAACAGCAGCAGGCACCCCAAACACCCGAAAGTGGTGTTAGAAGATCTACCAGGATAAGTAGACCCACTAAACGTTACTCTCCTTCATTATATTATTTATTGTTGACTGATTCTGGTTAACCCGAATGTTATGAAGAAGCAGTGCAGGTAGAAATCAGGAAGAAGTGGGAGCAAGTCATGAAAGAAGAGATGGACTCCTTAGCACATAACCAAACTTGGGACTTAGTCAGGTTGCCTGCAGGTAAAACAACATTGCAGAATAAATGGGTTTATAGGCTGAAGGAAGAAGATGGAGGAAAACAGAGGTATAAAGCTAGACTTGTGGTGAAGGGTTTTGCACAGAAGAAAGGTATTGATTTTGATGAAATATTTTCTCCTTTTGTTAAAATGACTTCAATCAGAACTATTTTAAGTCTTGTAGCAGCTGAAGATTTGCATCTTGAGCAGTTAGATGTAAAGACAACCTTTCTCCATTGGGATGTGGAGGAAGAGATATATATGCAGCAGCCACAAGGATATGAGGTGAAAGGGAAGGAGAAACTAGTGTGTAGGTTGAAGAAGAGCTTGTATGGCTTAAAACAGGCTCCAAGGCAGTGGTATCTAAAATTTGACAAGTTTATGTCTGAACAAGGTTATACTAGATGTCACTCTGATCATTGTGTTTATTTGAAAAAACAAAATGATGACAGCTATATTATATTGTTATTGTATGTAGATGACATGCTTGTTGCAGGATCTAACATGCAGGAAATAAATGTGCTCAAAAGAAAATTGGCAAATTCATTTGCAATGAAGGATTTGGGAGCTGCAAAACAAATCCTTGGTATGAGAATAACTAGAGACAGGAAAAATCGTAAATTAACATTGTCTCAAAATGAGTACATACAAAAGGTGTTGAAAAGATTTAACATGCACAATGAAAAACCAGTTAGTACACCTTTTGCTAGCCATTTCAAACTTAGCAAGGACATGTGCCCAAAGACCCAAGAAGACATGGATTATATGTCTAAAGTTCCATATTCATCAGCAGTTGGAAGCTTAATGTATTCAATGGTTTGCACAAGGCCTGATATTGCACATGCAATGGGAGTTGTAAGCAGGTACATGAACAATCCAGGAAAGGAACATTGGATGGCAGTGAAATGGATTCTCAGATATTTGAAAGGTACCACAAATCAAGCATTATGCTTTGGTGTTTCAAACATCTCCCTACAAGGATATCTTGATGCAGATATGGCAGGTGACAAAGATAAGAGGAGGAGCACTAC
The DNA here is from genome assembly GCA_031772625.1 of Pinus tabuliformis. Lineage (NCBI taxonomy): Eukaryota > Viridiplantae > Streptophyta > Pinopsida > Pinales > Pinaceae > Pinus > Pinus tabuliformis. The sequence continues at coordinate 135,810,050 of CM062806.1, forward strand.
ATGATATGTATTTACTGTTAGAGGAACCGCTGTCAGTTGGGTTTCAAAAATCCAAAGTGTTGTTGCACTTTCAACAACAGAAGTAGAGTATGTTGCTGCTACAGAGACTAGTAAAGAAATGATTTGGTTACAAAGGTTTATGGGTGTGTTGGGTAAGAAGCATGATATGGGCACGTTATACAGTGATAGCCAAAGTTCCATTCATCTTGCAAAGAACTCAGCATTTCATTCCAGGACTAAACACATACAGCTCAAGTATCATTTCATACGATCAGTGTTGGAAGATGGAGAGTTGAAGCTGGAAAAGATACACACTAGCCAGAATCCTGCAGATATGCTAACAAAAGTTGTAACCAGGGAGAAACTGAGAACATGCTCAGTTTCAATTGGTCTTCAAGGATGACGATGAAGATGAGAAACAACTAGGTCCAAAGAGGAGCCATTGTCCAGCAAATGAAGCAGCGGTGGAGTTGCTACAATCATTCTCCAAGTGGGAGATTGTTGTGTGTGGAGCATGATTGTTCAGAGGTCTTTGTTTCAGCCGAATGTATACCCCAGGATCTTTTGTACACCCCTCCACACGGGGGGGTGCGGTGGGGAGTTGTCCCCCCAAGGGGGTCCGGGGGGTCCATCTCCCCTGGCTGGGGGGTCTGGGGGCTCAGGGGCAGCGCCCCCGAAGCCAAAAATAAATTTAAAATTGCCTTGTAAAAGTATAGTAATTTCTAGTCAATCTCGGTCGTTCATTAGGCGGATGATCTGACGGTAGAACTTGTGTTTGTTTATGGTTTTTTGCCCTAGAAGGCAACCCCTCTCTTTGTACGAGGGTATTGTATTTGAGGCTGTGTGATATATGTGTATTCTGTGTGAGCGAGAAACAGAGAGGTGAGACTGTGAGAGAAAACAGAGGATATTACAGCGGATTTGTTGTAGGTTGTGTCTCTTCATTTTGCTGGATAATAGAAAGGAAGGACTGGCTGTTCGGGGTGGACGTAGCCCAAACTGGGTGAACCACGTATATCTATGTCTCTCTTGTTTTGTGTGTTTTCTGTGTTTATATTTCTGCAATATTTTATGTGTTCCATTGCTCCGTAATATATAATTTTCTAACATTTTTCACATGAATTGTAGCAGTCTCTTCCCAATTTCCTTCATTCATCTCTACATTATATACTTGTCATGTCAAAACTTTTGTTATCCTTATGAAAGGTTGCCCGCTATTTATAGAATTTTGAATTCTTCTCACACTTATAGGTACAACATACATATTATGGAAAACATTTTATATCTCTTGAATTTCTGCTACAAATGCTTGGGTCATTATCTCATTAGGCGGATAAATTTATTCTTGAATTCTTTCACTATCTCATGTAACTTCCTGGATCACATTCCAATCGTTATTACAAAGAATGATGGATTTCTTTGCATAAGACTTGTCATCCATGTTTGGGCATGCTTCTCCTCATGGTACTCTTACGTACCCTGATTCAAAATTGTCTTCATAAGCCAACCCCTTTCTCTCCTTACATGAGACAATGGTGTCTCCTTTTTGTTAACAACAAGATCTCAATTTTCTTCTTGTTCTTAGGCTCTCTTGTCTTCACATGGATCAACCAAAACACATTGTGATGAGTGCTTCTCACCAGCTTTCCCCCATCATCCTCATATGGAATCAGTCCAAAATCCTGCAAAACATGTAGTTTCTTCTCTTTTACCAACTACCATTTGTCTTCAACCCATGACAAACATTCTTAAAAATTGAGTGAATAAACACACAATAAAAAATATATCCCCAATTAATTATAAATTTGACAATACTCGTCCTCTAAATAATTCAAAGAGTGTTGGTATGAGATTCTCCATGGTCTTAATCAACAAATTCTTCATTATATAACTTTGTATCTTCTTCCTTTGTGACACTTCCTTGAGGCTATCCATATTCTGGATTAGCTTTGTCTTGTTCCTAAACTATTAGCATAACTCAACTCTTCTAGAGTTTCAACTTCTTCCATAATCTCGACACTTGTCCAGCTTCATGATGCTATGTACCTGCAATTGAAAACTCACTCAAACAATTAGATAAAAACACATTGATTTCTTCCTCCTTCTCATATGATGGTGCTGACATTCATTACTTCTATTGAACAAAGCACGTGATCATTTATTCATATGCATTATCCTCTCCTGGGAATTGTACTTGTTCTAGTTCATAGAAGGGAAGTTCTACTCCCCCATACTGAGCAAGTCTGATTTCTTCTTCAACTAATGAAGAATACCTATTTTTCTTCATCCCCATCTGCAATAGAGGCCACTTCATCTTCTTCCTCCCTTTCAATATCCAACAAGTTATTGTTTTGTTCTCTCCTTGGACAATTTATACATGTTTTCAATATGCAAGAGCATTTAATGGCTCCTCATCTTCCTTGCTTGTAAAATCCACATCCATAGATAATTTATTCATTTCAAAAACATAAGTCTATATGGCCTTCCCTTCCATCAAAAACACCTCCTAATGTTTGGAGTATTTCCATAGCCCATGAGATGTTCCACCAATTTATTTTCCTTGCTTCAAAAAGTGGTTTATAAGAATGAATTGTTTCTTCCACTGGCTTAGTTTCCCTGAGATTTTCTTCATCCATCTAGGATTTTATTGATGGCTTCATCCCCTGCTTCATTAGCTCTTTGGATTTTGGGGATTTCCTCTTAGAACTATTATCTTATTTATAACACATAATTTGAACCTCCTCATAATGTTCCATCTCTGCCCTTCCTCCCTAGATTGCAAGCATTGCATTAATGCATCAACTTATGCTTTCAACTCAACCATCTTCCTTTCAAATTCTTCCTAGCTAAGTTTCCACGTGCCATTTTTATTAGCCCTCTTCTCCACTTTGTTGTGGCGTTTACCTGACCCTTTATGATGGCCAACAATGTTCAACTTCTTCTTCTTCTTTCTCTTCTTATGATCCTCCATGTTCACCATGAGCTGCAACTTGACCCTGTAGCAAGCATCACATCACTTGTTAACTTTACACCTCACCTCCTCTTGGTCATTGGTTTCCGTCTTGATTCCCTCTTCTAGAACCTCTTTAGCATTGGCTAATTTCTAAATGTTGATCCTCTACACACCTTCTGAGAACTTCCCTTGTTTTATTTTCCTTGAGGAATTCCTTTATGCCCTTATTCCTTCTAACCTTAGTCGGAATGTTTCTCTCTGTGTGTAGCTTCTCTATTTCAAGAGTTTTTTCTATCACAATATTTTAATAAACATGACTCGCTCTGATTAATTTATATGACCTTCTTCTTCTGAGAAATTTTATCATGATCACAACATATCTACATGTGATTTCTACTACCTCCACTCAAAAATTCCTTAGCCAAACATAAGATGTAAAACTAGCAGTGCATGCCTCATTCTTCTCCTCTCAGTTCTCCTAATTCCTCCTCTGGATTGTATTCTTATGTCTAATTCCAACACTGAAATTGGCTAGAGGTCTCCTTATCTTTATGCAATCCTTTGTAAGAGCTTCTCTTACCTATATGATATCTCTTGCCTCCTTGAAAATGCCTTCTCCTCTAGTATACTCTGTCTCCACCTCTATGCCTTGCTTCTTCAACCCTTTCTTTGAAAAATGACCAAACTTCCTGTTATCATTTAAATAGAAAGAGAAATTATTACCTCATTATTCCAGTGTCTTCTCCCCTTCATTGGCTATAAGATCCACTAGCTTGTTCTTCTATTCATAAAACCTTCACTAAAATCACCCTGCTACTACAATACTCCCCAATGTTTACCTCTTCTCTATGTTGTAGCTCGAGTTTTTAGAGATTCAATACCACAATTATAGTAATCCATTCATTGGAATACTCTTTTTTTAACCCAAATTCTTTCTACTATTCCAATGGCCTTTTCTTTCTCACAATGACTTGCCATGAAAAACCACGTTTTGAACTCATTTTAAAACCTAGTAAAAGACTCCCCCATGATTTCGGAGCCTCTGCACTATTTCTTTTGTTTAGAGGTGTGATGTCTGGGATGAGATGAGATCCTTTTATTTATACCCAAAAATAATATGGGAAATCCCACCTTTCACTTACTTAGGAAATATGGGTGCATCACCTTGTTTTCTCACTTAACTAAGTCTCAAGCCATTTTATACTCCGCCCCTCATATTTGTAATTCCTTTAAATTTCTCGATAAGAAAAAGAAGCTAACCTAACATTATATAACCATAACCAATTTAAAATAAGACCACATGGGATATTTCTCTAATCAAGGCTAGTAAGGAGTTGGACTCTAGGGAGGTGTTGGCGATGCTCGACTTTCCAACATGTCAAGGGGATCTCCCTGGTAAGAGGTCCCAATTAGACCTTAGACTGTTTGGTGTAGGAGTCCCAACATTGGGTCGTAAGGTAATTCCTTGACTACGATGTCGCATAAAGGAAAGTAAGATAACTTTGTGAGTAGCAAGGGTGTGACTGATGCAGTGACTCAAGGAATGAGTATGATAGGTTCCAACACTTCAAAGGGCCATGAAGGTGAAGGTGAGTTCCAGTTTGAAAGGGATCAGTCCCAACTCGGCTAGGAACACACAACACAAAGGACATGTACAACTTCCGGTAGAGTAGTTGACACGGATGCGGCAGTCCCAACATACAAGGTAATATAACATGAGGAACAATCATGGATCAGTCTAAGATGAGTGTGACAGTTGATATAATAAGGTTCAGAGAAAGTTATTTCTAGTGTCTGACAGAGCATTTGACATAGACAGTGACATCATTAACAACATATGCAACACATTAACAACAAGATTCATATAAATTCATGTGAATCAGTTCATACACAAGTACATAAGTAAAAAAACATATATCATTAAGGCAACTGGAGTAGTCCAACTACAATAACAACATATGCACTGAAAATATGTTGGATTTTATTATATAAAGAAGTGTAAGTCAAAATCATATAATACACCATGTAAACCTGCTAGCCCTATCAGTAGAATGTTACAACCACATCCACCTGCTCCTCCAAAGAGATGTACTAGCTCTATGCAGTGGAGAAACCAAGGCGCATTACAATATTGTCCAAGTCTTCTTCAAGATAGTCTTAGTAGAAGCTTGGCTGACCAAAACCCTATACAATGAGTTATGAGGGACTATTTATAGCAAAGGGTGGGGTGACCCTTAACATTCCCCTGTGTGACAGTTCAATTACCGACATGACTCTTCAGCTACTTTATGACTATTACATCTAACTGTTGAAACTCGACTTACGCTTGACATCACTCAACATTACAATGCACATGTACTAATGTGAGACAACATGGATTGAGCAAGCCTTGCAAGACATCTTTGACACTCGGTCTACTGTGATGAGACCAACTCTTTGACATGATTGTGATGGTAAAGGTGGTGAGCTGATGCTAAGCTTGGTTTTCCATGATGATATGCATGCACCTCATGGCGATATCTTGCTGAAGCAAACTCTTGCCTCCATTACAACTGTTGCATTGGTTCGACCCCTTCATCCATCTCGTCTACTAACATGCACATGGTCTTCTTGGGTATGGTTGAACTGAAAACATACTCATGCATAGTGTCTGTGCTAATCTTCAAGTGTGTGCTAGTGGCCATGCACATCAACTTTCCGAAGTACATGTTAAGCCCCAATTTCTCCTTTCCCTTGATGTATGAGATTTAAAAATGCTCACTCATGAATTCACTCAATTTCCTTTCTCTTGCATTCGAATCCCTTTGAATGAAGAGATGCTTCAAGCTTTGATGATCTGTTCTTAACTCAAATATTCTCCCAATGAGGTAGTGTCTCCATAGCTTCAACGCTAACATCACTACTGCCAATTCTAAGTCATGCATGGCATATAACTCTTCATGCTTCTTCAATTTTCTAGAAGTGTAAGCTATTACTCCACCTTCTTGCATCAATACTGCACCCAATCCGTGCGCCAAAGCATCGTTGCAGACAGTGAAGTATTTTCTCATGTCTGGTACTTGAAGGATTGGTGCACTAGTTAGTAACCTCTTCATCTCTATGAATGCAATGTCACATTCATTTGTCTATTCATACCTAACTCCCTTTCATTGTAATGTGGTGATGGGTTTTGCAATCCTTGAAAACCCTTCCACAAACATGTGATAATACCCAACTAGCCCCATAAAACTACGTACCTCATGGGAATTTTTTGGTACTAGCCAATCCATTACGGCCTTCGCCTTTTCCGAGTCAACTGAAATCCCTTCCCTTGAAATGATGTGCCCAAGGTAATGGGCTTTCTTCTAAAAGAAGGAACATTTTGACAATTTCCCATACAATTGATTTTCCCTTAAATATGTCAATAACACCCTTAGGTTCTTTTCATTCTCCTTTTCATTCTTGGAATATATAAGAATTTCATCAAGGTAGGCTTGCATGAATTGGTCCAAATACTTCCTGAACACACCATTCATAAGGCTCATGAATATTGCTGGTGCATTGGTTAAACCAAATTGAATAACTACGAACTCATAGTGCCCAAACCGAGTTCGAAATGTAGTTTTTGAGATGTCCTCCTCCTTTATCCTCAATTGGTGGTACCCAGATCGTAGATTGATTTTTGAGAAGATCGTTGCTCCCTTCATTTGATCAAATAAGTCATCTATTCGAGGTATTGGGTACCTATTCTTTATCGTGGCCCTGTTTAAGTCTTTGTAATCCATGCAAAGCCGCAAGGAACCATCCTTCTTCTTAACAAAAATTACTGGTGCACCGCAAGGTGAAATACTAGGTTTGATCAATCCCAAGTCTAAGAGCTCATTTAAATGCATATGAAACTCACAAAACTTGGGATTTGTCATCCTATAGGGTGTCTTAGATATTGGTTCTACACCCGGATTTAGATCAATGGTGAAGTCAATCTCTCTTACAAGAGGTAATCCAGGAAATTCCTCTGGAAAAATATCCTTGAATTCTACCAATAGTGAATGTTGATCAAGGGAAGGTCCTTTTTGGTCACTTACAATCTTGACCAAATATAGTTTGCAACCTTGTTTGAGACAATGTTTTACCTTCCTCATGCATATGAATCGTAGAGACACTCCCTTGTTGATTCCAAAAATCTCAATTGGCCTACCCTCATCATCTAAACAGATCACCTTCTTCTTGAAATAGTCTACCAAAGCTTGATGAGCTTCTAGCTAGTCCATCCCAATAATTACATCATATGTCCCCAATGCTATGACGTATGCCTTCAACTTAGTCATACACACCCTGAGGTTTACCTAACATTGGTCAACACTAGGCCCTACTGCTTGTTTTATTCCAGAAGTTATCTCAACTTGTTTAAAGTCATCATGCTCATAGGCTGCCAACCCACATTTTTCTAATGAAACTGGTGAAATGAAACTATCTGTAGCACCAGAGTCAAACAAAATGTTAATTTTTACTTTGTTTATCACAACTGAGGTTTTTACCATGGCAGACTGGTGTTCAACTTGCTGATTGTCAATTGCTACATAGATTCGGTGGTGGCTACCTGCTCTCCCTATTGGCTCCTTTGCCTCTCTTCTATTGTTAATGGTTTGAAACTCATGACAGTGCCGCTGGTAATGAGGTCCTCTACATCCCCAACAAGTGATGCATGGTGGACCTTGAATGGAATGTTGTGGAGTTCTTTCGAAAGAATTTCTTCCACTAGAACCCCTGCCCCCACTTACTACTCCTCGCGTATGACTTTGATTTGTATGCACCCTCGAAGCTGTGGGTGAAGCTGCACTAGAAACCATTGAAATCCCTACTATGGGTGTTCTAGGTATAATCTTGTTTCCATATGGTGGTGGCCTCAGACTTCATCCCCTTTGGAAGGTACAAGGGGCCTTCCCTATCAATCCTATTTGACGTGAAAAGATGGCCATGCCTTCACCCTTTGAATCTAAGTGTTCTTCAACATAACGAGCCTGTTCTATAGCTTCTACAACTGAGGATGGTTTCCACATCCGCACCATTGCCCTAATCTTAGGTCTCAATCCATACATAAAATGATCTGCTTGGTGCTGGTCAGTATCCATGTAGGAGACATACTTGACCAATTGATCTGGAACTTATCTAGGACAAAGAATTAAAGTTATTATAGACTCATCTGCATGGATGTGCCTATTTTGCTTTATGCAATGCATCGATAAGATTGCAAAATACACAGACACTAAGGCAGTTAGAGAAAACATAATAGGAAAACATGTAAGACAACAAGTTTAATAAGGAGTTCACCCAATGCTCCTAGGCTACATATCCTGGTCCAGCTCTCAGTGGTGGCCTCTCTATTATGGTTTTAAGCAGGGCTTTCACAACATTGAGCTCAATTCGAGTCTCACTAAACAGATAAAAGTTAGTAGGAATGGAGTGCAAAGACTCTCCTTACTGAAGTTCGACCTCTAATGGTCATAGGAGTATGATAGGCCTATGCTGAGGAGTTTTCTTGAACCTCTCAAGCCTTCTATGGAGTACATAGACTCTCTAACTCTCTCTCGCTCTATCTGGCTGGATGCTGCCTTCAGGTTAGCTCGACCTCTACTCTCTGTTTTCTTCTCTTAGCTATCTTCCTTCTTGTGTTGTGCCTTTGCTTCTGTCAGGTCCTCGCTTTAAAGCCAGTCTATCCTTTTGACTATTCATTTCCAGTTCCCAGGCTTTTGGTTTCCTTACCTTTGTCTGTTTGAATTCCTATGCTTTGCGTCATCATCACTGGGTAACGCCTTGTAGGGAGGTGACCACCTGTTTCCTAGCGAACTAGGTGTTAGATTCCTTGAATCATTTTTGAATGGCCGTGAATTCTCTTTTCTTAAAGATCACCTGCGAAATATGAATTTTTTGCCAACTCATCATCCATGTCGGACTTCAAGTCCCCTGTGATCCTTCTTTTTATCTTGCCAAATCCAGTCAATCATCGGGACTGTTACACAAAAATATCATCACTATTATTATTTACAGTAAGTATGGGTCTATCATCACTTGTACTGTCCTCCTAAGCAAGTCTAAGACCTCAGCTCTTCAAATCAAGCTTTGGAAATGGGAGAAAGACATTAAAAATCAATGTAACTCTGGTTCCGCACTTTCTCTCATGGTCACCTGCGGTCCCGCACCTTCTGTGTACAGAAGCTGCGTACCTACCCGCTCTATCCCTAACGGTGTAGGTGCAGACCCCTGTGAAAGTCAAAAGGCGCAAGTTTTATCTTAAAAAACTCACTTTGGGTTAATTTTAGAGTTTTCTAGAAGGAATTTTGACGTGGATTGTTCGCTCTGAGGTGGTTCATGCATCCCAAAAGAGAAGGAGCTAATCCCTTGACTAAAGGAGCTATCCCTTTGAAGGAGGGATTTATCCCTTGAAGGAGGACCTAGTAACTTCCCTCCATTGCACTATAAATACAGGCATTGGAGTGAGGACTAAGGAGGTTAGAAGCTGAACATTTTGAGGGTAAATGCTGGTGAAATTAAGACTTCCTAGTTGAGCTTAAGAGGAGAGATCACATACCTTTCTGGCTTCATTGGAGAGTGAGTGAAACTTGTCAAAGTAGAGGAGACTTCTTGTTGGACCCTGGGAGGAGCTTGTACAGCGTCAAGGTAAAGGTTGTAAAGTTCTTCTTCTTTTGAATTAATACAATCAAACTCATTTTTCTCAACAAGTATCTTATGTTATTTGTTTCATGGACTCCTTGACTTTCATGTTAAATATGTTTTATGCAATTGGTTTTTCAGGTGCTATTTCATTTGTTTGCCTTGTTTGTGTTTGCAGATTCGCGAAAAGGAGCTCATTTGGATCAAAGGAGTGAGGGCATCCACAAGCTTGCGTTGGACCAAAGGTAGGCCCTAAAAACACTTGTTTGCCATTGTTTATTAAAGTATATTTAGAGAAAGATAGTGTCTGGTTGGTTTGGTTGTCATTAGGTCCTCTTTAGATTCTAGGAAGGTCTATCTTGTCCGCAAGATCGACTCATTCTGTGCGACAAAATGGCGACTCCGCTGGGGACCTGATTGTTTTCCTTGTTTATACTTTGACCTGAGAAACTTTATTTTCTGTTTCTGTTTTTGACTTGATGGTTGTGGGATTGGGTGAATTTAGTTAATTTTGAGGCAGTTTTTATTTTTCATAGTTTTGGAAGAGGTACGCACCCTCTGAGTTAAGCACAGTGCGTACCTGTACGCACTTTTCCTTTGTACACAAAGCATGAACGCACCTGTGTAAACAGGTTGCCTGCGTACCCTGTCAAAAATTTGAAAATTTTTAAATTTTTCTCTTTTTTATCAGTTTAGAATTTGTTTATAGGTTTTAGCCATTGCCCAGACCTGCTTGTTCCCTGTCAAAAACTTTCCTTGGTTTAATTTCATTAGTGTTAGGGTTTTAGGTGGAATTCCTAGGAATTTTGCTTGTTGGGTTTGTTTTTCGTTTTTGGTTGTGTAGTGGCTCTGAGCTTAGAAGCCGTAGGGACCTCAGATTACCTTGGTGTCTACCAGTCTTCTTATGAGTCTGACCATTTATGAAATCTCCCCTTGTTGAGGAATCCACTTTGTGTTTTCTCATTTCAAAATTTCGGAAAACTTGTATTTGAAAGTTGGAATTTTCATTTAAAAAAAAGAAAAACGAAAGAGTGGTTGTTTTTTGACTAATTGTGATTCTGCATAAATTAGTCCTTAGCTCACATTTAGCTAAGTAGAACATCTTCAAAAAGAATTTTAGTAGGCTTTGACTTCAAGTAGCTTTTTATAGTTTGTAGCTCTCAAAGTTAGTCATTTTCATTAGTTTTGAGTGTTTTATTTACAAAATATAAAAAAATCTCTTTTGGAAAAAGTTTGTTTTTGTAGTGATTGAGTGCTTTGAAAAGAAAAGGGAAATTTTTGTGAAATAACTAGTTGTCTCGTTTTGAGTTCTTTGGAAAGGAAAAAGCTCTTCTTTAAATTTGTTTAATTGAGAAAGATTTGTGTTTACAAAGTATTTGCATTTTCAAACTCTTTCTTAGTGTAGAAGTTCATCGCAGATAAAAGATTGTTTAAATCATCTTAGGTGCATCTTTTTAGTGATTTCGAGTCGAGTCTTTACATCACGAGTTTCATCTCCGCCACCTCTTGACTTAAACAACAACCACTAAAATTAATGCTTAAAGTAAAATTCACCTAGTAACATTTTATTTCTAGGGCTCTGATACACCAACTTAGCTTAGGCTAGTGTCTTGGAGTAGGAGAGTAATTAACTCTCCAAGACAGTAAAAAAAAACAAGTAGCTGTATCTTATGGTATGAAGAAATCCAATTGTTGCATTTATGCTCTTGGAAAGCTCCTCTTAAAGGAGAAGCATGAGATCGTGTCTGAACCAGTGTGGGAATCAATCCTTCCTCATTGGGAACGACGCCAGATATTCACGTATTAAAAACGGTAAACCTCGGATTAACCATTGTCGAGGAGCCTGGGGTCACTTGTTGGTAAACCTTGGATTATGTCAAGGAGCCTTCAAGGGGATTGAGCTTGCTACTCTACCCTTGCGTGCGTATCGGATCGTAGACTGTTCCCCCAGGGGTATTTGTCTCAGTTGGTAACCTTAGTGGCCATATTCTTTAGGATTCTTCCTAAGGTGACAGTGGTGGGAAGATCCCATTGTACCTGGAGCAGATGTCAGCTAGACTCACTTGGATTTTCTGGGGGGTTCACTTCACTTGAGACGGTTAAGTGGATGAACTTGGTCCAGTCTATTCATTAAGCAGGTTGCCGGGGTCACTGTTCCAACCGCCATTTTTGTACTGAATTCTGCGACGTTGGATTTCATCACCAACTAGTGTTTTCGGTCCGGAAAGTTACTGTTTGTGAGTGTTTGATCTCTAGATTCTTTAGGCGTGTGATTCAAAATTGTTTGGTTCTTTAGAGGCTTTAGGTGTTTTTCATTGAGATTTTACTTTGTTTGTGTGTGAAGTAGTTAAAAGTTTTTAACTGTGGCTGAATTACCAAGACAGTCTCCTAGACTTTGGGGCCAGTCTCCTGAGTTTGTAACCGTGGCTGATTTATTGAGGAAGTCTCGTAGACTTCGGGGCCAACCTCCTGAAGAAGTCACGAGCCAGATTGAAGGCTTGAAAGTCCTCGTAACTCCTAGTGGTAGTAAGGTTGGGTCACCTGAAGAAGGAGAGTCTTCATTGGTTGTACATCCTGATTACCAAACTCTAGTAACAGGTTATGATCCGCAATCGATTTCAGTTTCCGAACTTGCTGGTAGCTTTTCATCTACTAGTGATATAGGTGAAGAACCTGGGATATCTGAACCTATTACTCCAACATCGGGGTTTGTCTCTCCAACTTCTAGTGGTCCTGATTCACCTAGGGTAGAAAGAGTAATTACTCAAGATCTTCCTTCTGGACTTATTGCTATTGAAGAACTTGCTCGGGAAGAAGAAGTAGGCATCCCTATCCCTGAAAATCAACCTGTTCTTGATCTAAGGGAGCGTGAATCAATTTTTAATAGTCCGCCTAGGAGTACTACTTGGTATCTTTCTTTGACTAATTATTTGGAAAACCCAGGGTTAAGTTTTTCACCACCTCGTGATCCTTATCATCCTAGAGGTTTTTATACTCTCGTAAATATGTTAGGTCAGTCATCCATGTTTACTTAATAGCCTGAATCTTTTTTGTACGACGGTCCTTCTGTTCCCTCTGGGTATCAGTCACTTTCTGGTACTTTTTCGGGAGCATCTCCTCAACCCATTGAGCAAGGGTTATTAACTGGAAACAATAGTACAAAGCCGTTGAGCGTAGAAGACATTCTTATGATGTTAGGTTCTATTCCCAATTCTCAACCTCAAGGTGGCCAGTTACCGCCTGGGGGTCAGCCTCAATTAACACCTGGGGGGTAACCTCAAGGTACACAATTTGCATCTGGGGGGCAACCTCAAGGAAAGTACGTACCTACGATACAGTACATTCCTCAAGGTCAACCCCAGACTCAATATGTACCCCAAGGTCAACCTTAGTATCAATTTATACCTCAAGGTCAACCCCAGTATCAGTACGTGCCTCAAGGGTATCTACCCCAAGGTTTCCAACCACCCCAAGGTCAATCATATGTTCAAGGAACGGGAAATGTACCTTTCAATTATCAATCCTACCGTCAACCCGGTTATGGTCCTCAATATTCTCAACCTGTTATGGGTCAGTACCCTGGAATGAACATAGTGTGGGATCCATCGCAAACCCAACAGGTGTTGCAGCCAACTGTACAGTTGTCATCTCAAACTGGACAATCCTTAGTTTCTGGTACACCCCAACAACCAGTCCAGTCTAATATTCAAACTTCTGTACCTTTGGTAGTTTCTCAGTTTGGGCCTACTGTGCCTCTTACTCCATCTCAAACGATTGCTGCAACTGCCGCAACATCTGTTCAACCTACCCCACCTACTTCTGGAGTATCGACAACTCCGGTTTCTACTGTTCCTGTATCTACTCCTCAGACATCTTTACCATCGTCTGGATCCACGATTCAAACTACGGTTCAGATGCCTGTAGGACAACCTGGTTTAAGTACGGTTGTCACAAGTCAACCACAATTCACCTATCAACCGTACCAGGGATAGTACGAATTTGTTCCTGCTGTCCAGCAGCCAGTTTATCAGTATCAACCGTATCCTGGGTACAGTTATCAACAACCTCAACAACCCCAGTACGGTGCGGTTAATCCTGGTTTTCTCGGAGGATACAATATCCCGAACGCGATTCCTATTCCTAGTTATCCCGAATATCCTCCTCCTGGGGCTGGTCTCATGACCCAGAGTTTTAGGGATGCTAATCGGTAGTTACCGTTTATCGCAACTTTGGACTTACCAGACTTGTCGCGCCTAACAAACGATCCGATTAATTATCTTCCATTTTGGCCGCCAATGCCGAATAAGTTGCCCAGTGACATTCCCAAGTTCGAAGGTAAATCAAGAGAGGACCCGTCGAACCATGTGATGACTTACCACCTCTCGTGTGCGTCTAAATCCATCACAGATGATTTGTTCTGTCTTAGACTTTTCCAGCGCACTCTAATTGGTCCCGCAGCCAAGTGGTACATTGAGCTACCGCGAGGCACTTTTTATTATTTTAGTCAGTTAGCTACCTCGTTTTTAACTCATTTCCAGTTGTCAATCCGATATGACAATGGCACGGAATTGTGAACTTCGCTAAAACAGTCAACATCCACGTACATTTCAGATCATATTCGTGAGTGTAGACGTCGATGTCATTTAGTGAAGGTATTTATTCCGGATCAAATCTTGGCCGAGTGGTTTGTAAAATATTTGTTGCCAAAGATCACTGAAGATGTTGCTAAAGCCAGATTGGTTACTGAGGAGCAAGTCATTTCTCAAGCACAGTACCTTGACTTGGTTTATACTCAGTCAGGTACGTTACACGAAAAGATCCCCGATCTTCCCAAGTCAAATCAAATCGCTGCAGCTCCTTCGGGATCTCATTCCGCTGACGGTATGATTGGCACGGTTAACACTAAAGGTAAGAAGAAATCCTCCAAGAATTCTTCTCCTATTATAACCTTGCCTGATTCCACAACAGCAGATTCTTCTGCAGAGATTTCCGCCGATATTCATGTTGTAGAGTCATCTACAGCTAAATCAAAATCCGGTGGGAAGAAGAAAGGAAAGAAGAAGAATAAAACGGACAAAAGTTCAAAGGAGAAATCTCAAAAGGCGGAATCCAATGATGAAAAGCGCAAACCTCGTTATCCATGTCTCATTTGTGATGAAGAACATTTTACAAGAGACTGCCCTCATCGAGCAGAGGTTGCGAAGATCGTCAAAGGTTCCCAAACTCCTGTTGTTTTAAAGGATCCATTTCCAAATCAAGACAGCAAGATGATAAGTTCTTCCTCGAGTGCCAATGAAGAACCCATATTGATGATGTCCCATGTAAGGATTGCGACTCGATCACAAGATTATGGCAGTAAAAGTCCTGTTGATGTTAAAGAAGCAGAATCTTCTCATTCTAATCCATCAACCTTAGCTCCCGGTTCCGATCCACTACAGATCGAGAAACCTAATCCAGACTTGGTAATCAAACCGCCCGCTAAGGGTATACTTCGAAAGTCAACTTTCAATCCACATGCGAGAGCGGCTGAGAACTATAACATTGTTGAGGATTTGGTTGTTTCACCCTCAGCAATGTCAGCTTTGGAAGTGCTGCAATCATGTCCAGCACAGCATAAATTACTTTTGTCGGCTATAGGAGCTGTTGACGTTCAGGACCCGAACCTAATAATTTTCGATCTAGAAAATAGTACACTACATCTCCCTCATCAAATGGCTTTCCAGATCCCAGTGATAGTCAAAAATAGGCCTATTCATCGGACTGTAATTGATGAGGGAGCCTCAACGTGCATTATGTCGATATAGTGTTGGAGATCGCTTGGTTCTCCTTCACTAAATCAATCCCCGATAATTCTTAAGGCCTTTGATGGCCGTGGGTTTCATCCTTCTGGCATTCTACAAGATTTTCCTATAGGGGTTGAAGGAAAAACCGTTAGTCTAGATGTGGAGGTGGTTGATGCCCCTCTAGACTACAACATTCTCTTGGGTCGAAGTTGGTCTTACGCTACGACAGCGGTCGTTTCATCGGTCTTTCGAGTAATAAAGTTTCCACATAATGGAAAGATCGTAACAATAGACCAACTGTCTTACTTTTCATCTGACCCAGCCTCTTCGCAGAGTATTCAGCATGTTGGCAAAATGGCTATCCCATATAAGGATGTTGGAGTAGGATTAGTTAAAGATGCCGGTTTACTGGGAACTTTTCCTTTTCCTCCAATCAACGCATCATCTTCATTTGCAACTATTCATATGATTACATCAGACACCATTATTTATGATGATCCTTGGATCATCCCTTCTGAATCTGAGATAGACTCTGTTAGGGTCCCACCCTAACCCCCTTATTTATGTCTTGGGATCACGTCATAGTCAAGAGTCAATAAAGCCCATATTAATATTTGTAAGTGGTTAACCCGCAATTAATGTCGGGACCACAGTTAGTTGCAAATGGGCGGAAGTATTATATACATGGTAAATAGGCGGTAGTATTAGATAGATGGTATTAATAAAACCCACGATATTGGCTCGTGGTATTGCATGTATGAGTCATATATAAAGGATAGAGACTCCCTGCGAGGAGCATGGTGTCTTGTTTTGTAATCGAGCTCTGCTCTATTGGAGGTTGCCCCCTCGAAGAGGCCTGTGAACATTTCTCTCTGAATAATAAAATCATTGCTATTCTGTGTTCTGGGTATATTTTCTTCGCATATTCTGTGTTCTCGATATCTTTTCTTCGCTTGGGTATTACTTTGCAGGTTAAGAGCATAACAAGTGGTATCAGAGCAGTTTCCAGGGCTCGGTGGGATCTCCAAATTTTAGCAAAAAATTTTTTTTGGCTAGAGACGTGTTCCGGCGTCTTTAAACCACGGGATCTGTCGTTAAGCGCTTAAACCTGCGGATTTGGGGAGGCATGCACGCAGGAAATACAAGAGGTGGTCACGTCGGTTGGACTCCCTTGTAAACCCTGTGGGTACCCCTTCGAGTAGTAGCGCATTAGACAGAACTGCGCACGGACTGTCTTCTACGTACCCTCTGGGTATATAGGAAGCCCCCTAGCTCCCTTGAAACCTCGCCATAGATAAACCTTCGGCCGTCTTGTGGCTACAGTGCACCGAGAATAGCACTCGGAAAGATTACTCGCCCGTACAACAGGGTAGTCGGGTTGTACGGCTAAGGGTACGGTTGATCCTCCTTAGTTAGAGCCCTGAAACATTGGGCCGAGCACTACTGTCAGACCCTTATGTATATTGCGATCTATAGTAGCTGACACTCCGCAAGACCATAGTTCCCTTTCTATCGGGGGATCACACATCATCTATTCCAGATCAGCAGCAGCAGTTGTTCCACCATTCAGATCTCTCAGATCCACCAGATCGGATATTCCAGATCAGCAGCAGCAGTTGTTCCACCATTCAGATATCTCAGATCTATTAGATCAGAGTAGTTGTGAAGAGTTCCTGTACCTGGATATAATTTTCACAGGACTTTTGGCGGCATTGACAGTTTGAGGATTTGGCGACTACAGTATTGATCAGGAAGGAGTAAAACTCCGTTAGGAGTTTTCCAAAAAAAAAAAAAAAGTCTGAGATCTTCCGAAGTGCTTATTTGTGACCTAGCCCATCAGCATCAGGACAACGAGCTGAGCACGGTGGTACCATTCAATTTCTTAGAAAAAAAAATTTGGCGGTCCCAATTTTTCATCAAGTTGGTGTATGGTAGAAACTAGAGCTCAAGCAATGGCCAATGAAAGACTAGACAAACTTGAAACAGATATGAACGAGCTCAAAAATACGCTTGATGACCTATCGAGCCTGGTACGGCAAGCACTCGATAAGGGCAAGGAGCCAGCTCTTGAGGTACCCTATAATGACCATATACACCATGAGGGTGAGTCTAGCCACTCTCCTCACGTCTGGCACACCCATCCACCACCTCCCAAGTTGGATAGTCAGTGACCTCCCAAGTTGGATATGCAGAAATTTGATGGTTCTAACCTGTTCGCATGCCTAGCACAAATGGAATAGTATTTCAAATTGAATCGTCTCCAAGATGATTGGACTAAGATTGGAGTGGGGACCATGTACTTGGACAATGAACGATGGAAATGGGCGGAATGGCATCAACGTTGCAATGCACCTTTTTCGAGTTGGGCCAAATTTGCCAAAGCTCTTCGAGATCGCTTTGAATAGGGAGACTCCTTTTTGGGCCGTCTCACTAAGCTCCGACAGACGGGTACAGTGGATGAATATATCACCACTTTTGAAGCCTTGGCCTTCTGCACTCAGCATCTCTCAGATGAGTTCTACACGGAATGTTTTATCAGTGGTCTTAAAGAAGCCATCAAAGCTCAAGTTCTACTCCACCACCCTCCCACATGGACGAAGGCTTGCCAAGTAGCCCGTAAGGTGGAGCGTGCCATAACAGCCCAATACAGCCGCCCCAATTTCCCCACTAAAGGTCGTCCCCCACAAGCTCATACCACGACTCAGACACTTAAGGTCCAAAAGGTGTCACCTCAGGAAATGGCCGAGAGAAGGAAGCAAGGACTATGTTACTACTGTGATGAAAAATATTCCCCTGGGCATAAATGCAAGGAGCCCAAGTTTTTTCAAATAGATGCCACTGACTACAGCTCCACCGAGAAAGATCCACCTCTTGAGGAACCGGAGGCGATCGAAGAAGACAACCAAAAGGAGATTGTATCTGATGACCCAGTTATTTCGCTCAATGCGTTGGCAGGAATCTCTTCCCCTCAAACTCTCAAAATCAGGGGTTTTCTTAAACATCGCCCAGTAATAGTCTTGATTGATAGTGGAAGTACCCATAATTTCATCCATCAAAAAATCGCCGAAGCAACGCATTGTTATGTACGGGCAGTCTCTAACTTCCAGGTCCAAATTGCAGATGGGGGCACAATGAAATGTGAAGGCCACTATGAAAATGTCAAACTTCAAATGGGGGATTATCAGTTGAAAACCCACATGTTTTCCATACACATGGGGGGATGCGACATTGTCCTAGGTGCTGAATGGCTCCGCACCCTTGGGCCAATCACAATGGATTTCCAGGAGTTATATATGAGTTTTAAGCAGAACAACTCCACACATACCCTCTGTGGACTTCAGGCAGGAGCCCCCTCTATCATAAGCTTGCATAGGATGGAAAAATTGTTAAAAAAGGGCCATCATGGAGTGGTAGCTCAATTTAATGCCATCCAGGTAGTAGACACCATGTCTCTGCCAGTTCATCCTGAGATGCAACAGATTTTAAATAAACATTGGATGGTCTTTGACAAGCCTCATGAGCTTCCACCCTCGCGAGGGGAACATGATCATAGCATCACATTGGTTCCAGGGGCCCAACCCCAAAATGTGCGGCCATACAGATATCCGTTCACCCAAAAGAATGAAATAGAAAAAATCATCAAGGAATTGTTGGAAGCAGGTGTCATTCGTCCCAGCATTAGTCCTTATTCATCCCCTATGGTCATGGTCCTCAAGAAAGATGGGGAGTGGCGGATGTGTCCCGACTTCAGGGCCCTCAATAAGTTAACTGTCAAAGATAAATTTCCCATCCCAGTGGTTGACGATTTGCTGGACGAACTCAATGGGGCTCAATTCTTCACCAAGTTGGATCTTCGCTCAGGCTATCACCAAATTCGCATGAAGGAAGTCGACATTCCCAAGACAGCTTTCAGAACTCATAAAGGCCATTATGAGTTCCTCGTCATGCCATTTGGTCTCTGTAACGCCCCCTCTACTTTTCAGAGCCTTATGAATCACCTCCTCAAACCATATCTCAGAAAATTTGTCCTTGTCTTCTTCGATGACATCCTCATCTATAGTGGCACTTGGGCGGCACATCTTCAGCATGTAGATCTACTCTTGCAACTGCTTCGAACACATAAATTATTTGTCAATATGTCTAAGTGTTCGTTTGGCATGGAAGAAGTTGAGTATTTGGGCCACATTGCGGGGCGCGAAGGTGTCAAGGTGGACCCCAAAAAGATCCAGGCAATGCAAGAATGGCCTCAACCTAAGACCTTGAAAAGCTTGAGAGGATTTTTGGGTCTCACAGGCTATTATCTAAATTTTTCCGCAACTATGGCCGCATAGCGAAGCCCCTAACGCAACTCCTAAAGAAAAATTCCTTCTTCTGGAATGAGGAAGCACAACAGGCATTTACCGCTCTAAAAACCGCCATGTGTTCCACACCTGTCTTAGCACTACCAGACTTCACCAAATCATTCGTCATTGAATGTGATGCTTCGGGAACAGGTATTGGAGCGGTCTTAATGCAGGAAGGGTGACCATTGGCCTTCACCAGCCAACAACTAAGTGGGAAGAATCTGGGCCAATCTACCTACGAGAAGGAAATGATGGCCATCTTACATGCAGTCGAGACCTGGAGACCTTACTTGTTGGGGCGACGTTCCC
Source organism: Pinus tabuliformis (assembly GCA_031772625.1). NCBI lineage: Eukaryota > Viridiplantae > Streptophyta > Pinopsida > Pinales > Pinaceae > Pinus > Pinus tabuliformis. The sequence goes on from CM062806.1 coordinate 135,830,089, forward strand.
AAATCCGCACAGATCATCACAGTCTTAAATATTTTTTGGAGCAACGCCTATCTTCCCCTCAAAAAAATAAATGGTTAGCCAAAATGCTAGGATATGATTATGAGATCATTTACAAGAAATGGAAAGACAACAAGGTAGCAAATGCATTGTCACGCCAATTTGAGGAGGAAAGTACTCTGCTCGCAATTTCCCTCCCCATTCTAGAGTGGATTGAAGAGGCTCGCAGGGAATGGTTTTCACATCCAGGGCTCTCCCAACTCATTTCTCAATTGCAGGTAGATCCTAATTCCAGCAAGGGCTACTCGTGGCAGAATGATATTCTTCACTACAAGGACAGAGTCGTAATATCGCCAACATCCACCCTCAAAAGTCGCATTTTGGCAGAATTTCACTCATCTCCCATTGCAGGACATTCGGGCTTTCAGAAGACATATGCTCGCACCAGAAGATCATTTTTTTCGACCGGCATGAAACAGGACATCCTTACCTTCGTAGCAGAATGTGATGTATGTCAACGCCACAAAGGGGAAACCGTCAACACACTAGGAACATTACAACCATTGCCCATTCCGGCGTCAATTTGGACAGAGGTTTCCATGGATTTCATTATAGGTCTTCCAAAGTCTGGGAACAAGTCAGTCATCATGGTGGTTGTGGACTGACTGTCGAAGTATGCTCATTTCTGTGCGCTACCCCACCCATTTACACCAACCTTGGTTGCTCAAACTTTCATGGATCAGATCTTCAAATTGCATGGCATGCCCACTTCTATTGTATCCCACCGTGACCCAATCTTCACCAGTAATTTTTGGCAGGAGCTCTTCAGAATACAAGGCACTCAACTCAAACTCAGTACTTCATATCATCCGCAAACAGATGGTCAAACCGAAGCCGTCAACAAATTTCTAGAAACCTACCTTAGGTGTTTCACTTCAGAAAAGCAACACCTTTGGGTACAGTGGTTACCTCTGGCGGAGTGGTGGTATAACACCAACTATCATGCCACCACCAAAATGAATCCCTATGAAGCAGTCTATGGACAACTTCCGCCTTCCCCTACTTCTTATCTCACGGGGTGCTCCAAAGTACAAGCCATGGATCAACTCCTACAACACCATGCAACCATGCTTGCCCATCTGCACGAGAATTTTCATCAAGCTCAGAACCGTATGAAGCAACAGGTTGACCAACATCGCTCAGAGCGCCAATTTCAAGAAGGGGATCAGGTCTTTTTGAGGCTGCAACCATATAAGCAAACATCACTCAAAGACAAGGGTTGTCAAAAGCTCTCCCAAAAATTCTATGGACCATACCAAGTACTTCAGTGCATTGGAGAAGTGGCTTACAAGTTGGCTTTGCCACCTACACCAAAAATCCACCCAGTTTTCCATGTATCGTGCCTCAAGAAAGTGATTGGGAACAATTGCCGACTTCAAACCAGTCTACCTGAATTGGACGAAGAAGGGTCAATCTGGCTTCAACCTGAACAGGTTCTAGACACACGAGACAAGCACCTGCGCGGCCGCATGATTAAGGAGGTCCTCGTCAAATGGAAAGACACCTCTCCGGAAGATGCAACTTGGGAACCAGCCACTATTCTTCAGCAGTTTCCGCAGCTTCAGCCTTGAGGACAAGGCTAGTCTTAAGGGGGAGGGCATGTTAGGGTCCCACCCTAACCCCCTTATTTATGTCTTGGGATCACGTCATAGTCAAGAGTCAATAAAGCCCATATTAATATTTATAAGTGGTTAACCCGCAATTAATGTCGGGACCACAGTTAGTTGCAAATGGGCGGAAGTATTAGATAGATGGTAAATAGGTGGTAGTATTAGATAGATGGTATTAATAAAACCCACGATATTGGCTCGTGGTATTGCTTGTATGAGTCATATATAAAGGATAGAGACTCCCTGCGAGGAGCATGGTGTCTTGTTTTGTAATCGAGCTCTGCTCTATTGGAGGTTGCCCCCTCGAAGAGGCATGTGAACATTTCTCTCTGAATAATAAAATCATTGCTATTCTGTGTTCTGGGTATATTTTCTTCGCATATTCTGTGTTCTCAGTATCTTTTCTTCGCTTGGGTATTACTTTGCAGGTTAAGAGCATAACAGACTCATTTGGTAATTCCATGCCTTTGAGTCCATATGAAATTGCCTATGAAGCCGTGCAGTCTTTTGCCGACCTGTGTTCAACCGAAATTGACTTAATGAATGTGGTCCGCGAGGAATCACTTTTCACATCAACCTCGGATTTAACTACGTTTTCTGAACTTGTTCACTCTGATGAGAAAATTCGTGAAATCCTATGTGTAGATGATTTACCATGGGAAGATCTCCATCACAGATCTTCGTTTTTACCCGAGAATGATCGTTTTGAAAATGATTTCTCAACAATTTTTACAACTGAATATGTCAAGGAACCTCAGAATCCAATGAAACATCGCGATTCAGATTTAAATTTGGGAAACATCTCTCGAACTATTCCTATTGACATTTCGGTTAAGCCCATAATTGTTGAAAACATTCATATAGGTGCCTCGTGTACATATGACGAAATTCAATTATATAAGGCCCTATTTCAAGAATTCTGCGACGTGTTTTCCTGGTCCTATGAGGAAATGCCAGGAATTGATCTCGCGATTGTTGTTCATGAGATCAAGACTTACCCGGACGCTAAACCTGTCCGACAACGTTTGCGTCAGATTCACCCATGAAAAGCTGTTGTAATTAAAGCAGAAGTTGAAAAACTGTTGAAAGCAGGTTTCATTTATCTGATCCCGTTAACGGATTGGGTATCGAATATTGTTCCGGTTAACAAAAAACAGGGAACAATAAGAATATGCATCGATTATAGGGACATTAATCGAGCCTGTCCAAAGGACAATTACCCAACTCCCTATATCGATCAAATCATTGATGATTGTGCCGGCAGCGAAATATTTTCCTTTATGGACGGTTTTTCCAGATACAATCAAATCAACATTCTACCTGCCGATCAACCAAAAACGACTTTCATTTGTCCATGGGGGACATTTGCTTATTGCAAATTGCCTTTTGGGCTTAAGAATGCCGGAGCAACTTTTCAAAGGGCGATGTCTTATGCGTTTCATGACATCAAACACATTGTGCAACCGTATCTCGATGATTTTCCTGCTCATTCATTACATCGAGCTGATCACCTTGTCCATTTACGAGCAATATTTATGAGTTGTAGGCATTATCGTATTCGGTTGAACCCACACAAATGTGTCTTCTGTATAGAAACGGGTCGATTGCTGGGATTTCTAGTTTTGAAAGCCGGCATTCACGTTGATCCCTCAAAGGTTGAAGCTATCATCAAATTGCCTCCTCCTTCGAGTCTTCGCCAACTCCAAAGTTTGCAGGGGAAAGCAAACTTTTTACGACGATTCATTCCTAACTACACCGAGGTTACAAAGGGTTTTACCCGGTTGTTGAAGCAAAACACTCAATTCTCTTGGGATGAGATAGCTCAGAAATCTTTTGATGCACTCAAACACGCGTTGACCCATGCACCGTTGTTGCATCCTCCCAACTACAACTAGGATTACTTCTTGTATCTCGCCGCCTCCCATTCCACCATTGGAATGGTCTTAGTTCAGGAAGATGAATTCGGAACGGAACATGTGATATATTACCTTAGTCGAACGTTAAATCCAACTGAGCTAAAATACTCACATCTGGAGAAATTGACATTGGCAGCCGTTCAAGCTGTCCAACGTTTTTGTCACTACATTTTACTATGTAAAACTACGGAAATTTCGCATTGCAACCCTATGATCTACATTTTGACCAAACAATTGCTAGGGGGCAAGTACTCTAAATGGATCGTTATCCTGTAGGAGTTCGAGTTGGAGTTTGAGAAATCTAAGTCTAAGAAATCTTTAGTTTTTCTGGAGTTAATGTGTGACTTCCCACGTGCTGACACGGAAACTGTGGCAGAGGAGCCCATTGCGAACGGATCTTTGTTTCTAATCGGCACTTTAGATCCGTGGTATGGGGATACAATCGTCTATATCCAGACCCAATCCTTTCGGCTAGAAATTTCAAGGTCGGAACGTTGGAAAATTCGTTTCCAGTCCCAACAATTCACAATTATTGGAGATACTCTTTATCGCCGTGGGGCAGAATCTATTTTTCGATGTTGCTTAACTCATGAAGAGGCTGAAAGGGTTCTAAATGACTGTCACTCTGGAGCATGTGGCGGTCATATGTCTGGGTATGCCACAGCCCAAAAGATATTGCGCGCTGGCTATTTCTGGCTGTCCTTGTTTAAAGATTGTATTACCGCGGTCCGAAAATGCCACAACTGCCAGATTTTTGATCGTAAGATGCGTGCTCCACCTGCTCCTCTCCACCCTATAATTGCCGTTGGTCCTTTTGCCAAATGGGGTATCGATTTTATTACATGTAACCCTCACTCGGCCGGGGGGCACGTGTATATCATCCTTGCAGTAGATTATTCTACTAAGTGAGCCGAGGCGATGCCTACATTCGAGGCAGACGACAAAACATCTGCAATTTTCATGTTCAATTATATAATTGCTAGGTTTGGTGTCCCACAAGTGATAATCAATGATCATGGGCGTCATTTTCGAAACATTATGATGACCGAACTTACAGGCCAGCTTGGGTTACGGCACGATAGTTAAACCCCTTATTATCCACAAGCGAATGGTATGGTTGAATACATCAACAAAGTTTTAGTTATCATGATCCGACGAATCATTGGGATTCATTGGTCGAATTGGCACAACATGCTATTTTCAGCGCTTTGGGCGTACCGAACCTCAGTAAAAACATCAACAGGGTTCACTCCTTTCCAACTAGTCTATGGTTTGGAAGCTGTGTTACCCATTGAATGCGAAATCCCGTCACTGCAAATGGCCATCGAGCTACTTCCAACCACTTACGAAGAGGAAAAGCGTTTGTTATACTTGGCTCAATTAGATGAGAATCGACGTGATGCTGCATTGGCGATCGAGACTCACGCAAAACGAATGAAAGCTCAGTATGATCGAAATGTAACCCCTCGAAATTTTTCGGAAGGAGATCTAGTCTTAGTTTATGATCAAGCTAATGATAAATTAGGCGCTGGAAAATTCGTTCCTATGTGGCATGGTCCCTATGTTGTCAAGCGAAAGCTAGCCAAAGGGGCTTATGAGTTGGTAGACTTTGATGGGGACTCTTTGGGTAAACCCAGAAATGGTCTTTATTTGAAGAGGTATTATGCTTAAAGGAACGGGTATGGAGATTTTTAGTTAGGATAGTTTTTCTTTCTAGCTGGTGTGTTTTAGTTTAAAAAAGTGTGCTTAGCTTAGAGAGTGTTTTTCCATCATTATTCTTGCTTATCTTGGTTTTACTCTTGATATTGCAGATTTCGATGCCTCTCCAAACATACATTGGATTTGCTGATGGTGATTGTCATAATACACGGAACATCTCTTCCGCACCTTGGGTTATCTATTTGCCCTCTGACGAGTTAGTTTCTATGCATGGCGTAAGCCTCGGTCAAACAACAAACAACATTGCAGAGTATAGTGCAGTGATTGAGTTATTATCTGAATCTATTTCATTTGGGATTCGGAGTTCGATAGTGAGGTTAGATTCTGAACTCGTTGTATTGCAGCTTAGTAGAGTGTATGCCATTAGAAATCCAGTGTTATTAAGATTATTTTTGAGAGTGCGTCTCTTGGAACGTGAGTTTGATTACATTGAATATCAGCATATTCGAAGATCTTTAAATACATTAGCAGATGCAATTGCTTCTCGAATGTTAAATAGGCATTTGCAATAATCATACATGTAAATTTAAAACCATTCCATAACATGATTTACAAGATAAGCTGGTAATAGTGATATATATATATATATATATATATATATATATATATATATATATATATATATATATATATATATATATATATATATATAAAAGAGTGTGTCAAAAAATACATCGTCTTCGATCATAGGTTGAAAAACACCTTATGATCGGCAAAAATGATAAGTACAAAAAGCAAAATGTCACATGTGCCCACAATAGGTGATCATCCTTTCACTGGTGGTGATCTCTATAAGAAACCACTGCACGGGCCACGTCGCAAAGGAACCTCCTAAAAGGTCCCGGGACTCCAATCACATAGTGCTGAAGTAGACAAGGAATGTCGTCTATATTGGTCTCAGGAATATCTCCTGTCAAGCGCTCGAGATGACCTCCAACTCGGCCAAAACCTCCGCCGATTCGTCCTATGGGGCTGGCGCGGGTGCAACTGGTTGCCTCCTCTCAAAAGGTCGGAGAGCGGCTGGTCGCTGTGGACCCACATCTGCATTTGAAATTTTTACTATCAGTTTTGAGACGATGGAAAAAATTAAAATAGGAAAAGTTGAAAAGGATTTTACCTGACTCGTCCTACTGCTCTCCTGGTGGAAGAGCCATGTCTGGGTCAGCACGGAAATCTATCCCAGCGTAAGGGAAGTCCTGAATGGAAAAAGACCTAGCTTTCCAACCATTGGAAATACTCAAGTTTGAACCGAGCAACTTCTGTCCTCTCGTCCGGGTGACGGGCCATGACTGCGACCCATCGCATCAGTTTCGGCTCTCGAGGAAGCCCAGCTCCAATAGTAAGGTGTTGTGGGATCAGCATAGGAAACCTCTCCAGGCCAAAACTCATGACCAAAGCCCCATAACCAAAGGTCTTTAGTCGTCCGCTCTTGGCCCTGATCAGTTGGCCTTTCACATTGGCCAGCACAGCATTGCACCAGTTGAAGATGGTTCCTCGAAAGCAATCAACTGCCATACGCATTTGGGATCCGGTGGCAATATGTAATGTGGCAGCTCCGCAAAGTCTGGTGACAATAAACACAATCACCATGAGTTCAGGATGGGATATGGTCTTTATGTCTATCCCTTTGTCTCTAGCCTAGCTGTTGCAGTACTCTAGCTGGAGGATATCGACAGACTGGCCACCTGGCCTAGTCCCGTGCAGAGTCAAGTCTTCGCCTCTCTTAGGCAAACCAGTCAAGAAATAAATGTTCACCGACTCGATTTCGAGCCGGTGGCCGCCAATGAAAAAACACTGGTCCTGTATGCTCCATCTGTCAACCAGCCATTGTAAGAAATCCACCTGAGCCCTCATGCCATGAATGGTCAAGAATTTGTACAGTCCGCATGCCCTCAAAGCATCAAGTGAAGGCTGATGATTCCATGTGGCAGCATCCACGTCCTCATGCTCTCGTTCACGCCAATCTAACATGATGTATTCTCTGCATCAAGTATAAAGATTAATTAAATTGCTAGAAAACATTTTGATTGGTCCATTTTTGAGAATTTTTGGGTTCAAAACCCTTGCGGCGGGGTACGCACCCTCCGAGTTAGACACAGTGCGTGGGTTCGCAATTTGTCTACACGGAAGGTGCGGACCCTGAGCTTTTTCCCAATGGAGAAAAAGTCGGGGTCCGCGGGTCCGCAATGGTAAACCTGCGGACCCCCGCGCGCGGGTTTTGCGCCTAAAAACCTTCCCAAAAAATGAAATGAAGGACTAAATCAAAAAGCTAAACGGTTGAAAATGAAGAGTAGGATGATGTGGATTACCTGGAGAAGACGACGCTCGATTCCGATGGTTGGATTTTCCACAATCTTCACGGGAAGTTTTCTAAGCAAAAGCACTATTTTCTCACCCAAACTCAAACGGTAAAAATGAATCGACAAAGGCCCTTTTTATAAGTTTTTGGAGTAAATAAATTGCAAATTTGTTTATGTTTCACTTTGAAAAGGTATTTTGCGACGCTTTTATCCATTTCAAACAGGTATGAGTAATGTTTGTGTTTTTGTGCAAAAGAAAGGATTATTCAGGCGAAGTCTATCATTTTCAATAGAAAAACATGTAGAGTCATATTTAAGCTCTTTTCTGACTCCTAAAACATGAAAATATTGCCGAGTGTTTCTTTTAAACTCGTTAAAATGGAATTAAAAGACGGTCCACTTACAGCTCTTTTCCGACCGTAAAAACGTGAAAAGATTGCCGGATTTTTGTCATTTCGAATTCGATATTGGTTATAAAATGACGTGCCATTGATCGCTTTTTTACTTTTTTGGGTCAAGGGCACTAATAACAAAAAGTACTCCTTGGTCGTAAAAGATAAAGTGGTTCTCTCAAGTATTATTTTATACTTTTTCGGGCTTGGGAGACACAAATTTACGAAAAAGGTCAACCCTGGAGTCTTCTTAAGTTTTTTCAGACTTTCTAAAATTGAAAAACGCCAAGTTTCTCCTATACTGGACTCGTTAAAATTTCACAGTAAAGGACCTGTTCAATTACAAACAGGAATGAACCACTCCTTCTTAGGGTTCGAATTTAAACTAAGTTGGACTCATCCGAAGGATGAGCTTATAATCAAGCAAATGTTATCCTCCTTAAGCTTGTCAAAAATAAAGAGGTACTTGCCAGAAATGGTGGGGGAAAAGAGAGAACAATGAGTCTATTTGTCATACTTTGTAACTACTCTTGAACATGACACTTTTATTCACCTGGGTTGGGAAATCCTTTGCCTAACAGTTGATCAAACCACATTGAAAGTCTTCAGCCGGTTTCTGGGTATTAACTTTGGGTCAATTGTCACCAAGCCATCTGTTGTGTCGTTATGTGTTCAAGAGGCCACTGCCAATAAGCCATTCATATGTAAAATATCTGTCATCCATCTTGACCATCCCTGAGTCAGTCCTTGCAACTAAATTTCTTCAACTTGATCTATGATTTCGTGTTATGGGCTTGCCTACGACGGATCGCTTTTTATCAACATCAGCTCATTATCTAGAAAGATGATCTAGGAATCATCAGTACCTTGAGATCTGCATGCCTCAATGGCAGGTTTCTCGCCTTTGATGATAGTTTACATCATTGACTTTCAATCTAAGGATTTTGTGATATGTTCGACATCAACACATTTATTCACATCTCATGGATTGTACTGGGTAATTTGAGGGCCATTGACATCACTGGTGGTTTCTCTCACACTTGTTAACAATTTACATCATTGACTGGTAATCAAGTGGTTTCTACCATGTTCGACATCAACACATTTATTCGCATGGATAGAATCGTACTATTTCGAGAAGTAGAAATGAAGACCCTGGATCTAGTTTCCACCATCCAGGCTGCGAGGAATTTTGTATTCATTATATTGTGGACTATTCATAAACAGATGGCTGCGTCCATATTGTGTTCACATGAGTCTATACTTGTGATGTTTTACAAGATCATTCCTATATCAGGGCAGTAGATAGTTTTCTAGTTAGTTTTGATCTGAGTATCGGAATGCCTACCTCAGCGATGATATGATCTCATATATATATCTTGCATTGAATGTTTTTACAGGTTCCGGCCGGGCTCTCCACAAGATGATCCTCGAAATGATAAAGTACTTCACTCTTCCTATATGATAAATGAAATCCTCATCTACTACAGACTTCGCACTTTAGGGGGCAATCTGTTACACAAAAATATCGTCACTATGATTATTTACAGTCAGTATGGGTCTATCATCACTTGTACTGTCCTCCTAATCAAGTCTAAGACCTCATCTCTTCATATCAAGCTTTGGAAATGGGAGAAAGACATTAAAAATCAATGTAACTCTGGTTTCGCACTTTCTCTCATGGTCACCTGCGGTCCCGCACCTTCTGTGTACAAAAGCTGTGTACCTACCTGCTCTATCCCTAACGGTGTAAGTGCGGACCCCTGTGAAAGTCAAAAGGCGCAAGTTTTATCTTAAAAAACTCACTTTGGGTTAATTCTAGAGTTTTCTAGAAGGAATTTTGACGTGGATTGTTCGCTCTAAGGTGGTTCATGCATCTCAGAAGAGAAGGAGCTAATCCCTTGACTAAAGGAGCTATCCCTTTGAAGGAGGGCTTTATCCCTTTGAAGGAGGACCTAGTAACTTCCCTCCATTGCACTATAAATACAGGCATTGGGGTGAGGACTAGGGAGGTTAGAAGCTGAACATTTTGAGGGTAAATGCTGGTGAAATTAAGACTTCCTAGTTGAGCTTAAGAGGAGAGATCACATACCTTTTTGGCTTCATTAGGGAGTGAGTGAAACTTGTCAAAGTATAGGAGACTTCTTGTTGGACCATGGGAGGAGCTTGTACAGCGTCAAGGCAAAGGTTGTAAAGTTCTTCTTCTTTTGAATTAATACAATCAAACTCATTTTTCTCAACAAGTATCTTATGTTACTTGTTTCATGGACTCCTTGACTTTCATGTTAAATATGTTTTATGCAATTGGTTTTTAAGGTGCTATTTAATTTGTTTGCCTTGTTTGTGTTTGCAGATTCGCGAAAAGGAGCTCATTTGGATCAAAGGAGCGAGGGCATCCACAAGCTTGCGTTGGACCAAAGGTAGGCCCTAAAAACACTTGTTTTCCATTGTTTATTAAAGCATATTTAGAGAAAGATAGTGTCTGGTTGGTTTTCTTGTCATTAGGTCTTCTTTAGATTCTAGGAAGGTCTATCTTGTCCACAAGATCGACTCATTCCGTGCGACAGGGATGCATCTCCATCATTGATCTAGGCCCCCCAGATCCTACTGTCATCCTTCATATCGGGCGGACAAGTTGCATGATGTTTACCTGTCTGATACGGGCGGTTTTCTCTCTCATCCACTAGACACATGTCGCTCGATGATTGGAATCGGGCGGGACTCAGTAAAAACTGCTTATCGCCTTGAGGTGCCAGTTTATGGAATCTTGTGCTACGGAACTAAATGCGTTACATTTTCTAAATTTTATAGCGATTTAAAGTCCGAGCACTTTGGGGCTATCCTTCACTGAGGGGGATGCCCTGCAATATGCCATTAGCACTTTAGTGCTAATCACATATCAGAAACTACCATCGTTTCTTGATTTGGCCTCCGGTTTTGCCAGTTTGCGCCAGCGCACGTTACCATGGGCCAACAGTCTATGCACTTGACCGAGGGTCCTCATTGCTCTGCTCTGGCCACAACTGCAACTGTTACGAGGATTCCTTCTGATAGCTTTGATTTTTCTAAGAATTGAATCTTTTGGCATAATTTGAAACAATCATGAAAACTTAGAGAGTGTTTAGGATCCAATTCGGATCACGACCTTCCCACTGAAAAAGCTTTTGGACCACCAAAAGTTGGCTGTTTTTTAAGAATCAATAAAGTGAGGGTATTGCTTCTTCACTTTCTCAATTTCTATCCATTTCACACTGCTTGGCTTTGAACCTTTGAGTCCAATCCTGAGGTATTCAACATCCCCTCTGCACGCAGTTCTTACCTTCTTGTCTAGAACTGTATCTTCATGTAATTCATTAATATATTTAGGCAACAGATCATCAATAGAAGGCAATTGACTCTGCTCTTCAAGATCTTCGATTAATGAAGGTTCAAATAGTCTCAAGCTGTCTGCATTAAGAACAAAGTAGATGTGCATGTAAGCTAGTAGATCAAGGATAAAATCATTCTCACCAATTTTCTCAAGTATCTTGAAAGGTCCATACCTTATTGGCTTCAGCTTCTTACCTTCACCTTACATTCTTTCTTTGCTGATATACAACCAAAATTGATCACCAACTTGGAAACTATGCTCCATTCGATGCTTGTCATGCCTTGCCTTATACTTGGCTTGGCTATTTTTGAGCTATTCTTGTACTACCTAGTGGATCTCTTAGATTTGTTCAATGAAATTGGTTGCCTTGTCCACATCACTGTGTCCATCAACTTCTATGTCTTTACCAAAGAAAAAATCCGAGGGAGACCTTGGTGTGAAACCAAAATAGGTCTCGAAAGAAGATCTCTGTGTAGAAGAATTTTTAGCTCGGTTGTAAGCATGTTGCACATAACATAAATGTTCATCCCAAAGTTAGGGATGCTTGTTGCAATAGCCTTTGAACAACTGGATCACTATCCTATTGACCATTTCTGTTTTTCCATCTGTTTTCAGATGAAAAGTTGTGCTCTTCTTCAGCCTGGTGTCCATCAAGTCCCACAAACTTGACCAAAATTTCCCAACAAATTAGGTATCTCAATTAAATATTATGGAAGTGGGTAATCCAAAATGAACCCATACATGTTGATAGAACAACTTTGCAGTTTGTTCAACTGTAATTTGTTTGTTACAAGGTATTAAAATGCACATTTTGCTGAACCTATCGACAACAACTTATAAATAGTCATGACCTTTCATAGATTTAGGCAGTCCTCCCACAAAGTCCATGAAAACACTTTCCCAAGGATGAGAAGGAATAGGTAGTGGAGTGTACAAGCCTATTTTTCTATTGTTGGGCTTGCTTTTAGCAGAAATGGTACACCCTCTTACATATCTAGAAACCATCTCATTCATTTTTGGCCAATAACAAAATCTTTGCAGTTGTGCAACTGTTTTACTTACACCAAAGTGACCTGATATTAGAGAAGTGTGTGCTTCTTGAATTATCTTTATTCTTTCAGTTTTTGGAATGCATAACGTCCCAAAATGATACAAGATTTGGTCCTTAACATGATAATCCAATTCTTCTACTCTTTTTCCTTGACTTAAAGTTGCATATATATCTTTAAAATCTATATCTTGAGCTTATTTTTCAATGTAGCTTTCATGCAATACTGAATTATGATTAAGTATAATAGATGCATTTATAATTGGTCTGAACAACATATCTACAACTTTATTGTGCATGCCATTTTTATATATGATGACTAAATGAAACAGTTGTAGAAAACCCATCCATCTATAGTGTCTTGATTGTTGCAACTTAGTCTAGGAGTGTAGATATTGAAGTGGTTTATGATCAATATGTACAACTATCTCTTTGCCCATTAAGTAACGTTTCCACTTTTTCACACTCTATACTAATGCATACAATTCTTTATCATATGTGGGATAGTTAACTACTGCAGAATTAAATGTCTCAGAATGATAACATATGGGTTTACTGTGCTCCATCAACACTGATCCCATGACATAGTCACTGGCATCTGTTTCAATCTCAAATGGTCTTTGAAGATTGGGCAGTGCTAGTACTGGTGGTGTACTAATCTTTTCTTTCAAGGTGTCGAAGGCTTTCTGTTGTTTTCCTCCCCACTAAAACACGTTGTTCAATCCTGCTAAATCATGTAAGAGAGCTAAAATTAAGGAAATGTTAGAAATAAACTTTCTCCAATATTGTGCTGCTCCTAAGAAGCTTCTAAATTTTGTAGTAGATTTGGGTTTAGGCCAGTTTACAATGACTGCAACCTTAGATGGATCTATCTTCAATTCACCACCCCCTACTATATGTCCCAAATAATTCAAATTTGTTTTGCCAAATTCACATCTTGAGAGTTTAACATAAAGATTTTCTCTTTTCAAAACATCTAGCGTCTACTTAACATGCATTAAATGTTCTTCCCCTATTTTTCTAGATATAAGAATGTCATCCAAATATAAAATAAACAAATCATCAAGAAAAGGTCTGAGTACATCATTCATTACTCTCATGAAAGTAGCAAGAGCATTAATTAAGCCAAAAGGCATAACCATCTACTCATACAATCCCTACTTTGTTTTGAAAGAAGTCTTCCATGCATCTTGCTCTGCAACTCTGACTTGATGATAGCCACTATGCAAGTCTAACTTGGAAAAGTAAACAACTTCTTTCAATTGATCTAATAGATCATCTATGAGAGGAAGGGGATAATGATTTTTTATCGTTATCTTATTCAATGCTCGGTAACCAATGCATATTCTCCATGAGCCATCTTTTCTATTCACCAAAACAATTGGAGACCCACACGGTGATGTGCTAGGTCTGATGAACCCCTTCTCGAGCAACTCCTGTACCTGCTTCTTGATTTCTGACTTCTCTAAAGTGGACAACCTCTACATTTCGATGTTAGGCAATGGATAATCTTGCTGCAAATCAATATCATGCACTATTTCCTTTTTGGGTAGCAAACCTTTAGGTTCTTGAAACAATACATCATATTCTGAAACAACTTTTCCTAAACCAACTTGTTGTTTAACATCATAGCCCTCCAATAAATTGGCTTTATCATGTTTCTTTTCCTTTACAACAATCAGTAAAAAATGTTTGCATGAATCTACAATTCATTTCATCTGCCCTGAGTTTATGAGAGTATAATTATTCTTGAGCTTATGAGCTATTACAATATATTCGATTCCATATTTCATGAGTAGATACTTGTTTTCATCTCTATAGAAAATAGCTTTTCTATCATACAAGTAAGGACTTCCTAAAATAATTCCACATATATCCAAAGGAACTTAATCTAACTCAACCTCATCTACAAATGTTGACGCAAAAGTAAACATAAGTTTACATTGTCTAGTCACTTGTAGCTTTGGTTTATCACATAACCAACCTAATGGATATGGTTTCATGTGAGGTGTGCTTAGTTTTACAATTTCTTCAGAAATTAAATTTACTTGTGAGCCACTATAAAACAAAGTATCAATCTTTCGATGATTGGAAATAACTCAAATATGAAAAACCTCATTTCTTTTTCTCTCATTTTCTTCATTATCAGTAGATTGTGCAGAATTACTAGTAGTTGCTTCAGAATTTTTACCTTTTATACCTGTGGCTGCAATTGTTGCTTCATCTCTTGAGTCTGACCCCAAATCCTTTTTAATAGCTACAACATTCTTCTTCTTCTTGCCCTCAAACTTCTTTGGTTTCAAAATCAAGATGTAGAATCCAGCAGTGTTCATCATCATGCCCATCCTTCTCACAGTAAGTGCATGAAGACTTGATTTTCTGTACAGTTTTTTTCTTTCTCTCTTTCCATTTCTGTTTTCTTTTCTCCTTATTTTTGCTTGCAGTGGGTTTGGATGATCCCCCAACTTCTGGGCTCCCATTCTTACCTCTGTCCTTGAAGTTTAGCCTGAACGGATACATCATCTATACTAGTGGGATTAAACATGAGGATAGTGTGCCTCATGTAGTTGTGTAGACAACCTATATACTTAAATAGAGTCTCAGGTGAGTCTAAAGTAATTCCTAGAATCAAAGCTCTTTTCCTAAATTCTTGGGTGTAACCTTGTACACTTTTCCCTTTTAGTTGTCAAAGAGTTTGCGAGCTCATCATGGCTTGTTGCATGTAGGCTAGTAGATAGAATTTCTTTTTAATTGCAGAAACAAATTCACTCCAGACAAAAAGAATCTTACCATGTTTCTTCATGTCATCTTGTGTCCTGCCTTCCCACCATACCAAGGCAGTGCCTCCAAGGCGTAGGCTAGCTAGCTGAATCTTACTATTGTCTAAATCAATGCTCTACCTCTGCAATAAACAACCATCTATCTGATCTAATTATGTATCTTCTCTGCATTCAACTCTCCATCATATATTGGTAAATCAAATTTAACATCCAATTTAATAAAATATGTCTTGTTTTTATTTTCAAGGCTATTAGGAGGTGTGAGAAAGTTTTCTTATTTCCCTTTTCCTTTAGAGTGGTCATGGAGGAGAGATTCTTCTACTTCTTTGTCATGTTTGGAGTTGGATGAATCTTCATCTCTATTTTTCTTAAATTCACTATACATTTCCTCCACCATGGATCTCATGATAAAAAAACTATACATGAATTGGTGGTCTGATTCCAAGGGATTTTCTTCTGACTTTTCCTCTTAGAATAGGCTCTTCCAATTTCTGGGTTAGTTTCAGCCAGCTCTTCTTCTCCTAATTTAAGCTTTGATCTAGTTAGCATTCAACAACAAAATCCAGCACAAGCTCTTTTAACCTTAGTAACATGAGGGCCCTGATACCACTTGATCTGGAATTTATCCAGGACAAAGAATTAAGGGTATTACGGACTCATGTGCATGGATGTTCCTATGTTACTTTATGTAATCGATTGATAAGATTGCAAAATACACAGACACTGAGACAGTTAGAGAAAACATAATAGGAAACCATGTAAGACAACAAGTTTAATAAGGAGTTCACCCAATGCTCCTGGGCTATGTCTCTTGGTCCAGCTTTCAATGGTGGCTTCTCTATTATGTTTTTAAGCAAGGTTTTTACAACAGCGAGCTCAATTCGAGTCTCACTAAACAGATAAAAGCTAGTAGGAATGGAGTGCATAGACTCTCCTTACTAAAATTCAACCTCTGATGGTCATAGGAGTATGACATGCCTATGTCGAGGAGTTTTCTTGAAACTCTCAAGCCTTCTATGGAGTACACAGACTCTTTGATTCTCTCTAGCTTTGTCTGGCTCGATGCTACCTTCAGGTTAGCTCGGCTTCTACTCTCTATTTTCTACTCTTAGCTATCTGCCTTCTTGTGTTTTCCCTCTACTTCTGTCAGGTCTTGGCTTTAAAGTCAATCTGTCCTTTTGACTATTCAATTTTGCTTCCCGACCTTCTGGTTTCCTTACCTTTTTCCATTTGAAGTCCTCTGCTTTGTGTCATCATCATTGGGTAATGCCTCGCAGGGAGGTGGCCACCTGTTTCCTAAGGAACTGGGTGTTATATTCCTTGAATCATTTTTTAATGGTAGTTAATTCTGTTTTCTTCAAGATCACCTGCGAAATATGAATCATTTTCCAACTCATCATCCACATCGGACTTTAAATCCCTTGTCATCTTGCTTTTTGTCTTGTCAAATCCGGTCAGTCATCAAGACGCATCTATGTCGTTGATCTGGGCCCCCCACATCCTACAGTCGTCCTTCATATCAGGCGGACACGTTGCACAATCTTTACCTGTTCGATGTTGGTGGTTTTCTCCCTCATCTGGTGGACGCCTGTCACTTGATGTCTGGCATCAAGCACGACTTAGTCAAAACTGCTTACCACCTCGAGGCCTTCCAATATCCTGCTGGTTTGTGGAATCTCGCGCTACGGAACCGAATGCGTTACTTTTTCCAAATTTTATAGTGATTTCAAGTCTGGGCACTTCAGGGCTTTCCTTCACTAAGGGGTATGCCCTACAATACGTGATTAGCACTTTATCAAAAACTACCCCTGTTTCTTGATTTGGCCTCTGGTTTTGCTAGTTTGCTCCAGCATGCATTACTATGGGCCAATAGTCTACGCGCTCGACTGAGGGTCCTCGTTTCTCTACTCTGGCTACAACTGCAACTGTTACAAGAATTCCTTTTGATAGATTTGATTTTTCTAATACTTGAATCTTTTGGCATAATTTGAAACAATCATGAAAACTTATAGATATTTTAGGATCCGATTCAGATCACCAATTCGATAAATTGAATTTCATATTCTTCTACAGTACGACCTCCCTATATCAGGGCATGGAAGGCTCCTACCTGTTGTTCTTCATAATACGCTGGCAGGTACTTCTTCTTGAACCTCTCCTTAAATAATTCCCAAGTAACTATGTCTGGAGTGAGGTGTAGTTGACACTCCAAGTTACCCCACCAATTTAGAGCACTATCTCTGAGTTGGAATATTGTTATTTTGGATTTCGAATTGGAATTGTAATCACTTAGTGCAAAACACCTTGTCATTCCTTCTAACTAGGTTTTTGCACGCTTTCTGGCTCAACCTCTTGCAAACTCTGGGAGTTTAATATTCTGGAGCTCCCTAGTAATATCCTCAACTGGAGGTCCCCTATCATAGTCTCTAGATCCCTCGAGATTCCCTAAACCTCATGGAAGGTGTTCCCCTTCCATTTCATTTGTTTGTAGCCCTCTCAAGGTCTCATTAATTTCTTCTAAGGAACGTAGGATGAGAGTCAATTCTGGTGAAGGTAATGGGTTATTTGAAGGAGGTCCTTTTGAAGACTCTCTGGGCCCTTGGTTCCTTCGTGTCCTTACCATTTTGATTTGTTCAAAATTTGCATGATATCTAAGACTTATCAGCATTATTCCTAACATTCTCTACCACACTCTAGATGGTCCAAAGATAATCCAAGTAATAGATCAATTCAAGTTATGTCAAGATGAAATATTTATAAAATATGTTGTATCAACTATCCAAAATATTGGTAGTGATAGACATACCCAATGATATGTGAAGCCTCATGCCTAACATATGGGTGAAGGAGGTGCAAACAAAAAAAGACTTTCATCCTTAGGCTGAGTGGTAGGAATAATAGCAAATTATCTAGGTAATCAATTACTATAACATCATCTTTCAAGACCATTTTCAAGATCATTACTCAAGAATAGATCAAGTGTCTCCCATAGCCAAACTAGGATGGGCACTACTCTTCATTGGCACTTTTAACCATTCATTTAAAAGTTTTCCCTTTCATTTTTCTTTTATTGGCAATCTAGGGTTTGATCAAGTTAAATTTCTGGATTAAGATTGCAAATTTTTCAAGTCTTAGGATAACAATTTTCATATCTAAATTAGGCTTGAAAGTTTCTCGCAAATCATTTATGTTTTTTTCATGCTCAAAACATTTAAACACTTGCATTTCCTTTCTGGATATAATAAGTTAAACTCTAATGTTTTGTAGATCCTTTCACTAGATGGTTGATTGGACTAAACCATACCCATGGTCTAATAATTTCAAGGTCTTAGATCTATCTGAAAATCTCTCATAATGCTGGAAAACTCATCAAAATTTAATCCACACATAGGTATATGCTCTATTATATGTTTCGTGACTTTCATCATTTTTTTGCTCAAGAGTCAAAATCATTGAAGACACTAGACTGATGCACTAAGAACATAAACATTGTTTTAAAAGAGTGTAATGATTATTATTTTTTTTAGTATGGCTAACTCGTGGGTTCATCACTATTCTAGACATATAGATTCTCTCTTTGAATTCTTTATGAAAAACTATGCTTGAACAGTAAATAAATGCTAATTTCTCTTAAGAAAATACCTAAACGAATTGATCACTAAGCCTAATGCTTCAGATTTCATTGCTAGAAGGTTTTGAAACAATGGAATTTAGTTGGTTGGTTATTTAACCTGTTAAGGGTTTAAAAATGAAATCTTCCATATGTTTGGAACCTGATCATTTTTTTTTGTTGCACTTCATTCACATTCTAACACATGAAAAGTTTCAGATTTAAGTTGATCATGACACACAACACAACATTCCTTATCTCCATTAATTGTTTGGTTATAGTCTTGTGGCAGAAACAATTTATGGATAGATTTGAACATCCACCAGTACTGTTTCCTGCTTTGAGACCTAATATAACTCATGTATTGAATCAACTAGTTTAAGCCTTGAACAACTTGCAACAAGTGCCAAACTACCCATACATATGGATTGTTGGTTCATTGACTTGTCTTTTACTGCTTACTAGTGACTAAGTTTACATTTGGAATTTAGTTTCATGAACTGGAATTTGATTTATGGTCTAAAGTCATCCAAGGGTCAACTAGAATTCTGAAAGCTATGCTATAAGGACTCAACGCTTCATAATTGATACAAATACCACTTGCTGGTAGAATCTATACATATTTAACTCTTTGGTAGATATCTAAATATTTTCTAACAGCGCTAACTAATTTAGACTCGAGTTTTTCAGAGTATGGTTTAATTCTCATACTAAGTATTGATATCTCAATGGCTTCAAATTTTGAATCAAATCCACATTTCTAAATCTGGTCTGCACTTGTAAATTTGTGGCAAACTACTCACTGATTGATTTCATGGTCCCTTTCTAGAAATAACATGTGGACTTATGCTTCATATTTGCTTCATTACTGCAGTTGTAAATATGTGCACTGATTTTAGTTATATTATAACAACAATATTATTTTTTAGTTGAAGGAACCAAAACACACTCAAATATGTTGATCTAATAACTTATTTCAAAGCTTGAACATGCTGATGTGCATAGAAAATGTTCGAATGTTTAAATTGGTTCATATTTTATATAGGCACATTGATTAAATCGATTTTTGATATGGTCACCTTAAACTAAACTCATTTAATGTTGGAACTCATCTCTGCTTAGGCTCTATCTGTGAGCATTATACTTTGTCTAAATCAAGATCTAACTAACAAGGGGATTTGATAATTCAAACATTTGTTAGAAAACATTATACTGTACTGCGACACTCGTTTAATGTGCCCTGATTTTAACTATGCTTATCGATATGGAGGTTTTGGAGGTGTTGGTCTAGCCTGAGGATTGCTATGACTGGCTAGGCCAAGAGTTGAACCTTGTGGTGCCATTCTTTGGTAATTATTAGTCGGAGAAGACATTGAGGCGCCAGGAAGGCCATTTTGAAAGCATTGTACACAAGAAAGGATGTGCATCAGAGTTGCTGGGTTATGTATATTGGCTACTACAGAGGCCAACTGCTGTACCACCGCAGATTGCTGAGCTGTAATATGCATATTTTTATTCAACATTGGCAACGGATTGGGCTGCAAAGGTGCACCAAGATGAGGCAATTGCACCAGCCCCGGGGTTGGATTAGATATAGGAGTAGACACCGATCCCGAGGGAACATTCATCGTAGGAACCAGAGTTGGATTCCAGACTGGCATCGCAGATGAAACCATGTTCACATTCGGAACCTCGACTTGGGCTCGACTGTGCATGTGATTAGAGGAAGAAACCATGTGGGCATTCTGCACCAAGTCAGATTTTATCTGCTGACACTGAGAATCTCCACCACTGAAGTAGATGTCCCTGTTACTGGAAGCTGCTGGAGGGCTTGATTAGGTAAACCAATTGCCGCAAGCTGAGGATAGCAGTTACTCTCATGAACTTGCATTTGCATCTGCATATGCGCTTGCAATTACAACAGGGAATGAATTTGCAGCTGCTATTGGGCAAAGTGGCCAGGGAATTGGCAAGAGGGTTTAGGGTGTGGCCGCAAGGGGTTGGGATAAACAATCCCTCGGGAATTGGCTAGGCATAATCCCCCCTGAAGGATGAAATGGGTTGTTCGGAGCTTGGCCTTGGGATTTCGGCACCATACGCATGTTTTGGTGATTGAACGGTGATGCCATACTAAGTTTTTCAGAGACATATGAGGAAAAATGAAAATTCGGTTTCCCGAGTTATTTGAAACTGTGGCAAAGAATTCGTGGAGCTCCAGCAAATGGACGTAGCAGATTGTTAAGTTGAAACCTGTAGCGGCGCCTGCTTCTTCATAGATTCTACAGAAACCCCAAGGGTTTAAGCACTCTTTCAAGTCTGTTTAGTTTTAAGTTTTTTGCATGTACTTACCTATTCTTGGACTAGTGAGAGTGCACTTGCCACATAAAATTATGTAGGGATGCTGCATAAAATATGTGGACTATGTAAGCATGGGGCTCAAATCTATATGCAAGGTTGCCATTAGTGGGAAGCATAAATTGTGGGTTTATTGGGCTTGGGTCTAGATTTTGAACCAAAGATCTAATACCATGTGTAAGAACCCTATCATAGTGTCTTCTAACAGATCTAATTCTGATGAATTTAAATTCAATAAGAGGCAATAGTTTACTTTCTTACAAGACTTTTAAACAAATAAAAGTTTTACCATTTACAATCTAATCCTTTATATCTTATGGTGAATATTTCATTCAAATAAAATTTACATGAGTAATCTATGGAGGAATACCTATATCGGCGGCGGGTGGAGATGCCTTTGAGTTGTTGCTTCTGCTGAGAGCTGCTCTTGACTGCCACAACTAGATTTACCTCCCAGCCAACTAGGAAATAATTCCTAGCCTACGAAACCTCCACAGTTTCCCTAGCCCTCTAAGCCCAAGTCCAACCAGATGTAGTGTGTGTGTCCAAGATGAGTGATCTAGACCAAGATGAACAATATTTCCCTCCTCTCAACAACCTAAAAAACCTCCATAGGTTCCTAAGGTCTCCAAAATCACAACAAATCCTAAGATTACAACCAACCCCAAAATCCTAAGCAGGGCCCAACATCCCCTTTTCTCCCTTCCCCCTTTCCTTTTTATACCCTCCCTTTCTTCTCGTCTCAACCAACTCTCACTAATGTCATTAACTTCTCACCCATCTTTACACTTGACTTCTCTTCTCCCAAGTAAAGCTGGGAGTACATTTGGAAATGTGACATGAATATAAAATTGGGAAATTAATGGGAGAGGACCATGTCTTCTCCCTAGTAAATCTGAAAGTACATTTAGGAATGTGAGATGAATATATATATATATATATATATATATATATATATATATATATATATATATATATATATATATATATATATATTGATAACTAAATGGAGAGGACTATGTCTTCTCCCAATTAGAGGTGAGGGTACATTGCAGAATGTGAGATGTGATTAAATGGAGAGGACCATGCCTTCTCCCAAGTAAATGTGAGGGTACATTGGGGAATGTAAGATGAATATATATATTGATAATGAGTTGGAGAGGACCATGTCTTCTCCTCGGTAAATGTGAGGGTACATTTCAGAATGTGAGATGAATATATCTATTATTTGAAATAATGAAAGGAGACCATATCCTTCCTAAGATTCAATTTGAGAAGGTGAGTTGGGAATTTTGAATAATAGAAATCATGAATTTTATATTGGACCAATATTTGTCAATATTTTCAGATAATGTAAACATTAATAAAATCTGCAGGTTAAGATTTAAGTGGGGCATTACACACTCACAAATTCCTTAGTCAAACATAAGAAGTAAAACCAGTTATATCTACCTCGTTTTTCTCCTCTTAGTTCTCCCAATTCTACCTATGGATGGTATTCTTCTATTTATTTCCAACTTTGAAATTGGTTGGAATTCTCCCTAGCTCTTTGCAATCCTCTATCAGAGTTTCTCTTACCTCCTTCAAAATGCCTTATGCTCTGGTATCCTCCGTCTCCACCTTTGTGCCTTGGTTCCTCAATCTTGTCTTTTATAAGTTACCAAACTCCTAGTTCTAATTTAAATAAAGAGAGAGATTATTATCTCCTTATTCCAGTGTCTTCTCCTCTTCACTGGATAGAAGATTCACTGACTCATTCTTCTATCCATAAAACCTTCACTAACATCACCCTGCTGCTGCAATATTCCCCAATGTGCACCTTTTCTCTGAGCTGCAGCTATAGTTTGTAGATATCTAATACCATAATTATAGCAAGCCCTTCATTAGAATACTCTTTTTTTTACCCTGGATTCTTTCGACTATGCCAATGGCCTTTTCTTTCTCAAAGAAACTGGCTATGCAAAACCACAATTTGAACATGTTTTCAAACCTAGTAAATGACTCCCCCATGATTTCCGAGCCTCTGCACTATTTCTTTTATTTAGTGGTGTGATGTCCAAGATGAGATCAGATCCTTTCCTTTATACCTAAAGCAATATTAGGATCCCACCTTTCACTTACCTAGGAAATATGGGTGCATCGCTCTATTTTCATTCACTTAATTAAGTCTCAAGAAATTTTATACTCCACCCCTCATATTTGCAATTCCTTTAAATTTCTTGACAAAAAAACAAACTAACCTAACATTATATAACCATAACTAATTTAAAATAAGGCCACACAAGATATTTCTCTAGTTAAATCTAGTAACGAGTTGGAATCTAGGAAGGTCGGGTCTCAAACTTGTTGTTGGTATCTTGCCACTCAACTATGCCACTCTCAGCGTGATTCGAGGCAGTCCCGACTTGAGTTGAGATTGGTCTCCATATTCATAAAGTCCTTAACCTAATGAACCACGATTTGCAACTACTGATGGACCCACAATGCTTGTTTGGCTTTAGGATAGTGGTATCTTCTTATGGGATGAAGGTACTTAGCATCTGTAATGGGAATTCAGCCCAAAATTATTTGAATGCATATATTTGGTTCACTTCTTTGAATTTCTACCTAACCTATTTCGTAAATTCTTCCTAATTACTCTTGACTGGTCCATGATGAATTGATATGTTATTAATAATACCCAACAAATACATCGAGGTAACTATGATGCATATTCTTGGCGGACTAGACCCAACTATTCCATAGGAGGGTCACCTCATATTATTCATGCAACCAATCCTTAATCAACAACTTCACTTCCATTATTTAATGAACTTATGCACGATCCTTCCTTTTCGCTTCATGAACTCATGGAGTTTCATGATAAACGATGATCATTAGAATATATGTGCCTCTATACACTTCTCTTTCTTCGTAGGGTTATGTGGATGCTTTTCTCTAGGAGTCTATAAGTGGATTCATGTTATGGTGTGATATGGACTCTATCCTTTCCATAGATTCAACGTTTAACTTACAAATATTCGAGAAGGCTTCACCTATTGAAAAATGCAAAGTGGGAGCTATTATATCTCATTTTCCTTAACCTTCATATTTTTTTGTGAATTTTATTTATCTTCTTTAGCTAGATATTGTCATAAAACAATATCAAGAACAATAATAGAAATAATAAAGGGCACATATATTAGGTTTTCAGCCACAGAAAAACCCCTCCAAGGGGAAAACCCATAACCTCTTCTCTTCTAAGAATTTTCTTCAAATGAGATAGAAAGACCCAAACCCTAAACCAAGTCCTTCTGCTAGTTCTAGGTCAAGCCTTCCTTGATTCCTTCCTTGATTTTGTACCAACTAGCTTCAATACTGCAATTTCAACCTACCAACTTCAATATTGCAACTTGTCCTGCAACCTCGACCCTGCAATTTAGGCCTTGCAACTTTCTCATAAATCCTAATCAAGCCTCCTCCTAAGACATTCCTAGAGCAATAAATCTCTTCATAAGGTTAACAAGGTCTAGACAAAGCATTCCCTCTTCCATCTGAAATTTACTAACGCGGTCCTTTAGCAACTCAAACGTGAAGCCTCGACCTCTTTGTGTAGCCAAGAAACCATAGAATTTTTCATATGTGAGAGTGATACAGCCCAAAAATAAGATATTTTTGTCCTTCTTCTTCTATTATACTTTTTCTCTCTTTCTTCCAGCTTCCGAGCTACAAATTAAACTCTTTCTTGATAAGTGAAACTTGTGAGTGAGATTCTGTGCAAAATCAGGTCAAAGTCCTTTATATAGCCTTCTGAAGGGGTGAAATTCCATTCTTTAGGCTAACTTGTAACTGCTAGCACCGAATTTTACTTCTAGAGTTTCAGAGACTTTCTAGACTCAAAATAATTCTTTTTACAATTACAATTTTCCGAGAAGGGTCTTATAAACATGATGTTTACTCCTTTGACTCAAGACAATAAATCCTAAGACCTAACAAACCTTAGAAGCACGAAGAACATGCTTTTACCTAGAAGAACAACAATAATGAGCATGAAACCTATGCTTTAATAATTATAACTTTTTATTTTCTTTATTTTGTTACATAGGATACATATTGAAATCAGTACAACTATGAATACTAAAACTAGCTACATTTTCAACATCGCCTACCTATTAAATATCAAGTATAAGGAGAGATTCAATGAGGGCATGTAAATGCACAACTCCTTGATCTAGTTTTAACAATACATAGCACTTAGATAATTTATGCTCTAAGATTAAGCTATAAATAAATAGAATTTAGACCACAAATGTCAAACTAGTTGTAATTTTAATTCTTTCCACCAAGGAAAGAATTATTACTAGTAATGCCAGTTTTGATTCAGAGGATGATTTTAATGGTTTGATAAACAACATTGCAATGTTGTGAAGGCCATGGTTGTACAAAGTTGTAATTTTAACCATGAAAAGATAAATCATTGTATTGGAAGCATCACTTTTTTATTCATGAGTTGATTTTCGTATTTTAACACCAATATATGGGTTTTTAGTGCTAGACTTTTTATCACCAATATATGGCTTTTTAGTGCTAGACATTTTATTTTAAGGTCACAATGCTTGTTAAGTTGATAATTATGCTTGATAATTGATCAAAAGCCAATTACTGAATGCATGTAAGAGGTTTGTAGTGAGGTATTCGTACATACTTATGAAGCAGTTTGTGAGTATAATTGTTGTAGGAATTGTAAGAGTCCTATCTTCTTGTAGTTAAATATAATGTTAGCTATCATAGCCACCAATTATTGCATTCCCATTGGCTCTAACATTCATTCTAATACTCTTATGTTCATCTCTTAAGTTGCTCATGTTATGTTCTCTATGGTTGTCCATGAGAAAATATGGAGACTAATTGAAATCAACATTATTAATAGAAAATTGTAGATATTTGTTGAAAATATGATGGTTACATGAGAGAATAGAAGTCGGATAAATTAGTTAACCTTCACTTACTATGCATTTTCCTCTTTTTGAATGGTTGAGAGGAAAGTATTGATCTCTTAAGAAATTCTAGAAAAAAAACACAAAAAGTTAGGATTTATTGACCCACACTGAAGAGAAAGGAGAATATCCCTAGGCACTTATATCAAGCGCATAAGGGAAAGAACTCACGGTTTTAGTTGTTGAGGGTTACATGAGATATCTCTAATGTTATGTAGTGAGTAAATGAATTGCGCATGAGAGTAAAATGGTTCCATAAAAAGATAAAGACGCATCCGAACATGTTTTCTTTGCCTTGATGGGTTCAACTTAGCTTAGGGGTAGTGTCTGGATACCTAGGTTAGAAAATCACGCTTTAGCATTTAGTTTCATGGACCTCTTACTTAAAAGATAAATGCGGTATGGTTGATTAGTGAATATGCAAAATCTATGTATATTTTCTTGTGTGGAAATCAATGTATTTTGCAGGTATGGTTATGATTATTACATATTCACATTGGCACATGAAACGCGTTATGATTTTTTATTTAATTAATGAGAAAGAATGCCAGCGACAGAAGGAAGAAACGAAACAGAGACCGTGGTATTCCTCAACATACGGCTCTCAGTTTTACGGATTGAAGGGTTTGGCGGAAAGCTGAGCATATACTATTGAGTGTTCTTCTAAGACAGTGATGATAATGAGGGCAAGGCACTCCCACCATCCATGTGAGTCGCAAAGTTCGACACGACTTATGGAGGCCCTTCGGAATCGATATCGTCTTACGCTGCATTTTGGACGCTTGTAAAGGTGCCTGTTATTCTCGGCGTCCTATTATTTATAAATCCCATAAAAATTAGAATCCAAATGGGACTGGACATCTCACTGCACGGCGACACCTACTGTAACGCGTCAATAAATACATCATTAACGGACTGTCGGCATGGGATGGAATTTCAAAATCAATTGGCCCTGAATTTGACTATTCTAATGGGATCCCAGAAGTAAAAATGAATTCTGTTTTTGTTATTCTTGTCCCCTAGAGAAAAATCAAATTTTCGATTATATTCGACTATCAAATGGTTTCGCATTTGATTATTCAATTCAATCTCTATCGCAAAGCAGCATGCAGTTTCAGAATTGCGGTGCATTCATTACAATATTATTTCTCGCATTAGCTTTTTCAAAACATGAATTGTGAGGTGTCCCTCCTATAATTTAAGTGCTTTCCGATCTGTCTGCAAAAGTTTAATGTGATATGTTTACATTGGAGTTATACTTATAGATTAGGTGTCTCTTTGCGTCATAATAATATTCTAGGGACTGGATGGCGATAGAAGCATTTTGCACTCAAGACATGATGATATTTTAATGGACCGGATGTTGACAGAAGCATTTTGAAATTTTGATGTGATATGTTTACATTAAACTTATATCTGGCCAGCGAGCTTTTATGATAATTTAGTGGAGAGTACGCTGATGGAATTATTTGCACCGTAGAGCTTGGTTCATATTCTAGAATATATGCTATCATTATCGGAATAATATTGAACTATTGGCGTACTTTTCAAGCGGCAAACGAAACTTCGAGTTGAATCAACGAGGTATATCATTCAAAGCCACGAAAGTATTTTTTTAAGGTTTTTAGTATGTGTATAGTGAAAGAATTTGGTGGAAAAGTGATTATTTAATAATGTTAAACAGTATGCGGAGGTTATTTAAATAGCATCTGGTCCCTACCTTAATGTCTTAAAGGCTCTTCTTGAACTGTACACAGAGGTATTTTTCCTATGTACTTGACTGATGAATGTATATTTCATGCTCAATCACACTATATAGGACAATAGTCTTAACATCCTTTTAATATAGAGATATAATTAAATTAATAAATATTAAATTAATGATAATTCAAATTTTTAATAATGATATTATATTATTTTAATGATCAGTTTAAATTAGATATATTGCAAGCACAATGGAATAGTGATATATAAAGAAGTTTTGAAGGATGACTTATGAAAGAAGAATTAGAGCGTAATTGTTATATTTGGAAAAGTGGTATGATAGATTGCCATTGGTTTAGGTGTAATTTCTTAAAGTTATATATACTTAGTAACTTAGATATGAAATATGTTTCCAACTAATTGTAATTTTAAATTTGTTAGTTATTCTCTACATAAAAATATAATAATGAAAAATGTTTATAAAAAATAGTGGATACATGGCAACTTTTCCTATTACCATATATTTAATTTTCTTTTACTTTCATGACATGCTAGATAGTTTTCTTTGTTTGCATATTTTAATAAAATGTGTTTTGCGACACCATCATAAAATACATTAGTTTTAAAATAACAAAATTGATAAATTTCGTTGATTCCATATTTTAATAAAGTGCTCATTAGTGTTAAGATAATAAAACAGAAGGAAAGGATTCATATCTTTTATTTTCTCTTTTTAAATAACATATTATATTATCCATCTAAATATATATGAGTTTTTAATATTTGTATTTCAATTTTATATTTTAAGTTACATCACGTAATTTGGCCAATTTGTCAAAAAAAACAATAAAATAATCTTTCTATATTTTGTTGTTATATTTGTGGCCATGATAAATTGATGTTCTCCCCATTTACCTTTCACAACTGTGAATTTGAACATTAAATACATCCATGGAGAACGATTTAATAAAAATAAAGAACCTTTGAACTATTCATCTTTGAACCCATATTTGACCTATTCTTTTGTGAATCCTTGTTGTTTGGCAACTGCATTGATTTCATAATAATATTTTAGTGGATTGCTGAAGAGCTTGAAATTTTGATGCAAATAAATTTGCACTATAGGGCTTGGTTCATATTCTAGAATATATGTTATTATTGCAGGAAAAATATTTACCTATTGGCATAACTTTTAAGTGACAAAGGAAACTTCGAGTTGAATCAACCTTGTATGTCATTCAAAGTGAGGAAAGTATTTTTTGGGGATGTTTCATCAGGCTATAGTGAAAGGATGTAGTAGAATAAGTGATTATTTACTAAATGTTAAATAGCATGTTTTTTAATTTTCTTAATTGCTAAATGGTATATGTTCTTTACTTTATGTACTAACTCAATTACAATAGTAAATGTAGTTATTGTAAATTAATTAATTAATAATAATATTAATTATTTATGATTATTATTACTATTATTATAAATACTATTATTAATTAATATTATTATTTTCATTATTTTTAATTAATTAATTTACAATAAATTAAATTTAATAGTATTATTAATTAATAAATACTAATAATAATGAAGAAATCATTAATTCTTAATTAATTAATTAATTCATTCATTAATTCATATTTTTTTTTTTTTTTTTTCATATATATTAAATAAATAAATATTTTTCTTTTCAATTAAATAATTAATTTTTATTAAATATTTATTAACATAAATATTGTCAATAACAATAATAATAATAATAGTTATAGTTATTATTATTTATTTATTAATATAAGCATTATTTTTATATATTTTATATTAATTATTATTAATTAACTAAACTCAAGCTTTAATCTTTAACCCTAGGAGTAATATTAAAGACCCTATGAATAACATTACACCCTATGCATATGAACTCTTATATTAGTAAACCCAATCCATTAATGTTATAAACCAAAGAAAATAATAAACCTAGGAATATTATAACCTAGGGCTTAATAATATTATACTCTAGGAATATCAACCCTTAAATTGATAAACCCAAGGGATTGATTATATGAAACCAATGGATTAATTCTAAAACTCCAAGGTATTATAAACCTAAGGGAATACTATTAAACCCAAGCAATTAATACTAAACCCTATGAATAATATTACACCATAGGAGTTGGTTTTTTGTCGATTGTGATGAGCGAAAAGACTACGGATACGAGATTTTATATGTAACAGTTTAAGTTCCCATTGGGTTTGTCAATATCGCAATCACAACGTTTTGCTATTTTAACAAGACCTTCCACCCATATGGGATCCGCATGCGCCTGCTCTCGTCGTTGCCTGAACCAACGATTTTGAATCGACCCTTGGCTTCGTCATGGCCCCTCCGGAGGCGCCACCAGAAGAGGTAGCTCTCCAGCAAGCATTCTTCGACCTGTTCTGATCTTTACCTCCTCAGCGAACTCACCCCACAGTTTCGAAGTTTGTGAAAAAGCTTGATGGGTTGCAGGAAGTCTCTCTACCTCCAACCTTACCCCGTATGGCTGCCCTTGCCTTGGCAGAAAGAGGCCTTATTGGAAAATTTACAGGACTTTGGCCCTCTCCAAAACCAGTGCAAAGGTGGGTGGAAAGGAACTGGTTAGACAAAACTCAAGGGAAAATCTCTATCAGATTTTGTGGGGAAGAATACTTTACTTTTAATTTCGAAACAAAGGAAGATAAGGACTTGATCTTCCGTAATGGGCCTTACTTCAAGGATTCCAAAGGACTATACCTCAATAAGTGGACACCAGACTTTGATCCGAAGCTGGACATTCCTAGTGCTGTGCCTGTTTGGGTCTGACTACCTCACCCCCCCTACACTACTGGGGAGATGAATCAGTGTGTGCTATCAGGAATGTTGTTGGGAAATACATTGATCGGAGCGAACCTAAAGACAACATGCATGCTTGTGTTCACATCTATGTAGAAGTTGATTTTGGAAAAGGCCTGCCAGAAGCCATCAAGCTTAAGGTTGACGACTGCACTCACATTCGGCAACTTGACTATGAGTAGATGCCCTTCAACTGCAAGGTATGTCACGAATATGGTCACTTTGCCAATTGATGCACTAAACTTCTTAATGTTGATAACTCTCCACAAGAAGAACAATGGGAAACAGTAAAAAGAAAAATGCATCCCCTAACCCCATCCCTTCTCATGATATTGGCCCTTCTTCTCATCCTCCCCCCAATCCCTCTCCCTCATCTCCTCCCCTTCTTCGCCAGCTTGATCCCCATTCCTCCTCTCCCTCCTCGAACCCCTTTCGGATCCCCCTTCTCCAGTGGTTCAATCTGTCCCTTCTAACTATCCCCTTCCCCTGACTATCTCCTCTTCCCTCCCATCTGATTGCCCCCCTTCTCAAAATCACTAGAAGCAATTCTAAGGAGCATGGTTCCACCCTTGACAGCCAAAAGAAGCCTGGAAGAAAATCTTCCAAACAACATAGAGATGAAAATGCGCAAAAGGACATAGCAATGGGTCTTAAAAACCCCATAGAATCCTATATACAAGGGCAAATAGACAAGGACTTAGTAAATAAAGACTAGGGACGAAGAGCAACTCCTCGCATCCCTCATCTAAAATGATGAAAGTGCTCTCATGGAACAGCAGGGGATTGGGGCACCCCTCCAAATCAAATGCCTTAAAAGATCTAATTATCCAAGAAAGACCAGAGATTCTTTTACTTCAAGAAACAAAACAGGGACAAGTAGAGATGAATAAAATTATTGAAAAGCATAAATAATACAAAGAAAGTGCGCGTGATTCCAGAGGGGCTTCAGGAGGAATCGCTACGCTTTGGCATCAAGACAAATGGAACAATACAACAGAAATAGTAGAACAACATTGGATAAAAATTGTTCTGAAGAACAACATGAGTAGTCAACAGCTTGTCATCTACAATGTTTATGTTCTGAATCACTATAGAGACAAGGAAGCTTGCTGGAATTCCCTCAGCAACAATATAGCGGAGGAAGAGAACAGCAACATAATTTTAGGTGGAGACTTAAATCTCATCCTGCATGCTAACGAAAAACGTGGAGGTATCTTTACTCCTGATCCTTTTAGAAATCAGCTGGAGAATGTAATGCAGCTTGGAGATCTTGTTGATATAATCCCAAAGAATCGTAAGTTCACTTGGAGCAACCGCAGGTTGGGGAAAAGCAATATTATGGAAAGGCTTGATCGAATCCTGGTAAATGTGTCCCTGCTCTCCACTTTTACAGCTGTCTATGCTTCTATTCTTCCCTTTGCTACTTCAGATCATTACCCCACTGCTTTAACCCTTGAATCCCACTTCCCCCTGGGCCCTATCCCCTTTAAATACAACCCTTTATGGAATGACATTGCAGCAGCAAAAGATCTAATCCAACAAACTTGGCGTCAGCATGTTGAAGGCTCACCAAGTTTCATATGGGAAAGCAAACTCAGGAACGTAAAGAATGCACTCAAGGATTGGGCAAAAACTCAATATAAAGAACTGGAAGCAAAGAAGCTAGAAGTGAAAGCTAAAATCGAAGATTTACACCATGCAATGGAAAATCAAGAGTACCTTCAGGTAAGGAAAAGCCAAGAAGAAAATCTCTATAGTCAATTATACAGTATCAGAAGAGAAGAGGAAGAAAAATGGCGAATAAAATCAAGGCAGGTTTGGTTGAAAAGTGGGGACAGGAATACGACCTTCTTCCACAAGCAAGCAACAGTTAGACAAATCAGAAACAACATAACAACTATCACAGACAGCACAGGCACTCAGCACAACGATCAAGTTGCTATAAAAAACGTGGCTTCAGCACACTTCAAAGAGCTCCTATCTGAAAAAGGGGAAGAAGAAAACTATGCTAATCTCTTATAGCATATGCCAAATAAAATCATAGCAGAAGCAAATGAAAGATTGACCGAAGAGAGAAAGGAGGAAGAAATCAAGGGAGCCATCTACGGCCTCTAGCCTGATAAAGCTCCAAGACCTAATGGATTCCCAATTTGCTTCTATAGGGAGCACTAGGAAACTATCAGAAAGGATCTCATCAATTACTTCAAATGGATACAAAGGAAAAATAAAATGGGTGGCTACACAAATTCAACCCATCTAGTCCTCATTCCCAAAGAGAACCACCCCTCTAATTTTTCCTATTTTCATCCCATATCCCTTTGCAATTCTTCATATAAAATCTTCACAAAAATCCTTGCTTCCCATCTCAAGCCCCTGTTGCCAATGCTAATTTCTGAAAATTAGGGCAGCTTCATGACCAATAGGTAAATTTCCAACTCCATCATATTAGTTCAGGAAGCCATCCACTCAAGCCACTCTAGGAACGAAAAGGGCTTCATTCTGAAATTAGACTTGGCTAATGCTTTTGACAGAGTTCGGCACTCCTTTCTATTTGCTACTCTTCAAAAAATGGGCTTCGCTTCTCCTTTTATCAACCTCATAAGAACCTGTATCTCTGGACCTTGGATCACCCCCTTTATCAATGGAAGGCTCGGCCCTGCCCTTCAATCTTCAAGAGGATTGAGGCAAGGCTGTCCTCTTTCTCCATACTTATTCATTCTAATGGATGAATCCTTCAGTTGCGCCCTTGACCATAAGCGATAGGCAGGCCTCATTACCATAATCAAATTTGAATATGGAGTTAAAAACATTAATCACTCCCAATTTGTTGATGATACCCTATTGATAGGAGGGGTGTCTGTAATAATAGCCCAAAGATTCAAAACTCTTTTAGATAAGTTTATGAGATACTCTGGGGGAATGATAAATCATCTCAAAAGCTGCATTTATGGTTGGAATGCTTCATCTCAAACACTCCAAAACATACCCAACATCTTTGGTGTGTCGTACAAGTTAAATTGTGACCACTTCAGCTATTTGGGAATACCAGTGAGCATGGGACGTCCTAGAGCTGAAATATGGTAAACAATGCTAGATAAATTGAAAAGAAAAGTTTAGAAGTGGGGATCCTCCTCGCTCAACCTAGCTGGCCGATTGGTTCTCCTTAAATCAGGCCTTTCTTCTCTCCCTTTATATCAGTTCTCCCTAGCTCAGGCGTCAACCTCATTTCACCACAAAATGGACAGTATTCTCAGATATTTCTTATGGTAGGGTGGGAAAAATGAAAAGAAAAAATATAACTTGGTTAGTTGGAAACAAGTTATTCAAAGCCAGGAAAAATGGGGGCTTGGAATTAGATCTCCAATGCTCACAAACT
Source organism: Pinus tabuliformis (assembly GCA_031772625.1). Taxonomy (NCBI): domain Eukaryota; kingdom Viridiplantae; phylum Streptophyta; class Pinopsida; order Pinales; family Pinaceae; genus Pinus; species Pinus tabuliformis. The sequence continues at coordinate 135,864,159 of CM062806.1, forward strand.
CAGCCTTTGGTGGCAAGATAGTTTGGATATTGCTAGAGGATCAACACGCTTGGTGGAAAAAAGTCATTGAGGACAAATATCTCAACAGCCCAAGGTAGCAACTTCTAACAAGTGAAATACCTGTCAGAAGCAGCACAAGCATTTGGAAACTTTGCAAAAAAGCCATCTCCTTTATGGCACAAAATGTCTCAAAGGTCCCCAAAGGTGGCAGCAAAATCAGCATTGGAGCCGATAAGATTATGGGAAACCAAGCAATCAGCAGTCGTCCAGGTATGGAACCAATTCTCCTCTTCCTTCAAAGCAAAGGAATATATCACTTAAATCAAATCTCTCAATGGGATATAGATACCCAGGCTTGGAAGAGTTGGAGCTTCCCTCCCATCCTTGATAATCTCAAAGAGATCTTCAACAAATTTTAGATCCATCTCCACAACATCGCGCCAATAATTAAAAATGGCATTGATGGATTCTGATGGGATCCCATGGGCTCCAGCTACTCAATGCAAGCAGGTTATCATTATTTGTGTAATAGGGACCACCTAAATCCTCCAAGGATGTATTCAAAAGCAGTCTGGAAATCTGAAGCCATCCCTAAAGTTAAATTCTTCATGTGGAGCCTATTAAAAGGGAAGACCCTCACCTCAGAAAATCTGCAAAAGAGAGGTATTATTGGACCCTCCCGATGCCCAAATTGTCATGAGGTAGAAGAGACTATTCAACACCTTTTCATCTTGTGCCCCTTCGCTATCTCTTGTTGGAAAGGGATAGCTTCAAATGACACTTTCACCTGGAATTCACAACACTCCATCGGTGAAGCCTTCAACAACTTGAAGAAAAGCTATCCTTGGCAACCCAAGAAAAATAACACTGCCAAGAGGGTGTGGGATGCCCTCCCATATTCTCTGTCATGGAAAATCTGGATTGCTAGGAAGCGCAAGATTTTCAGAGATTAGGGAACATTAACCAGTCAACTTTGTAGTAAGGCTAAAAGCCTCGCAATAGAAACCATTGTTGCCAAAAGTATATAGAAAATCAATATGGACAACCTCTGTATCAAAGAGAGAGACTTCATTAGGATCCTGATAGACAAGCATAGTATCCTCCCATCAACAAACACCTTCAGTAGCTCAATCAACACCCTTAGCCACAATTGGAAAATAAGATTAAAGCAGGATGAATTTAATGAATGGATTTGCAACAGCAACACTCATACCCTCTTTTTTGATGGTGCCTCCAAGTCAAATCCGGGAGCTGCGGGGGCAGGGGGAATTATCTATACACCCAAAGGAGACCCCTTAGTCACCTTTGAGTGGGGACTAGGAAATCTTTCAAATAACAGAGCAGAGGCTTTGGCTCTCTACCAAGGCTTACACCAACTTCAAATTCATGGAATCAGGAAAGCATGGATTTTTGGGGACTCTGCTATTATTATAAGTCTCATGAATAGTAAGCGCAGAAAATCCAACATTCTCATACAACAGCTCATTAGCAGATGTCAAACCATGATCAATCAAACCTCAGAGATAAAAAATTTCCACATTCTTGACACCTTAAATTGAGAAACAGACAAACTCGACAGTCAAGCGTGTATCCGAACTAAAGGAAATATTCTCTGCAACAATAAGGATTCTTTTCAATACCTCCCCTGATCTTCCTCATGATTCATGACAATCCTATTGAGCTTGACATTGGCCAAAATTTCAAGGTGTACCCTGACCAAATCCATTGCAATCCCGATGTCGCAATTTCTCTGCTGCCGAAAATCTTGCCTCCCAATCCCATAATCTTCTCATCTACTTCGATATTTGATCGCTCATGTGAAATCTGTGAATCCACTACCCCTTACTGCATGACTCTGTCCTACCTCTCTTGCAGCCCGCTTGCTATAAATACCTGGACACCCCGGCTTCAAGCCTTCATCTCTATCAGTGTTTTTACTCCTCTTGGTATCCCCTCCCTTGCTCATCTAGTCGCTTCTGCTCCCCTTGTTTTTTGTTGGCCTTCGCTCCCTCCCTCGCCTTCTCTTTTTAATACAACACTCCCTTTGCTTGTGCTATTAAGGGTCAGTCCATTCCTACTCTTTTCTCAGCCAGCCTGTTCAGCTCTTCCAATTGGCTTCTCTGGAAGCTCTCTTTGGCCTTTTCCCTGCTCCCTGATCTCTAATCTTTTCACCTTCTATATTCTTTGGACCTTCTTCTTATACTCTCTTTTTACGGTTGCAACTGCTTCTTCTTAGCACAGTAAATTTCAATTGCACCTTCAGAATAGCGCAAAAGCTTCTCAGATGGCTCATAATGAGGATTGCCTTCACTGCCAAGATCTTCAAGAAGAACTAGAACAAATTAGGGTGCATCAGCGAGTTTTGAATGAAAAGATTGACTCTTCCACTTGGATAATCAATGCAAAGTATGAAGCAGATTTAAACCTCTTTCTTCATTGTGTCTCTTCCCTGCAGGAGCAATTCAATGCTTTATCCAACATCTGCGCTCATATTCAAGAATCCATGGATATCCTCAAATATATGATGGAAAAGCTCAATGCTCCAAACGCCAGTTGTTCTAGCATCAAAATCGATGATCAAGAAAGCAAGCAAAAAGAATCTACTACGCGACAGATCAGTCACATAAATATAGATTAAGATGTTTTGTAAAGTCTATCTACTCCTCTTCCAGTTCACTAGAAACTACTCTTGTGCTATTTCTTCAAGTTAGAAAATATAGTAAACCAGCAGAATGCTGTAATGTAGTCAAACTGCAAGCTCAACCTTCGAGCTCCAATCATGTAACTTTGGAGCTTAGCCTCCTCAACTTTTTTGAAATATAAACAGCAGCTGAATTTGTCAAAAAAATAAATAAATATATATTACACCATAGGAAAATCAACACTTACAAGAATAAACCTAGCGGATTAATATTATAAACCAAAAGGAATAATAAACCCAAGGGATTAATACTAAAACCCCAAGGGAGTAATATTAAACCAGAGAGATAAACCCAAGGGATTAATATTATAAACCCTAGTTAGATATAAACCCTAAGATAAATACTAGAAACACTAAATTAAATATGGTTGACCATGTTTAACGATGGTTGGTTTTCATATTGTGACAATATTTGTCACAATTAAACATTTTACCATGGTTGATTTTCATATTGAGACAATCTTTGTCACAATGTGACATTGGACCATGATGCACATGGTTAACCATGATTATATACCTAAGAGATTTATGCTAAACCATAGGATTGATATTATAAACCTTATGAATAGTATTATGTCCTAGGAATATGAACCCTTGGAAGGGATTAATTCTAAAGCCCCAAGGTATTATAAAACCAAGGGAATAATATTAAACCCAAGAGATTAATATTATAAACCCTAAGATAAATATTATAAACCCAAAGGAATAATAAACCCAACCGATTAATACTAAAATCCTAAGAGATTATAAACCAAAGGGAATAATATTAAACCTAAGGGATAAATATTATAAAATCAAGCTATATAACCCTATGATAAATATTATAAACCCTGAAATAAACATCGCTAATCATGGTTGACAGTGCGATGTTGGACCATGGACCTAAGGGATTAATATTATAAACCCTAGCTACATAAACCCTAAGATAAATACTATAAACCCTAAAATAAACATGGTTGACCATGTTTTAACATGTGATATTGGACTATGGTTGACCATGGATGGTCATATTGTCACAATGTGACATTGGACCAAGAGACAACCTTTGTCACAATGTGACCTGGTTGATTTTCATACTGAGACAACCCTTGTCACAATGTGACATTGGAACATGGTTAAATGGATGACCATGGTTGTCATAATGTGAAGTTGGACCAAGAGACAATATTTATCATAATGTGACCATGGTCGACCATGTTTTACCATGTGATATTTGACCATGGTTGAGCATGGATGGTCATGTTGTCACAATGTGACGTTGGACCAAGAGACAACCTTTGTCACAATGTGACCATGGTTGATTTTCATATTGAGACAATCCTTGCCACAACATGACATTGGAACATGGTTAAATGGATGACCGTCGCTGTCATAATGTGACGTTGGACCAAGAGACAATATTTATCATAATGTGATCATGGCTATTGACCACGGTTGACCATGATTGAGCATGGATGACTATGGTTGATTTTCATTCCTCAATTTTAAAATCCCTTGGGGTTTTAGTTTTAATCCCATGGGTTTATTATTCCCTTGGGTTTATAATATTAATCCCTTGGGTTTAATATTATTCCATACGATTTATAATACCTTGAGTGTAATGCCCCACTTAAATCTTATCCTACAAATTTTATTAATGTTTACATTATTTGAAAATATTGAGAAATATTAGTCTAATATAAAATTCATGATTTCTATTTTTCAAATTCCCAACTTACCTTCTCAAATTGAATCTTAGGTAGGATATGGTCTCCTTCCATTATTTCAAATAATATATATATTCATCTCACATTCCCTAATGTACCCTCACATTTATTAGGGAGAAGACATGGTGTTCTCTAATTACATCTCACATTCCCCAATGTACCCCCACATTTACATGGGAGAAGACATGGTCCTTGCCAACTAATTATCAATATATATATTCATCTCATATTCCCCAATGTACCCTCACATTTACTTAGGAGAAGACATATTCCTCTCCATTTAATTATATATATATATATATATATATATATATATATAAATATATATATATATATATATATATATATATCTAGATATATATATATATATATATTCATCTCACATTTCCAAATGTACTCCGAGCTTTACATGGGAGAAGAAAAGTCAACTGCAAGGATGGATGAGAAGTTAATGACATTAATAAGAGGTGGTTGAGATGGAGAATAGAGGGAGGGTATAAAAAGGGAAAGCGGAAGGGAGAAAAGGGGAGGTGGAGTCTTGCTTATGGGGGCTAGTGGTGATTTTAGGATTTGTTGTGATTTTTGGAGACCTTAGGAAACTGTGGAGGTTTCTTGGGTTTTTGAGAGGAGGGAAATATTGTTTATCTTGGTCTGCATCATTCATCTTAGACACACACACTACATCTGGTTGGACTTGGGCTCGGAGGGTTAAGGAACTTGTGGAGGTTTCCTGGGCTAGGAATTATTTCCTAGTTGGCTGGGAGGTAAATCCAGTTGGGTTAGTCAAAATGAGCGTTCTGTAGGAGCAGCAGCTCAAAGGCATCTCCACCAGCCATCGGTACAGGTATTTCTTTATAGATTACTCTTGTAAATTTATTAAAATGAAATGTTCACTATAAGTTATAATGATTGGAATGTAAATGGTAAAATTTTCATCGTTTAAAAGTCTTGTAAGAAAATAAATTGGTGCCTCTTATTGCATTTAAATTCTAGAGAAATAGCTTTGCTAATAAACCCTAGGATAGGGCTCTTACACATGGTATCAGAGCTTTGGTTCAAAATCTGGACCCAAAGCCCACTAAACCCCAAATACTGATAGAAAGGCTTGAACCTCTGGCCTTGTGGCTGTTGACCTATTTTGGTTAACAACCACACACTTTAACCAACCATGGGCCAATACGTTGGGCATATGGGTCGATCCCGCCCTCTTCCAGACACAACCATTTTCTCGTCCTTAGAAGGAAATGCACCTAATAGGTTTGACGACCGAGCTATGGGACTAGCAGTTGAAGGAGGCGTTTGGGATAGGAAGGTTAGAGAGCAAAGAGAATTCGTTCCTCTTTCTCCTCCCTCTCATGTTGACTAGGTAAATGACTGGGCATCCACCAAGAAAATCATGGACACATGTCAAGGGGTTGAGTCGCAAGGGGAGATGCACTATTTTCCGTCCACTGATAGAAACATCGCGCCAGTAGAATCTTTGGTCCTTGATAGTAAGCCAGTGGAGTAGAAAGCTAGGGTTAATAGAAGATACCCATTTGCGAGTGCCCACCCATGGGAGCAAGTACTAGCCCAGGTAAAGGAGGATTCATTAGCAGCAGAGTGGATATAGTGCCAGTTGTAGGTGGTACAGATGTAGCCCCTACCGATGCACTCATTAAAGAAAAGAAGGAGGAAAGTGATGAAGACATGGGTTTCTCTTTGTTTCATTAGTATTTTAGGCATTTTCTGTATGTTATCTTAGATTACAAAGCCGTGGGTCTCAGTAGAATTTATCTTATGAAAATGAGGGATATTCATACTTATTGACTAGATTTTTTTGGAGGATTTCATGAGTTAGTTGTTCGTATTTTTCCAATGAAAAATCTTTGTAGCATCTCTGCTTATCATTAGGATTTGTTCTCGTCAATATGAATTTTATTCATTTCAATGTGGGGAAATGTAATGCCCCATTTCTCTAGAATGATTCAGCTGGCAGAACTATGCTAGGGCTAAATTTACCGAGCGACACAAATGATATTGCTTTCACAGGGTGTTGAATGGAAGGCTGAATTAATGAACATCTTTTTATATTGAAATTGGCACTTAGGCCTTAGTATATAATTCTGGCATCTTATTACTTTTCTTCCAAGTATTTTTTTCGGAAGTAAGTTTCACCATATCTTTTAATTCGTGTAAGTTGCAGGCCAGGTTATTGGCGCCCCATTATGTTTTAGGATGTTTTCCCATTAGACTCGTGCACTTTTAGGCAGTCCGTTTTAGTTTGAATTATTTTAATGCTTGTTTTTTTCTCTCATGGAATCTCCTCGGCATTTTACCTGCATTTATGTGTAGGACCTAGTGCAAACCCACTAGTAGCCCACGTCTTATGTAGATCGATCTAGTTTGTATTATTTTAATGATTGTATTTTATGTCATTTCTAAGAAAATCTCACAGGGAAACTCTCGGGCCCTTACATGCATTTGTGGTTAGTACCTAGTACAAATCCATCAGTGCTAATGATAATGGCAACACCAATGTTAGACAAGGGGCATTGTGTCAGGTATGCAACAAAGGCAGCCAACCTAGGGAATCCACCCTTCTAGTTTTTTTAAATGTGCACTTAAGAGTTATCAGAGGTAACTGGTAATATATACTATAAAGTGTTAGAACAGATCTATGCTATGATCGGTAATGCTAATGGAATGGCATGCTGAAATGCTGCAAGACTAGAAGTGGGCTATACAGTGGACAGTCTTTACTACCTGCTTATGGGCCCTAGGCATTCGGTACATTGAATAGTGTGCAATTCTTGATAAATCTTACCTTGGCTGTTTTATTTTTAATAGTTCTTATAATGGTGTAAGTTTCCTAGGGCTTTGCACATCACAAGTTGTTCTGCATCCTCCTGTGTGATCTTTTCCCCACAGTTTGATCACTTTCTGTTGTTTTGAAATACAAACCCCAACTTGAAAAAAATCCTTCTTTTAAGACTAATCAGTAAAAGGTTCTGGTTCCATTCTCTTCGAAGGTCTAAAGTCCTAATTGACTTGATTATATATACTATGTAATTCCTTATCAAGCTAATTAATACTATGCATGACATAGTGACATTTGTCAGGCCTAACCCTCACCTTTTGTTAGAATTGCAAGCCTCAAGGTTTCTAGATTGAATTATATGTTTCCAGCCTATTTTGATTAATTACAGTTAATTTTATAGACCTGAATACAGATAGTAAAACTAATTTTCATTGCAATGAAGATAGTATGGTGGTAGGGAAATGACAATTACACAAACATACACTGATACAAAAAAAAAAACTTTTAGACATAACAAAAAAATAAAAAATAAGATCACCAAGTGTGGGCTTATCATATTTCAATCTTTTTTAAATAATGTTTTATGTTTTTACATATCAAGATTGCTCTCAAACATGCAAAGATGGCAGATATGCATATGTAATTTGGGAATTGAAAGGAACTAATAACGATGAACATAACTCCTATATGCATAGAATTCCCGGAATTAGAAATTAGGATCAATGCTACTTGCATGATTGGTCTTCGAAGGAAGACTAATATTAGAAGGCAAGGAAAATGACATTTGCTTCGTTCATAGGCGAAGAAGCTTTTAGGGAAAGGACATGTACATTTATTTCAACTTAACTATAAGAGTGAGTCAAGATCAAGACATTGGTATCGATTACTGTATATATCATAATTTTTATGCAAATATACCCTAATGCCTCATTTTTTTTTAGGTATTATTTGACGTTTTAGAATTGTTCTCATTTTTTTTTATTGAAATGTGGGCCTTTTTGCCAAATACATATTCTAATTTGTGAAACAATGAGAAATATTATTTAAAATGATAACCAAAAACTTGCATTCCATTTCTGGAATCTATGTATTGTTAATATGTTTCCTTGGTTTCAGAATCTGAAATGCTGACTGTAATTTGGCTTCACAGAATTCTTCTAGGAGTTTTGTTTACACTCCCACATTGCACTTGTACTAGTTGTTTCCCTCAGCCCCATTAGTTCATTTGTTGGACATTTAAAAATTTATCTTATCTAGAAGCTTTTTGGTTAACACAGCAGCAACTCTTAGGACATGTTCGTAAGTGCTACCAATATCAAACATGTTTGGTGGATGCACCCTTAGATCCTGTTCTAGTTGAAAATCAAGAATGTCATGCACTTTAATTTGAAAGCCAAAGTGAGAAGTTTTCTCAACAAGTTATGTGGTTTAGTCTATTCTCTTATTTGCTTAGCCTATGACATGACAGTTCAAAAAACAACTAGGTCATTTCTATCTTTTCTATAACGCTGAAGTTGACCATTTCACTCACTTTTGAAATTTGTTTGTGTCTAATTTTTTATCATCAGGAATTATTTCAATGACTTGATATCCATCACAGATTTGATGCTCTGAAAAAATTTGCACGCACTGTAATGTGTTTCTCGTTGTAGACTCCAACTGAAATTAGCATGTGCTAAAGCCTAAGCCTCCTATTGGTTGTTAGACTTGGAATGTTAACAAGAAGTATTTATCAATTTTTGTATTCATATGAGGATACCTCCCCACTTTTGGTACTTTTATTAAAACCCGAATAAGAAATTTTATATTGACAAAATCATCAAAACTGGGTTTTCCAATGATTTGCTTCCCCAATGTCTATTATGGGAATGCCCATTAGATCTGAAATTTATACATCTGTACTGTCCCGTCTTCTAAATTTACAGGTGTAGATAAACCAAAAAAAAAGAAAAATTACGCAATTAAAAGGCATAGAGACAACCTTAGGGATGGACCACATCGCCAGAGTCCAAACCCAGCTCCACCAAACTGAGGGAAGAATGGAGGATTTAACTCGAGCAAAACTTGATTGGTTTGACTGACAATATTGTTTGATGAGGAGGTGTCTGAAGGACTCTTATTCAAAGACTTTTGTGAGTCTTCAATTTTCTATCATAAACTTGCAATCTTATCCTTTGCCCTCTATGTAGTAGTGTGCTGGCTGGTTAAATCTGCTTAGTCTTATCACTTGAGCAGTAGAACATGTCAATATCCTTCCAATTAGGCCAAATTCTCGATGTATCAAGGAAATTAAGAGCATTCGCAGGAAAGGTCCATACGAGTTTCCAAGGCCTGGTGATAACCTCTTTTTGCTTGATTGAAATTAACTAATGTAACCTTTGCCAGTTGTGATTATGACATCAGAGAAAGCATCAGCCAAAGTTGCTATTGAATAGAGGGTTCCAACAGAGAACTTATCTATAATTTAGTTGAAGAGGACTTCAATAGAGTCCTAAGGGCCCCCTTAACAGAGCATTACTTGACCCCTAAACAGTGAATTGAAGGTCTACTAGAGCCACATGGTAGAGAGCTACACTTTGGGTATTAAGGTTAAATATCTTCTTGCTTTTAAGTTCCACTTGAATTTGAAAGATGATAATAAAGTTTAGAAATTTTGTGCTCACAAGTTCCAGATTTCATATTTTGGAGTAATCATGCAACAGCCCTGACTTTTAAATTGATTTGTGAAAATGGACTTGACTTTGTGGAAATGGAGAGGGTGGTGAAATCCAATGTTTGAACTTATAAAAGCTTGATCTCGTGAGGACATCTATATATCTAGCAAATGTGATCTGATTTGGAATCATACCTAACATTTGTAATTCACAAAGAAGAACCAAAGCCTCTTTTCTATGGTCATTCTGAGCATATGTCGTGATTATCGACTTCCAAGAGACCGTACCTCTTTCAACAAGGCTGTCAAAAACTCTCCACGTATCCATTATGTTCCCACATTTGCAATACATGTTAACAAGTCCATTTCCAAAAAAAATATAGAATTCAAACCCAATTTTGATAATGTGGGCATGAGCTTGCTCACCTTGTTCCAATGCCATGAGAGTAGTGCATGCCGAGAGAACATTGGAAAATGTGACTGCACTCATTCCTGTGCTCTCCCTTTCCATTTGGCAAAAGAGTTTCCAAGCCTCCTCATCGCATCCATTCCTCACATATCCTACGATTGATGTATTCCACAATACCATATCCTGATAAGGAATTTGATCAAACACTTTCCGCGAACTCCCCATGCTTTTGCAATTGACATACATGTCCACAAGCAAACTACTGACAAAGACATCCAATTCAAAACCATATTCAATTACAAATGCATGAATCTGCTTCCCTAGTTCGATATCTGCTAGTTTAGAACATGCCCTGGCAACTCTGATAAACGTGGAGGAATTCAACCTCACTTCCGTGGAAATCATTCAAACAAAAAGCTCTAGTACCTCTTCCTCATACCCCTGCTGCTGTGCATACCCCCCAATTAAGGCATTCCATGAAAGCGTGTTTCATTCAAACATTTTGTCAAACACTTGACATGCATCCTCAATATTTCTTAACTCTTCAAATCCTCACATTAAATTACTCTCACCTTTTGTTTGAATAAGTCGCAATTTGTCAAGGCCTTTCAAAGTAGATTTTGCACTATTGTTGTAAATCTTATGATATGCGCTAATCCCTTAATTCCTCCATTTGAAAAAAAAATAAAATAAAAAAATAAAGCCATTATTTTTATTACTTTTGAGAATTTTGAATGGTTTTTAAAATTAGTTGGATGTTCCCAAATGACAATATCTTCTAAAGCTTCAAAGGTGTGGGTGCAATTGATGTTATCATTGAAGTTGCTCCAAGATTTGGATTTCGAATTTCCAAAACAGGGATTGATGACAATGTGATTTAGGCCATTGATCATATTCTCATTTTGAAGGTTTTGTGGAATCATTGTCAACTCAACTAATGGTCAAATTCAAACAAACAATTTAGTTGCACATTGGGAAGGAGGGAGACTATTGAGAAAAGTATTATCTATCTATATATTTATACATTTAGAACCATTCCAAAGTTTTTAAAGCCACATTTGTTTTTCACAAGGGATCATCTATTCCCAGATTATTCAAGATTTTTTTTTTTTTAATAGCAACCAATTGAGCCCCAATACAAGTAACTTCTTAGAAATACAGTTTACAGGATAAATATTTCACTTCCCCTCCATCTTGATTTATAAGAATTTTTGAACTCAACCTCGAACTTTGATAGTCTTAGGACATTTACTTTTGATCTCAGATTTCTAGGCATTTTGATTAAGCCATCAACATTGGTAGAGTTAGAGATAATTAGGCCAAGCTTGTGCCTGCTTTTGAATTTGTACCTTTTTAGGTCTTATTTGTTCGAGAGTGTCCTTCAAGTGGATAACACATAAAGAGCTACTATGGCATCTTTGTTTATGTTCTCTAGGCCACTTAATTCCACCTCTTCTTCGATAGGGTTACACAACTTTTAATTCTATGTCTAACACAATGAATAACAATAAAAACCTCTTAATTATTTCATTGAATAACAATACTAATACATTGTGTTGCTTTGAAATGCATGATTGGTAGGGTTGTCTCAATGATCCCAAATAAGGAGAAAATGAAAGAGACAACTTCAATTACTTAATCCAAAGTAAAGGAAGGCACCACCATTATATGCTTTAGTACTTCCAACAAGATAACCTTCCCCACTTTTATGAATATGCGGATCTCTTCAAGATGTACAAAGAAGAGGTTGAGAGACCAACATTTGCCAATCCAAGTGAATAAGACAATAACTATGCTATTAGAAATGATAGTATATGAATATCCCATCTTTATAATGTGGTATTGAGATGGACAATCTTCCATTGCTTGGACATGCAGCCCAAGTTCACTAATTATATAGCTAAGCCTGCCACATCACAATGATTAAATTTGGCCGAAGGATGTGTCACTTGAACGTTTTGAACAAACTTTGTAATGGCCTTAGAATTTTGATTGAAGAATGAAGTGAAATATATTTTACATTGAAAATTTCAGTTTTGTTCCAACTAATCTGTACCTGAGGTCTTTGTTTTGATGCCAACCTTAGTGTCTATTAAATATATGGATGGTGTGAACAATATTTGCACTGAAAATTTCAGTTTTTGAGCCAGTAATTTATACCCAAAATGTGTCCCAATCTAAAGAATGTAGTCAGTTCTATTTGACATACGAGGGTGGATTTTAATTCTGACGATAGTAGATTATCATTATTCTTATTAAAAATAAAGTAGATTTTCCATTCGGATAGTAGGATTATCTTTCAGATAGTATATTTGTCATTCTTCATAGAGGAAGTCATAATAACAAATCTCGAGTTTAAGAAGTAAACAACTATGAAGCATTGGAATTCAGATTAGGATGTGTTAAAATACCATATATGTCACGTTAATGATTTTTCTATGGGTGGTGGAATCTTCTAGTGAAAACATAGATTGAATGCCGTGAACATGTGTAAGGCTTATTGTGATAATTGTTTTTAATGATCTTAAATTAAATGAGAAGATCAATTTGTAGATAAATTGGGATTTTAGAATGGGAGCTTATTTAGTCCATGAAAGACCAATGAAAATATTAGAATACACTTTTAGCCTTATTCTAGTGTTGAATAAAAATGCTGTGAAAAATAATGTGTCTCTAGTTTTGAATAAAGGGACCCTCAACTTTCTTCGCAACTTTTATGGTCACTGGCCACTTGTGAAAGCAGTAGGCATCTTTAAAAATGCGGTGCCATTTAGAAGGGAAATACTAATAGCAGTAGGGCAAAGGCAATTATTCCATTTTTTTATTTATTTCTCATTTATCTAGTCATATTGTGAGCTGCAATATATATATACCTTGAAATTGTTTTAGTACTAGTAAACAATGATTCAATATATAATAAATTTGAACCTTTGACATTTAGGGGATATTTCTCTCAATAAGTATGAAAATCATGCTGGAAACAGTGTTTGAAGATTGGAATCTTTTATTTTTAAGTTAACTAATTGGTTTGAAAGATGGAAAACTAGCAACATGGAATAGTGGGACTTTTATATTCACTAAGGTATTAAAGAAAGTATATGCTTGAAACTTATACTAGCACCTTCTACTGGAATTGATAGTGCACTAATCTGTTGCTTGCCAATATTTTGGTTTTGGTACCACCTTATAGCATATCCACGTTCAAATGTTATTTTCGATGGTGGACAGTTGAATGTGTTTCAACTCTAATTGTTATCAAGGGATTTCACCAGGTTGTCACATGAGCATCTGTGATGCCTATTTTGACTTAGATAGCTACCCATACTAAGGCACTATTTTGTAGTTCCATGTTATTATTTATGAACATTATGTAATATTGATGCATTTGGTTAGACACGTGAAACTACTTAGGTTTGATTTTGATGATGAAAATGTTTGATGTATGACCTAATGTATGACGTAATTAGTGATGATTTATCTAGTGCATGACTTATCAGAGCTATGGTTGCTTCATGTATGGCTTAAGTGGATATGATTTATCTAATAAGTTTTGTAATGAAATTATGATTTGCTTCCAATATGAACTACAAAATTGATACGTGGATACTAGACTTAATAATGTGATGATTATACGTCTTATTGTTATATAAATGCATGAATGAGAGCTAACCTGCAGGGGGAAAGAACTATATTATAGCTTAGATCTACTCTTCCACTGAGGGAAGGTCAAGACATCCTATGGGGAAGGTATAAAGTACATTATTCTACTAAATTTGGTATCTACTTGATATGCACTCTTATGACACGAGTAAAATTCAAATGACAGGTGGCAAGACAACCTGACTGGATTATTCAATGACAAGTCCAACCAGCTCTATAGTGTGGTCCGTGTTAGGGTGTTGACCATAGTTGTAAGGAGGGGTGGAGGCATTTCTCACCGTGTATCCTCTGAAACCTGGAATCGTGGGAGGGCACTGGTGGACACGATCCCCTAGACGTGTGATCATGATTGACAGTTGCCTGCTGGGGAAGTTAGGTTGATGTATTCGATGCTTCCACCATGTTAGTTTTATCATTGGTTAGTATGGCCATTGCCACTGATAAAGCAGTAGAGGATGGATAGGGTGGGAATGGAAGTAGGTTAGGGTGGATAGGAGGATATAGATCAGTTGAAGACTCTTGATGGGAAGTAATGTCATTGTCTGACTTATCAAATTATACTGCTATAACTCTCTCTAGTTTACTATGCTTTCAAACTCGTATCTTTTCATTCTAACTTCTGGATGAAGTTTTCTAAAGGAGGTGTGTATGTAATGCCCCACTTAAATATTATCCTGCAAAGTTTATTAATGTTTACATTATCTGAAAATATTGAGAAATATTTGTCTAATATAAAATTCATGATTTCTATTATTCAAATTCCCAACTTACCTTCTCAAATTGAATCTTAGATAAGATATGGTATCCTTCCATTATTTCAAATAATATATATATATATATATATATATATATATATATATATATATATATATATATATTCATCTCACATTCCCCAATGTACCCTCACATTTACTAGGGAGGAGACATGGTCCTCTCGATTTAATTACATCTCACATTCCCCAATATACCCTCACATTTTCTTGGGAGAAGACATAGTCATATCCATTTAATTATCAATATATATATATATATATATATATATATATATATATATATATATATATATATATATATCACACATTTCCAAATGTACTTTCAGATTTAATTGGGAGAAGACATGGTCCTCTCCCATTAATTTCCCAATTTTATATTCATGTCACATTTCCAAACGTACTCCCGACTTTACTTTGGAGAAGAGAAGTAAACTGTAAGGATGGATGAGAAGTTAATGACATTAATGAGAGGTGGTTGAGATGGAGAAGAGAGGGAGGGTATAAAAAGGGAAGGGGGAAGGGAGAAAATGGGAGGTGGAGTTTTGCTTATGATTTTGGGGGTTGGTGGTGATTTTAGGATTTGTTATGATTTTTGGAGACCTTAGGAACCTGTGGAGGTTTCTTGGGTTGTTGAGAAGAAGGAAATATTGTTTATCTTGGTCTAGATCATTCATCTTGGACACACACACACTACATCTGGTTGGACTTGGGCTTGGAGGGCTAGGGAACCTGTGGAGGTTTCCTGGGCTAGGAATTATTTCCTAGTTCGCTAGGAGGTAAATCTAGTTGGGTTAGTCAAGAGAAGCATTTAGCAGGAGTAGCAGCTCAAAGGCATCTCCACCGGCCACCGGTACAGGTATTCCTCTATAGACTACTCATGTAAATTTATTAAAATGAAATTTTCACTATAAGTTATAAGGATTGGAATGTAAATGGTAAAATTTTCATTGCTTAAAAGTCCTGTAAGAAAATAAATTATTGCCTCTTATTGCATTTAAATTCTAAAGAAATAGCTCTATTAACAAACCCTAGGATAGGGATCTTACATTGAGGTTTCAGAATTAATCCCTTGGGTTTATTATATCAATCCCTTAGGTTTATCAAACTAATGGTTCATATTCCTAGGGTATAATATTATTCAAAATGTTTATAATATTAATCCTAGGGTTTAATGTAAATCCCTTGGGTTTCTAATCATGGTCAACAATGCACAAGAATGGTAAGGCATGGTGAACCATGTTTATTTCAGAGTCTATAGTATTTATCTTAGAGTTTATATATACTTAAGGTTTATAGTATTAATCTGTTCGGTTTATCCCTTGGGTTAATATTACTCCATTGGGTTTTAAGTATTAATCCAGTGGGTTTATTATTCCCTTGGGTTTATAATATTAAACTCTTTGTTTTATTAATCTAAGAGTTCATTTTCCTATGGTTAATATAATTCCCGTGGGCTTATATTACCTTGGGGTTTTATAATTAATCCCTTTGGTTTATAATATCAAACGCTTGGGTTTCTCAATCTAAGGGTTCATATCCCTTGGTTTATCAATCCCTTGCTCGAATGTCACATTGTGACAACCATGGTCATCCACGGTTAATCGTGGTCCGACATGACATTGTGACAAATGTTCTCTCAATATGAAAATCAACCATGGCCAACCATTGTCCAACGTATATTAAACCCTATGAATATAAACCCTTAGATTGATAAAACCAAGGGAGTGATACTATAAACCTAAGGGATTAATTTTAAAACGCCAGTGTATTATAAACCTAACGGCATAATATTAAATTGATTTAAAATGGGAGAACGACACTCCCCGATAATAACCGATCATCCTCTAACACTTTGCAAGTTAACAAAATGGGTCTTTAAATTTAAAATAGGTCCCACAATGTCTTCAAGATGGTGAGTTAAGTTTTCACATGAACTTAAAAGAAAAGTAAATTGACATGCAACTCAATATGATAAACATGAAAAAAAGAATCCAACATTAGATAACGAAGTTCACCCCTCCTAGGCTATCTCTCTGGGCCTTGCTCAGATGGTTAGGCTTTCTATATTGATTTCAGTAGTAAATGAGTACATCACAAATTGTTGACACAAGAGTGGCTTGTTTATCCTACAAATATTTTTCACTCAAAATATAACTCCCTATAATAAGTCATGACTATCAACAAAAAAAGAACACTCTCGCAATGTGTCCATGTACTGCACCTGAAATCATAACACAAAAACATAAAACGACTCCACAATGAAGTGTTCAAAAGATTTTATCTCATGAGCACATTGAGAAAAGACTAAAAATAATTGATATGTTGAAGTAACAACTAGTGCAGATGAAACTAGAAGGTTGGAAAACCTCTAAAACCTCTAAATGGCTTCAACTTGCTACAAAACTCTAACTGTCTCTTGAACTAAAGGATTTGTCTCTACAAAAATTCCATCATAGAATGCTCAAATTAGAAAACTAATGATGTCATTGAGTGAATGACACTCAAAATCCCTTATCTATTCGCTTCTTGAGATCAAAAAGTTAACACCTAAGAAAAATATGCTTCTCCAAGCCAAGCTCTATTATATGTCATACAAATTGGAAAAATTTGTTAACCATGTGACAATTTCTCTAATTACACAATCCACCAAGTGATAATTTCACCTAGCGTCTGTGAGACACCTACCACAAAAGGTGCATTTTGTCGCCTGTTTAAATTTGTCAATAAACCCTTAAGCACCAAATTAGGGTCTGGGGCTAACCGCCTGTCCCTGCTGACGATGTTCCTTCTCCATCAGGATAAAGTCACATGTGGTGCGATATGGTTGGGCACCAAGGCCAACTATCTGCCCCCACCAACTTTGGCCCTCAACTGTCCGTCATTGGTCATGTTTTTTACCAAGAACCGAGGGCTATGGCTTATCCACCTGGCTCCTTTGCCTAACCTTTTGCCCGTGGTTGTATGAGTGAGTGCATATGACCAGGGCTGTGGCCTAGTCCCCACCCTCTGCGCCAAATCTCTTTTGCTCAGTCATGTGGGTGCCGATAGGTCTGGGGTCCAGGGCCAAATGCCTAACCCTACTCCCTTATGCCATGGAAATGTGGTTGTCATCATGACCAAGGCTAGGGATCACCACCCAACCCCTCCTCCCAAAGACCAAAAACGTATGAATTCGAATATAACACATGCCCTGTATAGATTAAGAACCAAAGTCATGGCTTGGTGGTAAAGGGCGATGTTCTTGTATAGGAAGTCTAGGGGTCAAAACCCATCAAGGCCCGTGGTCCTAATATAATTGTTTTTCCCGACCATAGAGGTCCATGTGGCACCCTCTGATTAGGCCACATGGAAACCTCTTTTTCGACCACCTCAACACTAGAACACTAATAAAAAAATGCCACTTGTAACTTGTATGGTGATGCCACATGTCAAAACTAGATTGATACAATGTCATATGTACCCTGCACATTGAGCTGATGATGTTAGATGTATGGAATACCTAGTCAACGACCTAATAAACCTTGTTGATGACTTTTTAATTATTGGTCAAAACCTTTAGAATACCAAAAATGCTTCATACGACATCAAATTGAGGCGATTCAAGTGTCTTTGGAATTAGGATGAAAAGCGTCATTTTTTAGCCTAGTTTTCATCTCTGGATCATACATCCCCACTAGGAACTTTTGGACCTCTAAATTTCTATATTCGATCAACAAATAAGTGAGGAAAAAACTCATTTATTTTCCAAAACTTAATACTTCTTGTTATGTTTGAATTGGTGCCATTGAGCTCCAATCAAGATACTCAGCCTTGCTTGTACGTGAATTCCTTATCTTACTGATAAGAATTGTTGCTTTCTACAATTCTTCTAAACATGCAGGAACAACACATTCGAAGGATGGAACCTGAGCATTCTCTCCAAATGCATCCTTCTTTGGCTCAAACAAACTTCACCTTGAACTCTCTTTTTTTGAACCCAAACTTGATTTCCAACCTAGAAATCATAAGCAACTCAATGCTTTCCATCCATTGTTTTGTACTTTTCTTGTTATCCTCGAGCTGCACTTGTACTCTTAGATTCACTTTCTGCATTTTTTTAATGAAATGCTTAACATTTTCCACATTATTATGGTCATCTTATGCACAATCTTGACCAAAGATCAAATTCACAAATAAGCTTCACATTGAAATACTTGTATAGGTGAGTGCTTGACACAACTATAGACATAATGGATGACATGTAAATGCTCATCTCGAAAGTCCCAAACAAATGGACTCATCACCAAGACAAAATAACATAATAGGCTAAAAAAAACTCACTTGTTGTAGATAAGTGATTGTACATGACTTCACTTTACAAATTACCCAAATGGGAGTATACAATAAGTAATTACAATTTTATAAACCAAGAAAAAATTACAAAATAATGTACCCATTCTTTTTCTAACTATGCTTATGGGTTCTTTTTTTGCACCTTCTTCTCTTCGAATGATGCTTTAGAAACTACATCAGTTTTCACTTTTGTACATGTGGGTTTCCTTGCATTGGATCACATGACTTCTTTGTCCTTCTTGGGATGAAGTTCTGGATGGAGTTTCCAACACTTTTGAATCTGGTGCCCATTCATGCTACAATGGGTACAAAAATTCTTACACTTACCCATTGACAAGGAAGCTTTCATAACTCTGAGAGATTCCTCATGCCTTGTCACAAGGATTTGTTCCATTCTTTTGACCATTGCCTTACATTGGTCACAATGAGCCACATAATAGTAAGCTACATCAAAAAATGTGTAAGTAAATATTTTCCATAAATAATGAAAATTTCCAACATTTATAGAATCCCCATGACACTTATACCTATCATTTGGGTTGTGAATTTGACAATAATATTTGGACTTCACATGTCCCTTAGAACTTTCATCTCTCTTTAGAGATAATTTTCCATTATTACTACCATCATGGTGTGACATATCATCACTTTATGATTTATTCACCTCAACAATTTTAGAGCACCCTCCAATTTCTCCATGGCCATAACCCAATCCTTCATATCGTGGGTGTTCCTTAATCTCGATAGGATTACTGAAACCTTGATCATTGACTCGAAGGCCTCTTCCATCATAACCCATTTGAGTTAAGAGCTTCATACCAATAACCTTGGTATGGTTTTCAAGGCTGCAAAATATGTGTTATCAACCTTAGCTAAAGGAGTATAACTAGAAAAACTAATTACATCCTTTAGCCTATCACCCATATTTTCTATTTTAGATGTTAATGAAGAAGTGGATGATGGCTCTATCCAGCCACTTTTACCAACTGGAACATAGGGAGAATATTTCACATGCTGAAAAATGTTGCAAGGATTATTCTCAACATAGGGTCTATATCGTGTGTACGAACCATGGCCAGAAATTGAATTCATCTTGGAGGGATTATTTGCTTCTTCCAAGATGGAACTCTCACTAGTTTGTTCCTCCACTACATGTTGCAATAGTAGCTGCATTTTCCTTTTCTCATCCTCTACAATTTCAAGCAATCTCCTTAGTTGGACATTCTTCATTCGATGAGATATCGTAATCTCCTCCAACTCTTGGAGTCTTTCAATCTTCAGTTTCTTTCCCATACATGAAACTTAGTCAGAACTAGCTCTAATACCACCTAATCTGAAATTTGAAGAACAAAACTCCTCGATAAAAACGGATCATCCTTCGACACTTTGAAAGTTAACAAAATGGGTCTTTAAAGGTAAAATATGTTTCACAACCTCTTCAAGGTCGCGAGTTAAGTTTTCAAATTAACTTAAAAGGAAACAAATTCACATGTAACTCAAGATGATAAACATGAAGAGAAGAAACCAACATTTGATAACAGATCTCACCCCTCTTGGGTTATGTCTTTTGGCCCTGCTCCAATGGCTAGGCTTGCTATATTGATTTATTGATGCTAGAGTGGCTTGTTCCTCCTACAAATAAACATTCTACTACAAAGAATTCTCACTCAAAAAATATGGCTCGCTATTGTAAGTCATGATTTCCAATAGAAAAAGGACATCGTTAGGTCTGTATAATACTAGTGATTCCTCCATTACTACTGTTATTGTAGCCCTTATTGTTATCGTTCTACCCTTATTGTCCCCATATTTTTATTATTCTGCACCATAGAAGCCCACTATTATTATTGTTGTGCCCTTATATTATTATTGTTATGTCTCCTTTGATTATATTGTGACTCCTTAAACTCCTATATATAGAAATAAGGTTTTTTCATTTGTATCATCCAATAATTGTTCATTTGGGTAATGTAAAGGAGGTCCCCCCTCGAGGAGGCTAATTTTGAAGTCGTTGATCTATATTTTCCTCTATTTTGTGAGTTGGTTACATAACATTTGGTATCAAAGGCTTTGGGTTTTAAGGTTTTACTTCTCCAAACTGGCCATCATGGAATTTTTGCTATAACGTTTTTTCTATGACTTTTTAGAAGCAAAAACTAAAACCCATTTGAGCAAAAATATCGATGAACCTTGGGTCCGAAATTTAGATCTATTATCGCTATATTTTTAGAGATAGGATCCAAGGAAGTTAGGTTTTTCGTAGGCTCCCGAATTGTATCTGAAACAGGTGATGTAGGAAAGATTGTCATAACTTTCACATCCTCAGGTTGAAACCATGACACGTGGCACTTTGTACAAGTTCCCTCTACCAAACCAGATTATAATCAGGTCACCGTGGGAGACTTGGGATAAATCTCCCTTGGATAATCCAATGTTGATTAGACTTGCAGGGTTGGAAAGAGGACTCAGAGGACTACTACAAGAATCAATTTCAGACATTGGACATCCGAAATTACATAGATACAACATAGTCAATATCGAGATCCTACAAAGTGAAAAAAGGTGTGTAGTTTTTTTTTAAATTTTCATTAGTTTGGTTTGAAAAATTAGTTTGAAGGAATTAAAAGGAAATCATTATCATTAATTGATACCTCGAGGAAAGAAAATGGAAGCACCTAGTAAAACCTGAACTATATAGCATGACTCATGAAGAAGAGGAAGAAATGCAACATGATATATCAAAATTACAAGATCAAGTGCAACAAAATTCACTCTCACAAAAAGTAACAAAAGCTAAGATGGATGGTTTAAAGAAACATGTGGAAGCTCGTATGAATGACGTGGAAGCTAAGACTGATGGTATAAAAGAAAAACTTAAAGGAAACATGGCAGATTTGAAGATAGATTTGACAAAGGTGCTACAAGAAATGCTTACTAATGGCAAAAGGGTAGTAAAGGAAACTCATGATGAGAACAAAAGAAATTTTAATCATGATTTCATAGACTCTAACATTAGATTGAAGACCCACCATGTTCCAAAGATTGATATGAGGAAGTTTGATGTCAAGGATCCCGTAACGTGGACACTATAGATGGAGGAATGTTTTGATCTCTATAATGTACAAAACACACAAACGGTACACATTGCAACTTTATATTTGGAAACGAATCAGTTTGTATGGTATAGATGGATTTTCTCTCGTAAAAAAATTGTCACTTGGGAAATGTCTATGGAATAAATGATAGAACATTATGAAGATACAAAAACGAACACCTTTTCTAGCCAATTGATAAATCTCAAACAAAAGGATTCAATGATGGAGCATATTGAGGACTTCCAAAAATTGAATATAAGGGTAAAAGATATTCCAGAGGAGTATATGATTGATGTGTTCATAGGGACATTAAAGGATAACATCCAACATGAGGTTCACCTTTCGAAACCTAATTCATTGGACAAGGAATTCAGGTTGGCAGGAAAAATGGAAAGAAAAATTATGGCAACAAGGAAGCCTACCACTCACAACTATAAAGATGGAAGTGTTTTTCCCTCTAGCCTTCCACAATCTACAAGGTTGACAACACAAAAATTTGAAGAAAGAAAAGAAAAAGGGATTTTTTACTATTCTGATAGGAAATACACTAAAGGTCATAAGTGTGCTAAGAACAAATTATTTTACATAGATTGTGAAGAGGAGGAAGAAAATGAAGAAATGTCAAGAGAAGAGGATATACACTAGGAACAAACCCTAGAGAAAGAAGAAACGAATCTGGCCATATCTTGTAATGCATTGGCCAGAATTACCATTCCTAATACTATCAAGATAGAAGGACATATCAAGAATAAAAAGGTAATAGTGTTGATTGACTCATGCAATACCCATAATTTTATTCATTATAAGATAGTCAAGGGATTGAATTGCTTCCTATATCCAGCACCAGAGTGTCAAGTGACAATCGCAATTGGAGGAACCATAAATTACTCTGGAAAGTGCCATAATATCAAGCTATCCATGGGAGAATATGTATTGAATAGCCCAATGCTTTCCATTCCAATGGGTGGTCTTCATGTTGTACTACGAGTCCAATGGCTACAATCCTTCGGTACAATAGCTTTTAATTTTCAAGAAATTTTTATGAATTTTTTTCAAAATGAAAGGAAGTTGAATTAAGGAGCATCACAGGGAAACTAAAAAGATAATGATCTCTACCATAATGCAAAAACATCTAAAGAAATAACAATGAGGCGTAATTTCACAATTATGTTCACTAGAGGTTACCACATCAAAATCATCTATTTCCTCAGATCTCCAAAAAGTATTGGACAATAATTTGGAGGTATTTGAGACTCGTAAAGGCCTCCTACCTATTACTGATCATGATCAATCTATTCATTTGATTTTTGGAAGTGTTCCTCCAAACATAAGGCCTTACAGATATCTCTATGCCCAAAAGAGTGAAACTGAACGCATGGTTGTAGAAATGCTAGAGGATGGTATAATTCAACCTAGCCAAACTTCTTTCTCTCCTCTAGTAGTATTAGTGCACAAAAAGGATGGATCATGGCACATGTTTCCAGATTATAGGGAGCTCAATAAGCTCACTATTAAAGATAAATTCCCATTCCTTTCATTGATGAATTATTGTATGAATTGCATGGATCAATTTACTTCACCAAGTTAGATCTTCGTTCAGGATATCATCAAATCAAAATCAAGACTGAAGACATTCTGAAAACAATATTTAGAACCTATGAGGATCATTATGAATTTTTGGTCAGGCCTTTTGGCCTTATTAATGCACCTTCTACATTTCAAGTTTTGATGAATTCCATTTTCAAACCCTTCCTTAGAAAATTTGTGTTAGTATTTTTTTATGATATACTAATCTACAATGAGTCTTCGAAAGATCATGTTCAACATGTTGAGAAGGTGCTCAAACTATTGGAGGAGAAACAATTATATAAAAAAAGCTCCAAATGTTTCTTTAGAGTACAAGAGGTGGAATATCTGGGTCATATTGTATCTCATGAATGTGTCAAGGTAGACACTAGCAAAATTAAAGTCATTAAGGAAGGAAAATCCCCACATCCATAAAGAATTTGTGAGGATTTCCTAGGTTGAGAGGGTATTATCGCAAGTTTGTTAAGAATTATGGGAGAATAGTAAAACCTCTAACAACATTATTGAAGAAAGATGCATTTTCATGGAATCCAAAAGTAACAAAGTCCTTTGAAAATCTTAAAGAGGCAATGTGCTAAGAAGTGGTCTTAGGTACGCCGAACTTCACAAAGACCTTTATTGTAGAATTTGATGCCTCAGGAAATGGAATTGGTGAAATTTTAAGGCAAGAAGAAAGACCCATTTCTCTCGAAAGTTGCCCAATCAAAGGAAAGTATTTACACAAAGCTATTTATGAGAAGGAAATGTTGGCAATACTACATGCACTTAATAAATAGAGACCCTACCTAATGGGAAGATGCTTCAAGCTATAAACGGATCACGATAGTATTAAACACTTTTTAGCACAAATATTATCTTCAGAAGAGCAGCAAAAATGGGTCACAAAGATGTTAGGTTATGACTTTGAAATCATCTACAAAAAAGGGAAGAAAAATGTTGGGGTAGATGCACTCTCAAGAAAGGATGAGGATGTGGAAGCATTACTTTGTGCCATTTCTATTATCCAACCAGATTGGATAAGAATGAATGGAAGAATGACGAAGAGGTGTGGGCACTCATTCAAAAGTTACAACAAGATCTAGTACATATGATACATTTATCTGGAAAAATGATTCGTTATGGTACAAAGATCTCTTATACCTATGTAAGAATTCCCAACTCAAACAAAACATTGTTATGGAATTGCACACCCCTCCATTAGGAGAGCGCTCAAGACTTTTAAAATCTTACAACAAGGTTAAGAAGGATTTTTTTTGGGATGACCTTAAATTGAATTTTCAAAAGTTTGTGGCGGAATATTTGTTTTTCCAAAAAACTAAAGTTTAAACAATCAATACCCAGGTGTATTACAACATTTATCCATTCCAAGCCAATGCTAGGAGGAGGTATCAGTGAATTTTATCACATGTTTACCCAAGTCTGAAGGAAAGAGTGTCATCATGGTGGTAGTTGATGGACTTACCAACTATGCACACTTTTGTGCATTATCTCATCCATTTAAAGCCAATAGAGTTTCTACTGCATTTATGGAAACAATTCAAAAGCTACATGGAAACGCAAAGATTATTGTAAGTGACAGATATACCATTTTCACTGTAAATTTTTGGATATAATTATTTTCTTGTCTGTGTACTCAGTTAGCTCATAGCTCATCTTATCATCCTCAATCTGATGGGGAAACTAAGATAGTAAACAAATGTTTGGAAGGATATCTTCGTTTCTTTGTATCTGATAAACATACACAATGGGTCAAATTGTTTTCTCTGGCTGAATGGTGGTATAACACTTCCTTCCATATTGTAGCAAAAATGACCCCATTTATGGAACTTTATGTGTATCATCCTCTGTCCATCACATCATATTTAAGAGAAAATTATAAGGTTCAATCAATGGAAGATAACATTGAACATCAAAAACAAGTTCTCCAACTCTTAAAGAATAACCTCACTTTGGCCTAGAATAGAATGAAACAACAAGTAGATCAACATCGCAATGAAAAGAGTTTTGATGTAGGTGACAGGGTATTCCTATGGCTACAACCATATAAACAAATGTCCCTCAAGTAAGACAAGAGGAATACTAAATTATCACCAAAGTATTATGGTTCGTATAAGGTGTTGCAAAATATTGGTACTATGGCATACAAATTGGAGCTTCCTGCAACTTCCCGAGTGCACCCAGTTTTGCATGTTTCATGCTTAAGGAAGGTTATAGGTCACAAGATCCCAGTTCAAAAAATATTTCCAGAAATTAAAAAGGAAGGAAAAATCATATTGGAACTTGAAGCAGACATAGAAACAAGAACTCGACGGCTACGAAATTGATCAATTTCAGAGTATCTCATCAAGTGGAAGAATTTACCCACTAAATATTCCACATGGGAGGATGATAATTATATATAGAAGCATCAAGAACTACTCAAGCATTGAGGACAACAATTTTTTGAAGCAGAGGGGCATGCTAAGTCCCTATAATACTGGTGATTCCCCCATTACTATTGTCCTTGTATCCCTTATTGTTACTGTTGTGCCCCTATTGTCCTTATATTGTTATTATTTTGCCCCATAGAAGCCCATTATTATTATTGTTGTGACCTTATATTATTATTTTTATGTTGGCTTGGATTATATTATGACCCCTTAGAATAATATATATATACAGAAAGAAGGTTTTTTCATTTGTATCATCCAAGAATTGTTCATTTGTGTAATGTAAAGGGGGTTTCCCCCTCGAACATGATGATTTTGAAGTCATTGATCTATATTTTCCTTTATTTTATGAGCTGGTTACATAACATAAACTCTCACAACAGGTCCTTGTACTCCACCTGAAATCCAAGCACAGAATCATAAAACTCCTCCGCATCTGAAGTGTTAAATAGATATTCTCTCATGAACACATTGATAAAATACGCAAAATAGTTGCTTTGTTGTAGTAACAACTATTGCAAATTAAACTAGAAGGATAGAAAACCTCTAAATAGGATCTCTCCATGCTAAAAAATGCCTTGAACTTGTTGCAAAGCATCTAAATGTCTTTGGCACTATAGGACTTGACTCTGGAAAAATTCCGTCATACATTGCTCAAATCATAAAACTAAGGATGCCATTGAGTCTAAGACACTCAAAAACTCCTATCTAGGCTATTCTTGAACTCAAAAAGGTTAAAAATTGATCAATATATGCTTCTCCAAGCCAAGATCTACTATATATCCTACAATTTTGCAAAACATACTAATTGCATGATGATTTCTCCCTTTACACAATCCTTCGAGTGTCAATTTTTCCTGGTGTCGGAAATATTTCTTCCATAAAAGCTGCAATTTGTCACATTTTTAAGTTCACCACCTTAAGCACCAAATTAGGATCACGTGGCATGCATGTGGGCAAGGGTAGGGGCTAACTACCTGCCTCCGTTGGCCAAACTCCTTCTCCATTAGGGTAAGGTCAGATATCGTACAAAATGGCCAAGGGTTGGGGTCAATTATCCACTGCTACCGACTTTGGCTCCCAAATATCCACTGGTTGTCACATTTGTTACCAATAATTGGGGACCAGGGCTTATTCTCCCAACTCCTTTGCTTAACCTCCCACCTGCAGTTGTATTGTTGAGCGCATATGACCATGGATGGGGCCTAGTCCCAACCCTCTCAGCCAAGGCTTGTCTACTTGGCCGTATCGGTGCTGATAGGTCTGGGGCCTAGGTAAAAGTGCACCATCCAAGTCCATTTTAGTGTGGGCGTGTGAGTGTCATCGTGATCAGGCGCCATTGCTCACCACCCACCCTCCTCCCAAACGTCGAAAGCATATGACTTCAACTATAACCCATGAGTTTTATAGGTTAAGAACCAAATTCGTGGCTTGATGGTAGAGTGTTATGTTTCTATGTATAAGGTCAAGGGGTTGAATCCCACCGAGGCCCTTAGGTGCATTAAAAACAAAAATTCCAACCATAGAGGGCCATGTGGCACCCTCCAATTAGGCCACATGGAAGCCTCTTATTCGGAAACATCAAAACCAAACCAACAATAAAAACCCGCCACATGCAACCTATATGGTGATGCCACATGTCCAAATTAGATTGGTCTAATGTCACCTGTATCTGGCATAGTTAGTGGATGATGCCAATTGCACGAACTACCTAGTCAACTATCAAGTCAACCCTATTGTGGAGTTTTTAGTTATTGGTTAAAAACTTTAGAATGTTATCACTTCTTCATATGACGTCAAATTGAGGGTATTCAAGCATCGTTCAAATTAGCATGACGAACACTACAACTTGACGCCAATTTCAGGGAATTCTGAGAACCTTCATTTTTTAGCCTATTTTTTATCCTCAGATCATAAACCCAAGGGATTAATATTATAAACCCAAGGTATACAAACCTTAATATAAATATTATAAGCCCAAGGGAATAATAAACCCAATGGATTAATACTAAAAACTGAAGGGATTACAAACAAAAGGGATAAAAGCTATAAACCTAAGGTATGTAAACCCTACGATAAATATTATAATCCCTAAAATAAACATTGTTGACCATGGTTAACTACGGTTGAATTTCATATTGACAAAATATTTTTCACAATGCGACCATGGTAGAAAAACCAATAAACCCAAAGGAATAATATTAAACCCATGGGATTACTATTATAAACCCAAGGTATATAAACCCTAATATAAATATTATAAACCTAAGGGATAAGAATTATAAAACCAAGGTATATAAACACTAAGGTAAATATTTTAAACCCTAAAATAGACATTGTTTGCCATGGTTTACAATGGTTTATTTTCATATTTACAAAACGTTTGTCACAACGTGATCATGGTTGATTTCATATTGAGACAATATTTGTCACAATGCGACGTTGGAACATTCTTAACCACGAATGACCATGGTTGTCATAATGTGTCATTGGACCAAGAGATAATCTGTTAGGCCCCTATACTACTAGTGTAACCCCTTATTGTTATTAGTATAACCCACTTATTATATTGATGTACCCATGTAGTGCCCATATTGTTACTATTATGCCACATAGAAGCCCACCATTGTTATTGTTGTGCCCTACAATATTATTGTTATGTAGGCTTTGATTGTATTGGGACCACTTAGACTCCTATATATAGAAAGGAGGTATTTTCATTTGTATCATCCAAGAATTGTTCATTTATGTAATGTAAAGGAGGTTGCCCCCTCGAAGAGGCTGAATTCTAAGGCGTGGATCTCTCTTTTCTATCTTTTTGTGAGCTGGTTTCATAACATTTGGTATCAGAGCTTTGGATTCTAGGGTTTCGCTGCTCCAAACAGGTCATCGTGGCATTTTCGCTATAACTTTTTTTCTGTGACGTTTCAGAAGTTGAAACAAAAACCCATTTGAGAAGACATCGCGCTGAACCTTGGGTCCGAATTTCAGAGCTTTTCGCATGATATTTTCGGAGATATGATTTCCGGAATTTGGTCTTTTTGATGACTCCTGAATTACACTCAAAACAGGTGACCTGGGGAAAATCGTCATAACTTTCTTTCTGAGCATTGGATTGAAGTTTTGTAAGAAGGTACAGAAAGAGGACGGACTGTAGTTTCTTGTGGGTGTTTTTCAGATCCAAATATCGAAACAGTGACTCGTGGCACGTCGTACAAGTTCGCTCTACTGAACCAGTCTAAAAGCAAGTCACCGTGGGAGATTTCACATAACTCTTCCTTGGAGAATCCAATTTGGCTCGGACTTGTGGCATTGGAAAGAGGACGCAGAAGGCTACTACAGGTAGCAATTTTAGAATTGGATGATCCAAAATTACAAAGATACATCAGATTCAATATCAGGCTTCTATAAAGTGAAAAAAGGTGTGTAGTTTTTATTTTTATTTTTGTGTAAGCTTGGTTTAACGAAATTCAAAGGGCATAGTAAAGCATTATTATCGGTAACTGATGCCCCGAGGAAAGAAAATGCAAACACCTAGTAAGGAACCTGAAAGCTCTAGCATGACTCATGAAGAAGAGGAAGTAATGCTACATGATATATCAAAATTACAAGAACAAGTGCAACAAATGTCACGCTCACAAAAGCTAACAGAAGCTAAGATAAGTGGCGTGGAATCTAAGGTAAATGGTGTGGAATCTAAGATAAAGGGCATGGAAGCTAAGATGGAGGATTCGATGGCAAATTTGAAGATAGATTTGAATACAAACATGGAAGAATTGAAGAAGTTGCTACAAGAAAGGGTCACTAATGGTGAAAAGGTAGTAAAGGAAACTCATGATGAGAACAAAAGAAATGTTAATCATGATTCCATAGACTCTAATGTTGGATCAAAGACTCACCATGTTCCAAAAATCGATATGAGGAAGTTTGATGGCAAGGATCCCGCCACATGGATATTACAGATGGAGCAATTCTTCGATCTCAATAATGTGCAAAACACACAAAAGGTACGTATGGCAACTTTATATTTGGAACCAAATCAGTTTGTATGGTATCAATGGCTTTGTTCTCGTAAACCATTTATCACTTGGGCCATTTTTATGGAAGAATTAATAGCACATTATGAGGATACAAAAAGCAACACTTTTTTTAGCCAATTGATAAGTCTCAAACAAAAGGGTTCAATAATGGAGCACATTGAGGAGTTCCAAAAATTGAACATAAGGGTAAAAGATATTCCAGAAGATCATGGGATTGATGTGTTCATAGGGTCTTTAAAGGATAATATCCAACATGATGTGCGCCTTTGGGAACCTGATTCATTAGAGAAGGCATTCAGGTTAGCAAGAAAAATGGAAAGCAAAATTATGGCAACTAGGAAGCATACCATTCACAACTATAAAGAAGGAAGTGTTGTTGCCCATAGTCTTCCACAACCTACAAGGTTGACACCACAACAATTGGAAGAAAAAGGAGCAAAAGGGCTTTGTTACAATTGTGATAGCAAATACACAAAAGGTCATAAATGTGCTGAGAAGAAATTATTCTACATAGATTGTGAAGAGGAAGAAGAAAAGGAGCAAGAAAGGTCAAAAGAAGAGGATATATTCCAGGAACAAAGCCTAGATGAAGAACAAATAAATCCAACCATATCTTGTAATGCATTGGCGGGAATTACCACTCCTCAAACCATCAAGATAGAAGGACAAATCAAGAAGAAAAAGGTAATAGTGTTGATTGATTCAGGAAGCACCCACAATTTTATTCATTGTAGGGTAGCAAAAGAATTGAATTGCTTCCTATATCCAGCTCCAGAGTGTCAAGTGATGATTGCAAATGGAGGAACAATAAATTGTTCTGGAAAGTGCCATAATATCAAGCTATCCATGGGAGAATATGTATTGACTAGCCCAATGCTTTCCATTCCAATGGGAGGTGCTGATGTTGTACTAGGAGTCGAATGGCTACAATCCTTGGGTACAATAGCTTTTAATTTTCAAGAACTTTTCATGAAATTTTCTGTGGAAGGAAAGGAAGTTGAACTGGGGGGTATTGCAGGGAAACCAGGAAAGATAATCAGCTCTAATGGAATGACAAAGCTTCTAAAAAAGGAGCAAAGAGGTGTAATTGCACAATTATGTTCACTAGATGTTTCCACATTGGAATCATCTATTTCTCCAGATCTCCAAAAAGTCCTGGACAATCATTCCAAGGTATTTGATACTCCCAAAGGTCTCCCACCTATGCGTGATCATGATCATGCTATTCATCTGATTCCAGGAAGGGTTCCTCCAAACATCAGGCCGTACAGATATCCATATATCCAAAAAAGTGAAATTGAACGTATGGTTGCAGAAATGTTAGAGGCTGGTATAATTCAACCGAGTCAAAGTTCTTTCTCAGCTCCAGTAGTATTGGTGCACAAGAAGGATGGATCATGGTGCATGTGTCCAGATTATAGGGAGCTCAACAAGCTCACTATTAAAGATAAGTTCCCCATTCCTGTTATTGATGAATTACTGGATGAATTGCATGGATCAATTTACTTCACCAAGTTGGATCTTCGTTCGGGATATCATCAAATTAGAATGAAGGTCGAAGACATTCCGAAAACAGCATTTAGAACTCATGAGGGTCATTATGAATTTCTGGTCATGCCTTTTGGCCTTACCAATGCACCTTCAACATTTCAAGGTTTGATGAATTCAATTTTCAAACCATTCCTTAGAAAATTTGTGTTAGTATTTTTTGATGATATACTAATCTACAACAAGTCTTGGAAGGATCATGTTGAACATGTTGACAGGGTGTTACAACTATTGGAGGAGAAACAGTTATATGCAAAAAGATCCAAATGTTTCTTTGGAGTCCAGGAGGTGGAATATTTGGGTCATATTGTATCTCATGAAGGAGTTAAGGTAGACCCTAGCAAAATTAAAGCCATTAAGGAATGGAAAATCCCCACATCCATAAAGCATCTGTGAGGATTTCTTGGGTTGACAGGGTATTATCGCAAGTTTGTTAAGAATTATGGGAGAATAGCTGCACCTCTAACAACATTATTGAAGAAAGATTCATTTTCATGGAATTCGGAAGCAACAAAGGCCTTTGAACATCTTAAAGAGGCAATGTGCCAAGCACCGGTCTTAGCTACGTCGGACTTCACAAAAACCTTTATTGTGGAATGTGATGCTTCAGGAAATGGAATTGGTGCTGTTCTAATGCAAGATGAAAGACCCATTGCTTTTGAAAGTCGTCCAATCAAGGGAAAGTTTTTAAGAAAAGCTATTTATGAGAAGGAAATGTTGGCAATACTACACGCACTTAAAAAATGGCGACCTTACCGAATGGGAAGACGCTTCAAGGATGAGGATGTGGAAGCATTGTTTTGTGCTATTTATATTATCCAACCAAATTGGATAAACGAAGCAACAGATGAATGGAAGAAGAACGAAGAAGTATGGCCACTTATTCAAAAGTTGCAAAAGATCCCAATTCAAGCAATATTGCCAGAAATTGAAGAGGAAGGAAAAATCATATTGGAACCTGGAGCAGTCACAGAAACAAGAACCTCACAGTACGAAATCGATCAATTTCAGAGTATCTCATCAAGTGGAAGAACTTACCCGCTGAATATTCCACATGGGAGAACAAGAATTTTATATAGAAGCATCAAGAACTACTCAAGCGTTGAGGACAACGCTTTTTGAAGGAGAGGGGCATGTTAGGCCCCTATACTACTAGTGTAACCCCTTATTGTTATTAGTATAACCCACTTATTATATTGATGTACCCATGTAGTGCCCATATTGTTACTATTATGCCACATAGAAGCCCACCATTGTTATTGTTGTGCCCTACAATATTATTGTTATGTAGGCTTTGATTGTATTGGGGCCACTTAGACTCCTATATATAGAAAGGAGGTATTTTCATTTGTATCATCCAAGAATTGTTCATTTATGTAATGTAAAGGAGGTTGCCCCCTCGAAGAG
Organism: Pinus tabuliformis; assembly: GCA_031772625.1. Classification (NCBI taxonomy): domain Eukaryota; kingdom Viridiplantae; phylum Streptophyta; class Pinopsida; order Pinales; family Pinaceae; genus Pinus; species Pinus tabuliformis. Next base: position 135,897,299 of record CM062806.1, read on the forward strand.
GCTGAATTCTAAGGCGTGGATCTATCTTTTCTATCTTTTTGTGAGCTGGTTTCATAACATAATCTTTATCACAATGGGGCCATGCTTATTGAACATGATTTACCATGGTTTACCATGGATGACCATGGTTGATGTTCATCCCTTGGGTTTATAATCCATGGGTTTTTAGTTTTTATCCCTTTGGTTTATGGTTCCCTTAGGTTTATAAAATTTATCTTAGGGTTTACATACCTTGGGTTTATAATACTAATTTCTTGGATTTAATATTATTCCCTTGGGTTTATAATATCAATCCCTTGGTCCTATCAATCTAAGCATTCATATTCCTAGGGTATAATATTATTCATAACACTTAGACAACTATGTAGAAAATCCTGTAGATTCACAAGCTCATGCAATGTACTAAAGAACAAGACGATAATTTACTTCTACTTTCAACTAGTGGGATCCAATAGATCGATGAAAACAATATGAACAAGAAGAATATAAATCAATGGCATATAACACAAGATGTATCTAGGGAAATCCACTTCTCAAAACCCTACTATTTGTATTGCGTATATCAGAAATATAAGTGAAGATACAAAGCTTGTTCTCTCTAGAAAAATTATGCACAAGTATGCTCAACTCTCTCAGCTCACAAGCTAGCTCTTGACCAGCACTTAGCCAATTCTTCAACTCTCCAAGCTCTTGATCTCTTGTGTAATTCCTAGGACAAATGGCCCGTATTTAGAGGGAATTCATTCTTCCAAAACTGCCCAATCCAAACATAAGATCAATCTCTAATGCATGAATGATATTTACACTTCAGTAAATAATACCATTAATAGTACATTGTCCCTACACGTTAGTCTCAAATGGGTCTTTCTATGAACTGACATGCATGAGTTTTTCATTAGGGAATCTTCAGTTAAATGGAGTGGCACTAGTGGATGCATTAGTGAGCCAACTGACTATTAGTCCTATTAGTTCCAAAAACAATTTAGAACAAATTTAACAGGACTTAAGTCAGTAAACTGGGTGATCCAATTTCCAGCTCAATTTAAACTCAAACCAGGCCCCTAAAACTTAGGGAGAACATATACATGACTACATAAAGACTTCCAACTTGAAATTCCTATTCTAATTAAGTTAATTAAACTTAATTAACTATTTACAATTTTCTATGAGAATAGAATTTGATTTTAATTCTTAGTTTAATTCAAGGACAAATTAAACTGGAATTTCTTGTTGCCATTTCTCAACACTCCCTCTCAATAAGAAAGGGATTATCAACTACCCCAATCCTGTCTCTGTGAAACTCGAATTTACATCTTGACAATGCCTTTGTCAAAATGTCAGCATCTTTCTCCTCCATGGGAATGTACTCTAACAACCAAATCCACCTCAATACACAATCTTTGAGATGATGATATCAGATATCAATATTCTTGGATCGATCATGAAAAACTGGATTTTTAGAGAGTTTGATACAACTTTGATTATGATAGTAAATCATAGTTGGATCCATATACTGACCAAAGAAACCAACCATGATCTTCCTCATCTAGATGGCCTCACATGTTGCCTGACTCACAGCCATGTACTTTTCCTTTGCTAAACTGAGTGCAACTGATCTTTGTTTCCTATTGCACCACAAAACTGTCACTGACCCAATACTCAAGACCCCTCCCTAATGTGCTCTTTTGATCGGATGGGCTCCCTACCCAATCTGCAATGGTGAATCCTTGAAGCTTCACTCCCTATGTCCATCTATACCATAATCCATACTAAGAATTTCCCTTGAGGTATCTCAACACATGCTTTTCCGCCTTCCAATATATCTTGGTAGGCCAAACCATCGCTTGACTAAGATGCTTAACTGTATAGCACATATCCGGTCATGTTTTCACCAAGTACATGAGTGAACCCACAAGTTTCTTGTAAATAGTAGCTTCCACTACCTCCCATGAAGTAGCATCCTCTTTCCTCTAGTTACCTGCTAGAGGAGTCTCCATGGGTTTATCTCCATGTAGAATATCCTCAATATCTCATTGGAATACTTGCTTTGAGACACAAACAAATCTCCATCTCCCTGCCATACCTCCATGCCAAGAAATTATTGCGTGAGCCCCATGTCCTTCATCTCAAACTCTATTGTAAGGCCATCCTTGCAAGATTTCATCAGTTGATCATCACATGTCAATATGAGATCATCAACATAAAGTACAATGATCAACAGTTTACCTTCCACCACTATGTGATATAGATTTTCATCTGCTTCACTCTTCGTGAAGCCCAACCCATTGAAGTATCTATCTATCCTAGTGTACCAAGAACGAGGTGCTTGATTCAGCCCATACAATGCTCTCTTGAGATGACACACATGCGACTCATGGTAAAAGGTCTCAAAACTTTGAGGCTACTCTATGTACACCTCTTCCACAATCATGCCATTAAGGAAGGTTGTCTTCACAACCATCTGATGTATCTTCCAACCTCTTAGGTTTCTATACCAATAGGTGTCATATTTCATGATTGACTATGGAAATGCCAAATATGATCATCCTTTCCATGCTGCAAAGATTCCATATTTAAAAAAAAAAAAAATTAAAAATGTAAAGAGGGTATGGCCTAAAAGAAAGATCAAAGGGCAAAAAGAATGAATTGGTCTAGAAAGAAAGAAAATGAACCCCAAAGAAAAGACCAAGAAAGTGTGCTAGCCAAAATGCCACTACTGTCCTATTTTTGCAAACAAGTTCAAGTTATGCAATCAGTGACTTCTGTCACACTTGATGGATGGCCAAACAGCTCAATCTTGGCCAATCCATATTTAAATTTCTTGTTGTAGAGATAGAGAATAAAGTCTGTCCAAACAGTTCAAGCTTGGCAGGCAAATAGTTAGGTAGAGAAGCAAGGGTGCTCAACAGCAAAATCTGAGCCCTTGGAAGAGATAAGGGAAGACTTAGATGGGAGGACAGCTAAAAGAAAATAAAAGAGAAAGGGTTTGTCACTTCAAATGCACCCAATCAAAAGGAAGAAAAAATGTTAGGTGTATTAGGCTGGGTAAGCAGTTTGATGTTGCAGAAGCAGGTTTGTGATCAGTTTTTCCTTGTTGAATATGATCTATCTCTGGAATATCAAAAAATACCATAGCAAGGTGGTTTTAGTTCAGGTGGAGCATGACTAATTTCCCCTCTCATTTCCCCAAGAACATTTACTAACATCCCTTCAAGGACATTGAGATCTGCTCAGTGGTCCTAGTTCTTTTCATTTTATGAGAAAAACTAAGTGGAACTCTGTGTTTACTTAGCCAAAACAAGCCACATTTCTTGTGTAAACAAAATCCTTTCATTTCCCTAAAAAACCTATGTTGTTACCTTATAAACATAGCGTTTTCTATCCACAAAACCATATTAACACTTTAACTCTATTATATAGCTCCTATTTAAAAGTTTCCCCGCCCCTATTATACATAAAATAGCATAAAAGTCCCTAAAAATCTAAATATCCCAACCCCCGACTTAATATAGCCATATACCATAATGTTTCAGGAATTATAGGTTCACTTGGAACCTTATAATAACCCCTCCGCTTACACAAACCTTGGGATTTAATTAACAATTGGTTAATTAAATAAACAACCCCCGAAACCCAAAATTGAATTACACTGTGATACTCCGCAAAACCTTACAAAACAATGAAATATTATGGCGGGTCCCATATATTACCCCTCCGCCTATTTAACTTACCGCCAATCATCGAATCTGATCCCCGAGATTGGATGACCCTCATGCATATTGCTAGCCCTTATACACCGAACAATAGCGTCCGGGGGATGGGCGGTATTGCCGCCATACCGAGGACAGGTGTCAGGTGCCCGGCATGATCCCTGCCCCCTCTGACAATACCACTATCGCTCAAAGGCAGTGTGGGGGCCAAACCGCTTACTGCCTATGCCCCCTCTATGCCAACGTCACCCTCTCAACATCCTCACGTCATCAGAGGCATCACCCACCACCCCACCTCCGTATCATCCGCCGTGTCTGCCACGTCACTGCCAAGTTGGCCTCCATACCCCCGCTATATGACAAAATCATGATGTCATGTTGACGTCACCCAACCAAAGCACGCCAAAACCCACCAAAACTGAATTTTTTGTCAAATTGGCGTGAAAAGGTCATTTTTGCCCATTTTCGTTTGTTTATTCTATACGACGCATTCATGTGATTTTCAACCAGAATACCCGTTTCGCTGCACAGTTTGCCACCCAGCTAACTCCAGCCTGCAGACCAGTCTTCAAAGCTCAGCCCACCACCTGCATTTTGCACAGAGTGCCCATTGAAGCAGGTATTTACTCAATTGCTTCCGAACCCTATGTTTTTCCCATTTTTCTTTGAGTTAAATCCATGAAACAAAAAAATTGTGCAAATCCAATCGACAGCGCTTGAGAAATAACCATAGCCATCCCTGTTTTTCGCTTTATTTTCCAACAAAGCAACCTGTTCTATCCATTTTTCGTAGAAAACTAGAGTTTCATAACTAAAAACACAGTGCTGCCCCCGAACCTCTGCATTTTAACCTCTGTTCGGCTCATTTTTCTCGAGAAATTCCTCTGAAGTTATTTCCCTCTGCAAATTCGCCCATCGAGCTGAAATTAAGCTTATTTTCGCCTGCAATTTCCACAGAAAAGCCCACAAACTATCATTTTACCATATTGTTGTTGCAAAATCCCTAACTACAAGTTGAAAGAGTCATAAAATAATTTGAAGAATGAAACCTCCCGTGGCCCTCAATATTGCCCCCTTGAATGCACCACACAAGGAGCTGAAATGGTTGCCCTTAGCTGATAGGGACTTCAAAATACAAGATTAATGGGTATCAAAAACCATCTGCAAACCTTTTGTGAAATTAGAAACAACTACCTAAACAAGACTGATCTCTATGGCATCTGGGAGTCTAATCTACCCATATATTATCTTCCATCAGTCAATGTATTTCCAGATATAATCCGCTTGTGTTGTGCTAACTATGAGCCTACTCAAAGAGCAGTCATGTCCCCAAATGACACTGTCCTCTTCTACAACACTGCTGACTCAATCAATGAGATGTTGTATTTCAAGCCTAATTAGCCTCTGGCTCCCCTGTCTATGAAGTATTTGCTTGACCAAGGCTCCAAACTATCTTCTGCAGAGATAGGCTGAATTGCCAAGTTATTCATGAGCCCAGACTCCCAGCCTAGAGACTCACCTCCTTTTCACCAGGTCTATTTCAATGAGGTTGGGAGAACCGTTCTTGACATGATATCCTATGTCCTGGGTTTTAGAACAAGTGAGGATGTTGATGAAACTATTCTAACTCTGATGTCCATATTTATTCCAGGACACCCTCCTACCATCAAGTTTGACTTCGCTACCTTTATTAGCAACAAAATCCATGAACAATTCATGAGCCTAAATAGAGAAGGGGTTTTCAAGTATAAAGCATATATATATCATCTGTTCTTATACTATCAAACAGATAGTTTTCAGTTCCCTGACAAGAAATTGGATGCAAAAGGAGAAAGGAGATATGTCATATTTTGGACCCCAATTTTCCATATAGTCCATAATTCTCCTTATACTTATTGTGACTTCATTGATCTGTTTATATATCCAATCTCATATTTGTTGATGACAAGTCCCCCCTCCCAGACTCTCAGGTGACATGCAGGATATTTTGCAACTATCCAAAAGTTATAAAGTAGGTGACTGGTACTTTTACCAGAATCACACAGAGATCAGAATTTATGGCTGTGAATTATGCCCCTACAAGCTGCCAAAGTATGTACCCATGAGATTGTTCGCCCTTGAATACTTTAGGCAATTTATTAGCTAATATTTGACTCATTTTTATGAAACCAAGAAAAAGGCTTAGCTGAAGCTAATAAACCAATTAGGCCCCTTCATTATTAACAAAAAGGAAGGGTGGAAAGTTGCTGAAAAGATATTAGGTGAGCAGCTCAAACTAAAAAGGAGTTTTTTGTGGGTGCCCTATGACCCAAAGGGATTTATCCATGATAGAAAGACAAAATATAGGCTATCAGGCTATGAACATTGTAAAATCCCTGATATAGAACAGTATGCTAACCAAGACGAATGGGTAGAAGGCACATTGGTAGAACAAATTACTAAGGAAGAGAAAATGGAGTAGGCAATGAAAGACCTTGAAAAAGCTCTTGACCTGGACTCTTTTGGATAGGTCTCTTTCAAATTCCCTCAACACATTGGAGCAGGCACATCAACTGCTACAACTTCACAACAACCTACCCAAGAAAATACTCCTCCTGCAGGTACATCTAAAGGCAAAGAAGTGATGCATTCAGAACAACAAGAAATCACAGATCAGCCAACATCATTACAGCAGCAAGACCAAGGGCAAATTCCTCCCACCCAGACCAATGCACCAGAGATACCAGCATTGCAAACTCCTCTCAATGAGGAGAAGGGCAGAAAAAGGAACGAGAAAGAGGACACACCAATAAGTGGGCCAACAGAACAGCCAGAAGCAAAGAGGCAGAGAGTGGATCCTCTACTTGAAGAGGAAGTTATTGAGGAGATCATTGAAAGTCCAAGAAGTGAAAGGGCAGCCAGCCCACTAACTTCCCCAGTGACAGAACCACCTACCAGTTCTCATGGACAACAATTTGGAAAGCAGACTATTATGGAAATTTCTTCATCACGGCCACAAAGCAAACAAAGTTCTGATATTAAGAGGCCATTCATGGAGATCAAGGCACAAAATGAGCAAATAAGAATGCAACTTTATGATTAGTTCCTCAAAATGACTCCTACGAAACAGCAGAGATTGATGTCCGCATATGATATCAAGGAAGGGAAATTGATCTTGAGTCATTTCAAGCCCACAGTGCAGTAGCCACAGTCAGCTGCTAATTATATTAGAACAAGTCTGGAGGCCCTTACCAAGGACATTCACCCTTTGGACCAGGTTGAGTTGCACAGGCAAACCGGTGAAATGGTCTATTCCACTTTGGCAGACAAGGCCATACAAGCTTAGCAATTGCAGAATTCACTAAACAATACATCTGCTCAATTAGAGTTGGAAAAAGCATCCTCTCTAGCCAAGGACAATAGGATAAAGTCCTTGGAGGAAATCATCATTGAGCTGGGACATAATCCCAAGGACCCTAAGGCAATAAAAGCACTAATAAAGAAAAAGGAGGATGACATAGTTGCCCTCAAGAAGCAGTTAAGACTGCCAGTTACTATGCATCCGCAGACCACAGAGACAGTGAAAGAAAAAGAAGAAGAAGACATGATGGACTTGTTAATAAAAATGAATCAAAGGCTAAGTGAAACAGAGCAGGCTTTAGAGAAGGAGTTGCAGGAAAAACAGGGAGAGTTGGCCTCTCAGCTAGCTCAAACAGCCCTAATAGCCACAATTGCTCCTCCTAAAGCAACAACATCAGTCCCTCTCACTGCCCCAGCATTGACAACAGGTACAGCAACCACAGATACTTCAGCAGCAGCAACAACAATAGTACCAGATACTAGTATGAGCATGGAAAAGATGATGGAGGAAATAAAGGCTTTAGAACTCCAAACGGCAGAGCTAAAGGAAGCCAAAGAAAAACTAGCCAAGTTAGAGGTAAGCTATGATAAATCAAAAATAACTGTGGCTGAGAAAGAAAGAGAGCTAAAGGCCTTGGAAAACAAGGTAAAATCCTTGGAAAAAATGCTTACTCTTCATAAAAATCTGTTAGAAATCAAGACAATTTTGTGGAATAAAATTGGCCAGTCCATCACTAATCAATGGAGATCAATTCAAACAATCCATGAGAAAATTGAATTGATAGAAATAGCTCGAGTGGAGATTCAAAATGCCAGAGCACTACTGAGAAACATGCCTAAACAGGCCAATAGACTAATTCATTTTTTGATTACTCATATCGCAGAGCAACTAGCAGCTCTAGATATCGAGGACAGAACAGGTACAATTTTGACAATTAAAAAGGTGCTGACTATGAATAATTTTGTGAAAAATCTGGAGAGAAAATGTCAAGAAATGCAGGAAGAAATAAATTCTTTTACAGAAAAGTTTACAGCCTTGCAGCAAAGGGGTCTACCCAGCTTGTTAACCAGTAATCAGAGGCTATTGACACATGAACAATATGCTCACAGGGTGAATACATATGTTGCAAATCAGATCACAGCATCATCAAGCACTTCAGAAGACATAGTACCTCCCTCTGGACAAAGCTTATATGACAAGTTGGAAAATCTATTCTATATTGAGCATGAAATAACACATATTTTTGAAGTTCAACCCAATTTCTATAGGTACACTGAAGCTGATGAAATACTGATAAAACTACAAAGACACCAGTTGCCAACAGACCAATGGTGGTAGAGCATGTTAGAGGTTTTACCAAGGTAGTTTTAATCCTCTTTTGATCATCTGCATATAATCAAATTCAAATGCACGTGTCACACATCAGAAAAATGAAAATAACAAAGGAAGGAATTCACGCTAAAAAGCGTTAAAGCAGAATCAGGCACAGATAAAAGGGTTGGGACAACAATGCAGGGATGCAAATTAAAGAGATAGCTACCAGCCGACTTGTTGAGTCAAAAAGTCAAATATAGCAGACCACCTCAGGCAGCCAGTACAGTGGAAGTTACTCCTACATTCATTGCGCTCTGTTTTCAATGTCATTTACTGCCTTTGAAGAAGTAGATGGGTAAATTTATTGCTTGATATTTTCTCTATGAGATATTTTGTAACTCCTTTTTGTATAAATACCTCCCCTAGAGATGTATTGGGGGTTGGTTGGTGAATATCATTTTGGATGTGCGTTGTAAATTTTGAGAACTCGTCTGAATAAAGATCATTGGAATGCTTTGCTAATGAACTTGCTGGTTGTGGAATTAATGGCTGAAGAATATGTTACAGAATTCTCGTATTACCTCATGGATCAATAAGTATTTTCAACTCTTGTTTTATTGTTCCTATGTTTTGTATATCATCTATATATCATGTTCTAAATTGCAGGAAAAAAGAATATCCCAAAATTTACTTTGTTGTACTCTGTGTTCAATTCCTGTCAATTTTTTATGTTTTCCTCATGACTAGCATAGGCAGGAATTCTTGACTGCTCCTGTCTTCCTGGTTCTTACACCCTGAATACAATCAAGGAATTCTTAGCTGCTCCTTGGTAATATTCACACACATTCCCTCTGTTAGCATAATGAAAGATTCTTAATTGCCTTTCATTCCTTGACTTCATTTCATCTTATCCCACCTTGAAAATTGTCCCATGGTTAATTATCTTGCTATGTAGTTCCTCCTTTTGCCAAAGAAACCATACCCGGAAGTTTATTTTCATTGACTCCATTAACCCATGGTCTGAACTTCTCATACTTTGCAGCCCTGATCCATTGAATGTTACCTTCAAAACACCAAACAAATACTTGTGCTTCATAACTAGCCTAACACATAGCAAAACAAAGCTAAATCATAAAGAGAGAGCCCTCTCTAGTTTCATATTGGCTAGAATCTGCAGCTAAAAGACTGGTTAGTGGTTACCTCGGCCGTATTCCCTTTTCCACTACTTTTGGGGAACAACCTGAGTGATAACACAACCCATCTGTGCTGATAGTGCCAATATAGATCTTATCAATGAGTACCTTGGAACAGGAGCAAAGGTCTTCTCATAGTCAATCCCCTCTACCTGTGAAAAGCCATGGGCCAGAAATCTAGCCGTATGCTTATGCACACTACCATCTACAACTTCCTTTACCTTGTAAATCCAACGGGTGCTCACCACTGACTTATCCTCCGGTATTGGAAGCACATCCCAAACATTGTTATGAACTATGGATTCATAATCCTCCACCATGGCAGCAACCCAAACCGGCTGCTACACTTCTTCCTTAAAGAAAGATGGCTCTGTCACAACACATTCGCCCATAAGAGCCATGTATCCAGTGTACTTCTCAGGTGCCCTCCTTTGCCTACGCTGAGAAGTGGGTGCTCCCATATACTCCCATGCATCATCCAATAATCTGTCAGCCTCTCTGGTGCACTTTCTTCCCTCTCTAAGACTCTACCTGACTGGATGTCTCCACTCCTTGATCCACTCCATGTGGTTGCTCCACATCAATTTGAGACTCCTCAACTTTAGGAGCTAAAATATCCTCTTCCACATGTAGGTGAAGCTCCCTCTCAAGGGAAAATTGCAGGGCCTTCTCCTCATCGAATCAAACATCCCTAAGAACCACTATCTTCCTATTGGTCAGCAACTACACCTGATAGTTGTGAAGTGTATCATTGTACCCCACAAATATCCCCAACTCTGATTTCATTTCAAACTTCTTCCATGCATCTTTAGTCACATGGAAATATACTCATGACCCAAAAATCTTGAAGTGACCAATATCTAGCTCTTACTGGAATAAGCCTCCTCTGGTGTCTTCATCTCAAGTATCTAATGTAGGCTACGGTTATAAAAATAAACCACTGTGTTGCATGCCTCAATCCATAATTGTAGTGGTAGGCCCTGATCATGCAACATCAGCCATTTTTCCCCTACTATGCTTATGTTCTTCGTGTTATCCACCCCAGTCTATTGAGGGTTATGGGGTGTCATCAACTCCCATTTAATCCCTTCTGCGGCACAAAAGTTCTTAAACTCATTTGAGGCATACTCACCACCATTATCACTCCATAGAGCTTTAACCTTCTTTCCTGACTCTTTCTCCACCAATTCTTTAAACTCACAAAACATTGTGAAATTTTGATCCTTTTTCTACATGAAAAATATCCAACATTTACGAGAATAGTCATAAAAAAATATAACATAATACCTAGACCTTTGGTCATGGATACTGTCGAGAATTGTCTACACACATATGAATGGACTCACTCTAGAATAGCCTCTAATTGACTGTCTCAATTGTGAAATGAAGGCTTGGTGTGTTTTCCCAAAATATATCACTTGCATGTATGAAGTTGCTCAAGCGTACCTTTGGGAAGACCGGTAGAGATCCATTGCAATGTCTTCAAAACCCCATAATTCAAGTGGCGCAATCACCTTTGCTCCAAATCGCCAACCTCTCGGCTCTACACCCTTTCTTCTTTTGTGCTCAAATTAGCACACACCACTACCTCCAGCTTATAGATATTCTTCACCCAAATCCCTATCTTCTTTACCTGACACGTGGCTATGTATCGAAGGAACACCTTTCCTTTTGAGAAGATCACATCATAGCCTCTATCCTCAAGCATGGAAATAGATACCAATTTCTTCTTAAGCCTAGGCACATACATAACATTCTTTAAGCTGAGTGGATCCCCATGCTCCCTCTGAAATGTAATCATGCCTGATACAGTAACACTATACTTCCCGTCATCACCCATCTCGATATGCCTCTAGAGGTATTTCTCCTCTAGGTCACTGAATAACTGTTTGTCGCAAGTCAAGCAGAATGAAGATCCACTCTCTAAGTACCATACACTTCCCATCATTAATGATAGCATGAATGTAATGAGGGAAAATTCCTATTTGAATTAAGAGGACAAAGCCTCACTTTCCGCTCCTCTTGAGGACGTCTTCTTGGACTTCTTGAGTGGACAATTTGTAGCAAAATGGCCTGGCTCATTAAAATGAAATAACTTAACTTTCATCATGTATTTCTTCTTAACTCCATGAGAGGAATCTGATTTGTAATGGGAAGCATTCCCTTTCCCTTTCTTCGCCTTAATCGTTAAGGCACAGTTCTCTTCATCATTAATCTTTGATGAAGAGCCATCCATGGTGTTCCTCCTGATCTCCTCCTACATAAAATCTGACCACAGTCATTCCCAATCTAGAAGCTTCTCCCAACCATTTACAGAGTCCTGATAAGTATTCCAACTCTTTGGTAGTCCCAGAAGAGCAAGACTCACGAGAGCCTTTCTCCATTTTGATTTTTTGATGTTTGTCCTTTAGTGAAAATTTCCTTTCGTTACTTATGTTTTGATACAAGCTTGTCAATGATTTCCACATATCACACGGAGTTTTTTTGCCATGGAGACTCGAGAAAATATGGTCTCGTACTCCCTCAAGGATTATTTGCCTTGCCTTCACCACACACTTCTTACATTCGGATAAATTTTGTACATTTGATGCTATTGGATTAGGAATTTCTTCATCAACCAATTCCTTCAATTCATTATCCTCTAGCACAACCTCCATTATGTCTCTCTAGGCTATAAAATTTTAGTTTCCTTCCAAGGCATAGTCGAGCCGCAAATCGTAGAATGCCATCTATCAATCCTGAAGTATGTATTGAAAATTCGAATTTCACCTGTAACCTAAAACTCAAAACTTTCAAATCTCCTCTAGTATATTTTTCTTAGCTCTGATACCATGTAGAAAATCCTATAGATTCACAATCTCATGCAATGTACTAAAGCACATGACGAGAATCTACTTCTACTTTCAACCAGCGAAAGCCAATAGATTGATGAAAACAATATGAATAAGAAGAAGATAAATCAATGGCACATAACACGATGTATCTGGGGAAATCCACAATCTGTATTGCATATATCAGAAACATGAGTGAAGATACAAAGATTTCTCTCACTAGAACATTTCCACACAAGTATGGTCAAATCTCTCATCTCACAAGCTAGCTCTTAGCCAATACCTAGCCAATTCTATAGCTATCCAAGCTCATGATCTCTTGCGTAATTACTAGGTTGAATAACTCGTATTTAAAGGGAAATCATGCTTCCAAAACTGCGCAATGCAAACATAGGATCAATCTCTGATGTATGCATGATATTTACATTCCGGTAAATAATACCAATCCTAAGGTTTAATGTAAATCCCTTAGGTTTATAATCATGGTCAACTATGCGCAACCATGGTCCAACGTCACATTGTGACAATTATTCTCTCAATATGAAAATCAACCATTGTCATCCATGGCCAATCCCTTGGTCCAACGTCACATTGTGACAACCATGGTCAACCATGGTCCAATGTTGTATTGTGACAAAGATTCTATCACTATAAAAATAAACCATGGTCAACCATGACCAATCATTTTCCAATGTATATTATCCCCTAGGAATACGAACCCTTAAAATGATAAACCCAGGGGATTGATATTATAAACCGAAGGGATTAATTCTAAAACCTGAAGGTATTATAAACCCAAGGGAATAATATTAAACCCAAGGGATAAATATTATAAACCCAAGGTATATGAACCCTAAGATAAATATTATAACCCAAGGGAATAATAAACCCAACATATTAATACTAAAAACCAAAGGGATTATAAGCCCAAGGCAATAATATTAAACCCAAGGGATAAATATTATAAACCCAAGGCATATAAACCCTAAAATACATATTAAAACCCTAAGATAAACATGGTTAACCATGGTTGACCATGCTTGATTTTCATATTGAAAAAATCTTTCTCACAATGCTACGTTGGACTATGGGTGACTATGACTAACTTTTGTATTGAGACAACCTTTCTCACAATGCAATGTTGGACAATGGTTGACCATCATTGACCATGGTTGATTTTCATATTGAGACAATCTTTGTGACAATGCAACGTCGGACCATGAACCCAAGGGATTAATATTATAAACCATTGGTATATAAACCCTTAGATAAATACTATAAACTCAAGAATAAACATGGTTAATAATGTTTTACCATGGTTGACCATGTTTTATGATGTGAAGTTGGATTGTGATTAACCATGGATGACCATGTTGTGACAATATGATGTTGGACCAAAAGACAACCTTTGTCACAATGTGATCATGGCTTTTGACCATGGCTCACCATGATTGACCATGTTTGACCATGGTTGATTTTCTTTCTAGGGCATTTATAAATGCTCTAATTTCTAGTTATATATCTCAATATCCCCATCTTTCCCTTTGTTTGTCCCTCTTTATATCTGTCTCTATTTCTCCCTGATTCTTCTTCTTTCGCTCCCTTTATCTCCCTTGATTTCTCTTTCTCTATTGCTCCCACTCTATCTTTTTATTACTCTCCTGATCTCTCTCTCTTCCCCTCTGAGACTCCCTCTCTCTCTCTTGTTGTCGCTCTCTCTCTCTCTCTCTCTCTCTCTCTCTCTCTCAAACACACACTCATTCACTCTATCTCCATCTCTCACACTCTCTCTCCCCCTTCTCTTTCTCCCTTAATATCTCTATTTATCTCTCTCACTTCCTTTCTCACTCTCTCTCCCTTTTGAGATCTCTCTCACTCCCCGTATTTCTCTCTGTAACTCCTCTCCCACTCTTCCTCTCTTTGTCCCACAAGCTCTCTCTCACACTCTAGGTCTCACTCTTTCTTTATATGTTCCCTCTCTTGCACGCTCTTTCTTGCAACCACTCTTTCTATCTCTATCTCTCTAACCTACTTTTTGTCCCTCATTCTCTCTCCCTCTCTCTTACATTCTCACCCCTTCTCTCTCTATCTCTCATATACACTTTCTTTCTCTCTATTCCCCTTTGTCCCTCACTCTTCATAATAATAAGCCTAAAATATAAATATTAAATCTAATTCTTAAAGTTAAATATTACATAAAATTATGTAGTATTAACTAAAAAAATTCTTTTAACAAATATGTAATGTAACAATATACCAGAATCAAACCCGATTATGTTATTTAAAATATAAATTTTTAAAACAAGATACAATCTAACCATTTTTATAAAATATAATTGCAACGTGAATATCTTTGACAAAATAGTAACAAATATGTAATATTTAAATGCATAGTAAAGAGATATACATTTCCAAACATAAAGGGATAAGAATTCACCTAGGAAAATAATTAATATAAATAAAATAATAAATCAAAGCCAAAAGCATGATGTAATTATTTTTTTTTTAATTTAAAGAATCAATACATAAACTACATAAACATTTCTAAAATATCAAAGATCATAATTACAATTATATATATATATATATATATATATATATATATATAGATATAGATATAGATATATATATATATATATATATATATATTCTCGCAACTATGTGATTTTATAAGAAAGAGAACATATATATCAAATGCAAAATAAGTAAAACAATGAGAAAAATCTAAAAAAAAACCATTTAATTGAAAGAAAAAATTAAATCGATAATTACTTATTGGATTTCAACTTGAATCTCAGCATCAACATAATATTTAATTTATTTATAAAATAAAATTTTATTATAACATTAAATTAATAAAAATAATAAATTGATATGAAGTATATATATATATATATAAATAAAATATGTGAAAACTTATTTAAAAAATAAAATTTTATTATTAATAAGTGAGGTTTAAATTAATATATCATATTTCTCACAAAACATAAGGGTTAGTAAAAATAAAAAAATAAAATAAAATGAAAAAACATAAGATAGGGAAAACTAGTTTAAATGCATTTAATAGAAATGTTGTAATCGAAACAATATGGTATAAAGTATTAGTATTATTCATTGTGCAAAAGAACAATTAAACTATTTGATTTAATTTTTCTAAATAATAAATATTGGAGGGAAAACTAAACCAATTTTACTATGTGGGAGATTAACCAATCTGATCATGTCAAAGCATTGCTAATCAACACATAACACATATTACCAGTATGGTAAAGAAATGAAAAAGGAAAAATAAATTGTAATAAAAAATAAAACAAGAGGACTAGTTTTATGGTATTTAAATTTATGTCCAAATAAAAGCCTAAATAGCATGTATTATTAGAGTTTTGTTTTGTAACAAATACATTCAAATATAATTTTAAAAAAACTATAAGTAAAAAGTATTTAAATATTTAAATGATTATTGCATACAATATTATTGAATAATAATGTTATATCAATAACCTGCATCACACGTAAATAGAACACACAAAAAGAAAGACAAAAATATATTATTAAATAAAATCCTCACAGTCACAGTGAACAACACTACTGTAGAAAGTACATGATGACCTTAAAAAGAATATGTATTCATCTCTGATGCACCACCATCCTTCAATCTGCCCAAAAAAGTCTGTGGAACAATATTCTACATCTTCTTTTAAAGCTCCAGAAGTTCGTTTTATTTTTAGTTCTTGTAACTTCCAATAAAATTACATTAATAATTATCATATTAACTAAATGAAACGTATATTTATTTCTCCTATAAATCTCATGTTCAAATCTTCAATAAATTAATTATTAAATTTTTCATGCTAAAATTTCCACATAAATAAAGAAATGTAAAGATTAGCGAAAATATAATGATAAATAAAAATAACACATACTCAGCCATAAAATTTTGAGTTTGAAATGAAATCCGAAATAAATCATAATAAATTCTAAATTTCTATTTCAATATAAACTTTGAGAAATTCCCCTTTTAACGCTCTTTCACATTAAACTCATGCCTACACATATTCCATTCACCGGCCATTAAAAACCAGAGTTTGAAATAAAATATGAAATCTATGCATGTTTTCTATTTCAAACGTAGAGTAAAATTTAGTTATAAATAATTAGTTTCTATTTCAATATAAGCTTTAAATCATCTTTAATTATCATTAACCATATTTTCCTATATAAATTTTTATAACATAATATATATAGATGTCAAATTTGAAATCCAAATTATATAAACATTATAGTTTTAAATATAAATATAAATATACAAATTATAAATAATATATATATTAAACAAAATTTCTGGTAAAAATCATATATATATTTAAAATGAAACGGATATTATATATATTAAAAAAATATATATTGAATTTTATTATTTAAAAAAAATAAACAGAGTTTATACCCTTTGTCGGGTCTGTGGTGAACAAAAGAGACTAAGTGATTTTGGCCCGATGCCTTGGGGTCCTGCATATCCGAAAGCACGTGTATCTTCAATATTACGTTGGATAGCTCATGAAGACCCTTAAGTATTTCGTTTCAATACATTGAAATGTAACGTACTATTGGGTGAGGTATGGTAAGTTTCCTAATTAATTTAATTAATATCTAATTTATTCAATTTTTAATTATTTTAATTTATATGTTATTTAATTAATGTTATTTTAATTTAATTAGTTTGTTTTATATTTAATTCATATAAGATTTTTGTGTTATGTTTTATAAGTTTTATTAATTTAAATTGTATTTCTATTAATTTAATTTAATCTATATTTATAGAATGTTTAATTTATATATTATTATTATTATTATTATTCAATTTTAATGTCACGATCAAGTTAGACACCAAGTTAGTGTATGAGACCCTTATATTTGTGTGACAAAGGACTCACCTTCGTGCAATGATTGCACTGTTATGTAGTTTTGTTTTATTTATTTTTTGTTTATTTTCTATTAATTTAATAATAATGCTTGTTATAATGAAACTTATAACTTATAGGTATCTCTTATGCAAAAAATTAATTTAAGGTTATAATTTCATTATTTCATTAAATGAAATAATTTCTATAAGTTATATTGACTACTATAATAGTCAAATTTATGCAGGGCAAAAAAAAATTCAAGGAAGTGATTTTTGAGCATGAGAATATGAGAGGAGGCCCAAGGTGAAAATGACAAGAGGAGACATGATCTAATTGGGGTCAAATTTGCGACGATATTTGGTTCCAACTAGGGATGATGCTCCCTTGTGGAGGATCAAGAATGTAGATCATAAGCCTTTGTATTGGGCATGGAGTCGAAAAAAGAAATTGAAGGAACACAAAGTAATGAAAGGAAAATACTTTTCGTCTTGGAGGCTCAGTCAATCAGTAGCAAGAATGAAACTAGAATAAATGTGAGGTCCCAATAGATATAGATTAATATGTTTAGTGATTATTTACATATATGAAATACATTTGTTTGTATTTTAAGTCTATAGGGGTAGTTATAATAATGATTAGGATAGATGATAATAAAAATGATAAATATCTCACTTCATAAGAACATCCAACATGATAACAGGTCATACCTACTTACAATTAATGATTAAGAAATTACATAACCATGGAGTTTGTTGTAACTTAGGGGTTGTCTCTGGCTGAGTAGGGATTAGTGCCCAAGACATTTACTGAAAATTGAAAATTGATTGTCTCCCATCATCTTGTAAAATCTTAGAAAATTTATTTTTAACCCTTTAGTCTTCAATATAGGAACAATACTTCTCAAGTGGACTTCAAATATTTAATACAGATGAACAGGAAATAGTATGAAGTGTTGGTGTAGAGATTCAGATAATAGGTTGTTTATACATAATCTTTTATGTTTGACTTAGAATAAACTGTAATTAGCATGAAATGATATTTGAAAAGAAGAACATTTTTTAAGGATTTTTAACCTTAGATTTATAGAAACTTAGATCCAAAGAATTTCAAAATTAAGGCCTGACTGCTTCAACTCTTTTCAAAGAAGAAAATAACACATAAGATGTAACAATAAAGACAAATCATACGCAACAATTTATGGAAACAATTTGAAGAAGTTTTATTCAATATCATATGAATATCCAAGGTACAAAAGTGTAGCTTCTTCCAAGGTGCCAAAATTCTAGAACCCTCATTCATCTTCTTCAAGTTCTTTCATACAAAATTTTCAGAAGGAAAATTATGGGAACTGTCAACTTCCTCAACTACCTTACATTTAGTCATTACATAAAAACATAAAATTACATGACTTCATAAAATAAAAACTATTAATAAATAAAGTACTTCATCATTCAATAATCTGTGACTGCGGGACAGTAGAAGGTTCTGTTCTATATTTTTGCCTGTGGAGACATCCATTCCCTGCATTTTCTCAAGTTTCTTTACTTTGCTGGGACATTTGATAAACTTTACATGTGCCATCCTAAAATTTGTGACCCTGATCTATATTGGCTTTCAATGAAAAGAGTTTTCATCATCAAGAGGAGCTAAAAATCTTTATGAAAATAGTTAAAATGGTAGTTCCTCTTAGCACTACAGTCTTCTCACGTGTGGACCTAATTTTTCTTTTAGCCTCCACCAATAATGTTTCATATGTTTCCCAAGGCAACAAATTTCCTTGCTTTTCCCAATAGGATGGTAAAGCAACTCTTGTTCTTTTGTCAAAAATGACATTGAACTTCATCACTACTTCGTTGACTTCATTTAAATTTTTCTCTGCTTCCTTCCTATATGAATTATTCACTATCATCTTATTAATTTCCATTATATGTGTAGTCTTGTCCTCTACCCCAAATTCCTTTAACTCTTGTGCAGACCTAGAATTCAAAAAATCAATCATATTCAAGTAGCAATCTAGGATCTTTCTTGTATTTTTTTTTTTTTTTTGTTAGCCATGATGATTCTTTTTAAGTCTCTAACAATGATTTTTTATTCTTCCATCATGACTAGAAATTCCCACATGTTCTTCATTGTATTAATTGCATCATTCCACAATATTTCCCTTGCCTGTATAAGAGGCATGTTTCCTTTCACCTTTTTGTTTAAATCCTAGATCTCTTGGAAGAGAAATTTGATAATATTTCTTATATTTCTCTGCAGTTTCCTTGGACATCAATAATTCTTGTTTAGTGGCCTTGATAATTTTCAGAGCATTCTCTAAGCCTGTTTTCTCTTTTCTTAGTTCATTTTCAGCAATTTGTAACTTATTCATAACCCGAGTTAACTTAGTAGTCGGATCCTCTGAGTCTACCTCTACCACACTTATATAGAAATGTGAATCAATATTCTAATGTAGAACAAGATCCATTTCCTCTAATTTTGTTACCTCTTCATTTCTCTGCAAAATCTCTTGAACCAGCATTTCTTTTTCTTTTTCAACTTCTGCCACCTCTATAGCCATTGGATGTTCTACAGGAGGAAGCTTTAGTTGCTTCCTCAACACGTGAATCTCTGTCTCATCACCCTGTAATAGTTTTTGGACTGCATTTTTTTCTTCTTGCTTGACTTCAATTTTAACAATCAATCTTTTCAATTCTTCATTTTGGGTATTCAGAGCTCTAGAAGTAGCTTTCTCCACCTTCAACTAATTCACTACTTTTTCTAGCATACCTTCAGCCCTCTTGACACCTAATCTTTATGATTGGGTGAATTTTATGTAAATAATTAAATTAGGAATGTGAACAGTCATCGGGGATGAACTGAACAGTCACTCCCTATTGTATATAACAATGACCTACCTATGGAATAATATACGAATCCGTTTTTGTTTTGTGGAGTTACTGTCTGGCCTAACATGGTATCAGAGCCAGCTCCTTTTTTTTAGTTCTTATGCTCCTATAACTCCTCTGTCTGCCATATCCCCTCTGTCCTAACATGGTACAGTCCTGAGTTACCTACGCTCTCTGCTCTGTCCATAATGCGCTGCTCTGTCCATAACGTGCTGCCTCTGCCATATTCCCTTCCAGCGCTGCTCTGTCCATAGAAGCTGCTTTGGGACACCACACAGCGGACAAGGGGTTTTGATTACTGTTACTGCGTTTTTTTTTTGTGAGAACGATGGAACGCTGGAACGTTGAACGCTGAATGTTCTAATGTCTGAACGCTGACTGTTGAAATAATTAAACGTTGTCCATATGAAATTGTTGTGTGTTTGAACGCTGTCCATATGAAATTGCTGTGTGTTTGAACGTTGTCCATATGAACGCTGTCCAGTAAGCATTTTGTATTTTTTATAAAAAATGGAAGTCTGGTATCAAAGTGGCGCAGCGGAAGTCGCTCATAAATCGTGGGCTGATTACTACATTGCAAGGTTGGAATGTTTGTAATATTTGAACACACATCCTTGTGCGCTGGTGCTTGGTAAGGCTGAGAGCTGATATATCACTGGTCATGGTATATCTTTGTCACTGTGTGTTTGGTGCGTTGATGCTGTTCTTGAATAAAGCGAGTCCGTGCATGCTTTGAGAAAATGTAGAACTTCGTTGAAGAGTTAAGTTTTGCATTCCGCTATATTGGATTCCAGAACACCATGCTATTACAGCCAGCATTGAGTTCTAGAGCATTTATTTTTTCGTTGAAAGGGTCACATTTTTATTGCGTTGGAGGTATATAATACACTTTGTATATGAATAGCATTTGGAGGTATATAATGCACTTTGTATATAATAGCGTTTGGAGGTATTTTAATATACCCTGTATATAATGTTTGGTGTATATACCACGTTGTTGGGCTACCTCTAGAGTCCGAATTGAATAACAGTCATAATAATAAGAAGCACTTCCTTCGGTCGACTACATGCACCAGTCGGTGGCAAATGCCATTGTGCAAAAAAAACGAATCCTTTGAAGAGAACACATCAAATTTTTCTTCAGGATTATTGTGAATATGAAGCTTGGCTACCATAGTATTGTTTTCATAAAGCTGTTTTCAAAGTGACTAACATAGTTAATGCTCTTGCATTTGACTATGTTTAATATATTGTTTGACGCCATAATACATTTTGATATCAGAATCAATTTTCTTTTAGTAGCAGAAGTTTTTCTTTCTCTCCACAAAAGCACATTTTTGTCAGCAAAAGTATTTTTACAGCTCTCGGATTTTACAATGCATTCAATCATATCTATGGTGGGAATAGTTCTCACTAGCAAGGAGAACTATCTTGAATGGTCCCAGATGATAAAACACACCCTCATTTTCAATGAGTTGAGGAAAGGAGTGTGTGTCGGAGAAGGAGAAAATGACCCAGTATAGCCTACCTCAAACAAAGAGCTCGTCATTTGGGAAGACAAGAATAGCAAGGCCTATGGATTAATCGCAGCATCTGTAAATGAAGAGGTGAGTCGCCATATTTCGTCATATTCAACTACCTTTGAAGCTTTACACAAGTTGAAAGAACTCTATGACTCTCATTCTGCACTTGAAGTTGTTCAACTCATGATTAAACTCTTCACTCTTGAACTGCAAAATAATGATCCTCTTGCTCTTGCATCTGAAGTAAAGTCTATAATGCATGATATCAATTCCACTAAGGTTGAGCTGGATATTCCTCTTATTGCTTTTCTCAAGGCACTTTATCTTACTTATTCCAATTATCTTGAGTCATTGCAAGCAAATGGAAATCTCAAAGATATAACCTTTGACTCTCTTGTGAAAAAGTTTGTTGAAAGAGAGAAAGCTTTTGGAAAGAAGACAACCCCTGAATCTTCTGAAGAGACTGTGTGCCTTACTCATAGATAAAAGCATCCTACTCAATATTCTACAAGAGGAAGAGGTGGACGAAGAGTAAGAGGAAGATATTTCAGAGGCAGGGGGCAGACATTCTCAAGGAGAAAAGGTAGATTTGCATTGCATTCGCTGCAAAAGAAATGGATCACATGATGCCTCTACATGCAAGCTACCATGGGACAAAATTGAGCAGAAAAGAAACCAACAGAAAGGAAAAATTGATGATACAGACAAAGATAAAGCACCTGAATCCGCTCACTATGTTGAGGCACAATGTAACATTGGAGTAAAAGAAGATTTGTTTAATGCTTCACTTGCTTCATGGAAAAATGATTGGTTGCTTGATTCAGGAGCAACCCGTCACATGACTCATAGAAAAGATTTTTTTGAAGACTTTACTGACAATGTTGATGGAGTAGTATACTTTGCAGATCAATAAAAAATCAAGCCATCAGGGCTTGGCACAATCAGGCTTAAACTACCTGGTCTTCCAGACTTTCTTCTGGATCATGTTCTATATCTCCCACAACTCAAGAGAAACTTGTTGTCCTTGGTCCACATCTGCCAGCAAGGTCACTCCTTTCATATGTTTGATGGAAAGCTTGAGGTAAGAAAAGCATCTGACCACTCACTTGTCATGAGGGGAAAAGAAGAAGAAAGGCTTCTCAAACTGTAAGGAACATTTGCTCATGCACAACATTTCTTATACAATTCTCATCATGAAGAAGGTACACTTCCATCAAGTTTATTATGACATGCTAGATTCAGACATTTGAACTATGACAGTATCCGCTTATTGAAGAAAAATGGTGTTGCTGGTTTGCCTACAATTCCTAGAAAACTTAAGCAATGTGATGCGTGCATTCTAGGAAAGCATAGCAAACAG
Source organism: Pinus tabuliformis (assembly GCA_031772625.1). Classification (NCBI taxonomy): domain Eukaryota; kingdom Viridiplantae; phylum Streptophyta; class Pinopsida; order Pinales; family Pinaceae; genus Pinus; species Pinus tabuliformis. The sequence goes on from CM062806.1 coordinate 135,920,359, forward strand.
TCTTTTCATGATTCACATTCAAGAGCACATAGGAAACTTGAACTCATTCATTCAGATTTATGTGGTCCAATGCCTCTTCCTTCTGCAAATGGAAATAAATATATCATGACATTTATTGATGACTACACCAGAATGTGTTGGGTTTATTTATTGAAGAACAAATCTGATGCTTTTCAAATATTCAAGAATTTTCATAAATGGATTGAAAATGATGCACAATCTCATACTCGGTCTATTCGCACTGATAATGGAAAAGAATACACATCAAATGAATTTGAAAACTATCTTCGCCAACATTGGATCAAACATCAAACAACTGTGCCTTATAATCCCCAATAGAATGGTGTAGCTGAAAGAATGAATAGAAAAATCTTGAATATGGTACGATCCATGCTTTTATTCAAAAATGTAAAGATAATGTTTTGGGCTGATGCTATTCTATGTGCTGCATATATAAAGAATAGATGTCCATCTAATGCTATAAGAAACATGACTCCTTATGAATTGTGGTATCGACATGTTCCTTCGGTAAAACATCTCAGGGTCTTTGGTTCCACCTGTTATGCTTTGATACCAAAGGAACATAGAAACAAACTTGGTGCTAGAAGTCGTAAGTGTATCTTCCTGGGGTATTCAAACACCTCCAAAGTATACCACCTATATGATGAAGTAAATAAAAAGTTTGTTGTATCTAGAGATGTAATTTTTCTTGAATCATCCAAATCTGACAATGTTGTTGAGCAGCAACTTGATCGCTTGGATAGATTCGCAAAAACAAAATCATTTCAAGAATTTGATAATCAGATTCCACATCTTGAAGGGGGGATTCCTATTCTAGATCAACATGTGGAATCTTCTTCTGAAGAACACTCTCCCCCGAATGAAACTCCAACAACGGATGACGCTTTAAGTGATGTAATTGATAGAATTGGGAGACTCAATCTTGATTCAGTCCCAACTCAATCAACAGAGCAGCCTGGACCATCTCAAAAAGGTCCCCCAAAGTGGCTGACGATGACACTTGAAAGTGTTCATCCTGATGAAATTGGAAAAACAAGAACCAGAAATTCAAACCGACAAAATGGAGGTGATGTAGATGACTCTAATTCATCTGTTGATATGGATGTTTCTTATGATTGTGAATTGAGCTTGTCTACAGATTTTGAACCAACTTCCTTCAAAGAAGTTTCTTCTCATGATGAATGGAAGGAAGCAATGCAAAAGGAGTATGATGACCTCATAAAGAACGACACTTGGAAGCTGGTTGATCCTCCATTTGGAACCAAACCAATTGGCTGCAAGTGGGTCTACAAGAACAAGTATAAAGCTGATGGCTCACTTGACAAGCACAAAGCTAGGCTTGTGGAAAAAGGTTTTGCACAGAAGGAAGGGGTCGATTATGAGGATACTTTTTCCCCCACAACAAAATGGGCTACCATCCGGACACTCTTTGAACTAGCAGCTCAGAACGGTTGGAAAGTTCATCAAATGGATGTAAAAACAGCTTTCCTGAATGGAGATCTAAAAGAGAATGTTTTTATGTCCCAGCCTGAAGGATTTCCTGTGAAAGGACATGAACATAAAGTATGAAAACTTGTGAAGTCCTTGTATGGCCTCAAACAAGCACCGTGAGCTTGGTATGAAAAACTAATTGAGCATCTTCTGAAACTCAATTTCAAGCATTTTGATCTTGATGATGAAACTTTATTTGTCAAGAAAGTTGGCAAAAAAGTTGTATATCTTGTGGTATATGTAGATGATCTTTTGATGACAGGGAACAATGAAAGCTACATTTCATCCATAAAGAAGGAATTGGGGAAAAGTTTTGAAATGACTGATTTGGGATATGTTCATTACTATCTTGGCATTGAAGTAACCCAACATCCAAAGTCTATATTTCTTTATCAAAAGAAATACATTGGAGATCTGTTGAATAGGTTTGGCATGGCAGAGTGCAATCCTCTCACTACTCCAATGGAACAAAACTTAAAGCTCACATCTATTGAAGGAAAAGAATTTGAGGATGCAACAAAGTATAGACAGCTTGTAGGAAGTCTCAACTACCTAACTACAACCAGACCAGACATTTCGATTACTGTTGGAATCCTCTCCAGGTTTATGCAAAAGCCTTGTGAGGGACATTGGTCTGCTAGTAAAAGAGTTCTAAGGTACTTGAAGGGAAATCAAGACTTTGGAATCAGTTATACACAGGTGGACGACTTAAGTTTGACTGGATACTCTGATTCAGACTTTGATGGAGACAAAGAAACTGGGGTATCAACTTCAGGATATGTTATGAGTCTTGGATCAGGAGCTGTCTCCTAGAAATCACGCAAACAATCAGTTCCAGCAGATTCCACAATAGAAGCAGAATACGTGGCAGCGGCTGAAGCAACAAAAGAAATTGTGTGGCTCAGGAAAATTCTTGAAGATTTGTAGGTAAAACAAGTACAATCAACTCCAGTCATGATTGACAACACCTCTGCAATAAAGTTGGCCAAGAACCCAAAGTTAAATGATCGAATGAAGCATATCAATACTAAATATCATCTGATTCGACATCATGTTGAGGCCAAAACAATCCATCTCCGTCATTGTTCCAAAAATGAGAAAATTGCAGACATCTTCACCAAAGCACTTGGAAGGGAAAAGCTTGAACGATTCAAAATGATGCTTGGACTCACCAACATCCCTTCAGATTAAGGGGGGGAATGTTGACACCTAATCTTCATGATTGGGTGAATTTTATGTAAATAATTAAATTAGGAATGTGAATAGTGATCGGGAGATGAACTGAACAGTCACTCCCTATTGCATATAACAATGACCTACCTATGGAATAATATACGAATCAGTTTTTGTTTTGTGGAGTTACTACCTGGCCTGACAAGCCCTAGTAGCAACTGAAAAATATTTGTTCAAATCCTTAAAAATCAATTGACCAGTCTGCATATGAAGATTGATCTTATCAGGTAGAGGAATTTTATTTTCATCTACTGTTAGATTAATAGCCTTAAAACCTATTGAAGATGATACATACAATGTTGAAGGATTAGAAAAAGAAATTTTCAACTAACTTCTTTCTAAATCCATGGCTGGCAGTAAGCATGTTTGGTATTCAGCACAAAATTGAGCCTCTGACTCAGACTCCATATTCTCTTTAATATTTTTGTTTCTTTCCTCGACCTGCAAAACAAATTATTTAATTACAGACACAAAACTTTGAGAAGCTTCTTCTAGAATAGGAGAAGAAGGTGTACAAAATGTCTCCCCTAGCTGCAACTGAAAACCAGGAACTGATGATGATTTGGATTCATCAGATATCTCTTCCCTTTTTTCTGCTCTATCCATGTCTTTATCTAAATCAACCACCTCTGCTCTACCTCTCTCCAAATTCTTTTTAGTAGGGAGAGGCATTTTAATTTCTATGCCCCTTGATGAAGTAGGTTGTCCCTCATTAGCCAACTTTTCAATTTTTGGTCTACATTCATGTATAAAAGGAGTATAACCATTCTCCACTCTTCTGTTTGAAATTATATGACATGGGTCATCGGCACATTTTTCTCCTAGCAATAAATTCATCTCCTCCAACATTTTCTAGACTTCTTTTGCTACTTGTCTAGTATCCACAATGAAAGATCCAATAGTTCTAGGTAATATGAAAATATGCCCTTTCCTTGCAGGAACAAAAATTATTTTATCTACATTTAAACTCTACCTTATGAACTCCAAAGCAAACAACCTCATAGGAACAAAATTTGGCAACCTATAGGGCACAAATTTAGCTCCATACAATCTAATTTCTACATGATCTTCAAAATAAAATCATTATCCAACCTTTGCATATTTGCTCAATTGAAGAAGAGCTTGACCTTTTGGCAACATACATGGCGAAGGTGAACAATTTATAATTTAATATACTACTGAGTGGAAACAAAACGCAAAGCCAAACATGCTTTCATTTTTAGGATCACTCCGTGTTATATTAGTCTAGAAGACTACTAATTTCTTATTTCTACGAGGATCCATAGTGTTCAACCCAAAATGCCTAAGAATTTCAACATGAGTGTACAAGAATAGTTAAATTATTAAGGAGGGAAATATGAAGCATCTAGTGAGTGAAAGAATCATGAATTGAGCATTAATCCCTCCTTCCCAAAAAGAAGGTATACCTAAAACAACACCAGGTTTCATCGCCACAATAAACATGCCCAAAAATTATTTATCAATCACTATAGCGTCATATTTTCTGAAAATTTTGGCTAAAATTTGAAAAATAAGTTTAACATCTTCAAAAAATCATCTAAAGGAAATTGAGCTAAATCCAAAGGAAACTGATTTCCATTAGACATAAGGTAAAATATGATTAGAGCATACTCTAGTCAAGACACATCTTGGAAATATGTAGATAGCGATTCTTTAGAGAAAGAAAAATATGAATTTGAGGAAGGATAGCACAATTCTTGTTGGATTATAAGTGAATATATCTAGAAACATTTTCTCCTAATATATTCATAACAAAGAATTTTTTAGGATACATTGTTGAGACTAGCCAATTGATAAACTCTAGAAAAAGACAGGTTTGAGGAGCAGATGCTGATAAAAAACTTGACCTTATTACTACAACATAAATGGGAGAATTGGATTGGTTTAGATGAATATGCTGATAAAATTCAAGGTGGTTTACAAGACAGATAATATCAAATATGTCCCTTTTTGTGTCCATGAGGGGAATATGGGAGAATGATCAAGTTAAAGCACTTTTTTTAGCCATTTTACTAATTATATGATGACTAGTTGTGATATAAATACTTGGCGCTGATGAGTTATGAATATTGGGATGGTAGCTAGAGTTTTCGAATTCTTCAACAGCAAGAGCAAGAGGACAAGTGAAAAATAATGACTCGGGAATGAGGTTTTATGGGTGAGATGGAATAACGGTAGAGGGAAAAAGACATTTATTATTTTCGTGGGAATTTTAATTTCTTGGCAGAATGAATTTAATGAATGATTGGAAAAATTTGGATGATAGTTGGCAAAAGGGGAATGACATGGCGGAGGAATGGGTGGGCTCTGGGTTGCTTGATGACATGACGAGCTCACTTAGTGAAGCATGTGTGGAGGGACTCCTTTGTACGAGGCAACTTTCGAAGTAGTGCTCGCATAGTTAATCTAGGTCATTGATCTAGGGTCAATGCACCCAACTTTGAGTCTTTGCGGAGTCACCCCATGTGATAATCATCAAGCAATTTATGGTTTTGAGTTCACATTGATGTGCAGGCCCTAACAATATAACCCATATCCCACATTCAACTTGTGTGTTTTTTGACCTTGTAGCTTCAACACATGATACCACCTCTGCCGTACCAAACTTGTGACAAGTTCTCGATGCCAATGATTAGTCCTTAATAAAATACTCTAATATGAACTAAACCATTTCAATTAGATCAAAACTGAATCTATCTTTCACCTTTTTTTTACTTGAGTACTTGAAATTTTTTTATAAAAAAAATAATGTAAGATATAGATACAACTTAGGCCAATTTACAATGAGTCACAACAGAGCTAATTAAGATATGTAAGAGTGACTTCAATTTTTGAGTTTATTTGTTAGGTCCCTATAATACTAGTGATTCCCCCATTACTATTATCGTCGTATCCCTATTTATTATTGTTGTGCACCTATTGTCCCCATATTGTTATTATTGTTGATGATAGAATCCCTCTATTGTTATTTTTGTTCCTTTATATTATTATTGGTAGGTCAGCTTGGTTATATTGTGACCCCTTAGACTCCTATATATAGAAATGAGGTTTTGTCATTTGAATCATCTAATAATTGTTCATTTATATAATGTAAAGGAGGTTATCCCTTCAAAGAGTCTTATTTCTAAGGCATTGATCTATCTTTTCTATCTTTTTGTGAGTTGGTTTCATAACATTTGGTATCAAAGCTTTGGATTCTAGGGTTTCGGTGCTCCAAACAGGTCATCGTGGAATTTTTGCTATTACTTTTTTTTCTGCAACATTTCAAAAGCTATAAGAAAACCCATTTGATCTGAAATGGCTCTGAAATTAGGGTCCGAACTTCAGAGCTGTTTGCACTATATTTATGGATATATGATCTGAGGAAGTCAGGTTTTTCTCAAACTCAAGAATTACATTCCAAACAGGTGGCCTGGGGAAAATAGTCATAACTTTTGTTTTGAGCATCAGATTGAAATTTTGTAAGAAGTTTCAGAAGGAGGATGGCCTATAGATTTTTGTGTATAAGTTTCGGGTACTAAGGTCGAAAAAGTGACACATGGCACATCATAAAAGTTCGCTCTACTGAACTAGTCTATAATTAGGTCATCGTGGGAGATTTGGCGTAACTCCTCCTTGGAGAATCCAATATTGATTAGACTTGTGGGGTTAGAAAGAGGACTCAAAGGGGTATCGTAGGGCGAGATTTTAGAAATTCTAGATCCGGTGTTAGAGAGATACAATAGATTCAATATCAAACTCTTACAGAGTGTAAAAAAAGGTGTGTAGTTTTTTTTTTTTTTTTGCATAAGATTCATTTGAAAAATTAGTTTGAAGGAATTGAAAGGGAATAGTAAAGAATTATTAGCGTTAATTAATTCCTCGAAGAAAGAAAATGCAAAAACCTAGTAAGCAACCTGAATGCTCTAGCATGACTCGTGAAGAAGACGAAGAAATGCAACATGATATATCAAAATTACAAGACCAATTACAACAAATTTCACTCTCATTAAAGGTAAATGAAGCCAAGATGAATGGTGTGGAAGCTAATATGAATGGAATGAAAGTTAATATGAATGGCGTGGAAGCTAAGATGGATGGCATGGAAGCTAAGATGAATGGCATGGACGCTAAGATAGACATTAATATGAATGGGATGGACACTAAGATGAATGACATGGACAATAAGATGGAAGAATTGAAGATAAATTTGAATAAGTTGCTACAAGAAATGGTCACTAATGGTGAAAGGGTAGTAAAGGAAACTCATAATGAGAACAAAAGAAATGTTAATCATGATTTCATAGACTCTAATGTTGGATTGAAGACCCACCATGTTCCAAAAATCGATATGAGGAAGTTTGATGGCAAGGATCTGTTATGAAACTAGCTCATAAAAAGATAGAAAAGAGAGATCAACGCCTTAGTATTCAGCCTCTTTTAGGGGGAAACCTCCTTTACATTACACAAATGAGCAATTATTCGATGATACAAATGAAATGACCTCCTTTCTATATATAGGAGTCTAAGGGGTCATAACATAATCACAACCGACATAACAATAATAATGTAAGGGCACAATAATAACAATAGTGGGCTTCTATGGGGCACAATAGTAACAATAATGGAACTAAATTGGTACATCAATATAATAAGTGGGTTGTACTAATAACAATAAGGGGTTACACTAGTAGTATAGGGGCCTAACATGCCCCTCTCCTTCAAAAAGCGTTGTCCTCAATTATTGAGTAGTTCTTGATGCTTCTGTATAAAATTCTTGTCCTCCCATGTGGAATCTTCAGTGGGTAAGTTCTTCCCCTTGATGAGATACTCTGAAATTGATCGATTTCGTAGCTGTCGGGTTCTTGTTTCTGTGACTGCTCTAGGTTCCAATATGATTTTTCCTTCCTCTTCAATTGCTGGCAATATTGTTTGAATTGGGATCTTTTGCAACTTTTGAATAAGTGGCCATACTTCTTTGTCCTTCTTCCATTCATCCCTTGCTTCATTTATCCAATCTGGCTGGATAATAGAAATAGTACAAAACAATGCTTCCACATCCTCATCCTTGAAGAGTCTTCCCATTCGGTAAGGTTACCATTTTTTAAGTGCATGTAGTATTGCCAACATTTCCTTCTCATAAATAGCTTGCTTGAGATGTAGCAGTAAAAACACCCAATCACCAACATCAAAAAAAATTTCACTACAATGTTGATCTACCCGTTGTTTCGTTTGATTTTGCACCGAAGCGGTGTTATCCTTTAAAATTTGGAGAACTTGTTGTTGATGCTGGTTGTGATCTTTCACTGCTTGAACCTTTTTCTTCTTGATATGTCCTTCTATCTCTAGAGTTTGAGAAGTGGTAATTTCTTCCAATCCTTTACGAGATATGGTCGGATTCATTTCTTGATGCTCGATGTGATCTTTCACTTCCTGAACATTTTTCTTTTTGATATGTCCTTCTATCTTGATAGTTTGAGGAGTGGTAATTTCGACCAATGAATTACAAGATATGGTTGGATTCATTTCTTCTTTCTCGATGTGATCTTTCACTTCTTGCACCTTTTTCTTCTTGATATGTCCTTCTATATTGAGAGTTTGAGGAGTGGTAATTCTTGCCAATTCTTTACAAGATATGGTTTGATTCATTTCTTCTTTCTCTGGGGTGGGGTCCTGGTGTATATCTTCTTATTTTGATGTTTCTTGATCCTTTTCTTCCTCCTCTTCATATTATATGTAAAATAATTTCTTCTCAGCACACTTATGACCTTTAGTGCATTTGCTATCACAATTTTAACAAATCCCTTTTTCTCCTTTTTCTTCCAATTATTGTGGTGTAACCCTTGTAGGTTGGTGAAGGCTAGGAGAAACAACACTTCCATCTTTATAGTTGTGAGGGGTATGCTTCCTAGTTTCCATAATTTTGCTTTCCACTATGTCACAAAGCCCTTTTACTCTTTCCAATTGTTGTGGTGTTGCCCTAAAGAAGGTTTTGCTCTTTGTATCCTCATAATGTGCTATCATTTCCTCTATGAAAATTGACCATGTAACAAGTTGTTTACGAGAACAAAGCCCTCCATACCATAAAAATTGATCTGGTTCTAAATATGAAGATGAAATACATACCTTTTGTAACAGTGGTACACCATGTAGATCAAAATATTAATCCATCTAAAGTATCCAATTTACCGGATCCTTGCCATCAAACTTCTTCATCTTGCTTTTTCTTGATTTTAGGAGCTCGACCTTGAAACAACTATAACTCTATACTTTTGGATCCTTAAGTTCTGAAATTGCGAAGTTTAGTAGCCCTCTGTGTCGTCTTTCCAATGCCACCAGTCTGATCCAAATTGGATTCTCTAAGAGAGAGTTATGTACAATCTCCCAATATGACTTGATTATAGACCTTTCCAGAAGAGTGAACTTGTATGAAGTGCCACGTGTCACTGTTTGGACCTTTGGCTCTGAAAAATATCTAAAAGAAACTACAGTCCATCCTCTTTCTGTACCTACTTACGAAATTTCAATCTGATGCTCAGAGAGAAAGTTATGACGATTTTCCCCAAGTCACCTGTTTGGAATGTAATTTAGGAGTCTGCAAAAATACCAACTTCCTCAGATCATATCTCCGCAAATATAGAGCGAAAAGCTCTGAAATTTAGACCTGAGGTTCAATGCGATTTCTTCTCAAAAGGGTTTTTTTTTAGCTTTTGAAACGTCGCAGAAAAAAACGTTATAGCGAAAATTCCACAATGACCTGTTTGGAGCAGCGAAACCCTAGAATCCAAAGCTCTGATACCAAATGTTATGAAACTAGCTCACAAAAAGATAGAAAAGAGAGATCAACGCCTTAGTATTCAGCCTCCTCGAGGGGGCAACCTCCTTTACATTACACAAATGAGCAATTCTTCGATGATACAAATGAATAGACCTCCTTTCTATATATAGGATTCTAAGGGGTCATAACATAATCATAGCCGACATAACAATAATAATGTAAGGGCACAATAATAACAATAGTGGGCTTCTATGGGGCACAATAGTAACAATAAGGGCACTACATGGGTACATCAATATAATAAGTGGGTTGTACTAATAACAATAAGGGGTTACACTAGTAGTATAGGGGCCTAACAGGATCCCGGAACATGGATACTACATATGGAGCAATTTTTCGATATCCATAATGTGCAAAAGACATAAAAGGTATGTATTGAAACTTTATATTTGGAACCAAATAAATTTGTATGGTATTGATGGCTTTTCTCTCACAAAAAAATTGTCACTTTGGAAATTTTTACGGAAGAAATTATAGCACAATATGAGGATACAAAAAGCAAAACATTTTTTAGCCAATTGTTAAATCTCAAACAAAAGGGTTCAATGATGGGGCACATAGAGGACTTCCAAAAATTGAACATAAGGGTAAAAGATATTCTAGAGGAGCATATGATTGATGTGTTCATAGGGACTTTAAAGGATAATATCCAACATGAGGTTCGCCTTTGGGAACCTGATTCATTGGAGAAGGCATTCAGGTTAGCAAGAAAAATGGAAAGAAAAATTATGGCAGCCGGGAAGCCTACCACTCATAACTATCAAGATGGAAGTGTTGTTTCACCTAGCCTTCCACAATCGACAAGGTTGACACCACAAAAATTGGAAGGAAAAAGAGAAAAATGGCTTTGTTACAGTTGTTATAGAAAATACACTAAAGTTCATAAGTGTGTTGAGAAGAAATTATTCTACATAGATTGTGAAGAGGAGGAAGAAAAGGAACAAGAAATGTCAATAGAAGACGATATACTCCAGGAACAAACCCTAGATAAAGAAGAAATGAATCTAGCCATATCTTGTAATTCATTGGCTGGAATTACCACTCCTTAAACTATCAAGATAGAAGGACATATCAAGAAGAAAAAGGTAATAGTGTTGATTGATTCGAGAAGTACCCATAATTTTGTTCATTGTAAGATAGCAAAGGAATTGAATTGCTTCCTATATCTAGCACCGGAGTTTCATGTGATGGTTGCAAGTGGAGGAACCATAAATTTCTCTAGAAAGTACGATAATATCAAGATATCCATGGTAGAATATGTATTGAATAGTCCAATGCTTTCCATTCCAATGGGTGGTGCTGATGTTTTACTAGGAGTCCAATGGCTACAATCCTTGGGTACAATAGCTTTTAATTTTCAAGAACTTTTCATGAAATTTTCTGCGGAAGGAAAGGAAGTTGAATTAAGGGGTATTGTAGGGAAACTGGAAAATATAATCATCTATAACGGTATGAAAAAGATTCTAAAGAAGGAAAAACGAGGTGTTATTGCACAATTATGTTCGCTAGAGGTTCCCACATAGAAATCATCTATTTCTCTAGACCTTCAAAAATTCTTGGACAATCATTCCAAGGTATTTGAGACTCCCAAAGGTATCCCACCTATTCATGATCATGATCATGCTATTCATTTGATTCCAGGAAGTGTTCCTCCAAACATCAGGCGGTACAGATATCCCTATGCCCAAAAGAGTGAAATTGAACGTATGGTTGCAGAAATCCTAGAGGCTAGTATAATTCAACCTAGTTAAAGTTCTTTCTTTGCTCCAGTAATATTGGTGCATAAGAAGGATGGATCATGGCACATGTGTCCAGATTATAGGGAGCTCAACAAGCTTAATATTAAAGATAAATTTCCCATTCCTATCATTGATGAATTATTGGATGAATTGCATCGATCAATTTACTTCACCAAGTTGGATCTTTGTTCAGGATATCATCAAATCATAATGAAGATTGAAGATATTCCAAAAACAACATTTAGAACTCATGAGGGTCATTACGAACTTTTTCTCATGCCTTTTGGCCTTACCAATGCACCTTCTACATTTCAAGGTTTGATGAATTCCATTTTCAAACCCTTAGAAAATTTGTGTTAGTATTTTTTGATGATATACTAATCTACAACAAGTCTTGGAAGGACCATGTTGAACATGTTGACAAGGTGCTCAAACTATTGGAGGAGAAACAATTATATGCAAAGTGCTCAAAATGTTTCTTTGGAGTACAAGAGGTGGAATATCTGGGTCATATTGTATCTCATGAAGGTGTTAAGCTAGACCCTAGCAAAATTAAATCCATTAAGGAATAGAAAATTCCCACATCCATAAAGTATCTGCGAGGATTTCTCAGGTTGACACGGTATTATTGCAAATTTGTTAACAATTATGGGAGAATAGTAGCACCTCTAACAACATTATTGAATAAAGATGCATTTTCATGGACCACAGAAGCAACAAAGGCCTTCAAACATCTTAAAGAGGCAATGTGCCAATCACCGGTCTTAGCTACGCCGGACTTCACAAAAACCTTTATTGTGGAATGTGATGCTTCAAGAAATGGAATTGGTGTTGTTTTAATGCAAGATGAAAGACCCATTGCCTTTGGAATTCATCCAATCAAGGGAAAGTATTTACAAAAAGCCACTTATGAGAAGGAAATGTTGTAAATACTGCATGCACTTAACAAATGGCGACCCTACCTAATGGGAAGACAAGTATTTACAAAAAGCTACTTATGAGAAGGAAATGTTGGAGATACTACATGCACTTAACAAATGGCGACCCTACCTAATGGGAAGACACTTCAAGGTAAAAATGGATCATGATAATCTGAAATACTTTTTAGAACAAAGATTATCCTGTGAAGAGCAACAAAAATGGGTCACAAAGATGTTCGGTTATGACTTTGAAATCATCTATAAAAATGGGAAGCAAAATGTTGTGGCAGATGCACTCTCAAGAAAGGATGAGGATGTGGAAGCATTGTTGTGCACCATTTCTATTATCCAATGAGATTGGATAAACAAAGAGAGGAAGGAATGGAAGAATGATGAAGAAGTGTGGGCACTCATAGGAAAGTTACAACAAGATTCCAGTACGTTTGATACATTTAGCTGGAAAAATGTTTCGTTATGGTACAAAGATCACTTATACCTATGTAATGTTGAGATTTTTTGTTAATTAAATTTGGAGAAAATCTCATGAATGTGACAAGAATAGGATTTGTTGCTGAACTAACTCCATTTATTCCTGATGAGGAGTTATTGCATCCTATATTTGTTGTGAGTCAATTTATGATTCAGTTTTCTACTCCCAGCTATAAAAATGTAATCCTGTAGAGGATATGTGTGATGAGAAGGTGTGAGGAAAAATAATTCCAGATGTGAAAATCTGTTGTTGTAATCTCCTGTTGAGTAATAAGATTGATGATGCCTCTGTTTGGTGGATGTAGCCTAGATTGGTTGGGTGAACAACGTTAAGATCTCTATTTTTCATGGTTGAATGTTATGGGTGTCTTATTTGTTTTTAAATTTTCCGCTGTGTTAACTCTAACACTTGGTATCAAAGTGAGTTGAGCTGCATGTTGTAGTGATTCAATCTGACAGCGTTTTCAAAGGTGTCGTGGTGATAATCCTTGAGGTGTTGATCGATGGCCCACTATGAATTCTGCTCATCTACGTGGAAGATGCTTGATCTGCAGCGTGAAGGAAGGCAGCTTGTGCGAATGCCCAATTGAGTTTCACGTAGATGAAAGCAGTGACTGCAGTTGTTTTTTTTTCTTTGAAACATTACGCTAAAGCCAAGAGTAAACTATGAGCTGGAGGGCATATGCCATGGACCATAAACTGGATAGTTGAATGACTGAGGCAGTGTTGATTTTGGATTCATACGTAGGCTGTAGTGAGATTTGCATATCGAAGACTAGGGCTATGCAAAGCGGAGTTTGGAGAAGGCTGTTAACTGGTGTTGAACTGAATTTGCAGTAGTAAAAGGTGAACTGCACGGTGATTTCACGGTGATTTCTAGCTGATTAAGGCTGCGTTAAATGTAGCATTGAATGGTGAATTTGCAGTAGTGAAAGGTGAGCTTCACGGTGACTTCGTTTTTTTTTTTAGTTGAGATTCAAATCGATTGGTGAATTTGCAGCGGTGAAATGTGAGTTGCGTGGCGACTTCAAGTTTTTTTTTAATATCGATTATTAAAATGCCATGTTGAACTGTTGAAAAATCAATATTTCATTTGGAACATTTTTTGAAATAGATCTTAAAACAAAAGATTTCAAATGGGTCTCTTGTTTACATAAAATAGTCGATTTGAATTATATATGATATTATAACTATATCATATTTAGTTTTCTTTTTAACTGTAATCTGCCATGATATTATAAGGCAAGTGCTTTTTTAATCAAAACTAATTCCTTTTGAAATTTGAGATTTTTGTGACATGAGCTACTAAACATGGCAAAAACACAAAGTTCTTGGTTTGAGATCGAGAAGTTTAATGGAAAAAACAACTTCGAGATCTGGAAAGTGAAGATGTATGATCTACTCATGCAACAAGGCATGGCAAAGGCACCATTGGGAAAAGCCAAACAACCTTACACCATGAAAAATGATGAATGGAGTGACTTGGATGAAAGAGAACTGAGCAGCATTCGACTGTGTTTGGCAGATGATGTTTTGTTTAACATCATGTTAGAGAAAATTGCTGCTAGTTTGTGGAAAAATCTTGAAAAGCTATACATGACAAAATCCTTAACCAATAGGTTTCTTCTGAAGCGACAGTTGTATAGTTTTCACATGAAGGAAGGTACATCTATTACTGATCATTTGAATACCTTCAATACTCTCTTGGTGCAATTAGAAAGTATAGAAGTAAAATTTGAATCAGAAGATAAAGCTATAACTTTATTATGCTCATTGCCCGAGTCATGGGATCATTTTGTTACTTTTATAAGTCTTAGTTCATGAGAAACCCTTGAGTTTGATGATGTTGTTGGAGCTTTTTTATCTGAAGAAACAAGGAAAAGTTCAAATTTAGAAACCTTTACATTAGAAGCAATGATGGTCAGAGGTCGTTCTAAAGAAAGACGCTTCAGTAAGCACAACAACTTGTGTTCAAAATCGAAAGGGAAGAAGAGTACGGTAAAGTGCTGGTTTTGTGGCAAATCAGGTTATTTGAAGAAGGGATATTGTAAGAGACAACAAACATCCAATGAAGAATCTTCGACAGAAAAGAATGAAGCAAACATGATAGATACAGGTTCGGCATCCATTGCAGGTATGAGTGATGAAGTACTATCAGTTAGTTTGTCTAATCACAATCAACATTGGATGTTAGATTCTGGTGCATCAAATCACATGTGCATTCATAGGGAATCGTTTAGAACTTATAAATCAATTAATGATGGAGTTGTTTACATGCAAAATGATGTCTCATGTAATATTGTCGGAATTGGAAGCATCCAACTTAAAATGTTTGATGGGACAAATAAAATATTAACTGATGTAAGACGCGTGCCTGAACTCAAAAAAAACCTCATTTCACTAGGAGTACTAGACACTAATGGATATAAAACCTTTATTCAAGGTGGAGTAATGAAAGTTTATAAAGGAATTTTACTAGTAATGAAAGCAAAGAAGGTTGGAAATCTTTTTCAGTTAGAAGGAAGAACAGAGTCAGATCATGCTTCCACAGTATCTGAAAATGGAAGTAATTCTATTCGTTTATGGCATCAAAGGTTGGGCCATATGAGCGAAAGAGGATTGAAAATTTTATCTAATCATAAGTTACTTCCTAGTTTAAAATCTTTTAAGTTAGATTTCTACAAACATTGTCTATTTGGGAAACAAAACAAGGAGAAGTTTAAAACTGGAAAACATACTAGTAAGGGAATCCTTGATTATATCCATTTTGATGTTTGGGGTCTATCTCCTACAACCTCATATGGAGGATCATCATATTTTGTATCTTTTATTGATGATTTCTCTAGAAAGGTGTCGGTCTACATGTTAAAGAAGAAGTTTGATGTATTCACAGTTTTAAAACAGTTTAGAGCATTAGTTGAAAACATCATTGGAAGAACCATTAAATGTTTAAGAACTGACAATGGTGGTGAGTTTACTCCAAAGGAATTTGATAATTATTGCAAGGAAGTTGGGATCGAAAGACATAGAACTATTGCTTATACTCCTCAGCAAAACGGAGTTGTTGAATGCATGAACATGACTCTTTTAGAGAGAGCAAGAAGTATGCTTAGTAATGCCAATTTGCAGAAGGAATTGTAGACAGAAGCGATTTCTACAACTTGTTACTTGGTAAATCGATCACCACCAACTGCGATAGGATGCAAAATTCCTCAAGAGGTATGCAAAGGCTATCCATGTGATTATTCTAAACTGAAAGTTTTTGGTTGGGATGCATATGCTCTAGTTCCCAAACATCAGCGTTCTAAATTAGATCCTAAATCAAAAGGATATATCTTTGTTGGATATGGTGATGGGACTAAGGGATACAGGTTGTGGGATCCTACTACTCATAAGGTCATCATTAACAGAGATGTTAAATTCAATGAATCTTCACTCAATAATCCAGATGTAGATGATAAATTGAAACAAGATAATGTACCTAAGTTTCAACATATTCAATTTGAAACCAGTTCAAATACTGATAATAGTATAGAAGAACAAGTCTCAGATGCAGATCATGAACAAGTTTCAGATGCAGATCATGAACATGTTTCAAATGTATATCATGAAGAAGTTCCTACAGATAATAATTAGCAAATTATGGAAGTACTAGAAACATCTTTAAGGAGGTCCACGAGAATCAAATGTCCTCCTAAAAGGTATGATGATTATGTTACTTTAGTTGCTTTAACCACTAATGATGATGAACCTTTGTGCTATCAGGAAGCTTTATAAGCTTCTAAAAGTGATAAGTGGAAAGAAGCTATGAAGGACGAGATGATGGAATTAGTCAAGAATGCCACATGGGATCTGGTAGAACTTCCCAAAGATAGAAAACCATGGGATGTAAATGGGTCTACAACTTGAAAAGGGGTGTTGATGATAAAGAAGATAGGTACAAAGCAAGGCTGGTCGCGAAAGGTTTTTCTTAGAAAGCAGGCATTGACTTTCATGAGATATTTTCACCAGTTGTAAAAATTGTTTCAATTCAGATTATGTTAGCATTAGTTGCTTTACTTGATTTAGAATTACGACAACTAGATGTTAAAACTACATTTTTACATGGAGATTTAGATGAGGAGATTTACATGGAACAACCAGAAGGGTTTGTTCAAAATCGCAACAAGAAATTTGTCTGCAGACTCAAGAAATCATTGTATGGTCTGAAGCAGTCACCTTGACAGTGGTACAAGAAATTTGATTCTTTCATGATGAGTCAAAACTATATAAGAAGTGAATATGATCATTGTGTTTACTTTAAGAAATTAAGTAATGGCATGTTCATTATTTTAGTGTTGTATGTTGAGGATATACTTTTAGCAAGCAAAAGCATAATATAGATCAACAGGTTAAAGGCTCAGATGGCTAGGACGTTTGATATGAAAGATCTAGGAGCAACAAAATAGATTTTGGGCATGGAGATTTTCAGAGACAGGAGCAATGGTAAGCTGTGGCTATCACAAAAGAGGTATATTGAGAAAATACTCTTGAGGTTTGGTATGAACAATGTGAAGTTTGTTTCAGTCCCTTTAGCTTCCCATTTTAAGATTTCTTCAAGTTTATGTCCTAATAAAAATGAAGAAAAAGAATATATGTCTTGAATTCCATATGCCAATGTAGTAGGTTGTTTGATGTATGCGATGGTTTGTACTCGACCAGATATTTCACATGTAGTTTGGGTTGTCAACATGTATATGGAAAATCCAGGAAAAGAACACTGGTTAGTAGTGAAATGGGTGCTTCGGTATCTAAAAGGCACAAGTGATTATTGTATCACTTATAACAAGAGTAGTGAATTTGTTTGCAGATATGTTGATTTAGATTTTGCGGGTGATTTGGATAAGAGAAGGTCAACTTCAGGGTATGTCTTTACTCTTGCAGGTGGAGCTATTGGTTGGATGTCAAAGCTACAGAACATTGTTGCTTTATTCACTACTGAAGCAGAATACATAGCTACTTCACATGCTTGCAAAGAAGCAATTTGGTTGAAAGGTTTGTTTGGTGAATTTGGTAGGTTATTGGACAACATCAATTTATTTTGTGATAGTCAAAGTGCAATTCATTTGGCTAAGAATCCGGCCTATCATAGTAAATCAAAGCATATACCTATCAAGTACCATTTTGTAAGACAGGTTATCACTGAAAGGGGAGTCTCTCTTAAAAAAGTTCATACAAAGGAAAACTGTGCAGACATGTTCATGAAACTAGTTTTGTTAGAGAAGCTACGATAGTGTCTGGCTTCTCTTGGCTTGTAGAAAAGATAAAATAATAATGGAATAGGGTATCAGGCTAATTGTTGTCAAGGTGGAGATTGTTGAGATCTTTCGTTAATTAAATTTGGAGAAAATCTCATGAATGTGACAACAATAGGATTTGTTGATAAATTAACTCCATTTATTCTTGATGAGGAGTTATTGCATCCTATATTTGTTGTGAGTGAATTTATGATTCAGTTTTCTACTCCCAGCTATAAAAATGTAAGCCCGTAGAGGATATGTGTGATGAGAAGGTGTGAGGAAAAAGAATTCCAGATGTGCAAATCTGTTGTTGTAATCTCCTGTTGAGTAATAAGATTGCCGATGCCTCTATTTGGTGGACGTAGCCCAGATTGGTTGGGTGAACCACGTTAAAATCTCTATTTTTCATGGTTGAATGTTGTGTGTGTCTTATTTGTTTTTAAATTTTCTGCTGTGTTAACTCTAACATGCAAGAATTCCCAACTCAAACAAAATATTCTTATGGAATTGCACACTTCTCCCTTAGGAGGGCACATAGGATTTTTAAAAACTTACCATAGGGTTAAAAAGGAATTTTTTTTGGGATTGCCTTAAATCGTATATTCAAAAGTTTGTGGTGGAATGTTTGGTTTGCCTACACAATAAAGTTGAAACAATTAAGACCCCAAGTCTATTACAACCTTTATCCATTCCAAGCCAATGTTGGGAGGAGGTTTCAATGGATTTTATCACAGGTTTATCCAAGTCTAAAGGAAAGAGTGTCATCATGGTGGTAGTTGATAGACTTACCAAGTATGCACACCTTTGTGCATTATCACATCCATTTAAAGCCAGTACAGTTTCTACTGCATTTATGGAAACAATTCAAAAGCTACATGGAAACCCAAAAATTATTATAAGCGATAGAGATCCCATTTTGCCTGGAAATTTTTGGACATAATTATTTTCTTGTCTCGGTACTCAGTTAGGTCATAGCTCATCTTATCATCCTCAATCTGATGGGCAAATTGAGATAGTAAACAAATGTTTGGAAGGATATCTTCGTTGCTTTGTATCTAATAAACAAACACAATGGGTCAAATGGTTGCCTCTGGCTGAATGGTAGTATAACACTTCCTTACATACTACAATAAAAATGACCCCATTTATGGCACTTTATGGATATCATCCACCATCCATTACATCATATTTAAGATAAAATTCTAAGGTTCAAGTTGTGGAACATCACATCGAGCATCAAAAACAAGTTCTCCAACTCTTAAAGGATAACCTCACATTGGTGCAGAATAGAATGAAACAATAGGCAAATCAACATCGCAACAAAAGAAGTTTTGATGTAGGTGACTAGGTATTCCTACGGCTACATCCATATAAACAAATGTCCCTCAAGCAAGCTAAGAAGGATAGTAAGTTATCACCAAAGTATTATGGTTCGTACAAGGTGTTGGAAAATATTGGTACTATGGCATACAAATTGGAGCTTCCAGCAGCTTCTCGAGTGCACCCAGTTTCCATGTTTCATGTTTAAAGAAGGTTATAGGTGACAAGCTCCCAGTTCAAAAAATATTGCCAGAGCTTGATGAGGAAGGAAAAATTATATTGGAACCAAAAGCAGTCACAGAAATAAGAATTCGATAGCTACGAAATTGATCAATTTCAGAGTATCTCATCAAGTGGAAGAACTTATCTGTTGAAGATTCCACATGGGAAGATGAGAATTTTATACAGAAGCATCCAGAACTACTCAAGCGTTGAGGACAACACTTCTTTGAAGGGCAGCGGCATGTTAGGTCCCTATAATACTAGTGATTCCCCTATTAATATTGTTGTTGTATCCATTATTATTATTGTTGTGCCCCTATTGTCCCCATATTATTATTATTGTGCCCTATAGAATACCTCTATTGTTATTTTTGTGCCTTTATATTATTATTCTTAGGTCAGCTTGGTTATATTATGACCCCTTAGACTCCTATATATAGAACGAAGGTTTTGTCATTTGAATCATATAATAATTATTCATTTGTGTAATGTAAAGGAGGTTGCCCCCTTGAAGACGCTTATTTCTAAGGCGTTGATATATCTTTTCTATCTTTTCGTGAGCTAGTTTCATAACATTATTGAAACTAAGGAGGGTAGCCGTTACAGGTTTTGGTTCCTTTTTTGGTCCGTAACAGGAGTTTCTAGAATCAGATGTTGCTCCACTGCTAGTGAGTATCCATAGCCCCAACGTAGTCATCCACTATCTTGAGGTGAGGAACTTTTTGGATTTTTGTTTTCTCTTCATGTTAGAGGCCCTTCTTTTTATTTATGTAGAAAACATAGTATTCATAATATGGGAGGATAGCGCACTAGACTTAGTCCAATACCAATAAACTTGATCCACTGCCAGCGAGCATTCATAGCCTTGGTGGAGATGATAGCATGCTCCATTGGAAGTTACCTCAACAGAAGGAGTGGGAAGATTATACACTATATTTTAATATAATGTCATTGGCCTTGCTCCACTACCACCACGCATCTATAGACCTGACACAGATACTAGCATGCCCCACCTAAGAAAACATTAGTTCATTTCCCTGGGGTAGTTTGGTGAGAAGGGAAGGTCTCATGTATGGTTGTGATGTGACTAACCAGTTCCACCAAAGTTTCAATTGAATTTTATGAAAGCTTAATCTTATAGTTATAAGTCTAGCCCTTGTGACTTAATGAGATCCCTTTGTATTTATGTGTAAGTAATACAAAAGTGGGATGTTGTGAGGAATATTCAATATGAAGGTGACATTACTAAGAAATTAATATTGGAGCCCTTTAAATATTTTTACCCCATAAATGTGATTTACAAACCAAGTTTTTATGCATGTATTAAAAAATATCATTAATATAGTTCATACTAAGGACTCATAGATTTGTATTACATTATACTATGATCACATAAAGACTCTTCAAGATGTAAAAAAACATTCATCTTTATTCATTGCAAACCCGCAAAGCATAAAATTCTTATTTATATACAATGTGCTTGAATGAAAGTATTTATCAAAGAAATTGAAAACCTAGTGTAACCAAACAATTTTTTTATCAATGGCTAACTTCTTAACACTAGGATCCATTCTTAACCAAAACTATAATATAGAAAGAAAAGAGTAAGTTTTGTCAACTAACATGCTTCCTAGAAGAGAGTAGATATAAAAGCGGCATCAGATTGATGCTCCTTTAACAACTATATTCATACATTTCTACACAAAGTCATAATATCCTGTTTGAAAATTTAAATGATCAAAATTTTCAAGCATGAAATTTTTAACAATTATTTCATAGGATGGCTTCTTGTTGCTTTTTGAAACTGTGATGGATTCAGTCCCACAACATTCTTTAGATTCATCATTTAAAACAGATAAAGGGTATTCTTCGAAATATTCAACATGCTTCAAATAAAATATTGTAGTACTACAATCCAATTTCGTAGGATGTTGTGAAAAATATTGTAAATGAAAAGCATTATCTTCATTATGCGATGCAAAAACCTCAAAATTTTGAGTAAAAATGTCATCATTAGATAAAATAGAAACTAAGTTTTTCTCATTATAAGACTTATGTTTAGAAAAATGTGAATTTAAATCATGATTACCTTGTAGGCTATTAGATCGATTATAGCTATAATAACTAGGAGGAGATGAAAGGAAAGAATTGATAAGTTCGATTTCATTTTCATTTATAAATTCATTTTTCTCATAGTTATCGTAAATAGGTTGTGAATATATTGACTCAATTAAGTTATCATAGCCATCAATCTAACAAGTATTAAAAATATCCAAAGTATGTTCGAAACAAGAACTAAAATCATGATCAGATTGTAAGCCTACTTCACGATTCAATCCAGCACCGTATTGATCAGAAACAGGGGGTTGGGAAAAGTGAAGATGAACATCAAGTGAACTTGAGTTGAAAATAATTTCTTGTAATAACTTCCCTATTACATGAAAAAAACGTTTAAGAATAGGCTCAATAGGTAGAATAATATATTTCTTTATCATTTGTTTTTGATGACTTTCATGAGTATGTAATATAATGTCTAATTGGTAACACATGTAATCAAGCATTTCAGATGTAACCTCTCCTTTATTATTATCATTATTATCCTCTTCTAAACATAAAGATAAATAAGAACCACTAGGAGTTATAGAATCTGAAGATTACTTTAAGCATAAGTGTGCTTTATGATATTCTGTTAGAGAAAGAGAAGTAATTTGTTCATGATCTTTAAGATTTAACAACACATCTTCTTCACTCGCCATATGATAGAAGATGAATTTTAAAAGATTTCAAATTTAGATTCATTAATGTTTCCATATTCATAATCCATTTGGGTTTCTTCATTATTGTCATCATATTGATTTTGAAGGTTATTATCATTGTTATGTTTGCAACATTCAAATTCATGTAATCCTATAGGATACATACATTTATAATAGTCACAAAAACATATATGAAAATCTTTGAGAGAGGAAATTCTACTAAGAGGGAGACTTATGTACTACTTCTGAGCCTTTCCTTCCAAGGACATCATGAACAACTTCATTAGAACATCTTCATGGTGTACTCCCATCTTCAAAATGCACTCGTGAAAATATCTAAGTTGCACTAGATTATCACCATCCACATTTCAAAAACGGGGCAGGTAAGTATCCCATATGTCTATGTCTGGTAAGTCATGTGGAGAACTTGCACTATCAGAAAAATTCAAAGGAAAAAAACATGAAAAATTCCATGAAATGACCATTGAAATGAAATCTACAATAAAACTAAACTAGGGAGCTGCTAGGTTAAAAAATAAATGAATTTTTTTTACCTTAAACACTATAAGGTGCATACAATTATGACCTCGTCCACCAATGGATCACAAATTTAACCAATTAATCAGTTACCAAAGGAGACAAAACTATACCTTCGTTCCCCGACAACGATGCGAAAAGATGTCCGTGCTCAAATTGTCCTGGAAACTGAGGATAGCCTGAGACCACACCACTAGATCCTCCCACTCTAGGTGACAAGGGCTACTCTTGCTTCCACCACAAGGGGTAATCCCCGGTGATAATCAAAATTGAATAGTCGTTGTAGAATAATGTATACTAAATATATTTTCTAATTAAAAAATAAATAGGCCAGGTTTTTAAGTAAAGTTTTAAATAAAATAATGATTTTTAGGAAATAGAGGTGGTAGGCATATCATATGTGAAAAATTATTTAAAAAATAAAGTACCATTATGACTAAGTGAAGTTTAAATTAATATATCATTTTTCTCACAAAACATAAGGGTTAGTAAAAATTAAAAAAAGAAAAATAAGAAAAAAGTTAGGAAAAACCCGTTCAAATGAATTTAATGGAAATTTTGTATTTGAAACAATATGGCATCAAGCGCTATTAATATTCATCCTAGAAAAAAAAAATTAAATAAATAAATAAAATTATTTGATTTAATTTTTCTAAATAGTAAATATTGGAGGAAAAACTAAACCAATTTTGTTGTGTGAGAGATTAACCAAACTGATTATGTCAAAGCATTTCTAATCACCACATATTACGAGTAAAATAAAGAAATGAAAAATAAAAAATTAAATTAATAATAAAAAATAAATCAGGAGCACTGAATTTATGGTATTTAAATTTATGTGCAAAAGGAACCTAAATAACATGTATTGTTAGAGTTTTGTTATGCAGCAAATAAATTCAAATATGATTAAAAAGAAACTTTAAATAATAAGTATTCGAGTATTTATTTAAATAATAATAATAAACTTTTTATTGCATGCAATATTATTGAATAATCATATTATACCAATAACATACACAATGAATAGCCCCAAGGGTTAGCTCAGTTGGTCAAAATCAATGCCTTGCCATCGGGAGGTCACAGGGTCCATTCTCCCTGAAGCCTTTGGGGTAAGGCCTAACTAGTGGGCCATGGGGCTAGATTCCCTTCGAGGGTGATTAGCCTGGATTTTTTCGTGGATGTAGCACCACCCGTTGATCAGGGCGTCCGTGAACCACAGCAAAAAAAAAAAAATCCCTTCACGATGAACCAATAAATAAAACCTCACATAAAAAGAACACATAAAAAGAAAATTAAGAAATGCATATTATTAAATAAAATCCTGAAAGTCCCAATGAACAACACCACTGTGGAAAGCACATGATGGCCTTAAAAAATAATAAGTATTCATCTCTGATGCACCAACATCGATCAATCTTCTGAAAAAAATCTCTGGAATGAACTTCTATATCTTTTAAAGTTTTGGAAGTTTCTTTTATTTTTAGTTATTGTAACTTCCAATAAAATTACATTAATAATTATTATTGTAGCTAAATGAAATGTATATTTATTTCTCCTATTAATCTCGTGTTCAAATCTTCAATCAATTAATTATTAAATTTCCCATGATAAAATATCTACATCAATAATGAAACATAAAGATTGGTAAAAATATAATGATAAATAAACATAACCCATACTCACCGATAAAATTCTGAGTTTGAAATGAAATCCGAAATAAATATATAATAAATTCTAGATTTCCATTTCCATATAAAAATTGAATAATTCCCCTTTCAATGCTCTTTCACATTAAACTCATGTTTGCACATTTTCCATTCACCATCCATTAGAAAAAAGAGTCTGAAATAAATCTAAAATCTATATATGTTTTCATTTTCAAATTTAAAATAAAATTCGACTAAAAATTTCAAATTTCTATTTTAATATAGGATTTAACTACTTTAATTATCATTAACAATATATTCTTATCTATCTCCCTATGCAATTGGGGTTGTGTTGTTTGTTTTAACGAAATAATTGGGTCATGGGCGGGGTCTGCCCATGTCAGCTCTCCGATTTGAGTGAATTCTTTCTCATTTTGTCTCATTGCTCCTTGTGTTGGTCTTCTGGTGTGTACTCTTTCAGGGAAACAATTTCTTGGTATTGGGTATTTCATTTTCTCTTGTAGGTTTTGTGAAGACCTCTCCTTAGTCTCTACTCTCAGTTAGCCGTCTACCTCTATCAATTTTGATATTCCCCGGCAACGGGGTCGACCCCACTAAGGGAGGGGCCAGAATGCCAAGGAAGAGTGTCCCGAGCTAGGTCACAGTTCATCCTCCTCCAACTCGATTAGCTAGGAAACAAAGGATGTTGAAGCTATTTTTCCAGCTCGCTCTCCAGGAAACATTGTGGTCCTTGCTTCCATGGAGTCCATTGCAGACCAGTTGCGGCATATTCAAATCGATATGGACATCGTCACAGACCATAGGTATGAAGATTGTAATGAAATAGTGACCTATCTTACTGATATCCAATACAATCAAAATGAAATTTTGGAACAACTAGACAGCCTCAGGCGCAGTCATCGTCGTAAAAATGATCACCCTCGTCGCTTGGAAACACAGGTGGAACACATTGATTTCCATATTCATGATCATGTTGGTTACTTTGTAGCTCCCCCTGTACTTCCCTTCCCATCCCCCTCCTTGATATAATGTTATCAATTCTACTTTCCATTTTGGGTACTCCTAGTATGCTAAGGCTTCAATGCCTTCTGGAAATATTGTATATCAAGTGTCTTTTTTTTATATTGTCCAGCTCCCAATCTCAACAATTCTGATCAAAATGAGCGAGCTGAAACTTTTGAAACTAATTTTGGAAGCTATACTCTTATGAAAATCTAATAAATATTTTTTAAACGACCAAAAAAAACAATATATTCTTGTCTAAAATGCTGATAACCTAATATATATATATGTAAAATCTCAAATACAAATTATATATATAACATTATAGTTTCAAATGAATGTATTTATGTGTATGGGCTTTAAATAATACAAATAGTACATATATTAAAATTATATATATATATATATATATATATATATTAAATTTTATTATTTAAAATTCTTTTAAAGACCGTTTATACCCTTGTCGGGTTTGTGGTGAAGAAAAAAGACCAGTTGTATTCGGGCTCGATGCCTTGGGTCCCGCATACCCGAAAGCACGTGCATCTTCAATATTACGTGGATAGCCCATGAGGACCCCTTAGAATGTTAAATGAATTTTCGTTTCAATACATCAGTGTAACGTACTATTGGGTGCGGTATGGTAAATTTATTAATTAATTTAATTAATATTTTATTTATTTAGTTTTTAATTATTTTAATTTATATGTTATTTTAAATTTTTATTATATTTTGATTCAATTAGTTTATTTTATATAAAATTCATAGAAAATTCGTGTGTTATGTTTTAATAATTTTATTAATTTAAGTTGTATTTTTATTAATTTATTTTTCTTTATTTAATTTTTAATTAATGTTTATTTATTGAATGTTTAATTTATATGTAGTTTTGTTTTATTTATTTTTTATTTAATATCCGTTTAATTTTTAATTATTAATTTTTGTAATTACTTTAATAATAATGTTGGCTATAATGAAAATTACAATTTATGGTTAGGTATTTATTATGTAAAAGTTTAATTTAAGGTTAGAATTTTATTATTTAGTTAAATGAAATAATTTCTATAAGTTATAGCGTTGATAATGATGATGGTTAGCATCCACTGAGATCAAACTTTGGTCCATTGGACCTAAGAAATGAATTATTTAGTTTGATTTAAGATTTTATTCCTATGCTCAAAAATCTTGGAGAGAAGCCTTCCGAGCTCACTATAATTTTGACATCGTAAGAGGCTAGGACGGTCAGTATTGCAACAAAGATTATGAAACTGAGATCTAATGTGGTTGTACATGGGGCACTCTAAGAGGAAGTGATTTTTATCCTCGATGTTCATATTCTCAGAAAGATGGCAGAGCCTTTCCATCCATGGTGTTTTAGGAACTTCCCAACGGCCTATTTCACTATGGAGCTCATGAGAGTTCGTTTTAATCTTGGCTATATTAATTTTCCTCTTTGAGCTAGCTAAAACCGAGAGATACTTTTGATCTTCTACGGTGGGGTTGATGACCTCTTTATAATATCTTAATTTTCTTTTAGCTGCTAAATCTTTCTCACACCACATTTTTTCTTTGAACTTAGAATTAACAATATTTTTAATGTTATTAATGTTTTGCAATGTAACATTCTCGCCAATCTCCCAATGGTTTAACTAGGCCCTAATGTCCTTATACCAACCTCACTTAAGCCTTAGGTGGTTTTGGCTGGAATTTAAAGCTAGCTTAGGAAGTTTATGGTCTCTTATGTTATTGATTTTTGCTTGTACAACAGAAGCATAGTCATAGCTAGGCTCTTGAAAGGGGAAATACCCACTTCTATAAGGAGAATAAGATAGGGTGTATTGCTTTTAATTTTGAGGTTATACATTATAAAACACTTCTGGATTTGCTCAATCTTTCTCCACGATTCTCTAGAGATGCTGCAACCCCAAACCTCACATCCATATAAGATAATAGGAGTGACTAAAGTTTCAAAGATGAATTTCTTTCTATCCCACATTACGAGGTTTGTCATCTTACAATTATTTTCAAGACCAAAATAAGCTTTCCACCGCCAATTAATCATTTTCTCAATGGTATAGTCATAGTTCAGCTTGTGATGAATATCATTTCCTAGGTACTTGTAAGAAGACACTTCCTCCAAGTTACTATTGCCATATATAAAATTAGGGTAAGTGTCCTTCTTGGATTTGATAATCATAACTTTTTTTTTGTGAGTGTTAACAATCATACCCATGGTAGAGAAGAAATCCTTAAGAAGTCTAAGTTTCTTATCAAGATTAGATGGGCACCTTGCGAGAAGAACAATATCGTCAGCATAGAGAAGGATGATTACTATAACAATCTTTTTTTTTTTTTGCTACAGCAAGAGTCGTACCTTCGTTATCATTAAATTAGAAAAATATTTACATAGAATACAACCATCCACATGGTAACATGGATCTTAATCAAAAACTACTTTCTAGATAACCAAGGGTCATGCGTTAAGTGTGAAAACTCTGACCCTTACCCACAAAACTACACCACCCTAAAAGGAAAAAGGTACCAAGGCCACAAAATCAACCCATCAAATCCGAAAAGGGGGAGAAAGTTGTTAATCTCCACCATCAGAACTCCTATCTCCAACCAACGGCAGAGGAGGACCTCGTTGATCCAAGACTCCCGCCAATAAATAGTTTGGACCCACTAGAAAGCTGGAAGATTCCTGACCATCGATCCTCCCAACTTGATCCAACAGTAGAGGTGAATATCGCGCCGCATAGAAGTCTGCCTTTTTACCTTATGGCCCCACTAACAAGCTTGATGAATCATAGTCGTAGATCTGTCGGGCTTGATCCTGCGGCATAGTATCATATCGCACCGAGAAAACGTACTGTTGGTTAATGTGCGATAAGGGTGGAAAAAAAACCACGCCTCGGCCACATGTAGCCTGAAGAGTGTGATAACTCCCAAATTTTAAAAGCCACTTCCCACCCAAGAGGGCCCTGATACATTTGAAACCACTCAGTTGGCAGATTTGCATCCTTAGATAGCATACCAAGAATATTCTGGTCGCCATTGTATCTCGGATTTTGGCAGCTCCCACTTTCTCCTTTGTAACCATATGGGAGCTTGAGCGATGTACTACCCCTTCCCTCCAACCAACTACTCTGGTAGCAGAATCCTCCGAGCAACGTAAGAAAAAACGAGAAAAGGAAAAACTTACACCTTATAATTAAACCAAATTGTTGGACAGAGCTTCCATAGTTTTGGTGTGGAACACCAGCATATCCTCATTTTCTTGGTTTTCGCACTGATCCATGAGACTATCTTGAGGCAACCTATACCCACCCATTGCAAGCCTGTTCATTGTACACTTCACTCCTTGATTAGCCAGTAAATCAGCAAGTTTGTTGGCCTGCCTTCACATATGGTTAAAACTAACCGTGCGTAGGCCTCTGAGGTGGAGTTGGATCCTTTGAAAGACATGGATCAATCTCCAGTGTTTCGAAACCTTCTCCGGCTCTGAGTTGCAACTAATTTTTTTTACTGTGTTGATAATTAACTCAGAGTCAACTTCGATAATCACATTCTGTCGGTTATCCTACACTAGGAGTTCTAAGCATTGCGCCATAGCCATGGATTCTACCATGTTATTTGTAGCTCTACCTAAATGTCCATGGAAGATGGAAAGTATATTACTAGAATCATCCCTTAACAACCCTCCAAAGCCCGCATTGCCCGAGTTACCTTTTGAAGCCCCGTCTATGTTATATTTCAGAAAGCCCAAAGGGGGAGGATGCCAGAATTCCTGCTTAGAATCCATAACCATAACCTTTCTATTCAGGCCTTGCGACATAAGCCCCTGCATTCCCAACTGTCCCAGAATCCTCATGTCAGCCTCTGAAGGTGGATTTGTAGGGGTATTTCGCACTATGGTGCCAATCGTCTCTTTAAGTTGAGTCAAGGTCTACTTCAAAAGACATTAGAGGGATCTTTTTTCATTTTTGAAAATTCTCTTATTCCTTTCTTTTCAGACATTCCAAATAATGAAGCTAGGCGTAAGAGCCCAAGCCAAGCCAAGAATTTCATTATTTGAATAATTACGTCTCCACTTGGTTAGGGTGTTGATGATACACCCTTTATCCCTGTCACTCTTTTGGAAGATGTTGGCAAAAGAATCTCACAAACTAGAGGTGAAGATACAATTATTGAGGAGGTGTTCCACGGTTTCTTCTTGGGCTTCACAGAGCTAGCATTTGGAAGGCCCTAGAACACCCCTTCTCCTTATATTATCCCAAGTCAGAATTATCTTATGATAAACAAGCCACATGAAGAGTTTAATCTTCATCCAGTCTTGATGCTTCCACAGATTCTGCCATATTCTATCCGGAGCAAAAGAATCCATCTCAAGGAGTTTGCGTTTTTCCTCCTTAACATTAAATGTACCCTCATTATTGTTTCCCCACCTCAATTGTTCATGCCCCCCTATCACTAAAATCTTCCTTTGTTCCAGTATCTACATGAGAGCCTCAGCTTTAGTTTTCAAGGGGTTATCTTCCCTATAAGTCATGTTCCTCCACTTTCTCCATTTACTTGCATTATTGTTTTGGTCCCAAAAATCTTTGACCTATGATAACCCTATACTATCTGTCTCTCTCTTGAGATCTAGAAATTCCTCTTTCAGCAGTATTGGTTCTTGTTGCCAATTATCTTCCCAAAAAAGTGCCAGATCCCCCTCTCTCATTTCTCAAGCTATTCATTTGAACTAAGCCTCTGTTCTCCCAGGCCTTATTCCAGATCTATGAGCCCTTTATATTTCCAGACATCCTTATATGATCGTTATTATCCCAAGTGCTGGCATATTTTTCTGTCTAGATACTAGCCCACTGGGCCTTTGGTTCTTTGACCCATCTCCACCATAATTTAGCTCCTAAAGCCCTGCTTACAACCTCTGGATCATCCAAATCCAAAATTCGTTAACTTTTGGGTTTGAAAATATTTTCCCAAGCAACTAAGGCCCATTTCCTTTTTTCCCACTTACCCCAGAGGAAGTCTCTTTGAATGGTTATGAATTGTTCTAAGACTCCTTTTGGTGTAGGGAGTGCTGAAAGCACGAAAATTGGGATAGAATGTAGAACATCCTTTGTAAGCACCAACATGCCAGCCAAGTTTAAAGATCTAATGGTCCAATTCCTGATTTTATCCTGCATCTTATTAATCACCAGTTCCCAGATACTCTTATTAAGAGGTTTAGTAATAAGAGGGACTCCAAAATATTTTGAAGGAAGAGAATCGCTTTGAAAGCCTAGAATTATGGAGATATTCCTTTGAATAATAATATCGATATTAAAGAAAAAGATTTCAGATTTGAAAAGATTAACCTCCATACCTGTGGCCAAACCAAAGTCAATAATAAGTTGTTTGTATGCTAGAGCTTCTCTGACTATAGGAAATCCCTGCAACATGGAATCATCCACAAATTGTTGATGAGTCAAAGTCTGTCCATTTTCATAAAGTTGAAGACCATTGATTTTGCCTTTTGCTTTTGCCTGCTTAATCGATCTACCAAGTCCTTCCATCATGAGTATAAAGAGAAAGGGAGAGAGTGGATTTCCCTGCCTGAGACCTCTTGAGGGAATAAAAATATTGGAGGAAGAGCCATTTACCAAAATTGAAAAGCTAGAAGAGGTTACCAAAGCCATGACCCATCTAACCTAATTATGATCAAACCCAAAAGCAATAAGAACCCTCCTGATATAGGTCCAGTTCAACTTATCATAGGCTTTAGCTAGGTCTAGTTGCATGATCATTCCAGCCTTCCTATTGCTAGTCAGTGAGTGCACCACCTCCTGTGCTTGAATGATGTTATTCAGAATTTGTCTACCTTCCACATAACTAGATTGCTCCCCAAATACCAAAGTGGGGAGAAGAGGTTTGAGTCTGTTAGCTACAACCACGGATATAATCTTGTAAACCATATTGCACAATGCTATGGATCTAAACTTATCAGGAGTTATGGCATTATCTTATTTAGGGATCAGTGAAATGAAGGAGGTGTTGAGTGCCTTCAGAATAGTTCTATTTCTCTTGGAATCTTCTACTACATTCAGGATATCTTGTTTAACAATATTCTAGCAGGAATTAAAGAAATCCACATTAAAACCATCAAGACTTGGTGCTTTACCATTCTGCATTTCCTTGAGGACTTCACTAATTTCCTCTTCAGTTGTTGGCTTATTGAGGTTGAAATTATCCACTCTGGACATTAGTCTTGGTATAGGTCTTGTTAGATCCTTAATGAAAGGCTCTCTATTTGAAATGGTTTCCTTTGTAATCCCACTAAAGTGTTGAACTAATACAACTTCTATTTCTTCATGGGTGCTGAGTAGTTTCCCTTCCTCATCCTTAATTGAGGAGATTCTATTATGAGATCGTTTTGCCAAGGTTGAACTATGGAAAAATCTGGTGTTTCGTTCCACTTCCTTTAACCATTTCACTCTTGATTTTTGTCTCCAAAATATTTCCTCTTCTTTGCATAAGTTCTCCCACTCGTGCTGAAGTTTGGTGGCTCTATC
The DNA here is from genome assembly GCA_031772625.1 of Pinus tabuliformis. NCBI lineage: Eukaryota > Viridiplantae > Streptophyta > Pinopsida > Pinales > Pinaceae > Pinus > Pinus tabuliformis. Next base: position 135,952,427 of record CM062806.1, read on the forward strand.
ATTGTTTACTTTATCAAAGCCAACCTTGATAATGGATTGGTTGAGTATCTGCAGTTTGGTTTCAACAGCTTTTTTCCCTTTGAAAATATCACCAAATTCTTTCTTGTTCCACTCTTTTAGCCTGAGCTTAATATGTTTTAGTCTTTTGTGAAGAAGGAACATGCTTCTACCCTGAATATGCAGATCTTTAGACCACTGACTTGAAATGTTGTTGATAAAATCTAGATGGGTGAGCCAGATATTCTCAAATCTAAAAGGTCTATTCCCGGGAGTACCAATGCCCCTGATCTCTAGTTGAATTGGCCAGTGATCAAATCCTCCAAAGGGCAGAATCCTTTCTTCCATTCCATTATCATTGAGTATAAGGTCCTCTAATATGATAAATCTATCTAGCTTTGATGCCACCAGAGACCCTCCTCCTCTTCTATTGTTCCAAGTAAAGAGACCATTACTTGAATCAATGTCAACCAGTTTCATAGTGTCCATAAGAGATTGAAAAGCTAAGGCATCTTTGGTTAGAGCTCTGGTGCCCCCTTTTTTCTCCGATAGTGATTTGATCATGTTGAAGTCCCCACCTGCAATCCATGGAATCCCAGCCTATCTCTCTCTGAGATCCATAAGAGAATCTAGAAATCTCAATTTGTTGTCCATTCTCTAAGGGCCATAAACATTCATTACCAGATATATCTCCCTATCCCCCTCATGTTGAATGACCACTCATAAATAATTTCTAGAAGCTTCAGCATCTATTATACTGATCTTTAGGGGATTCCAAAGAGTAAGAATTCCACCTGCTGTATTTTCTGCCATGACTTCTAGAAACTCAAAACGACTGAGCCATTTACTATGAAGTTCTTTAATTTTCTGAATAGAACATTTAGTTTCCTGGATAAATATAATATCCAGAGCTTCCTTTTTCATTCTGTTACTAAGTAATCTTTGGTTCCTTTTACTACCTAGACCCCTGATGTTCCAAGAAGTAAACTTCATCGTTAAAGATTAGTGAAAGAGTTACTGGTTAGTTCTTTCATCTTACCCAAATCTATCATTAGCTTTCGACACTCCATCAGCAGCTCATTCTGCTTTTTTCTGCCTCTTTTCATTCTTGGGCCTCAAGGTGATAATCTTGGTGTGTTTTTTTATAGATTTCACACCTTCTTTGCAATGGTTTGTCGTGATACCTTGCCTTTCCACCCCACTAGCCTAGATTTTCCATAAGTACAGTTGTTGTACTCTAGAGAACTCTTCTTGAGGTAACGAATCCAACCCTCCCATGGTTCCCTATTTCAAGAACTCTTCCAAATCTAGGTGCTCTCTGTCTAGAATCTCCTGCAGTTCATGATCCTCCATTTCCATCTCGCTCTGGGTCATTTCCTGGTCCATATCCAGTTCTACATCACTCATCATAGCCTCTTTCTATATGTTATTGTTCTTTGGTTGGTCTTTGTCCTCCTCTGTCTCCTTGTCCTCTGAACTTTCCTCTATTCCCTGATCTACTTTTATCATCTCTTCTTCTTCCTCGAGAACTGGGAACCTATTCTGCGTAACTTGAGGCCCTTCTGCTTGATGTTCCTTAAGTCCCCTTTTGCCACTTTTTCCTTTGTGGCTCACTTTTTGAAAGCTTTATGTATCTTTCATTGTGGAAGTTCTGCTCTTATTCTCGATTTTAATGAGAGAGAAATCTCTGAACATGTATCCATGCTCATGACATTTGCGACATCTAAAAGGAATATGTTCATAATCTACTATTTGTACCCATTCTTCATCATAAAATTGCAAGATCAACTCATCCAATAGATCTCTGAAGAGATTCATTTCCACACAGAGTCGTGCAAAGGAAGTATATTTTCCTCTTCTAGTGGCTTTTGAAACCTTGACAAAACGTCCTAATTTATTACCTATGGCTATTAACAATTCTGTTTGCCAGTAATCAAGAGGAAGGGACTAAAGTCTTACCCACACCGGAACTGATGTGAAAGTCTCTCACTCCGGGACAAAGTTCATCATCCACAACCTCATATAGAGGCCAGCAGCTGCATAGAAGTAGGGCCCTCCTTCAAACACTCTATCTTTATTCTCAATATTAGTGAAGACAAGTGTAAAGAATCCTTTTGACTCCAGATGTAGGTCAATCCTCCCTTTTGGTTTCCAATGGTATTTAATCCATGTCTGTAAAGCTTTTTTAGTAGGCCATACTCCCATGAATTTACAAATGATAGCATGATCTGGACTTAAACAAGAACGCAACAAATTACAGAGATAACCATAAACACAGATATGCAGTAGGAATAATAATTCATTTCATTAATGTAAAATAATAAAATATGCTTACAAACAGTAATGGAAATAAACCAGCTAGGGCGATGGTAGCTTATCTCTGAGAATAGATGTGGTGGCTACATGCCTCTGAACTGTCTTACAATGAGGCTCGAATGCCTATTTATTGTTGAGAAACAATGGAAAACCCTTAACATTCCAAAACCTAACCATAGGAGATGAAATGCCAAACTGTGGGTCCCGTTTGGGTAAATTGGTACATCAACTTCCTGGGGTCGTAACTTTGTCATATGATCTCCATTTGACACATACAATAGCTCGTTAGAAAGACCTATCCGAGCACTACCACTTTGGGAAGGGAAACATCAATTCATGCACCCATGTTGCCCCCAGATTTCCCAAAAAACATTGTTTAGGGCCTCAAAACAGCTCTAGAAGTTTAGGACCCGAAAAACTACTAAAAATAGTAAGTTGTGCCACAATTAAGGAAACTGAAAATGCTGAGAGAAACAATGGTGGGGGTCCAGGTGGACTTGGCAGGTGGCCTCCAATATCCACCTGGAGCATTCCTCCCCCCTTAGGAAGAAATGGTCCCCATTGCGTTGAGTTCCTCCATGAGATGAGGAAACTTTTGCTGAACTTGGTCCTTGGTGAGCCACTTGCCTTGGTGAAGGAGTTGGCCTACTTTGACAACTTGATACAGTTTGATATTATGTTGGCGAGTGTCCTTGATCTGTGTGTCCATGATCCGATCAGTTGTAGCTTGTTCCATGCAATCTGGATTTAATTCTGTGGGTGTGAGTTGTTCTGCAATGTCGGATGTGTCTAGTAATGGTGGAAAGTATTGCCGAAGGTGGTCCACATTGAACACTGGGTGCAGGCCAAGGAATGGGGGAATGTTGAGCTCAAATGCATTGTCTCCCACGGCCTTATTAATGGTGTAAGGACCATATCGGAGTGGTCTCAGTTTCCGATAGGCTCCAGTAAGGCATTCCTTTTGCAAATGCAACCAGACTTTGTCGCCCACCTGAAACTTGTGTGGCACCCGATGTTGATCATGTCGTTGCTTGTACTTGGCATTTGATTTCTCCAGAATGTCATGGACCTACTGGCGAATATGTTGGATGTGCTCGATGAAGCTAGTTTCCTTATCTATTTTGGACTGGATATGAGCCAAATCTATGTGATTAGGTACAAATGGGATGGCCACGTCAATGGGGCATAGTGGCTGGAATCCCAAGCCCATCTGAAAAGGGCTATAGCTAGTCGAGCTGTGAAGAGCTCAGTTGTAGCTGTGCTAAACATAGGGGAGGCTCTCATCCCATGTACGTGGATGCTTTGAGTTGTACATGCGCAGAATGTGCACAATCATCCTATTGACAACCTTTGTCTAGCGATCAGTTTGAGGATGGAAGGCTGTGGACTTAGTGAGTTTGGTGTCCAGCATTGACCAGAGACTGGACCAAAATGTACTGAGGAACTAACAATCCTAATTTGAGATGATAGACTGTGGGATCCAAAAGTGCACCCACACTCATTCAAAGAAGGGCTTAGTAGTGGCTTCTGCTATGATATTCTTCTTGCAAGCCGCCATAATAGCCATCTTCGAGAACTTGTCGACGACCACAAAAACATAGTCATTTCCATGCTTAGTGGAAGGAAGGCCTGACATGTAATCCATGGAGATGGATTCCCAAGGTCGACTAGGGGTAGGCAGTGGGGCATAGAGGCCCTGCTTCTTGATGGTCGGTTTGGCAATGGCACAGGCAGTACATGATCTGTTGTACTTCCCAACATCCTGTCGAAGATTCGGCCAATAGAAATACTTTTGCAATACTGCCACGATTTTCTCAACCCCGAAATTCCCAGCAGCCCGACTGTAGTGTGCTTCCCAAATCATCTTGGCACACTCACTTGAAGGAACACAAAGGTGACCCAGGTGGCATAACAGGGCATCCTGGAGGTGAAAATCTCGAACATGCTGACCCTTCAAGAGTGTCTGGTATGTGTGGCTGAATTCTGGGTCGCTTTTGTAGAGAAGTGGCCAATCAGAAGTCTCGTGCCCATAAGAGTTGAGCACAGTGGTTAACGCCATGATCGGTGGTCGACTGAGGCAATCTGCAATATTATTGGTGATGCCCTTCTTATACTTGATATTCAAATGGAGTTTTTTTACGTATGTAGACCACTTCTGATGGCGATCATTCTGTAATTTCCCTTGGGTCTGTATGAACTGCAGGGGTCGGTGGTCTGTGTGGATGACCGTTTCCTTCCCCAAAATGTAATGCTTCCATTGTCGGCAGGCCTGCACAATGGAATACATCTCTTTATCATAAGTGGAATACTTCAAGATTGTGTCTGAAAGTGTTTCATTGTGATATGCCACTGGATGCCCGTGTTGAGTAAGGACTGCCCCAATAGCATAGTCAGAGGCATCTATCTCGACCTCAGATGGTTGTTGTAAATCTGGTAACGTGAGCATTGGTGCCATGCAGAGCAGATCTTTCAACTCTATGAATGCCTTCTGTTGAGATTCAGACCAAAAGAATTTTGCTTTCGCTCCTCCCTTGGTGACTTGACTCAAGGGCCAAGTGATATGAGAAAACCCTAACACGAACCTGTAATAGAAGTTGGCAAGACCTAGAAAGTTGTGGAGCTCTGTCAAAGTGGTTGGAGATGGCCAATCCCGAATGACTTGGATCTTGGCGGGATCCACATGCACCCCTTCTTCATCAATAATGTATCCCAAATACTGAACCTGGGTCATGCCAAAAGTGCATTTCTCCAAATTGGCACATAGCTTATGTTGCCACAGTGTTTGGAGAACCTGTCAGATATGGTGAAGGTGCTCTTCCCAACTCTACCTGAAGATCAGAATGTCATCCAAGTATACCACTACAAATGAGTTGGTGAATGGCCGCAAGATGTCATCCATTGGCCTCATGAAGCTTGCAGGAGCATTCATCAATCCAAAAGGCATAACCAACCATTCGAAAAGGCCCTCCTTGGCTTTGAAGGCAGTCTTCCACACATCAGAGGGTTAGATTGGTACCCGGTGATATCCTAACTTCAGATCGATATTGCTGAAATATTTCACCCCCTTTAGTTGGTCTAGGAGATCATCAATCTGTGGGATCAGGTACCTATTACGGATAGTGATCTTGTTCAGCGCCTGATAGTCAATATAGAGTCTCCAAGTCCCATCCTTCTTCTATACCAACACGATCGGGCTCCCACAAGGTGATGAACTCGGATGGATGTGACCTTTCTGTAGGAGCTCCTGAATCTGCCTCTTGATTTCTGACTCAGAGTCAGAACATACATCTGATTCTGAAACCTTTAGCTCAGCCACCAGTGATTGCTTGGCCCGACACTCACTTGTGTTGTGAGTGGAGCTCTTATGGAACTCACACCATTTTCCCGTGTCCTTTTTCGGCTTCGCGGCACTGTTCTTTGCTTGCAGCTTCGGCGGGTTGTCTTGGGCTGCCCCGCCTTGGCTTTGTCCTTTGTTCTATGGTTTAGGGGCACCTTTCCCTTGCTTTGGATTCGCAGATCCAAAGTCTTGCTTCTTTTGTTTAAACTTTTGCTCGACCTTGACGGCATATCGGTATGTTGTGCCGAGCGAGGAGATGTTCAGGAATTGTATTTCTTCCTGGATGTACTTGTGCAGGCAGCTGCGGTATTTGACTATCAAATGCTGCTCCGAATCCTTGATACCCAACTCTGTGCAAAGGGTATGGAAAATATTGGTGAACTCCGGCACGTCTTGGTCCCTTCCCTGTCGCAGCGTGGTCCACTTTATGTATTCATCCTCATAACTTCCGATAGGGTAGTACTGCTCCTTGATGGCCTCCAGGAATGAATTCCACGTGGGTGTGGCAGAAAATAGTGAGCCAGTACTTCCATCCTTCTGCTCGTAGTAGGTTTCCCACCAGTCCTTGATGTGGGGTCTGCTTTGAGAAGAGCGAAAACAATATTTTCCCGACTCAAAAATTCATGAACAGAAAAATATCCCTATAACAAATTTAACCATTTATCTATAGCGTCTGCATCTATCTGACCCTCGAATATGGGGATTTCAAAATTAACTTGTACCTTAAAGGGTGTGGCATTTCCAGAGTAGCTTCTAGAAGCTGATGCATCGCTTCTGGGTAGCCGCTGAAGTATCTGGGCAAAGTTGTCCATCATCGTGTTCCGTTGTCGCTTGAGGGCTTCTTTGAGCAATATTTTGATAGGATCTCCTACCCCCTTGTCTTTCTTCTCATCCACCATGGGCGGCCGTTGGGATTTGCGACGTTGGTCTTGCAAAGGTTCGACCAGTTCAAGCCCTAACTCCTTATATCTGACCTCGTTGGGGACATGCAAAGAAAAACAGAGAAAAAGAAGACCGCTCTCATACCAATGATCCGGACTTAAACAAGAATGCGACAAATTACAGAGATAACCATAAACACAGATATGGAGTGGAAATAATGCTTCATTTCATTAATGTAAAATACTGAAATATGCTTACAAACATTAATGGAAATAAACCAGCTAGGGTGATGGTAGCTTATCTCTGAGAAGAGATGTGGTGGCTACATGCCTCTGAACTATCTTACAATGAGGCTCGAAGGCCTATTTATTGTTGAGAAACAATGGAAAACCCTTAACATTCCAAAACCTAACCCTAGAAGATGAAACACCAAATTGTGGGCCCCGTTTGGGTAAATTGGTACATCAACTTCCCAGTGTCGTAACTTTGGCATACGATCTCCGTTTGACGCGTACAATAGCTCGTTGGAAAGACCTATCCGAGCACTACCACTTTGGGAAGGGAAACATAAGTCCATTGACCCATGCTGCCCCCAGATTTCCCAAAAAAACGTCGTTTAGGGCCTCAAAACCGCTTCGGAAGTTCAAGACCCAAAAAACTGCTAAAAATATTAAGTTATGCTATAATTAAGGAAATTGAAAATGCTGAGAGAAACAATGGTGGGGGTCCAGGTGGACTTGGCATGTGGATACCAATATCCACATGGATCATAACATAAGTTCATATGTGGTCCCTGTATGGTTGCAGCGCAGGATCATTCAGGACTACCCTGGGTGTAACCTCATATTTGGGCTTACAAGATCCTTTCTGTGCCTTGGTTTTTGCTCCCTTTTCCTTTTCATTTTCTTCCTTATCTTTTGTGCTTTTATTTTCACAATGTTTGTCTCCCTCCTGCTCTTCTTCCCTGCTCTCTTCCCCTCGTCATTGAGACTTCTGACTTCTTCCATTAGCTTCTTACCACGGTTGGTAACAGCCTGCTTGTAGGAGGGAGTAGAGCTCACTCCTCCACGCCCTACCATGGAGATCAACGCCTGCAAACTTTCAACCCTAGCTGTTCTTCGCGCTCACCAGCTCCCAACGACTTGTGTCCCAAAACCGATTACTATAAAAATCAAATTAATGCAGGGAAAATAAGAAAATTCAAGGAAGCGATTTTTTATCCTCAGAATATGAGAGAAGTTACAAGGTGAAATTAACATGAGGAGCCAAGATCTAATTGAGGTCAAATTTGCCACAACACCTTAATTATTTGAGGGTGGAGGTATAATCCTCTAATTTTCCTTGAGGTTGGAGGTATCAAACTATGGATTCCCTTGTTGATTTGAGGTTGGAGGCATAAGCCTCTGGATTCCCTTGTTTATGATTGAGGGTGTAGGTATGAGCCTCTAGATTCTCTTGTTGGTAATTAAGGGTGGAGGTATGAGCCTCTGGATTCTCTTGTTCTAATTGAGGGTGGAAGTATGAGTCTTTGGATTTCATTATTGTTAATTAAGGGTGGAGATACAAGACCTAGATGCTAGAAAATTAGAAAGGAGGAATTGTTTTATTTATGTCGATAATTAATTGTGATTTTCTTATGTTCTTATTACTTTTCTTATGTTCTTCTTTTAACTTAGTTCATCAAGCAATTACCAAAACCATAACATGAAGATCAAACACAACAGATGTAGATAGATAGCCAGGGAAAAACCCCTGTCTAGGGGAAAGCCCAGTCAATAACTCTTCCTTTATTAGTTTCCCAAGTGTTACTTAAAATTGACTTGGGGTTTGAGTCAAGGTTGACATGGTTAAATAGCAGTGGTTTTGGGCACATGGTATAGTGCACCCATGGTATTATGGTAAGTGGTATTGCATGAAATGGAGCCTATAAAAGGATGGGAATACTTCATTGTAAGAGAGGCCTGGAGGTGAGTGGTGAAGGCTCAAGGTTAAGTAATAGTGGTTTTCAGCACATGGTATAGTGCACCTATGGTATTATGGTCCATGGTATTTCATGAAATGAAGCCTATAAAAGGATGGGAATACTTCATTGTAAGAGAGTCCTAGAGGTGAGTGGTGAAGGCTCACTTGGCCAGATTGGCTAGGATTTTAGCCAATGCTAATGAGATCTCATTGGGTTGGGTTTTTCCCCGGATTTGGGGTTTTCCTGGAGAAATATTAAGTGTATTGTTGTTGGTTATTTTATTATTCCTCTCGGTAAATCTCAGTAAATTTGAGTAATAATTTATCTCTCTGCCGTAAATTTCTTGACAACAAGATGATCCAATACTCCTTGAGCTAGACATAAACTTCCTCCAATCACCAATTCAACCTTTCCTTACTTTTGCAGATGATGACCTTCCAGAAAAAACTTCAACCTAACACTTCGATCTTGCAGCAAAAAAATTTCGACCTCCCCAACAACAAAACTTTGACCCATCAGAGCTGTGACTCCGCAGTAGAAGAAGTTTGACCTTGACGTAGTACTTCGACCTTCGAGAAATAACACAACAAATTCACAACCCTAATTAGTAAGAAACTTTCAAATATACATAAGAAAACATAGACCTTCAGGTTTTTCAATCATCTTGATGTTGCTTCATAATTTATCACAGTAGGACTTAGAGGCTTCCAAACAAATATTGATAGAATTTCGCTCAATCATATACTACCTTTCCTACTTCTTATGCGGCAACATATTCTACAACCGAATCATCCTTTCCTTCTTTAAATATACATTCTTCAATTTCTTCTTCAAGATATCCAACATGACTATAATATGCCCTCCCTCTCAACTTGGGAGATGTATGCTTTTCTTTATCCAAGCTCCCTCTTAACTTAGTGATATCAATTTATTTTCCATAGGATCGGAGAATCTTTCATGGCTTCATCTTTTATTAAAGTCATATTCATCATCATCATTCATATAACTTCCTTCGTCATGTTTATCACTCAAATCAAATTTACTCATGAATATCTTCAACATTTTGAAGATTATGTACCTGCAAAACTTAAACAACAAGTACAACCAAATACATATCCAAAAGCATGAAATTAACTATATCAGAATCATTGAAACATTAGACTTTAGGCATCAAATACGTAAACTTAGGTTCATAATCAATAAGAGACACATACTTTTAATCTTCAACTTTTTGCTCAAGTTTTTGTTACAAAACATAGATAACAATAATAACTTAATCAAGATATCAGTCCCATTATATCTAGGACCTCAATATTTCTTCGAGAGAGATGACATTCTTTAATATAATATATTGCAAACCCAAGAAACAATTCAAATAAGTATAGTTCTATAACTCATCCAACAAATTTAGAATTCATATGTTAGAATTCCACTAGGATTTAATGCAAACCCTACATTCCATACATGAGACACTAAGTTTCAATAATTAAAACCAAACACAACAGAAACTAAGGTTTCAACTAAATGACTAGCTTCTACTAGGGTTTTTTTTTAAACCCTCATTTTTATCATGATAATGGAAATAATATCACCATATCCTCAAATATCCAAATTCTACTCGGGCTTAGTTGCAAACCCTAGATGTTATCAACAAATATGGTAGCACATATACATATCTAGGATAATCATGCACATGCATATCATAGCATGTATTGGACAAACCCAAGCCAAAAAAAATAAATACATTTAAAGTCATACATATTTTTATCTTGATTAGGCTAGGGTTTTGATCAGATGGACAAACATACACCTAGGGTTTTATTCTTGAGAGCTTACTCTCGATATATAAGAGTTTTGTTCATAAACTCTAATTTACTAAAATCTCAAGGTGCAAGAATACACAACCCTAGAGGACTATGGTTTTCATAACAATACTAAGGCACCAAACATGACATTATCATCAAAACCCCAAATATCAAAATAATAGTATTTTCTAGATTTCACTAGTAACCCTAAGTAAACTGAGGTTTTTCACATTAGCATACCCTTAAGTTATCGTTTTACACAGAATGTTCTAGGGTTCAACAAAAATGATGATTTTAGTGAGGGTATATTTAATCTAATGATTAATCTCCCAAATAAGAAACTTTATGGTTCAAAATTCCTAGACATAATACTTGTTAGTAATGTAAAACAAAATTATTGGAATGAATGGATATACCTTTATCACAAAAGAGAACAATATTTATGGTCTAAAACATAACTTTAAAATATTTTCTAGAGAAACCTTATAGGATATCAATTTCAATAGAACTTGTATCATGCTTTGTCTTCTGAGTTCTTCTCCATAGCCCTTGAGCATATCAACAAGATTTTCCTAAACAAGGAAAATATAAAAATAATTGTTATTAGCATCTAATATAAGCACATTTAGATAGGAAAAAGAAAACCAAATATAAAATGTAATGATAATGATTAAAAATCCATGCCAAAATATATAAGACCATGATCATGGGACATGTATTCCAAGTTGAATGGTGGGAAAAACATTCTAGTGGGTATTCATTCGGTTTATTATGGCTAAGGAAATTGGAAAATGGCAATGGGAAAGGCTTTAGAAATACATGAGGCACTTATTGGCATTTTATTTATGAAAATAATGGAAAATAGGAGAAAATAAAGGTGAAAGGTCACATGTTGGATGTGAGGAGGAAATTGAAGGAAAATAATGGAAAATGAAGAAAATGGAGGCCTCATTAATAAAAAGGCTTCTAAGGATAAGTGACCAAGGCTTGGTCAGCATAAGCTTGTTCACTTCAGTTTTGGTGGAGCTCTCTTCTATTCTTTCTCTCATACTCTTGGACACTTAGATTTTTCTTGGAGCATTCTTTGAGGATGCGTCATAGTTAGAGTTTTGGAGGAAGAAGGAAAAGAAAGAGTAGGAAAGCACAAGAGGACATCGGGATTAGTAACTACAACAGATTTTTCTTGTAGGTATCGAGTTTCATGTATGTTTTCCTCACTAGTTTTGGCATGCATGGCACATTCATGCATTTTCTTGGTTATGATATGTCATTGGCATGAAGGATTTCCTGGATTGGCAATGGATTTTCCTAGCCTTTCCATTTCATGGATAGCCATGTTGTTGTGGGTTTATTTGTTTATTTATATTTGGTTCTCATGTATCCTTTAGCTTGGGTTGAGTTATTAGTTCTTGGAGCCTTTGTTGGAAAAATGCCCATGAAGCCTTGTAACAGCTTGGGTTGAGTTACTAGTCCTAGAAGCCTTAGTTCGATAAATTCTCGGGAAGCCCTGTAACAACTTGGGTTGAGTTACTAGTCCTAGAAGCCTTGATTGGGTAGATTCTTTGGAAGCCCTTGGTGGGTTGAGTTACTAGTCTTGGAAGACCTAGTTGGAAAAAAGCTTTGGAAGCCTGTAAAATTTGTGAGTTGAGCTACTAGTCTTGGAAGCCCTGATTGGACAAATGCCGTGGAATCTTGAAATAATGATCTAGGTGGATCTTCCCAAACAATGGCATGGAAAAGATCAGAAATAAAAGTGCTCAGGATGAAGTCAACTCAAGACCAAAGCATAGATCTCATCATCCTGATTCAAACGAATTGAACAATACTTTAATCCGAGTCCAGATGGTGAACTTATCACAAAAAGAAGGTTTGTTTGTTTCTTAGGAAAATGAGGAATTTTCCTTTAGAAATGGGTTTAAGCCTTAAAAGGCCAAAAATCACAATTGGAGGATTTATGGAGGCAGACGTAGGAAGGGCACAGGGAAAACCCCGATCGCCAATCTCCGATTAAATCGGTTCGGCAGATCGAAGGACAATCACGTCAAAGGAAGGCTCTATCAGAGCAAGCAGGGGTCGAACTTGCGATATGATCAGCGATATACAGCGATCGGTGATAAAACAATCGGTGGGTTCATTATCAGTGATCAGGACACCAGGGCGATATGTGATTGGGATACCGATGCGATCCGCCGACGCCGATATCAGTAATCAACGATTGGTGGTCAGCTATCCCCGTTTAATAGGACTGTGCACCCATGATATGCCGATTGCAATATCAGGCCTAGACCCAATACAAAAATATGCCCGATTTAATAAAATTTGATGTTCGGGGCTTGAATATTTTGCTAGATTTTAGTGTTTTTCCAGGATTTTGGATATTTATCGTTACAACGATAATGAGGCCATTTTAAGGGTTAGTTGTGTCGTCAATCCTTCTACTCCACCTGCCTCTATTTTGAACCATGACAACCCCAATTTAAACAGGATTTTGTTCAGAAGACCCAATATAAAAGCATGATGGTTGGAAAAGTATGGGGGAAGGATTTTGCAGCACATTGTCTCATTTGGCAGGGGGCCGATAATGCATTTTTTTCTATTGGGACAAGTTTCCAATGTTTTCAGCCCCTTTCAGTGCCATGGACACTTTGATGCTACTCACTTCTCCATCTAAGGCCCCCATTTCACAACCATCTTTCAGAATGGAGGTATAAACCTCTTATATGCAGTTGATGATTGTAATTCTCTTCTTTCATGCCATTTAATATAAAGGCCTCCCCATTGTTTGATCTGGGCCCAGAGACATAGTCCAAATTGGATGAACTCCATTATGAAGCCTTGGTGTCTTCTTTTTGTGCCTTTGTGTGATTTCTTCTTCTTTTCTTTAGTGTACATTGAATTTCTGTGTTAAGCTGCAATTTTTCCTGTGACTCTTTTCGTACATCTATAAGAAAAAGTATCATTGGATCAAGTGGTATCAGAGTAGGGATTTTTAGATGTGAATTGTATGTTTGTATGCTAACAAGAAACAGGCTTCAAAGAGACGAAGGGGATCTAGAACATTTTGGTCCAGAAGTAGGGCATACACCTCGAAGGAGAAACATGGCAGAGGATGAAGCTCATCTTGAATAGGAGCGTAATTTTAGAAAGACTTTCTATTCAACGATAGAGAACATCAGTCAACTGGTTTTAAGACTGGAGAAAGGAGAAGAGAGGAATCCATAAGGACAAGCTTCAGCACATGGGAATGGTGGAGAAGAACCCCCTCCTTCTCCTTTTGGGAGTGAAGGTTCTCCTTCCTCTCACCACCATAATAATAGAAATCCAAAGCATGCATCTAGGAAACCCTTTTTTAAATTAGATGTTAAATTTGATCTTCCTATGTTTAATGGTGAAAGTAACGCAGAGAAGCTTAACAATTGGATTAGGCAGATTGAGGTCTAATGTAGTATTCAACAAATCATAGAGGATGAGGTGAAGATCTAGTTGGCCTCTCTATGGCTGAGCAAAACAACTCTCGTTCGGTGGGAGAGCAAATTGCAGAGTAGTAATAATGTGGGTAAGCTCTTTTCCTCATGGCCTAATTTTACTTCTGCATTAAAGGAACAGTTTTATCCCTTAGGATACAAGCAAAAAGCTTTGATTAATTGGCAATATTTAAGGCAAGGCAAAGGGAAGGATGTTCAGAGATTTACAGAAGAATTTAGGAAGCAAGCACTGAATTTGGGTATTGCACTGGATACACCTGAAGTTGTAACTAAGTATATTGGCTCACTACAGAGTTATATTAGGCATTCATTGTTATTGTTTGAACCAACCACTATTGATTCAGCCAGTGTAAAAGAAATTCATATTGAGAACAGGGGCAAGAATGAAAGAGATGATCAGTCCAGAAAGCCATCGTTCAAACCTCCCAATGGAAACTCCAAAGAGAAATGGAAAGGGAAGGAGAAGAAAACAACAACAACCAAAGAAGGAGAGTGGCCTTATTGCAATCACTGCAAGAAGGAAGGCCATGATGATGATCACTGTTGGAAGTAGCACCCAGGAAAGTGACCAAAGAAATATGGAGGAAAAGGGAAGCAGAAGATAGTAGCAGTGGCCCAGCGGGACCTTGGATTAGATTCGGGAGATGAAGCGTTGATCACAGTAGCAAGAACAAAAGGTACTCTTACACCTCCTATTAATTCTAAATCGCATGAAGGCACCAGTTCTGTAGATAAGACCCTTTCAAATGAATGAAAAAGAATTGAATTATCTCATATCAGAGTTGTTGTAAATCATACCAAAGTTGAAACTCTGTTTGATACTGTGTCCCAAGCAAACTTAATTGCAGAATCCCTGGTAAAGAAACTCGGCTTAGAGACAAAACCACCCTCAAAACCTTACCCACTGGGATGGATACATGATAAAGCGAAATTGAATGTAACCCAGTAGTGCAAGGTCAAATTTGTGATTGCATCTAAGCTAGTAGACGAAGTAGAATTGGATGTAATACCATTGGATATCTATGGCATGGTGTTAGGGAGCCCATACCTGTATGATAGAAAGGTAGTCTTTTTCCATCATGAGAACAAATATCAAATCACCAAGGATGGGGTAGAATATATAGTGAGGGTTCATCAAAATAAAATTAATGTCAGCCTTGTAAGTGCTGGACAAATGAAAAGACTGGTGAATTCCAGTAAAGGATGCATGCTTATGGTTGTAAGGGAAAATGAGGTAGAATACATTGATGCTTTCCAGGGCTGCGATGGGGGACCATAAATAAGAATTAACTGAATAGATTTCTAATTATGATGAGTTGTTTCAGGAACCAAAGGGATTACCTCCGAAGAGGGAAATCCGACATGAAATCCATCTGCAGCATGATGCCCCACTGCCAAATATTGGCATGTACAGGATGTCGATGATTGAGATGGTGGAAATCGAGAGACAAGTGTAGGAATTGTTGGAACAAGGTGTCATCAGGTCGAGAACCTCTCCATTTGGTTCATGAATTGTTTTAGTGCCAAAGAAAGATGGCACCTGGAGGATGTACACAGAATACCACGTGCTCAATAAGATAACGGTGAAAAATCACTATCCCCTTCCACGCATAGATGATTTATTAGACCAATTAAAGAGTGTTGTTTATTTCACAAAGTTGGATTTGTGCAGTGGCTATCACTAGGTCAGAATTGCGGAGTAGGACGTGTGGAAAACCAACTTCAAGACCAAGTAGGGGCTATTCAAATGGATGGTGATGCCATTCGGGCATTACAACACTCCAGCCACTTTTATGCGTGTTATGAATGATATATTTCAGCCTTTCATTCATGAGATTGTTCTTGTGTATTTAGATGATATATTAGTCTTTAGTAAGAGTTGGGTTGAACATGATTGTCATGTAAATAAAGTGCTTGATTTGCTGAAGTAAGAAAAGCTCTTTGTAATATTCTCAAAGTGTGAGTCCGAGAAAACCTCTTTGGGCTACCTAGGTCATATTGTTGGTCATGGTCTCTTAAAAATTGATCCCTCTAAAGTTGAAGCAATTGTAAATTGGCCTAAGCCTACTAGTGTAACCAAGGTCCATAACTTTCTAGGTCCAGTCCAGTATTGGAGGAGATTTATTGCTAATTTCTCTATTATTGCATCACCTTTCCACACATTGACAAGTGTGAAATAGGTCTTCCAATGGGGAGGAAGATAGCAGAACTCCTTCGAAACATTGAAGGAAAAGATCAGCACCGCACTAGTCTTAGCCTTACCCAATCTCCAACAGCCATTCGAGATCAAAACTGATGCCAACGGTTATGCCATGGGAGCTATAATGATGCAGAAAAAGAAGTCGATTTGTTACCATTCTGAGAATTTTTCTCAATATATGATAAACTATCCCACCTATGACAAGGAACTTCATGCCTTGGTCCAGAGTGTGAAAAGTGGAAACACTACTTGATCAGCAAGGAGACCGTCATCCATACAGATCATAAGCCCTTGCAGTACCTTCAGTCACAAACCAAGTTGCAGCAATCTCGTCATTTCAGGTCGATGGGATTTCTTCAACATTTTCATCTGGTAATAAAGTCTAAGAAGGGCACTAGCAATAAAGTGGCCGATATACTATCTGACCGTCCTATTTCTGCTTCTGTCATTTTGCATAATGCTTTGTTATCTTTGATAGTTATGCTGAATAATATGCTAACGATGATGACTTTAAGGAGGTTTATGCAAAACTAATCCATGGTTCACAGGTGGACAACTATCACTTGCAGGGGAAATTGTTGTATCACCTTGGTAAATTGTGCATTCCCACAGGGGAAAGAGTACATGTAATATGAGAGGCCCACACCTCTCTTGTGTCTGGACACTTTGGTATCGAAAATACTTTATGTCATGTACAAATAAATTTTTTTTTGGCCTGATATGAAAAACATTGTGACTCGCTATGTAAAGGGTTGTGTGATGTGTTATGTTTCAAAGCCCTCTAATATAAAACTTGGGCTCTACACAGATTTTGTTTTTGGCTTCATATGAAAAACATTGTGACTCACTATGTAAAGGGTTGTGTGATGTGTTATGTTTCAAAGCCCTCTAATATAAAACTTGGGCTCTACACACCACTCCCTATTCCAAGTCGTCCATGTGAAAGTGTGTCAATGGATTTTTTAGGAGGTTTACCTTTGTCTAGGAAGAGTCACGACTATTTGTATGTCGTCATTGACAATTTTAGCAAGATGTGTATTCTTATGCCTTGTAAAAAGCAGATTACCGTAGAGTATACTGCTTCTCTTTTCTTTCGACATGTTTGCGTCCACTTTGGATTACCCACATCAATTTTCTCAGATCAGGACTCTTGCTTTCTTGGAGAGTTTTGGACCATCTTGTGGAGTATGATGGATACCGAATTGAAAAGAAGCACGGCATTTCATTTGCAGACCAACGGACAGATAGAGGTTGTTAACTGTACCGTGGTACACTTATTACGAGGCTATTGTAGGAAACATCCCAAGTTGTGGGATGATCATCTCCCCTACATACAACATTCCTACAACCGAGCAGTGCATTCATCTATGCAACGTTCACCATTCGAGACATTTTTGGTTACCTACCAAAGGACCCTTTTGATATGGTCTTTGGAAGGGAAGATGGCTCAAATGTATGTAATGATAGGGACAAAGCTCAGGATTTCATTTAGTGAATCCAATTGATTCACCAAGCAGTGTAAGAGCAGTTGGAGAAAATTTAAGCCCGTTACAAGGCTCGACATGATAAACACTGAGTCTACCATCAATTCCAAGTGAGCGAAAAAGTGTGGTTCCACATCAGCAAAGCCAGGATGAAGGGGGAAGGAAAGAAGCTACGACCAATCCGGTATGAACCATTCACCATTTTGGAAAAGATTGGGAACAATGCCTTTTATCCTTTTATCTTGACTTGTCAGTATATATGCAGATGTACTTAGTAGTGAATGTGGAGAACCTAAAGTTGTATGAACCACCTTTTAACATGGACACCGATGAGGTTTGCACAGTTCCTACAGTCAATAATTTTGCACCAGAATATCTCGATGAGTTGCTCAAAGACATTTTCCTCGACAGAAGAACTAGGACTTCACGCGAGGATATGTAGAATACCTTCGAGTTGGTTTCAAGGGAATGCACCGCAACAAGGCCAGGTGGATCAAGAAAGAAAAAGTGAGGGAACAATTCCTTCACTTGCCAATTGACTAATGAAAAGCTTTTGGCGGTCCAAAAGCTCCTCAATGGGGAGGATTGATCCAAGTGGATCTTCAGAAACAATGGCATGGAAAAGCTCAGAAATAGAAGTGCTTAGAATGATGTCAACTTAGGACTGGAGTGTATATCTCTTCATCCTGATTCAAATGGTGTGAATGATACTTGAATCTGAGTCCGGATGGTGAAGTTATTGTGAAAAGAAGGTTACATTATTTCTTAAGAAAATGAAGATTTTTCCTTTAAAAATGGGTTTAAGCCTTAAAAGGCCAAAAATTGCAATAGGAGGATTATGGAGGCAAACTTAGGAAGGGCGCAGGGAAAACCCCGATCGTCGATCTCTGATTAAATCGGATTGGCAGATCAGAGGAAAATCACATTAGAGGAAGGCTATCTCAGAGCAAGTAGGGGCCAAGCTTGTGATGCGACCGGCGATAAAACGATCAGCAGGATCGTTATCAGCTATCAGGACACTGGGGCAATATGTGAGCGGGATGCTGATGCAATCGGCCGACACAGATATCGGTGATCAACAATCAGTGGTTGGCCATCCCCGTTTAATAGGACTGTGCACCCCCGATATGCTAATTGCGATATTAGGCCCAGACCTGATAAATAAAATACACCTGATTTAATAAAATTTGAAGTCCGGGGCTTGAAGATTTTGCTGGATTTTAGTGTTTTTTTTTCGATTTTGGGTATTTATCGTTACAACGATAATGAGGCCATTTTAAGGGTCGGTTGTGTTGCCAATCCTTCTACTCCACCTGCCTCTATTTTGAACCAAGACAACCCCGATTTAAACAGGATTTTGTCCAAAAGACCCATTATAAAATCACTATGGTTGGAAAAGCACGGGGGGAGGATTTTGCAGCACGTTGTCTCATTTGGCAGGAGGCCAATAGTGCATTTTTGTCTGTTGGGACAAGTTTCAAATGTTTTCAGTCCCTTTCAGTGCCACTGACCTTTGATGCTGCCCACTTCTCCATATGAGGCCTCCATTTCATAACCATTTGTCATAATGGAGGTATAAGCCTCTTGTATGCAGTTGATGATTGTAATTCTCTTCTTTCATGCCATTTAATATAAAGGCCTTCCCATTGTTTGAGTTGTGCCCGGAGACATAGTTTGAATTGGATGAACTCCATTATCAAGCCTTGGTGTCTTCTTTTTGTGCCTTTTTGTGCTTTCTTCTTCTTTTCTTGAGTGTACATTGAATTTCTGTGTTAAGCTGTAATTTTGCTTGTGATTCTTTTCATACATGTATAAGCAAAAGTATCCTTGGATCAAATAAGTTGTGCGTTGAGTTACTAGTCCTTGAAGCCTTGGTTGGAACAAACACTCTGGTGCCCTAGAAGGCTTGGGTAGAGACCAATATTAGATGGTTTTGTGATGTCCGACCATGTGATGGAATCAATGTTTGATGGGTTGACACCGATGGCCTACGAAAGCTCTCTATGGTTTTGGATTGATGTGTTCTATGAGATCCCATATTCATGCTTGTTTGGAATATGGCACAGGGATGAATGGTTGAAGAGAGATTTGGCTCAGCCATTCTATAGGTAGGTGGAATGTGGTAGTCCCATACCGGATTGGATTTTGCGTCATTAATATGAGGTTATTTCTCCTTGTTATCTCATGAGTATTATACTGGTTTATATGCGGATTATATGGCTATTGTTCCTTTAGTGTTTATGTTGTTATTATGTTGGTTACGAATATGTATTATGTAAGTAAAAATATTTGGCTCTCTTCATGTTTCTATTTGTAAATGAATGAACAATGTATCTATGACCTAATGGATGAAATAGCAGTTGATGTGTTGAGGCATAAATGTTTCTTAGTGATTCTCTTCTAAGTACGAGATCCCTATGCTCAGATTTGTTATTTACACCTGTAGATTACGTATCCATGATATGTTTTGTTGGGCGGATAATATGTCATTATTATTATCACTTTTTAACACCTACTTCATTCATTTCTACCCTTCTTTATCATGTCATTTATCATGATTTATCATACAATTCCATTTTATAATTATTTATGCTCTTATGGATAAATATTATTTCTTTTCCTTTATTTTTAATAAATTGATGATTATTATGCATGATTTTACCAATGATGGTTTATTAATAAATTTGTTGTAACATCACTCACCATTTTAGCCTCCAAGATATTTTCCAGATTGCAGATTTGATCTCGAGCTCATCATTAAATATTCCAACTCAGAAATTCGTTGGATTAAGAAGTGACAGTTTTTCATTGGATGTTTCGGGAAAATGGAGAAGAATCTAGAAAATCTGAAACATGGGTTTCATTCAGAACGGACCGATTTAGTTTTTTGGTATGGATTTTCCCAAATTTGGTTTGTATTAAAAGAATCAGAAGGTTCTCTAAAGACAATTTTCCCAGATTCATTGTTGCAGCCGATTTCCAACTTATCTTAGTTGCAATACCAAATTCGACCTATTCCTATTGAATGATGATGGAAAAATATTTCAGATATGATCTTGCTGGTCAATTTGTTGTGGACAATCCAATTTTGTTATGGGAATCATTTTGTAATCATCTCTGTTGTAGCTTCTCTCTGCGCTCTGTGTATTTAAATGAAAACAGAGATCAAAGAATGGGATTATTAGAGATAGGATAGGAGGGGAGGGGATAATGGAGAGATTTGGATTTTCTATTGGGACCTCAATTGTAATTTCAATATGAAGAATGTTATTATGAAGGATAGATCACATTGTAATGAGGAGTGAATTTAATGATTAATATATAATTTACGTTGTTGGTCATATGGATATTATGAAGTAGCTCAACAGTATTCGCTGGTGGCTAGGGCTTGGTCTTTGGCAGATATTATTGCTATTCCCTAATTGATACTTTTCCATTTCCTGTAAGGTTATTTTGTTTTATATCTTTCCATTTCCTGCGAGTTTATTATGTTTGATATCTTCTGATTTCTTGTTAGTTTACATTGCAGTTTGTTTACTTTCCTTTATTTTGATCTCATGTACTTCACAAATTTGTCATTTAGTTTCATTTATGCTCACTGCAGATTGAATTAATTATCAGTTAAGACATTGATTCCCGTTGATTATCATAAGAGTATGATTAGTACAGAATCAGCTGAAAGAGATTGGTTAATGCTACTAAACTCTCGGTTGATGTTATTT
Organism: Pinus tabuliformis; assembly: GCA_031772625.1. Taxonomy (NCBI): domain Eukaryota; kingdom Viridiplantae; phylum Streptophyta; class Pinopsida; order Pinales; family Pinaceae; genus Pinus; species Pinus tabuliformis. Next base: position 135,973,618 of record CM062806.1, read on the forward strand.
CCATTCACATTGCTTAAAGTAGAATAGAGTGTGATTAACGTAGATCTAGCTGAAATAGCTCAGTTACTGCTATAGTGCTCTGGGTTTATGTTATTCCCATTTGAATTGATTGTTTAAGATTGGACTATGGTTTTTCTTGAGATTAAGTCCTAATGCTTAGATGTATTATTTCTCTTAAAATTTATAAGCTTGAGATTTATGGTTTGATTTATTTACTCTTGTATTGAATTTAATAAATTATCTTAAATCATTACTCTCTATATTTATAGCTTGCACATATTGTGTACACTCTTGAAAAAAAAAGACTTACCGAGGTTGATAATTAATGTGAGGCAATTATGAGTTTTAGAAAACACCTCTTAACACCCAACATTTTGGCACCATTGCTAGGGAGAGTGTTGCCATTTCATAGAGAGTGATGTATGTTTGATATTTATTGCTAGGAAAGAATTGGGTATTAAAAACAAAAGGTAATAATCTACATAATGGGCAAGTAAAGTGCTTGCTCCTTCACCCGCTTTTCAACACAATTGCATAGAATTTGAAGTAGGTGTTTGATTTTTGTCTACTGTGAAAGAATTGGATATTAAAAATGGAAGGTAAGAACCCGTGTAATGAGAAAGTAAAGTGCTTTCTCCTCTGCCCGCTTTTCAATAGAATTGCATAGGAATTGAAGTAGGAATTTTAAAGGTAAGAATTTTTGAAAAAAAAATCTGATAATTCCACTCGAGTGGTGATGTAAGCACCACCCATTTCAATAACCAATTGACAAGAAAATTTGAAGGAGGAGCCTCAAAGAAACACATGAAGAACATCTTCTATTATGGTAAGAAATGGCTTACATTTCTACTTTTGAATTCCCTATCCAAGATCTAGGATGAGTGACATAAATGCACATAATTCCCCCATCTTCTCTACCAAATTTTTATGGTTTTACAAATGAAGATCCAGATACATTCTTATTTGAGTTCAAAATACTTTGTAGAGGATATGATTATTGTACTAATGATCAAAGGTTGAAAGTGTTTCCTCTTACTCTAAAATGAGTAGCTCTCTGATGGTTCATGAGCCTTAGTGGGAACTGCATCCAAACATGGGAGGACATGAAGAACATATTCTTGAAGAAGTACTAAGACTATTGCAAGACTGATGAAGATATTTTCAATATGATACAAGGGGAATATGAAAGTTTGGAGAACTATGTGGAGCGATTTCAATACAACCTTCAAAAACCAAAGCATAAGTATTTGGAAAAGGAGATCTTAAAAACACTCCTAATCAAAGGAATCAAAGATGAATTCTTATAACTCTTAAATCAGATAGGAAAATGTGATGTTTTTCAATTATCATATGATGATGTTTGTGAATTGTACATAAGGTATTGTGCATAAGGTAAGAATTCTAGAGAAGTTTATTCTTTCTTTTCCAAATCTACTAGAAGAACAGGAGATATAGGAGTTGAAATCAATGATTTATTTGAAAATTTAAAAATTGATTTTATTAGCTCTCTAAATTCAAAATTGGATGTTTTGCAGGTTCAGAAAAATCAATAAATTGAAGAAGTGTTTTTCCCTCATTGCCAAAACGAGCATCCCATAGATACTTACTCTTCCTTATCTAGGATGGAAGTAGCATATCAAAGAGATGGGGAAGCTACAACAATGTCAAAACCATGGAAATCATGGCCTACATGTATGGCTCAAAACACTTCCTCTCCATTTTCTTACTTGCATAATCCATTATGGAATACTCATGTGTTAGGGCAGCCATGTCAATCTCGATATAACCCCCACCAATCTTTTGTACAAGTTTGGTATGGTTCATCTTATGATTGCATGACTACTCTCCCTCATCTTGTAGCACAAACACATCCTCCATATTCTCCACCAGCTCTTCCACAACATCTTGCTTGCTTATCAAAATCATCCACTCAACCCAATCAACTACATCATCAAAATGCTCCATTCCCTACACAATTTCCTGCTCAACTCATTTCACACTCTCAGCATAATAAACTAGTACAACATGATTACAGTGTTGAACTGCAAAATTTACCTGCCCTTCCTACCCATTCTATCTCACATGCACCATTGGAGAAAACTTATATTGAGATTCAGAATGTTTCAAATCCGAAAATTGTAGAAGTTATGGAAGAAAATGTGGTTTCTTCTAGTCTGCATTAACAATTCGTTTTAAAAGTTCAAGAACTTCATGATATGATGGATACGGGAAATCAAGAAAATAAAAGATATATAGAAGATTGGTTTCACTCAATCATTTGTTTGTAGCATCACTCCATACTTCAACAATTTTTGACACCATCTTTTCAAGGGAAGTTGGCTTCTCATACCCTAATATTTATTAACATGAATTTTTCAAATTTGGGTATATACACACTTGAGGCCTTATTTCAAAAATGGCTCCACTGAAAGTACTCTTATACGTAATCATATTCATTTTTCAAATCAGAATAGGTTAGTGTGGAAAATAAAATATATAAGGAAATAAAATAAACACATTTTTTTTAATGAAAAATAGTTGTTTTTGTTACAACACGCTGTGGAAATAAATGTCGGTGATAAATATTTTAATTCATTCGTGTATGTATATGAATTATAATGGAAATAACAGTTCTACAAACACGCATATTCATTTTTATCGCCGATTTGGAAAAAATGCTTGAATATCATATTTTTTTGGTTTGTGGGCTTGATAAAATTTCTAAAAACACAATCGGGACAGTCATGTTTTGAGCGACCAAAAGGGAATAATTTTAAAACCTATCTCTATCCTAAGTAGCCCTTGATGTTTAATTTCCAACCCAATTTGAATCACTCAATTTGGATTTGAAATGAAAAAATTATAACCAAAACATTGATAGGGTGTCTACTAGGCAAGTTAGGAAAAGAGTTGGGACAGTCAGGTTTTGGAGGCCTAAATAACTATATTTTTAAAACCTATTTCTATCCTAAGTAGTCCTTGATGTCTAATTTCCAACTCAATTTGAATCACTCAATTTGGACTTGAAACGAAAAGGTTGTAACCAAAACATTGACAGGGTGTCTAGTAGGCAGCTTAGGAACAGAGTTGGGACAGTTAGTTTTTGGAGGCCTAAATGACCATATTTTGAAAACCTGTTTCTATGGCGTATTCCCCTATGAATATAGCTTACAAGTCAATTTGAAACTCATTTTTGATATCTTATGAGAAAGTTATGACCAAAATACTGATTGTCTATCGTAAATCAACACTCTTAAAACTCTGTTTTTCTGGTTGTTCATTAGAGTATTTGACCTATCAATTCTTATCTAATTCAAAACTTGTTTCTATTAGAGATAAATAAATGAATCTACTTTCATTTCCAATTTAAATCATTCGAAGCCATCATCAAACGAAAAATCTATACTTCAAATATCCACTGTTGTTTTATGTGAGGAAATAGCAAATGACTCTGTTATGCAGGTTGTTCTATGTAAAATTGACATATCATGTCATGGAATTTTCAAAACATGTTTATATTGGTGATATAACTTTGAATTATCTCTCATTTGGCTTTTGAATCAATCAAATCGGACAAGAAAAATGGAGTTGTAATTAAAACATTTTTGGTTAGTATTGTCGACTACTGCTCTCCCGCAGGTGACAAATAAATTTTACTTTGTTATTTTTTCCCTGGATTTGTTTTACAGAGTAACTAATTATTAGTTTTTTACATAATTCTTGGATTAGGGGATCCTGATCACCTCTGTTTCTCCATGATTTAGTGTTTTATTGCAGGTAGACACTCATATCTTTTGCAGGTCGTAGAAGGATAAAGAGGGTCAAATTACAGACAAGCGATTCTTAAAAGAAATTTTAATGAAACAAATGAATCTCATCCGGTTCATTCCTTAATGGATTCATAATAGAAGAAATGAAAAATTGATTTCCATTTGAAGATTCATGTCACTACTGCCAAACTATTTTTCCAAAAGATCATTTTTTTCCATTGACAGATTGGTAATCCCTTAGGAAATAACATCGTAGCTGTTGTAACTTAATTTATTTATTTATATACTATTTTTTAAATAAAGTGGCTTTTTTTTAATGCTTTTTTGTTTTAGTTGTTGCTTCCTTCAAATTGTAGTTTATGCTCCATTGGTGATTGAACAATGAGGACCCCACCATGCAAGTTTCAGTTGCAGAAGACAATCCTTCGGTAGCTTCATTTTTGTAAAAGGTTTTTCTTTTTAAACTGTAAATATGATTTCTTTTCTCTGTTTTTTCTATAAATATGATTGTTTTTCTTTGTTTTTCTGTAAATACAATTGCTTTTTCTTGTTTTTCTCTATTGTTTTTCATTCTTTTTATGATTCTCCTTCTGTTGTTTATAGTAGTAAGGATGTTTGCTTGTGTGCGTTTTTCTCTCCCTCTATTCTTTTTCTATATTTTGGAGTGTTTTTTTTTGTTCCCTCAAGGGAACAACACTTCAACACTTTTGGAGTTTGTTATTCCCTCAAGGGAACAACACTTTGTTTTACTATATTTTTGTTGTTCCCTCAAGGGAACAACACTTTTTTTGGAGTGTTTTTTGTTGTCCCCTCAAAGGAACAACACTTTTTTTGAGTGTTTTCTTTAAGGGAACAACACTTTTAGTGTTTGTTCTTCCCTTGTGGGAACAACACTTTTTTCAAGTGTTTTTTGTTGTTCCCCCAAGGGAACAACACTTATTTTGGAGTGTTTTTTGTTGTTTTCTCAAGGGAACTAAACTTATTTTTAGTGTTTTTTCACTGTTCTCTCAAGGGAACAACACTTTTAGAGTTTGTTGTTTCCTCACAGGAACAACACCTTCTTCAGTGTTTTTTGAGGGAACAATACTTTGGGAGTTTGTTGTTTCCTCAAGCGAACAACATTTCTTTTGGAGTGTTTTTTGTTGTTCTCTCAAGGGAACAACTATTGTTCCCTCAAGGGAACAACACTTTTTTTCGAGTCTTTTTTGTTGTTCCCTCAAGGGAACAACACTTTTTTGGAGTTTTTTTGTTGTTCCCTCAAGGGAAGAGTTGTTGTTCCCTTAAGGGAACAACACTTTTTGTGAGTTTTCTTTTTGTTGTTCCCTCAGGGGAACAAAACTTTTAGAGTCTGTTATTCCCTCAAGGGAACAATACTTTTTTTGAGTGTTTTTTGTTGTTCCGTGAAGGGAACAACATTTTTGGAGTTGGTTGTTCCCTCAAGGGAGCAACACTTTTAGAGTTTGTTGTTCCCTCAAAGGAACAACACCTTTTTCCAGTGTCTTTTGTTGTTCCCTAAAGGGAACAACACTTTGAGAGTTTGTTGCTTCCTCAAGGGAACAACATTTTTTTTGGAGTGTTTTTTGTTGTTCCCTCAAGGGAACAACACTTTTTTTCTAGTATTTTTTTTTTGGAGTTTTTTTGTTGTTCCCTCAAGGGAACAGTTGTTGTTCCCTTAAGGGAACAACACTTTTTGTGAGTGTTTGTTTTTGTTGTTCCCTCAAGGGAACAAAACTTTTAGAGTTTGTTATTCTCTCAAGGGAACAATACCTTTTTCGAGTGCTTTTTGTTGTTCCATGAAGGGAACAACACTTTCGGAGTTGCTTGTTCCCTCAAGGGAACAACACTTTTTTTGGAGTGTTTTTTGTTGTTCCCTCAAGGAAACAATACTTTTTTTGTTTGTTTTTGTTGTTCCCTCAGTTTTTGTTTGTTTTTGTTGTTCCCTCAAGGGAATAGCTGTTGTTCCCTCAGGGGAACAACACTTTTTTTGAGTGTTTTTTTTGTTGTTCCCTTAAGGGAACAACACTTTTAGAGTTTGTTGTTCCCTCTAGGGAACAACACTTTTAGATTTTTGCTGTTCCCTCAAGGGGACAACTCTTTTTTGAGTTTTTGTTGTTCCCTCCAGGGAACAACACGTTTAATGTTGTCGTTGTTCCCTTTAGGGAACAACATATTTTTGAGTTTTTACTATTCCCTCTAGGGAACATCACTTTTAGAGTTTTGCTATTCCCTTTAGGGAAGAGCACATTTTTGAGTGTTTTTGAGTTTTTGCTATTCCTTCTAGGGAACAACACTTTTAGAGTGTTTTTTTTGTTCTCTCTTCAAAACAACATTTTTGCTTCTTGTGAAGTTTTGTGTGTTGGGAATAACACCTCCTTTCTCTTGTGGTATTATTCCTAGCTCACCCCAGCCCATTTTTATGATTCTCTTTCATGGGATGAAGTAAACTACTTTTATGAGGACAAGAATTATGGATTCTATTAAAGTGAGCTAATATCATTAACGTTATGATCTCTAACGAGACAACTTCTGCATGAAATATTTTTTTTTAAGAAAAGTGACATAGTTATTTATATACTACATTATTGCATCGTTTTCTGTTGTACATGATACTGATTGATCATCTTAATACCATGCTAGTTCCACCCTTCCTGGTTATAATCTTATTTGTCTGTAATAAATGCGATTATGGGTATATTTCTTTTCTATTGACATGTTGAAATTCTTCCACCATCCCTACTCTTAAGGAGTACTGAGCCTCCCTCTATTTATCATAAAAATGTGTAATAACAACAAAATTTTTCCTACAGATAGAAGATATGGTGTCTCATTAAGAGTCAACCTACCATGTTCATAACAATGTAGAGAAGTGATATTCCCACTATGGCCACCACACCAAGGTTATGATCCATTGGATAGCCAAAATATCCTTGGAATAGGAGGTCTCATCATGAGCCAGCCTGATCACTTTTGCTACATCCTAGTGAATGGAAGTGTGGTTATCTAGTTACCATGCGAGCACACTAATCTCTTCTGTAGAACAAAATTGGAACTCTCCATTTATAAATTGAGGATCCTAGCTCATATGGGTTAAAAAGAAACCCTGCCGAGGCTGGCAGCAGAGGCTCGTCTTATGGTATTAAAGTTATATCTTCTCATCAATTATTACTATAATACTCTCTTCTTAGTCTCTCTTTTTATCAGAGATGTTATTTCCATAATTTTTCCCTGTTTTTGAACCTTTACACATGAGAAATTGTTTTCCAATCAATCACATCATTTTCAGCTAGAATACCATCAGCAAAGCATCTTTTTGGCATATTGTTGTCCTTGTCTTTTTCGCATAACTTATCATCAATCCAAAGCATCCTATCCCTTATTCATAACTATCTTTACACACTCTGCTCTCATTATAACCGTACTCTTCCCGTCCTTTAATTAACATGCGTACTCTGTCTCATTTCCTATTGTATCTTTCACCCTTGTACTTTGACGTCAGAATAACAATTTTCCTATGCTTTATGGTCCTGCACACCCTTTTCCAATTGGAGGGGGAAGGTTATTCAAAAGTTTTTTCTTCTTGAAATTTTTGCATGTGGCTTATCTATTGCTATTCAAAACTAAAACTGTGGATTCATGAAATTTTCATGTAGCGTAGTGATTTGTTTGCAAGAGAGCAAAAGCTATGGGGGAAACCTTATTCACAGGAAGGCCACCCTATTGCACCTAACGGAAGAGGCTCAAGAAACTCACGAATGCGAACAATTGTTCAGACATGATGTGCTCGCTGGGATTCCACCTTTTGCATCACTTTCAGCATCAACTCAGCCTACATCAGCTTCAACAAATGTCAGTCCATACATGTCATTCCACATTTTTTCGAAGGTAAAACTTGAGGTAAAATAGTATAAGTTTCTCATTTATTGAAAATTTAGGAGACTTTCATGAAAATCCATTGAGCATTATTTATCATCATTCATTTCACATCTTTACCACTTCCCCTTTTTCAGAGACATATCATCTTTTAGTTTTGGGGGAGTGTTACATTCATTCATTTCTTTCTTATGACCATGCCATTAATATTCTTTATCATCCACTGATCTTATTTTTCATTCTCAACACCTCTCTTATTCCATGTTGTTTTACACCAAGCATAAAATTCAACAAATTGTAGTAACCACCTCAATTTGTTTTTTAACATCACATGAGGGCATGCTAATTCTCCAGTTTGGGGGAGGAATTGCTACACATGATGAATTTTTTCTACTTTCTTTCTCATCTAAGGCATACAATTTCATTATTATACAGTGTGGAAATTGATTTGTGTATATCTTTAAAACTATGAATTAAATTCTTCTGATTTTTGGATAACAAAAGGGTATCATTAAAATACACAAAACCAGATAATTTCAAGTTAAATTAGTTCATAAAATTTCAAAAATCATGCACTTTCATCTACAGCCATTTTGTTTATATCTCATAATCCATACACCACAACGATCTGATTTTTGGATCTTAGAAGCTTTAATATAGTAAAAATCTACTTGTAAAATTTCAGCGAAATCTAGTTTGTAGTTTTTTGAGAAAATGGTTAATGAAGTTTGTTGTTACTTATATCATATTTTGTTGCAACTTCATATACATATAGTTGAACTTCAATGTGAAAATTGTTACGCCTTCATCAACATTGTTGAAATTGAATATTCATTATTTGCGGAAGAAGCCATTTGTTCCATCAATTTCATGACTTGGAATGAACATTGTTTTTACATATTTTGGTTAATATAGAGGCTTCGGGTTGCATGAAGACATGCAATATATTCAGTTTGGGGGTGTGTTGGGCCGCTAATATGTCATTATTATTATCAGCTTTTAACACCTATTTCATCCATTTCTACCATTATTTATAACGACATTTATCATGATTTATCATATAATTCCATTTTATAATTATTTTTTCTCTTATGGATAACTATTATTTATTCTCCTTTATTTTTAATAAATTGATGATTATTATGCATGATTTTACCAATGATGGTTTATCAATAATTTTTTTTTTAATATCACTCACCATTTTAGCCTCCAAGATATTTTCAAGATTGCAGATTTGATCTCCAACTCATCATTAAATATTCCAACTTACAAATTCGTTGGAATAAGAAGTAACAGTCTTGCATTGGACGTTTCAGCCAAATGGAGAAGAATCTAGAAAATCTGAAACATGGATTTTGTTCAGAATAGACCAATCTAGATTTATCATGAGCAGTTTTCCCAAATTTGCTCCGTATTAAGAGAAACAAAAGGCTCTCCAAAGATGATTTTTTTAGATTCGCTGGTGCAGCCCGTTTCCAAATTATCTCAATTGCAATACCAAATTCGACCTGTTCCTATTGAATGTTGATCGAAAGATATTTCAGATATGATCTTGCTGATCAGTTTGTTGTGAACAATTCAATTTTATTATGGAAATCATTTTGTAATCATCTTTGTTGTAACTTCTCTCTGCTCTCTGTGTATTTAAATGAAAACACAGATCAAAGAAGGGGATTATTAGAGATAGGATAGGATAGAATCAGAGGAGAGGGGATAATGGAGAGATTTAGTTTTTCTCTTGGGACCTCAATTGTAATTTCAATATATAGAATGTTATTCTGAAGGACAGATCACATTGTAATGAGGAGTGAATTTAATGATTAATATATAATTTTCGTTGCTGGTCATTCGGATATTATGAAGTAGCTCTGCAGTATTCACTGCTAGCTAGGGCCCGGTCTCTAGCGGATCTTATTGCTATTCCCTGTTTGATACTATTCCATTTCCTGTAAAGTTATTCTGTTTTATATCTTTTCATTTCCTGCGAGTTTATTCTGTTTGATATCTTTTGATTTCTTGTGAGTTTACATTGCAGTTAGTTTACTTTCCTTTATTCTGATCTCATGTACTTCACAACTTTGTCATTTAGTTTCATTTATGCTCACCACAAATTGAATTAATTATTAGTTAAGACATTGATTCTCAGATTATGATGAGAGTATGATTAGCATATAATCAGTTGAAAGAGAATGGTTAATGCTACTAAACTCTCGGTTGATGTTATTTGCATTCACATTGATTAAAGTAGAACAGAGTGTGATTAATGTAGATCTAGCTGAAAGAGCTTGGTTACTACTACAGTTCTCTTGGTTGATATGATCCCCATTTGAATTTCTTGGTTAAGATTGGATTATGGTTTTTCTTGAGATTAAGTCCTGATGCTTAGATGTATTATTTCCCTTAAAAGTTACAAGCTTGAGATTTATGGTTTGATTTGTTTACTCTTATATTGAATTTAATAGATTATCTTAAATCATTACTCTCTAGATTTATAGCTTGCACATAATGTGTACACTCTTGAAAGAAAAATACTTACCCAGGTTGATAATTAATGTGAGTCAATTAGGAGTTTTAAAAGACACCTTTTAGCACCCAACATGTTTGACCAAATTCCTATCATGGCTAGTAGGGGTCCAGTCAAGATATTATTGAAGTAATTGCATGTCTATTGTCATTTCCCTATTATCTTATTGTTCAGATGGTGTCATTCAATTCTAGGTAGTGACCAAGGCTCTGGGTCTGAAAAAGTGGCTCAAAACTTGGGGATCTTGGTACAGCACTGAGAAAAATAGTCCCTGGATGTTGGCATACCTTTCCATGAGAGTGTCTAGAGCCTCCTGGATGTTAGCATGCCTATAAACATGGGAGTGTCCAGGGGTCAAGTGGTCCAAAGAATCAGTAGGACTTAGGGGTTGGTTAGCAAAAAGGTTGGGATGGCTCTTAGGAATCCTATGGATGATGTTGAAGGTTTGTATCATGTGCTTCTGTTGGCTACACTTCCTTAACATGACGTAGGAGGTCAAATCATATCATAGTAACTTCTCGTCACATGTTTACCCCGTTTGGCCAATTACTTGGGTAGATGTGGGAGGAGGGAGTTACAGAGGGGTATCAAAGCATGGTTCACCCCTCAAACTGGATGGGCAGTGTGTGTTTTTCATGCATTCATGTCAGTTTCATGTGTATTAATCATCCTTTACATCCATGTTTTTGTTCCATATCCATGGTGTTGGTCATGTTTGTAGTGATGTCGCCATGTGAACGTTGATGGTGTTGTTATGGAATGTGTCATCATGAGTGTATGGTTATATATGCATTTATTATGCATGTGAGTGTCTATATGTTGTTATGCATTCATTGTCATGGTTATGGCTATGCATATATAGTAGGTTAGACATGCAGTGTCTGGTAATTGTATGCAATTAGGTCATCATGAATCTATTGGTATGTTATGATGCTAATGTGTTGAATGAGTTAAATAAGGAAATGAAAATCATTAAAGTGAGGTTGCAGCACTAGACTTCGGGGTAAGAGAAGATCATCATACATGTATTGTACATTTCACATGCAGGTATGTAGGTTAAATATTGTTATGTGCATTATGGTTATGTGTATGCCTAAATTATATTGATGTTATGGTTATGTACATGATAGATGCTAGTTGATTAGTGTAGTCATATGCACAAGTATCAGATATTCATGAATGATAGTAACCTGTGGTTGTATTCATTGTTATTTTTGTTTTATGTTCGACAACTTGATGGTTATGTTATATGTTGTTGATGAATATGATATATAACTTGTTGTTGTTATATGAGAGTTAGCTTGATTACTAGGTTATTTGTTGTTTGTGAGAATGATATATAACCTGTTGTTGTTATGTGCTAGTAACTTGTTGATTAGGGTTATTACATTAAGATCTTGATGTTATATGCATCATCGTAAGTTGGATTAGTCTATGCAAATGGTTAGGGTTATGACATTCAGGTATGAGTTAATATGTTTTGATATTATGTCATACTAATCTAGACTAATTGTGATGATGTGAGTATTATGTATGAATGATAAACATTTATGAGCTTATGGTGTGGACATGCTAGCTTGTGACTATTATAGATATCAGGACCTTATTTGTGGTTGAGTTGATATGTTGTGAAGTTATATTGTGTTAATCTAGATAGATTGTGTAGACAAGATTTCCTCCCCTAAGATACATTAAGGTATAAACTTTCTTATGTTTTCTACCTTGTGCTTGATTGTTTGATTATGATGTCTATTTGGTGTTTGAGTTTTTGGTGTCTATTATGTCGTCTACTTAATTTATTTAACATGGTATGTTTGCAAGTTGGTTGAATATTTAATGAATTGCATAATATGAGTATGTGTTCCAATGATCTTGTTTTAATATGATTGTACTAATTCATATGTGTTGAGATAGTTGATATGTCCTTTAGTGTAGTAGGTGATAGTTGTAGCATTATGTCTAATGACTATGAGTTGACTATGGATTATGACAAGATTGCTAGTCTTGATAAAGGTTGATTTAAAATTGATAGACATGATTGTATTGATATTTGGAATGTACGTTTGAAATGTGTGAAGACTTTCAAGAAACATGCTTGGTATTAGCATGACAAGGTAATAGTTGATGTGTTTTTATAACTAACAATTGGGCAATTTGATAGCACATAGTAAGCCTCGATTCAAACGAAGTAAAAGGTAGAAGAAATTAATTGGGCAATAATTCCTTTGGCTATGTTTGGAAGCCCTAATTCCAAATGAATGAGTGCTTTATATGCAGGAAGTCCTCTTAACCATGACTTTGTATGACATTACGGGGATATATGTTATATTCATGAACATGTATTTGATAGGTATATTAGCTAGTGTCTAGTTACAATTGGATATGTCAAGGGAGTTGCTATCCCTTGAGAGATGGCATGGATGTGTTCAGTTGCAAGGCAACATGATTGGCACAACAATATAAAGTAATTGGTGTATTGTTATGTTTGTTTAAAAGAATTGACAATTATGTGTTTATGGAAGTACGATGCAAGGGATTGCATGGAAAATGATATTGCCATGAATTTGTGAAGAAGGCTAAGCTTCAGCTTTCCTTTGGAAGCATTGGTAACCATGAGGATTGAGTCATGGTGTTTGTTGCTAGTCTATGATTTTGGTCTTTTGTGATTTTCTGTTCTTGATTCCGGCTTTCTTTACGTCTAGTGTATGACCATACTGCTTTGTTTGTGGTGTCGTGTTGTTATTAGTTTTCATGGTTTTCTCTTGCTTGGTTCTTGGAATTTCCTTTTATGATTGAGATTCTTTGGAATTGGTTGGGGAAGGACAAATTTAATGGAGCTCGGGGAAAGTTGTGTGGTACCCGATAGTTAATGTAAGACCTGGATGAATCTCAATACATGTATAAGGGAAATTGAATGCAAGAATATGACAACTAGATGGACTGGTTGAATCCACTGGTGTGAATGGATGATGACAGGACCGCCATTGGAAAGATAATCAAGAAAGGTAAGTTGAATTGATTTGAGGCATCATATGCCTTGGTTATTTTGGGAATGATTGTTCTTGATGTTGTGCATGCGTTGCATGGATAAAGGAATTTCTCTCAACCTTGACCTTATGCTCTCTGGTAATTATGCTATGATCATGATTATGCTTATGTTTATATATGTATACATGTATGTATGTATATATTTCATGTCTGACAGGGTCATCATGGATCATGATTGTTTAATATGTATGTATATATCTATATATAGATATATATATATATATATATATATATATATATATATATATATATGCATGTTTCTATTTGACAAGGTCGTTAGGAATCATTCTTGTGGAGGAATGATTTCTTATGCAGGTGAATGACATGAAGTGGTTCTTGGTTTATGTTATAGACATTTTTTGGCACTACAACCCCAAGCATGAAATGTCCATAAACCAAGGGCTCCTAAGTCCCTAAAAGTGTTGTTCTAACCCCTAAAGGAACAAGGTCAGTTGATTACAGCTTCTCCCAGAAGTTCTCCATGAAAAACTACTCAGAATTGGACAAAACAGGATCATTTCAGCTGCTCCACAGGCCAAGTGCGTTGCATCTCACCTAAATACACTGTGTGGGTGCATTGCATTTCAAAAATCCTTTCTATGGGGTGCGATGGGCAAGAAATGACAAATGGTAGTGTCATTCCGCGAGGTGGAGAGGCAATGGAAGCTTCCAGAAACTTCTCCTGTGACACTTGCCTCTCTGAATTCGACCAAGGATGAGTAAGAGATTATCAATCTCCAAGTGGAAGCAAGAACTATAAGAGGGAAGGCACTAATCAAATCACAAGCTGACTCATCTCCCTTACAGATATCTATATATGGATCCCTCATCCCAGAGATCCGGAGGCTGGAATTTTGCATATTGTAAGGAATTGCTGTTGGTTTCTTGAGACAAACATCAGATTGTTGGGTGATCTAAGCTTTGTATGAGTTGAAGAGGGGCTTCCTTGCTGAGAGGATGATGCTGGGTCAGAACAACTGGTTGTAACTCCCCTTGGCTCTTTCTTGTTTATCAATAAAAGCTATTCAAGTTTTCCTCCATACTCTTATGTAATTTATGTTTGTTGCATTTGTATGGTCAATTTACATCTGATCCTAGATTGTTTATGATTATAGATCCATGTTCTTGTATAGTGCTATGCTACTGTGATCTTACAGGTACTTTGTGAAGATGGGTGTGCAAGGGAACAAGTAGTGAAAGACTATCAAGAAAGAGAGGAATCGAATAAGGAGATTAGCACAAGACAGAGGTTGGTCTTCTTTGTTCTTCTCTATCTATATTTCATAAAGGAAAAATGAAAGTAGCTTTACTTTGTTTGTTTCTAAGGAAGCTATCACACCTTAGTGGGATAAGCAGTTCTGAGTAGACACTTTTCCCTGTAACAAAATGGCGACTCCACTGGGGACAAATTAGTTTGTTTATCTCCCTTGTTGTCTACTTCATAAACTTACAGATGGAGTCTAAAGTCGTGCCAGATAGCTTTCAAACTGCATTTTCTATGCCAATGCAAAGTAGATAAATGCCGCTTCAGTCAATCTCCGGGATCTGTTTATGATTTAAACAACTGATTCACAAACTCTCTGATTGCCCCTTGTGGTAGCTCTTAGATCCTCCTTAGATCTACCCCTAATTGTTGCATTACTGATTACCATTTTCTCGGCCAAAACCCATGAACTGAACTGCAAACTGTGACCCGGAACCTAAGCAATGTCTCGTTTCTGGCCCAGCGCAGGTACTGTTGTGAGAATCGGAAATTTAGCGCACTTCCGGAGTGTAGTAGGTGCGCTGCATTTCAAATTCCCTGTGTTACAGGTGCGCTGATCAGACTAGGCATTGTTCAGTTTTGGTTTCTGTGACTCATTCTTTCCAGTTCTATTCATGAATTTTGTTGCCTGTGATCAGTATATCTCTGTTTGAAACCCATTTTCCTTGTTGTTATTCCACCTCCTTTGTACAAAAGAACTGTAAATGTTTTTGTGTGTTTGTTGAGTCATTTTCAGTTCTCCTTTGCGAAAAGTAACATAATCGCACTGTCGTCCTTTGATTTGAGAGTGTCGCAAGTGTCGATTTCAATCATAGGAAAGAGTTTGATTGCTGTTGATAGTTGGTTATCCTGTTACTATTGTTTTTAGTCTGAATTTGTAATTTTTCTAGTGTCGAAAACAAGTATTAATTTCCAAATTGTAAGGTGTTGTGATTGCCTCCATTTTTTATTTCGAAAAGAAACTTGTTGATAATTGTCGCTTGAAAAGAAATTCAGATTTGTGCATCAACTTTCTTTTTACCATTCATATACTAAGAAAGTCGAAAACAAATACATGCATGTGCATTTGCATTTAGACAGTCTAATTGGTTTGATTTAGGAAAGTGCATTTAGAGTGTGCTCTTTGCTCTTTGTGAAAGAATTATGTCTTTCTTTCCTTAGTAGCTAGGATTTTCATTGCACAAAGAAGATAAAAGGATTGTTTATCATCTTAGATTGCATTTTAGGAATTATACTACATCTCACGGTGAACCTGAAAGGCAAACTTCATAAACAAGATCAACTATAAAATAAATTCAATGAATCTAACAACGCTTTGGAACCTAACGCACAACATTTAGAAGTCTAGGCTAGAGACGTATTCCGGCGTCGTAAAGCCTGGTAACTGTTGTTCTCACTGATGGTTGGGTGATTCCTCCACTTTGAGACGATAAGTGCCAGTACGGACTTGTGCTCCCACGTACCGTCGAGTATATTTTGGGAGACCACAATAGGCTTAATCCTTTATCCATAGGAAGTCGTGTCTGCCGCCCTATCGCTTGCAATGCACTGAGCACAGCATTCGGGAAGATTGACTGTCGTACCGTAAAAAGTATTCTACAGTTTTATGATTGATTTGGTAATCCCTCTACCTAGATTTCCAGAGCAGTCCCTTTCGTTCCTTTTCAGACTCTTTAACGGAAAAGGTCCATCTGAGCACTTGTCACTTCAGGCTCATTAAAAATGGAAGGCGACTAGAGTCATCTTTTGTTTTTTCTCGACTCTTAAAAATTGAAAAAACAAGTTGTGTCAAAGCGTCTAAAATTTATTTTAAATGGAATATTCATCACCCTTTCCTACGTTGATCTTGGGTTGAGAAAATGGAATACACCAACCAAGGAATTCCCCTTGGAGGAAATCCTAGTCCCTTCTCCTCTTGGGGAGGTGTTGGTGTACCCCATATGGCCACATTGTCATTTCTAGGACTGACAATCGGCTTTCCTGTATGGCTCTTCTCAACCTCTGTCATTCAGAACACCGTAATTCCTGAACAGTCGAGTCAGCAACTAGACAAATCCAGAGTTACCCTCCAACCTTCTACTTCCTCCAATTCTTCCTCTCCTCCTTCCTCTTCGTTTGATGGGGCTGGTAAAGCCAAAAATCAAGTACCTGAGAAGAAGAAGAAAGAGAAGAAGAAGGAGCCAAAAGCGAAGGGGGAAAACGAGCGTCATCTAGCGAAAATCCACACACTGCATCGACCAGGCATAAATCGCCATGTGTCATTTGCAAAGGAGACCGCTATCATAGAGATTGTCCTTGCATCCCTCGAATCTTAAGGGACTGGTCTCCTCGTTTGCAGAACCCGTTGTCGTCAACCTCTGATGATCATGTTGAAAACACATCGTCGACTAGTGAAGGTGAAGCCCCAAGACAAAAAGGAAAATATAGATTTCCTTGTAAACTGTGGGAAGGCGATCATGCCGTCCACCGTTGTCCCTTCTTAGACGAAGCTAAAAGAGTTTTGGACGATCATCTGGTTTCACTGTTACGACTTCCTCTTGGATATAAAAAACTCTTGCCGAGTCCATTACTAGTTGAAAATCCGGCTGGCCCGCTCAGGTGGTCGGCTGAAGCATCTATCATTGAAGACAAACCATCTGAACCCATACCAGACGAAAGTCAAAAGGTTGAGGTGGCAGTTGACCCGGTCTTGCCTTTAGAGGTTCCATCTTCAGATGATACAGTCATCGAAGAGAACAAGGATGACACCGTCCAAATTATTTTCATGAGCACAGACTCCGATGAACATGGGGGAAATTTGCCCGTTCCTTTACCGCAGGAAGGAAGTTCGTTAGAGTTGTACCCGGCCGTCTATTTGGTCGCACCTCCAAGCAACCTAGTTGTCTCCTTTGACTGGAATCAACTGGGCAGACCCCGTTTACCGGCTAGTATACCATTCTGAATCATTGTTCAAATATATAGAATGGTTATGGTCGGTATCATCATAAATGAAGGGGCTTCTGTGAGTATCCTTTCCTCAACTGCTTGGAAAGTGCTTAGTTCGCCATCGCTTTTTCCTGAGATGAGAAATCTAACAGGCTTTGATAAAGGAACCAGTCGATCGTTAGGGATCCTTCCCAATGTACCCATAACATTGAGAGGGAAAACTGTTCAAATGAACGTAATGGTAGTTCAAGGACCCCTGGATTATAATCTACTCCTTGGATGAGACTATATTTATTGCACCGGAGCGATTATCTCCTCACTCTTTAGAGTAATGTGTTTTCCGCACGAAGGAAGAGTGGTCAAGCTCATGGACCAGCTTTCATTTCCCAGATCACACAGAGAAAATAGTCATATAGCATCCCTGAATGGTCTTTTCACACAAGAAATGTCTCAATCCCTAGTCTTTCTGCCCGATGAGTGCGAGTGATTCGGGGGACATGACTGAAACCTAGGGGGCATGCACCCTGGTCTGCTTCGGCAGGAAAAATTTAGGTATAGGGTAGGTTTCCGTGGGAGTATATGACCTCCGTACTCCCGTCCGTGATTGGAAGAGGGAGTTGAACTGGAATAAGATTCTCTTGTCAAAGTTATGTGGGTTGGCAGGCATTGTCACTCACCTTTGTTTATTTCGATAAACATCGCCGAAGAAGTGTTTTGTTTACGCCGTGAATAGAACAATCTTTGGTAACCTGTAAGAGGTATACCTTTCCTGATAAAACAAATGTTTTGTTGGTGATTTGAAGGGTGACCTTGAAACTCTGTTTTATACCTGGCGGCATGCAAACCTTTTGGCATGCAAGCGAAGAGCGACTATTTAATTTTTAAATTTGTAGGTCCACTAACCCTTTAAACTTGTAGGATTGGTCATTTCCTAACTTGCATAAAGAAAGGATGTGGGGCAAAACTCTAAAAGTTGCCGTTTTTATATATGAGACATTCTTATCATACGACTGGATTAATCGAGCAGTTTTAGCACGGACTTCATTCTCGTTAAAAAATAAACATAAGCAATGAGCACATGTTCCTCCAGAGCTTAAGCTCATTAAAAAATGAACCAATTTCTGGTAAATAACCATCGTGAATGTAATACTTCAGCCTTTAAAGCCTTGGTCGTGTTTGCACCGTCACCTCCACTTTTGCATTGGCTGATCATTCACCTCCATTTGATTGTTTACCCATTTTGAGGAACAGCTGCGAAGAGTGATCATGTTAGCCATCCTTGTAACACTGTCGTGATTGGAAAATTCCAAACCTTACCTGGAATCAGTTGCTACCCATTTTATCACTCGTTCCTCAAAAGACGAGTCTCCTTTAAGCTCTTTTCAATTGACTCATAAAATATGAAAAGATTGCCGAGCCATTGGCCTCTCCAGCTCGTTAAAGGGACCGGAAGTGCTATCCCTCCTCTAAATTTTAATCTTTTTGGACCTGAGGGATTATTACACAAAAAGATCGAGCGCTTGTTTTGTTTGGCTCATTAAAAGTATTGAAAATTCATCCCTTCTGTATTGTTTTATACTTTTTCGGACTTAAGGGATTAGATGATGAAAAAGGAATTTTGGAGTTTCTTTTACGTTCCTTTTCAGACTCTCTAAAATTGAAAAGGACCGAGTTATCTTTGTCGTTAAACTCGTTAAACTTTTAATAGCGACAAACTTGTCTATAGACGAGAACGAGTTTCACTATCGCTAGGCTTGTTAAAACATAGCGATGGGTTTTCCCGAAGGGAAAATTATAGAACAAGCATATGTTATCCTCCTCAAGCTTGATAAAAATAAAGAGGTACTGGTTAGCAATGACTGGGGAAAAATTGGGAAGAAAACTTGAAGAAACTTTGTTGCTAGCAAGTCGCTCTTGAACATGACACTTTTACTCCACATCCAAGTCGGGTTGGGTTGTTTCATTCACCGGTCACATCACCATGGTCCCATCACACCATCCACATTTGGGGTTAATGCTACCAATCCATCATGTCAGTGTCGCCGATATGTTCAAGAGAAGTCATTCAGAGAATTCACCTGTGTCTCACCCGCTACAATACATTTACACTCCATTCTTTCATGACTGCCACCCTGAACCTTATATCACCAGATCGTTTTCACCTCCATTAAAATCATTTTCTCCGTTCCGTGTCATTGATGTGGGATTCATTAAGGCCCTCCTATGACAGATCGCTTCTTGTCAACATCAGCTCATTATCCAAGAAGTTGATCTAGGAACACCCCATTCAGTACTTTGAAGCTTGCATGCCTCAATGGCAAGTTTCTCACTTCCGGTGACAGGTTTACATCAATGACCTTCGACCGAAAGATTTTGCGTGGTGTTCGATGCCAAGTCCTTTATTCACACCATGTGAATTGTACTGTAGTACCTTGAGGGTCATTATCATTATCGGTGATTCCTCTCGCGCTTGTTAACAACTTATATCATTGGCTGGTAATCAAGCGATGTCTTTCCATGTTCGACTCCAGAACATCTCTCACATGGATAGATTTGTAATTCGAGTGAATGTCGAATGAGATTGAAGACCCCAGATCTAGTTTCATCCATCCGGGTTGCGATATATATTCAGGGAAATAAAGACATCAAATGTACATCATTTCTGCACAGATAATCATCCAATCAAAGGGATGATGGCTCTATCAGAATCATCAGTCTACACTCAGACGATTGTCTGTCCTATGTACATGAAAATGAATTTATAAAGCTGAGCATGGGAATGCCCGCCTCAGCTACATCATGAAAATATTATGAAGATAATGTATTGTATTGTATCTTATTATAGGTCTCCTCCCAGCTTGAAAGAACTTCGGATCCTCATAATAAAGCATTTCACCCGACATCAAAAGATTAACGACCTCATGCTTTAGGGGGCAACTGTTATAGACATTTTTGGGCACTACAACCCCAAGCATGAAATGTCCATAAACCAAGGGCTCCTAAGTCCCTAAAAGTGTTGTTCTAACCCCTAAAGGTACAAGGTCAGCTGATTACAGCTTCTCCCAGAAGTTCTCCATGAAAAACTACTCAGAATTGGTCAAAACAGGATCATTTCAGCTGCTCCACAGGCCAAGTGCATTGCATCTCACCTAAATACACTGTGTGGGTGCATTGCATTTCAAAAATCCTTTCTATGGGGAGCGATGGGCAAGAAATGACAAATGGTAGTGTCATTCCATGAGGTGGAGAGGCAATGGAAGCTTCCAGAAACTTCTCCTGTGACACTTGCCTCTCTGAATTTGACCAAGGATGAGTAAGAGATCATCAATCTGTAAGTGGAAGCAAGAACTATCAGAGGGAAGACACTAATCAAATCACAAGCTGACTCATCTCCCTTACAGATATCTATATATGGATCCCTCATCCCAGAGATCCGGAGGCTGGAATTTTGCATATTGTAGGGAATTGCTGTTGGTTTCTTGAGACAAACATCAGATTGTTGGGTGATCTAAGCTTTGTATGAGGTGAAGAGGGGCTTCCTTGGTGAGAGGATGATGCTGGGTCAAAACAACTGGTTGTAACTCCCCTTGGCTCTTTCTTGTTTATCAATAAAAGCTATTCAAGTTTTCCTCCATACTCTTATGTAATTTATGTTTGTTGCATTTGTATGGTCAATTTACATCTGATCCTAGATTGTTTATGATTATAGATCCATGTTCTTGTATAGTGCTATGCTACTGTGATCTTACAGGTACTTTGTGAAGCTGGGCGTGCAAGGGAACAAGTAGCGAAAGACTATCAAGAAAGAGAGGAATCGAATCAGGAGATTAGTGCAAGACAGAGGTTGGTCTTGTTTGTTCTTCTCTATCTATATTTCATAAAGGAAAAATGAAAGTAGCTTTACTTTGTTTGTTTCTAAGGCAGCTATCACACCTTAGTGGGATAAGCAGTTCTGAGTAGACACTTTTCCCTGTAACAGTTTATCAGGAATCATGTGAAAGAGTAGTCATGACAAATATATGAGTTCAATATCATGTGATTATGAGTTGATATTCTGTGATTACATTATGTCTATGTTATGGACAAGATATACTGAGGGATGCATCAAGAAAATGAAAGAAATATGGTTTGCAGGATGCTAGGATAAGCATGGATGGCAGAGAGACACTCGAAGCAAGGTTTCTTGGTAGAGACAATGTTGTTTTGGATGTGTGGTACTATTGTTGTGCATATGTTGTATATGTTGTACATGTTACATCTATGATCTTGCGCGCATGCGATGTTGTGTATATATATTGTTTGTACATGTTTTTTATGGAATGTTATGTACAAGGTGTACATATAGTGTTGTGCGAATACTGCATATGCAGTGTTGTGTATAGGTGGTGCTATGTATACGTTGGATATGTAGTGTTGTGTACATATTGTACTGTTCGCATGATGGATATGCGGTGTTGTGTGCATGTGGTGTTATGCGCATGTTGGATATGCAATGTTGTGTAGATAGGGTGCTATGTACATGTTGTATATGTAGTGCTATGTACATATGGTGTTGTGTGTATGATTGTACAAGTGGCGTTGTGAGCACGTGATGTTGTGTACATGTTATACATATGGTGTTGTGTGTAGGTGGTGTTTTGTACATGTCATGCATATGGTGTTGCATACATGTGGTGTTGTGTACGTCTGGCATTGTGTACAAATTGTATAGGTGGTACGATGTACATGTGGCATTATGTATGCATTGTGTAGGTGGTGCCATGTACATGTGATGTTGTGTACACATTGTACAGGTGGTGCAGTGTATAAGTGGTATTGTGTACATGCTGTACATATGGTACTGGTGTACATGTGGTATTGTGTGCATGTCATACATGCTATGTTATGGGCATGCGATATTATGTATGTGGATTGTGTAGTCATGGTAGCGTGACATGTGTATTAGTTGTGTTGTACTCTGAATACGTATATGTATTGTGTGGGGTTGTACATCGAATATAGATGTATGAATCATGTTGTACATCGAGTGTATATGTATGTATTGTGTGGTGGTGTACATCGAGTGTAAGCGTAGGTATTGTGTTGTGCGCTACACTAGGTGTAGGTGTATATATTATGTGGTGGTGTGCACTAGGTATAAATGTATTGTGTTGTGTTGTACACTGGGTATAGGTGTATGTGTGGCATGTCAGGTGTAGGTGCATGTATTGCATGGTTTTATATGTCATGTGTGGTTGTATGTGTAGATGCACACTGTTATCACCTAGATTAAACCTCAGGCTGAAGGAAGGCAATGCCAGGGTAACCACAAACCACGCTTAGCCAAGTAGTTAGCCCTACTAGTCCAGGAGAGGGCTCTCTTCGTAAGGATCTCAGCCAATATTACTGGATCATGTAAAGGATATTAGGCTAGGTATAGTAGCTCCAAGTATTGATTTGATTTCGAAGGGTTTTTTCCATATCAGGAGGAGTTAGATAGTTTAGGGCTAGGGAATTAGGTCAGAATTGCAGGGTGTTTAATGGGGCAAGGTAGGCATCGGCTTTAGCACTCAAGGGCTTAATGGGGTGAGATGTTTAAGACTAGTGAGAACCTAATAATAGCATGTGAAAACCATGGATCCTTCCTAGGCTACAGAAAACATGAAATAGTGAATGGTTTCCCAAGGCAGAGCACTGATGTAATGAATTCAGCCTATCAACTTGAAAACATTCAACTAGAAGCAATGAAATGATTAAAGAAGCATAAAAAACACATTAACATATGATCACATAAGAAGAAAATATACTAAAACTCCATAGCACATGGATCCCATAAAAATAGTTGCAATTGTTATTAATCTCCTGCTAAACTGCATAGAAAAGGTGTACAATCAAAGTTTGAGCATCCAGCTAAGTCCAACCCTTTACAATGAGAAAGAAGAAGAAGATATAGACATGAATTCAACCTCCTATCATCGTCAAGGGTCAGATACATAGTATGAGGAGTTAATCTAACTAATACTGAACAAGAAACAGGAATATAGGCATTTCAACAACTTGCCTCTAAAAGTGAAAAATTGATTCATTTGAGCTCAAACTAACTTCTAAAGAAATGAGTCTACCCTCTATTACTATTTATCTATCATAGTTACATGCCAAGTCATCATTTACAATGGTGAAACAAACTCCATGAGAGAGAATCCAAGAACACAGTAAAAAACTAGAAAAATAGCCATCATGAGCAAATATTGCCCTACGGGCAGTGCCACTGGCCCAACACGTAGCGCCACTTTCAGGTCACTTTTGGAGGCCTTCGTGGCATCCAAATTGAGCTCATGATAGCTAATTGGAAAGGTATTCAAGTATACTTTCCAAAATAGCTAGAATTTATGCATTTGAAGCTTATATGACCCCTCAGAATGTGATTCTCCCATGACTGTTTTTGTGTAATCAAAAAGTGGTAGAAAGGTCATTTTTAGGGTGTTTTTTTGCCTTTTGGTGGACCGGTTCTTCCCCAAAAACTTTGAAAATATCTAGGGTGCATGTCCTCATTGCTATGAGTCCAATAATGCAAACCATTTCTTCATTGAGTGCCCCTAGGAAAAGTGCACGCAGTTTTCCTGTGTGTAAAATTCCAAAATTTGCAAGTGACAAAATTTCTTCTAAACTTGCTCAAAATTGGTGAGAAGCACCATAATTGAGTGTCCTGATGATCCAAGGGGGCTTCACCAAGAATCCTAAGCCTATCTTCCTCTTTTTTTCCTTTCAAAGCCCGCCTTAGCCTAGCTTTCATTTTCTTGACCCTCATATTGCAAATCTTGTTTCGGGTCCTGTAATGATAGGCCATGTGTCTGATCATCTGATTGTCTCTATTGGCCTTCTATAGTAGCTTCTCAAGGTGCAAGTTTACTCTCTCTAGCCAAGTCTCTCTATCATCTTCAAACTATTTCTCAATAGGATTCAAAGTGATTTGTGCCTCTTTGCCACTTTGTCGTTTTACCTTGAGCATTTGCAGCTCCATGAGGACTTGTTTGTCACTCAATTGCTTGTTTTCTTGGCCATCTCGAAACTGTCCACCAAAGCTTGTAATTGAGCCTCCTTTTCTTGTATGATGATGTCTTTGATGGTTTCTTTATCCTGAGCCTCTAAGTCAATGATTTCAACTCCATGATGAGTATAATGCTGCTCCGGCTCATCATGCTCAATCAACTCAAAGTCTCTTTCCTCCTCACCATCAGAACTCTCCTTTGACATCTTTTCCTTCCCTTTGTGCAGCTGCTACACCTGTACTTGTTGTGTCGATGAAGAAGGCAAAGCCCCTTCTGCATCTTGTGGAGCTAGCATTGGTCTATGGGCTGATGAAGAAGGCAAGGTCCCTTCCACATTGTTTGGAGGAAACACTTGCCTATTGGCAGCAAGCAATCTCCCTGTACCCCTCTAATATGTCATGTAAATGGGCACCTCAGTAGTTCTAATCTCCTTTGCCTCCTCATTTTTTTCACCTGAGTACTACTAGAAGGCCCCCCTGCTTCTTGAGAAACTGGTGGAGGAATTTGAGGACCCCTGAAGATGTCATGAGAAATAAAGTTCTCCCAAGAGATGTTGAAGAGACTGAAATGATGAAGTGTAATGATCTTGATCAGGGAGTAATGATAAAGATTGCTCATGTACTGAGGGTATGGCTTCTTTTGGACAAAATGATCCATCTTCTCAATATTCTTGAGCAAGAAATAAGGAAGGCTCAACATCCTCACTCTGGTAAAATGCATAAGGAGCCTGATGTGATAGGTGTACAGCCTGGAGAATTTTCCCTCACAAGTGAAATACGTCATGATGATTTTCATCATGGGGACATACTTATCTTCAAGAAATCTAAAAGGAGAAAGTCTCTTCACCTCTTTTTTGTACCGGGGTTTGATATAAGGCTCATAGTAGTGTTCATCCAGGTCCTGGGCCTTGTAACACTTCTCACCTACATTTGGAATCCTAGTGGCATCTAAACTGATGGAAGGTGAAACTATGAAGGTTACCCTAGCAAGAGTCACCTTATTGTCCTAAAGATGGGCTACAAAAAGTCTAGTGAGCTCTGGCTAGTTTTGAACTCTCTCTACCTACTCATAGAACTCATAGCAGCCAAGATATCTGAAACATGTGACAACCAACTGAGAGGCCTGCAATTCCCTAAGGTTTAATAGCTCTTCTCTGATAATTTTTCCTCCCTTGTGTGGTTTTCTCTGCTGCCTAGCTCTATCTACTGAGGTGTCACTGCATGTGTTTTCCTCCTCCTCATAGTCTCAATCCTCTCTGTCCATGTTTGCAAGATTGAGGTTTTATGAAGGGAACGAGTGAAAGTTTTTTAGGAGTGAGGGGATGGGAGATGAGCTTATGGGCTAGAAAATGAATGAGGGAATAGGAATGATAAAATGAGAGGGAGGGCTTGTTTTGTTTGAGAAATTTCCCTTGGGGAAGAGGGATAAAGGGATGGAAATGATATGGAATAGGGGTAAAGGGATAAAGGGATAACGAGATTTATAGTTGTAGGGATAGGTGATAGGATTAACAATGAGGGTTTGGGGTTTTAGGAATCATTAGGAAGATTTTTAGGGTTTCATATTTATCATGGATAATAATTCTTATGACGTTTATATGCAAACCAAAACTCTAGCAAAGGAGGTCAACTTACTTGTATGCAGGTGAGAGAGGGAAAATTTGAGGTTTGTATGAATATTTGAGCCTTTTCTAGCCCTCATGCTCAACACGCAACGCCACCCTTGAAGCATAGCGCCAGTGTAAAATTACACTGCGGAAATTTTCCAGACGCACAGTGCCAGCCTCAACACGCAGCGCCAAGCTCTGAATGTGTAGCGCCAACTTTGCCTGTCTTAGATGCGCAATGCAACTCTACCAATGTGCAACGCCACTCCACCACTACTCTGGAAGTGCAGCACCAACTCTTCTTTACCCAAAACTCGCTCAAGCTTACCTCTTCTTCTCACTTTTTGACTCCTTGCTTGCCAAATGAGAATGATGAATATGAAAATGAAATGTGAGAGCTTAAATAGGAGTAGATTTTGATTTTTCACTTGAAAAGCCCACTTTCTAATGTTTCTTGTCCTTCTTAAAAACTCTATTTTAATGCCTTTTCTTCTTTGTGTAGGAACATATGCTATAGTATGTGAATGCATAATGTACACTCTGAAATCTTTCAATGCCTTTATAAGAGCTAGTGCTCTTTTTTCAATGATATTGTACCACAAGGCAGCATCTCGAATAGTCCTACTAAAAAAGGCAATTGGTTGCTCCACCTGATCTCTCTTTTGCATCAATACCGAAACCATGGTGTGCTCAGATGCAAATGAAAATATAATAAAATCATGAGTATAATCAGTACTGATCAAGGCTAGGACTATGGTTAAAGCAAACTTTACCAAGTTGAATGATTTCATGGCATCCTCGGTCCATTTCACAGTGTTATCTTTCTTCAACATATTAGTTATTTCACATAAATGCTTAGCCAAATTTGGTATAAATCTACGTAAGAAATCCATCTTGCCATTAAAATCCTGAATCTCATTTTTTTTGCGTGGGAAGTCTATATGCTGAATTTCCTCCACCCTTGAAGGATCAATGTGAATACCATCTTTGGAAATTATATGACCAAGAAGCTTACCTTCGTCGATGGAAAGAAGACACTTCTTCGAGTTTAGAGAAATCCCAAACATCCTACATTTATGAAAGACAATCCTTAAGTGGTGCAAATGCTCATCATCAGAACCAACAAATACCGTCAAATCATCTAAATAAACTACCAACAAAACATCCTTCTCATTAGTAAAAGCTATGTCCATCACCCGCAAAAAACTGGCTTCAGCATTCTTTAATCCAAATGGCATTTTGGCACACTGAAGAGTTCCCCAAGGTGTTGTGATGGCAATTTTGTCTTGGTCTTTTTCATGCACCAAGATCTGATTATAGCATGAGTAACCATCTTGTAGTGACATCCGTGATGCTCCAACTACTCTTTGCAGAATATATTCCATCTTAGGAAGTGGGTAATTATCCTTTAAGGACACCTTGTTGAGGTTCCAGAAATCTATGCACAACCTTATTTCTCTGGTCTTCTTTCGTACGAGGACAAAATTTGAAATCCAATCAGAAAATCTAATTCGAACAATGATGCCAGCTTTAAACAATCTATTTACCTCTTTCTCGATGGATGGCCACAACTTTGGATTAATTCTTCTCAACTTCTGTCTAAAATATTTTTGATTCGGCTTGATAGGAATAGTATGATGAATGATATCCTTGTCATACACCTTCAAATCTGAATAATCCCATGCAAAAACATCAAAAAACATAGAAACTAATCTAAAATACTTAGCCTTTACTTCAGGAGACAATGCTTTTGACAACTTTACAAGCTTGCGAAGGTCAGTTGTTCCAAGATTTACATCTTCAACTCCTTTGTCTGTAGGAACCAAGGTCGGTTTTCCTACCACATCATCTTGAACAAAAAGCTCCTCTAAAGGTATGGGACCTTTAGGAATAGTATTATCCTTCAGCTGTAAAACCTCCATCTGATTTACCTCAATCTCTTGCTCATCAGAATCACAAACATCATCAATGGAAGCATTCTTAAAATTTCCTTCATTCTGCAAAAAGGCATTAATTTCATTATCATCCCAAAAAAATTTCCAATACCTCAAATTATCAAGAACAACAGGCCTATGTTTGGCATGAATTTCAAATTTGTTGCTAGAATTCATTGGAATATTCAAATTTGTAGCCGCAATGGTGAGTGAATTTGCAATGATGTTTTGATTCCAGGGTACTGTTGTCAAGGTATATTCAGGAAACATCCTCAAAATATCCAAAACTGCATTTCTGTAGGCTCTCATACGTGGATGCTTTGCTTGATATTCTCCCTTTACCTGTTTAATCACTAGCTCTAAATCACCATAAACGTAAATCCTTTTCGCATTAAGCTTCTTCAAAATTTTAAGACCTGTAATCAAAGCCTCATACTTCTTTTCATTATTATAGAAATCGAAAGCTAACTTGTAGGAACATACTCTAACATTTCTTGGGACTTTGGTAGGCTAGAAAGTAGGGCGTCGAATCCAAATTCCAATACCGGTGCCATCCTTAACCACAACACCATCGAAGTCCATGCTCCAAAGGCTAGCTGCATATTCTAGATGCTGAAATTTGGTTTCCTTATCTACCTTACCTGGGCTTATTACTTCATTTTAATGCTCTTCACTGACATTTTGTTGTTGTGTAGGCTGCTTAGAAGGAACTTGCTATTTTTTCTTTTTCTTGATTAAGAATTGCTCTAAAATTCTCAGAAAATTCTGGTACATCATCTACTTCTACAAATTGAATATCTACATCATTTAATCCACTATCAGAGTAGAAAACAAAGGACTCTAAATCAGTATGTACAACATTTATTGGATGATCGACATGATTCTCTTTACCAGTGATCATATACTTCATTTTCTTTTCCTGGTACAACTTCCTCAATTGACCGAAAACAGGGATGATAGCATAAGAGAAGTTAAGTTGTAAAGTTCCTTTGAGCATAGCACCACATGATCTAGATAAGAGCATACCAAATCGAGGCGGTATATCAGCAACTACCACATCCATCAAGACATTTTTGACTAGGATTTGATCTAAAGAAACCACCAAATCTTTGATGAGACAAATTCTACAAACTATACTGGAGTCAAAGTAAAAATCATGATATTTCCAGGTGATATCCAGGCCCAACATTTCCATAATGGCTTTAGGCATCAAATTGTGGGAAGCTTCGGAATCTAACATAGCATTATGGAGAATGTACTCATGCAATCTAAGACTCAGATAAAATGGAGGAAATTCACTATCTTTAGGTTGACCTTCTATGGTTAGACTAAAAAAGAGTTCCGGATGATCATCATCGACATTCACCATGCTTGACAAAGGATCATTTTGCAATATTCTATATACCTGATGTTTGCAATTTCTATTCTTAACAAGCTTAGTCAAAGGAATGGACACTTTTAGTTTAGAAATTTCACTTTCTAAATTAAAGGATGAATCTTTTTCTACCTCTTTGAAACCAATGTTCTTCTTATCTACTTTCTCTTTCACTGCACTATCTTTTTTCTGATTTTTCTTCTCACTTGCAGTGATACTTGCTGATGGTACTTTGCTGGGACTAAGATCAGCAAGCTCTTTCCCTTTCTTCTAAGTGTTTGAGGAATCATTCTTGGGTTGCACGTCCTTTCTTTCCTGAATGGGATTGACCAGTACATCTATGCTCCTTAAAGAGTATTGCCTCTGCTATACAGTCAAAGCATTCATATAACCACGGTGATAATCATCAGATTCAACCTCCAAAACCACATCATTTTCTAAGATGAAATCTTCATCCCTTTGAATGTCTATAACTTCTGTATATCATATTCGGTAAAAAATATAGACATACCATCAGCAATGAAAAATAGATTAGTTTCAATTACTGAATCTTTGTCATCTTCTTCTTCCATTCCTTGAACATAATTCTGCTGTAAGGGAGTTCTGATCTGCCGTTGTTGTACTGGTTGCTCTGGTTCCTTTTGTTCTCTCTACTTGATTTTAAATTGGGGTTGCTGCTGTCCTCTAAAATTTGGATTCTAGATTGGTGGTTCAAGTCTATTTCTGATGGTTAACCGGTCAACCATCCTTTCCATTGTTTGAATCAATGTATCCATCTTTACATCTGAGGTAGATGCTTCTTCTTGTATGGTCACTCTTTTCTCAGATCTCATTCTTGCTCTTTTGGCCAACAAGTTTGCTTCTACACTCACTGCATTCTTTTGCATGTCTTCTAGTGTGGTAGGATCCCATTCCCGCAACTGATACGCCATATCAACATTGAAACCATCTGGAAACTTAAGCAAAGCCAATCCCTCCTGTGGTTTAATGTTGGCTAGAATAGCATCGTATACTGCATTAAAGCTCACACAATATTCTTGCACACTCTTGCCAACATTTCTTTTGATGTTCTCATACTCGGACAAAATCTGAAGTGGATTCTTCTTTACCTCCCACTGATCCAGGAGTTTCCTATGGAGGATTGGTAAAGTGGTGATAGAAGCTGCTGGTAAAGATCTGAACCATTTTCAAACTTCACCTCCGAAGCTTTGTACAAACAATCTCATCGTCACATCTTCAATTTCTACTTCATGGAGGTCAAAGAAATCATTCATTTTATCAACATGTTGCTGAGCTGTAATGGTTTGAGTAGCATCAAAGAAAGGTATCTTGGTTTGGTAATTAGCGGGCATGGAAACCAAGATTCTAAGGTAAAACAAGGGGTGCATATCGGACAGCCATAACTCGAGGTGGATTTGACGCAAGGATTGGGCTAGTAGGAGTTGATGGAGTAGTTGATGGAGAACTAGGAGTAATAGGTGATTTATGGGTAATGATAGGTTGATAGGGAAGTGTAGGTATAAATGGGGATTGGGAATGAACTTCAGAAGTTGAAGGGAATAATGATGAATTGAGGGTAGTGGACACTGGTCCAGAAAGCTCAGGGATTTTAGTAGTAGTGAGAGATGAATGTGGGGAATTTACGATATACTCATCAATTGACCAGTTTTCCTTTTGGACTTTGAGATCTGCAATAAACTTTGGATCTAGAACTATGTCATCAAGTACACTTTCAGGCTTGGTTTTAAATAGGGAAAGATCAAGCGATAGATAAAATAGGACATCTTCTGAAAATAACCACTCCTCAGGGCATGAATGTACTTTTATTGAAGGTGTGGGACTGATTGAAATTTCTTGTCTTTTGAATCCTCTTGAAATTAGATTAGGATTATCCACTACTGGGGCAGGGATTAGATCTGGATTTGCCCTAGTGTACTTTCTCGAAGCTAGTGTGCTCAAATTTCGAAGTTTTATATATTACTTTACAACTTTCCAATTCGGCCTAGCAATTCTAAAACTCATCATCCATAAGCTTAAGAATTCAAATGAAAGATATTACGGTGTGATTAGTCTTTCATTCCCCAGTATGGTCACCACTATGTTATCACCTGGATTGAACCTCAGGCTGAAGGAAGGCAATGCCAAGGTAACCATAAACCACACTTAACCAAGTAGCTAGCCCTACTAAGCTAGGAGAGGGCTCTCTCCGTAAGGATCTCAGCCAAGATGATTGGATCAGGTAAAGGATATTAGGCTAGGTATATTAGCTCGAAGTATTGATTTGATTTTGAAGGGGTTTTGTTGGATCAGTAGGAGCTGGACAATTTAGGGCTAGGGAATTAGGTTAGAATTGCAAGGTGTTCAATGGGGCAAGGTAGGCATAGGCTTTAGCACTCAAGGGCTTGATGGGGTGAGATGTTTAAGACTAGTGAGAAGCTAATAAGAGAATGTGAAAACCATGGATCGTTCCTAGACTGCCTTGGGAAACCGTTCACCATTTCATGTTTTATGTAGTCTAGGAAGGATCCATGGTTTTTACATACTCTTCTTAGCTTCTCACCAGTCTTAAACATCTCACCCCATCAAGCCCTTGAGTGCCAAAGCCTATACCTACCTTGCCCCATTCACCACCTTGTAATTCTAGCCTAATTCCCTAGCCCTAAACTGTCCAACTCCTCCTGATTTGGCAAAACCCCTTCAAAATCAAATCAAAACCTTGAGCTACTATACCTAGCCTAATATCCTTTACTTGATCTAGTCATCTTGGCTGAGACCCTTACGAAGGGAGCCCTCTCCTAGCCTATTAGGGCTAGCTACATGGCTAAGCACGGTTTGTGGTTACCCTGGCATTTCCTTCCTTCAACCTGAAGTTTAATCTAGATGATAACACACACTATGTGTATGCATACATGGTTGAGGAGAAGGCACAGGGTGTTTGTCGAGTGTGGCAACTGATCCGAAGAGCATAAGAAATAAGGACAAAGGTAGAAGTTAAGGATTAATTAAAGGATAAGTATCACCACTTTATTTTGATTTTATTATGCATTTGATTTATGATTATGGTCTATGATGATTACATGTGATCTATGATTTTGGCTTATGATAGTTACATGTGATCTATGATTTTGGCTTATGATAGTTACATGTGATTTATAATGTTGATCTATGATGGCTGTGTTTTGAGCTAACCTGATGTGATATTTTTATATATGATGATTTGGTCAAAGATGCTAGTTTGACTTATTATGACAGGAAGTAAACATGATCGCAAGTGTACCTTATTGGCGAGCCACCAATGAGGTATGATTTGAAGTTATTTCAATTTATTTTGAATCTGATGAAAATGATGTGATTGGTATGGGAAATCATGAAATCAGTAGTTGTTGGGTGGTCGAAACCGACTGCAAGAATTAACAACAACAACAAAAGAAATTGGAACAGGCAACAATATGCTAGTGAAGTATTCAAGAAGAAGGCCATTGTGGGACACTAGTACCCAATAGTGTTTACTAATTTCCATGAGCATGCTATGAATAGTATGATGATCTTGAGCCAGGCATATGCCTTGGTTTTTGTATCTTTCGATCTAAGGAAGCCTTTCCAAGGGATGGACTGCTCGGCATGGAGGTGCCAGCAGAACCAGGAAGGTGTATGGTTGCATGGAAGGGGGTGACTAGATTTCCCTAGGGACTCTATAGAAGAGAAGGGAAGGTTAGGTATATATATTTGTTTTGGTCATTAGCATTGCCAGATGGAATTAGATGCAAATTGGGAGTGTGGCCTAGAACAATGAGTCGATAAATGTTTCTTGAGAGGACAAGTGGTGCAGGATTATAGCGCTAGATATTCAATGCAGATTTGGATTTGTAGTAGATTATAGACATCCTAAAAAGGAGGTGAATCTTGGTACTACTTTTGAGGGTGGAGGTGTGAGCCTCTAGATTCCCTTGTTGTAGATGTAGGCATTGTATCCTTTTATTTGATGGTTGACAAAATGTGAATATGTGCATATTATTATAAATATTGTATCAAGTTGGATTTATAAAGCTCCATAGATCGAATGGTTATTTGTTGGTCAAAGAAAATGTGTATATGTGTTTGTTATAAATATGGTAAATGGTATGTTTGTCATGTTTTAGCAGATGGTCATTGTAAATACTGCAACGAACTATGTTATAAAGATCCATGGGAAGTATGTTTTGTTTTCAGTAGTCTTGTAGGTTATAGGTGTCATTGAACATCGAGGATGGCATTGCCCTAAGGGGGGATGATTATGTAACAAGCCTGGTTAAAACTCCATGTAAAAATATATACGACCATGGTGACGAGACACATATTCTAAGACTAATGGTGGGAAAAAAATCCTAGTGCACATTCACTCAGCTTATTAAGGTTAAGGAAATTGACAAAATGCAATGGAAAAGGCTTTGGAAAGGCATGAGGCACTTATTGGCATTTTATTTATGAAAATAATGGAAAATAGGAGAAAA
Organism: Pinus tabuliformis; assembly: GCA_031772625.1. Lineage (NCBI taxonomy): Eukaryota > Viridiplantae > Streptophyta > Pinopsida > Pinales > Pinaceae > Pinus > Pinus tabuliformis. The sequence goes on from CM062806.1 coordinate 136,007,452, forward strand.
GAAAGGTGAAAGGCCACATGTTGCATGTGAGGTAGAAATTAAAGGAAAATAATGGAAAATGAAGAAAATAGAGGCCTCATTAATAAAAAGGCTTTTGAGGTTTAGTGGGCAAGGCTTGGTCAGTATAATCTTCGTCAGTGCGGTTTTGGTGGAGCTCTCTTCTATTATCTCTCTCTCATACTCTTGGACACTTAGAGTTTTCTTGGTGCACTCTTGGAGAGTGTGGTATACCTAGAGTTTTAGAGAAAGAAGGCAAATAAAGAGAAGTAAACTGCAAGAGGAAATTGTGATTTGTAGCTACATTGGATTTTTCTTGCAGGTACTGAGTTGCATGTATGTTTTCCTCACTAGTTTCGGCATGCATGGCACATGCATGCAGTTTCTTGGTTATGATCTACCATTTTCATGGAGGATTTCCTGGATTGATGGTGCATTTTCCTAGCCTTGCCATTTCTTGGATATCCATAGTGTTGTGGGTTTATTTATTTATTTCTGGTTGGTTCTCGTGTTTTCTTTAGCTTGGGTTGAGTTCTTAGTTCCTAGAGCCTTAGTTGGACAAATGATCTAGAAGCCATGTAATGGATTGGGTTGAGTTACTAGTCATGGAAGCCTTTGTTGGACAAACACTCTGGAAGCCTTGTAATAGCTTGGGTTGAGTTACTAGTCCTGGAAGCCTTGTTTGGAAAAATTCTCTAGAAGACCTTCCTGGGTTGATTTACTAATCCTGGAAGCCTTGGTTGGACAAATGCTTTGGAATTCCATAAAAAGATATGGGTTGAGTTACTATTCCTAGAATCATTGGTTGGACAAATGCTCTGGAAGCCTGAAACACTGTGGAATGAGTTACTAGCCTTGGAAGCCTGGGTTGGAACAAACACTATATAGCCCTTGAATGCTTGGGTAGAGACCAATCTGATGATGGTTTTATGATGTCTGACCATGAGGTCGAATCATTGTTTGATGGGTTGAGGTAGATGGCCTCTCAAATCCTTGGATGGTTTTGGATTGATATGTTCTATGAGATCCGACATTAATTTTTGGAATATGGAAAGGGGGTGAATGACTGAAGTGATTCTATGGTCGAGTGGAACGTGGTAGTCCCATATCGGGTTGGATTTTGCATCATTAATATGAGTTTATTTCTCCTTGTTATATCATGAGTATTATATTGGTTTACATGTGGATTATATGTTTGTTTTTCCCTTGGTATTTATGTTGTTATTGTGCTGGTTATGAATATGTATTATGATAGTGGCTATCTATGTCTCTCTTCATGTTTCTATTTGTAAATGAATGAATAACGTATCTATGAGCTAATGGATGAAATGGTAGTTGATGTGTTGAGGCATCAACATTTCTTAATGATTCTTAGTTAAGTCTGAGACCCCTATGCTCAGATCCGTTATTCACACTTGTAGACTTCATATTAGTGATATGTTTGACGAAATTTCTGTCATGGTTATAAGCGGTCCAGTCAGGGTGTTATTCAAGAAATTTCATTTATATTATCATTTCCATGTTATCTTACTATTCTGAACGTGCCATTCAATTCTGGGCAGTGACCTAGGCTCTAGGTTTGAAAAAGTGGCTCAAATCCTGTGTATGCTGGCACAAAACTGAGCAAAATAGTCCCTGTACATTGGCATGCCTTGTCATGAGAGTGTTTGGAGCCTCCTAGATGTTGGCAGGCTTATAGCATGGTACTGTTCGAGGGTCCAGTGGGCCAAAAGCTTAGTAGGACTTAGGTGCTAGTTATCAAAAAGGTTGGGATGGTTCATAGGAGTCCTATGGCTGATTTTGAGGGTTTGTATGGTGTGTTTCCATTGGTTCTAGTTGCTTAATGTGACATAGGATGTCGAATCATATCATAGTAACTTTTCGTCACATGTTTACCCCAGTTGGTTGGTTACTTGTGTAGATGTAAGAGGAGGAAACTACATACAATATAATACAAGGAGTAATATACTTATCTTTGGAAAAATGATGAGGTATCCCTCTTAATCCAATATTGAGGGATACCTATAACTTTACAAAACAATAAAATTTTTCCAAAGCATGTTAAACCTGCAAGTACTAGAAATCAAAGCATAAAGGTAAATAATTCAAAACATTAGAGTAGAAAGATAGAATCCCTAAGATTCTGTAGAAAATAGATCTTTGCATTTGGATTCTTCCTTCTTATTATTATTTGGTGGTCCTTCATAAAAAACATTTGCATGTTACCTTTCTCTCTAACTATTTCTCAGATTCTTAGGATAATCACTTCTATAGTGATCTCTCTTGCGACAACTATAGCATTCAACCTTAGATAGGTTTATCTTCCTTCTAGGCCTTTTAGAGCTCTTGAAGGTTCTTTTGTTCTTGTGATGAGTGGAATAGGAATTTGAAATCTTCTCTTCTTCATTCTCTTTGTTTCTTACTAATGAAATTCTGACTTCTTCTTGACTACATGCATTCCATAATTGTTTGGATGTAGGAGTTTCCTTCCAACTGTTGAGACATAATCAATAGGCACTCCAAGATGTTGGTAATCCTAAAAGTGTAGTGATTACAAGATCCTTTTTAGGTACTATCTCATCTATTTCATGGAGTTTGTCTCTGATTCTAGCTATTCTTACAAAGAAGAATGCCACAACATCTTCCTTTGTGATATTTATAGTTCTTAGTTCATTCTTAAGAAGTTAAATTTTACAAGAATTCTTCGTTGTGAATAATTTGGATAAGGCCTCATACATCTCTTGAGAGGAATCTATGTTGGATATATAATGGATGAGGTTGTGCTTTATTCCATTAACCATTAAGGTCATGGCCAATATTTCTTTTTCTTTGAACTTTGTTTTTTCTACATCACTTGATTCATTTGTAGGCTTATTTAATTTTCCTTTGACTAAATCCAATACCCTATTCTTCTTGGGGATGATATTGTTGGCTTCATGGGCCCTAACCCATGTCCAAAATTAATTGGCTAAGAAAATACCTACACTATTGGCCCTTTCGACATCAATCCATGGAGTGCGGATTGAATTCTCACCCGAAATAGTATGGGGGGATGCAAGAACCAAGTTTCCACACCCTAATATGGCAGTGATGTCGCTTTATACCCTAACCCATCCTTCGTGCAGATCAATAAGCCTTTTAGGGCTTATCGATATACTTCCCCTAGTTGTCCTCTAGACCTCCTCGAAGGTCTATGATTGTCTTTCACATACCCTAAATAAGTGATACAAGCACTTACGTGCCTCTGAAATTATTATTACTACTGTATTCACCCTGATTAGCTTAAGTAGTGGATAACTTCAAAAGGCCTTATGATTGTCTTTGCGTAAACAAATATTCTTAGTTGCATTCATATGATAAATTAAAACGCATAGATTCACGCATCAATACAACATTAAATCATAAACCTAGTATTTAACATAACATAATCGCATGCATTCATAACAGAAGTACAATAGCTCATACACAGGTAATTCTAGATTAATTCTCTTTATTGATGTTCAGAACTCTCTCTTACAGGCTCTAACTTCCCTATGCACACAACTATTACATCAATGACTCTTCAAAACATATCTAAACTAATCTACCGAAAAAACTTTCTTAGAATCTTCTAAGACTTCCCTTTTTATACATTCCCATGGTCCGTGGACCAGGGTGGATCTCATAAAGCCGACACAAGTTACATAACTAAGGATGGAAACCCTTAATGACTCTTTACATATTCACACTCCGCGACCACAAAATGTGGACACTTTACATTCTTTATACAAAACTTGTGCCTTTAGCCCCAAAAAATTTGCCTTTAGCTCCAAAACATGGGCCTTTAGCCCCAAAACATGGGCTTTTAACCCCAAAATTGACCCTAGGGGATCCATTCCCAACAAGCCCCCAACACAAATCTAGTGACTCACCCTTGAGTCACTCTGCTGGAGTAGAGATCTTGTCACAAAGAGCTCCCAGCTCCACTTGTACTACTGCAACCTTGGCAGTACACTGCGTCATCATCTGCTTAACTTGCTTGACCAACTGCTCCATTACTAGTCCTGTGCTATCTTCCTGTATTTTCTATTGTGTTGCCTGTAGACTAGCTAATTTTCCTTCACTAGAGCCAGTGAGAACATAGGCTTCATCTAGCCAAGGCCCCAATCTGGCCTTCAATATTTCCTCTTTGCGCTGTGCTGCATCCACCTATTCCTTCAGTGCCTTCGCTTCCTCTAGCTTCACCAACCATTCTGTGATGGTGACAATGCGGGCCATCACTTTGACCTAGCCATATCTCTAATGTAGTTCCCTTAACTCTGTTTCTAGTCACTGGACATTGGGATCTTCCTACAGCATGGTAACTACTTCGAGCGACTATTCGAAGAGTGAAGTGCACTCCTTTACTACGGCATCCACTGTGGGAATGACATCCTTGACAGCTACCTCACGCTACTCTCTAACTTCTGGTGGAGTCGAAGGCTGGGCCCTCAACTTGAGCTATGTGATCTTAAGGTTCAACTCAAATTGAACCTTAGCCAGTTCTATCCTTGTGTCGTGCACACCAGCATCAAGCTTCTAAATTCGTGCGTCAACTGGTGCATCTTCTAGGATATTCAACTCTAGAACAGTTCGACATGCCTCAACTACTATGGCTGTAGTGCACTCATTCTTCTCTTTGACCTTCTTAAGGAGATTGAGTGTGGATGTCTTCTCAACAAACAGTTGGGCATTATTGACCTTCTGTTCGTTGATCACATTCAGCGCACACTACTCTCGGGCCTAAAGTTCTACAAGCGCACCGTCTTGTAGGGTGTAAAGGGCTTCACTTGGTAGTGGGACCAAGTTTAACTCAACTTTCCTGTGAGCACTGACAGTGGCCCTATCATCTTATACTTCGATAGTTAATGCTCCATCCAGCAGCATGACAGCCTGGGGATCTAAGGAGCGGACCAGCTCTATTGCGTCTTAGGTCCCAGGCACTAAGCTAGTTGACACCGTGTTGCACTGTCCCACACTGGTATGTACTTGAGTGGCCTGGATATGGAGCACACGCATACCCGTCTGAATGGCAACAAAGGCTTGTTTTTGCTGCTTCTTGAATTGCTACAACAGTTTCGCGGTTGCGGCCCTCATTGTGTCCCCGATATCATTCATATCACCTTCGGTCAAAGTGATCAGGTCAAGTGATGATTTACTGGCCTTGGAATTATTCCCAGCAATGGAACCATTTGTTGGCTTGATGGACCCTAACCTAGGTTCAACATTAATTAGCCAAGAAAATCCTTACACTATTGGCCCTTTTGGCATGAATCTGTGGAGCACGGACTAAAGTCTCACCCAAAGCAGTATAGGGGGATGCAGGAACCATGTTTTGGCACCATGAATGGTAGTGATGTCGCTTTATACCCTAACCCTTCCTTCATGCAGATCGATAGGCCTTTTAGGACTTATCGATATACTTCCCTTAGTTGTCCTCTGGACGTCCACGAAGGTCTACGACTATCTTTCATGTACCCTTAATACGCGATCTAGACACTTACATGACTCTGTAATTACTCTTACTATTTTTACCCTGATTAGCTTAAGTAGTAGATAACCTCAATATTCCTTATGATTGTCTTCACGTAAACATATATTCTTACTTACGTTCATATAATAAAGTAAAACACATAGATTCGTGCATCAATACAACAATAAATCATAAACCTAGTATTTAACATAACATAATCACATGCATTCATAACAATAGAAAAATAGCTCATACACAGGTATTTCCAGAATAATTCTCTTTCTTAATGTTCAGATCTCTCTTACAGCCTCTAACTTCCCTGCACACATAGTTGCAGGTGTCTACACACTCAGCTGCAAAGCCTCTCTCCTACACTAAGACTCTTCGCTCTTAGCCCTCACAGACCCATTACATCAATGGCTCTTCAAAACATATCTGAACTTATCTACCAAAAAACTTTCTTAGACTCTTCTAAGACTTCCCTTTTGATACATTCCCATGGTCTGTGGACCAAGGGTGGATCTGATAAAGCTGACACAAGTTACATAACTAAGGTCAGAAACCCTTGATGACTCTTTACATCTTCACATCCCGCGACCACAAAATGCAAAGACTTCACATTCTTATACAAAACTTGGCCTTTAGCCCCACAAATTGGGCTTTTAACCCCGAAATTGACCTTAGGGGACCTGTTCTAGATAGAGATCTATCCCCTTTTTCCATGCCCTGTAATTGGATTCTCCTTATAATTTGTTTTCTCGCTTCATTGAGTTAGACATTGTTCTTGAAGATGGTAGGCTTGAATTCTTATATGATCCTTTTCCTTGATGACCTTTCTTTAAACTTCTTAAACCTCCTTATTCTCCTTTAAGTGGATCTTTAGGCTGCCTTTTGACTTCTTCTTCACCTTAGCACTGATACCATGTTGGAAAATTAGAAAGGCAGAAAGGTTTTCTTTATGTTGATAATTATTTGTGAAATTATTACATTTTTATTAACTTTATTATGTTTTTATTTTAACTTATTTCATCAAGAGATTACCAAAACCATAACACAAAGATCAAAGACACCAGATGTAGGAAAATAGTCAGGGATAAACCCCTATCTAGGGGAAAATCCATTCAACAACTCTTCCCTTAATAGTTTCTTAAGATGATCCAAGACTCCTTCACCTAGACACAAATTTCATCCAATCATCAAGTTAGCCCTTCCTTACTTCTATAGATGATGATCTTCCAGTAACAACTTTGACCTAGCACTTCTATCTTGTGGAAACATAATTTCAACCTCCCTAGCAACAAAACTTTGACCCAATAGAAATTCAACTGAGCAACATAATAAATTTGATCTTGATACATTACTTTGACCTTCTAGCAATAACCCAACAAATTCACACATGTGAGAGAGACGACCCAAAAATTTGACCTTCAACAATTCTCCTCCTTCTTCTGAAACTTCACACCTTTTCTACTAATTCTTGTTGTGTATCGAACTTGAGTGATGGATGCTCCAAATGAATCCAACTACATTGTATATATATGCTCTTCTAGATTTGGAATCACTCTGATGTAGGTCGACTTGATCAAGTGAGGGATGGATTTGTGTGGAGGTGACAAATGACTTCATTTACTCAATAGTAATTCCTTTTACATGATTCACGAGCCCAAGAAGGGTCTCATTAAATGGACAATGAATTTAATGACTTAATGTAAAACCTTGAAGTCATGAATGCAGAATTTGACCTAAAACATGATGACCCAATCATGAAATCCATGCTTTAATAAGTCATAATAATAATTATGATAATTATTTCCTTTTTTTATATAAATACATTTAATTATAACTCAAATACAATTATGAAGATTGAACCTAGTTACATTCTTCAACACTAGATCCCCTTGTTTTCGATTGAGGGTGGAGGTGGAATGCCTTTGAACTCCCTTGATAGGGTGATGGACAAGACAAGAGGCATATGTTAAATAATTACGAATTCTTAATGATGAATCTCATGAGAGATTGTATGCCATGTGACAAGGAAGCATGGCAATTGCATAGTCTAAGTGAATGGAGCTGTTTGTAGGGCCAACAAGCAACATCTTGAAGATATTAGTGTGCACCAAAATCACTAGGAAGATTACTACGAGCCACACAATGTAGTTGATCCAAGGAGAAATGATCATGTATATTTAGTTTTTGGGCAAGAAAATTGTATATATAAAAAATGTGATTGTAGGTGAGTTGCATTATAAAGATCAAAGTAGTTTATGCTGGGACTAATGATGTTCTGCATTGTGTTCGAGAGTAGAACAAGGATGATGGTTTTCCTCCAAGGGAGAAGAGTTTGTGACTAAACTTTTGGGAAATTCCCCCCTTTACAAAAATAGCAAAAATTTTGAAATAAAAACATAGGAACATAGGCAGGAGAAAGACACAATTGATTCTAGGACTTGACATGAATTTTCTACATGAATAAGCATTGAAGGCTTACAAATGGCAAGCAAAGGGGCAAAAGGAAAATGGCATGAGGTTGATTGGCCTGAAGACTGACTAGTGATGACTAGGCCAACCACCACACAAATATGTATACCAAGGACAAGTGGGACACACTTGGTTGGTCCAAAGGGTTTGGGCCAGGCTGGGCTTTATCCAACCGCATCCTGAATTTGAATAACAGAAAAGACAGGTGAAGAGAGCTGGGAAAGGGAGGACAGATAATGAGGAAAATGGATAAAGAGAGACAGAGAAAGAGAAAAGGCAAGAGGTAATGTCACAAATCCCTCTCTCTTGCACAAAGTAAGTGGTAGCAAGTAGCATGGTTAATGGTAGGGTCACATGAAACCACTGATGCCCTCAAAGAAGCATACAGGAGAAGGATCCATGTGCACTAGAATGTGACTATGTTTTCTCTTTTAGTATGTTTTAGACTTTTTCATCAAGTTCATCTTAGCTCTGCAATGATAAAGTGTAATCTAGAATAATGGATTAATGGTGGGTGTCTTTGAAGACAGTTATATCGCTACTTGTAGGTCATATGTGTTATGCAGAATTATGTACTTGCACATTATGGAAAGCATGGTAGACACTATGACAAGACATTTGGGTGGAGCTTAACCCTCTATAGACCTTGGTAATTATTAAGGGTAGTAGCTTTGATCTCTAGATTCCCTAGACTATTGGTAGATTGATTGGTCCTAAGTAGTCTTCTCAAGTCTCAGAAATCGTCTCAGGGATTACAGTCATATGAAGGGTCTATTAGTAGCCTTTTTAAAGTTGGGATGTGAGTTATCGTCCCTAACACAATGCCTATTCCCTTGGAAATTTGTCACTCCCTTATGTTACTTGTAAGATAGGTTATTATTACTATTAGTAAGTGGGTTACATGGCTAATAGTATACCTCTAGAATTTTTTGATGCATTTGCTTTGTTTGTCACCAAGAAATTAATAGCGCCATGAGGAATTTCATGGAAAACATTGGGGTATTATACTGTTGATGTCGTTTTTAGGTTAGTTTTCATTTTCATGTGTTTCTCATGCATGGAAAGTAGTAACCACAAGCAATTCTTATATTTTGAAAAACTGGGTGTTGTGCCTTCAATTCATTAATGCATCTTTGTAGGTCCTTGAACGAGTTCTTGAATATCGTGTACCAAATAACTAAGGATTTCGATAAAGGTTTTATGGGGAAAGTTTGTTTTGTATCCTTTGTTGGTGTTTTTTATGCTCTCGTTGATTTGCTATTCTTCTTACTCAGGGTTGTTTAGTAGAGGTCTCATGTTAATGGAGCTCTCAGTAATTGTGTGCATGTATAATTATATGGGATTTATATTTTTTATTTTTTATTATGGCCTTTTTAAAGAACATATCATATTGTCCATCTAAAAATATGAGGATTTAAGATTTCTATTTCAACTTCATGTTTTAATTTATGTACTTAATTTGGTAACCTGTCAAAAGGAATTAGAATACTCTCTCTATATTTTGTTTCTAAGTTTGGGACAAGTGACAGAATTGCCATTCTTCCTCATTCACCTTCCATAATTACAAATTAGAAAATTAATACATATATTAACAACCACATAGAAAACTATTTCATCAAATAAGCAACCTTCCCCTATATTTTTGTGAACACTTTTTGTTATTAACTACTTAGATTTCAACAAGTATTATGTATTCATTCATCATATTTGAGAATGTGACCATGCAAATAGAGATAATGATTCTTCCGTTCAATTCATAAATATGTAAATAAATGTAAAAGTTGGGTGGTTTGACTAACTCAGTATATCACTATGACTAATATGATAATTCTTTAATATTATCGTTTATTTTTATTTAAAGGAACCTAATTTTTTTTATTTGGTTGAAATTGACTAACTTTTACATCTTTTAATTTTCCTTTTTATAAAAAAACATTTTCAAAGTACACACTGTCTCACGGATAATTTAAATGAAAAAGTTTTAGGCTTTGTCTATAACAACATTATACATAATTGAATAAACCCAATATTCAAACCTATTTATATTATTAAGGTAAATTGGAAAGACAAAATTGAATAAATCCAATATTCAAACCTATTTATATTATTAAGGTAAATTGGAAAGGCTTAGTTAACCCTTCCAAATACTCTAATGGAAATAATAATTTTCAAAGCAAAGTTGTATTCTATATAAAAAGATAAATATATTATTTCAAATTTATAGTAACTTAATTTTTTAATAACATATATTTATAATTATTCAATTTATTAAGCAAATATAAACTTTGCCAAATTTTCCATCCCTTAATCAAAACAATTATTACACCGTTGTGCTGAGCGTACACATTTGCCATGAACTATCTTGTAACAACATCATTTGATTCAGGGAAGATATCAGAATAAATAAGCGGTAAGCATTACAATGGTCAGTGATGGAATCATCGAAAAATATAAATGATTCATCAGTTTCGTTACAAGAAAAACGAAACATAATCCAGTCTCGACTCTGTAGTATTTAGATGAAGGAAAAAGTTTAAGTTGACACTATGAAATTATAAGAGATACAGAACTACTGAATTGTAACTACTTTTATTCAATAAAAATAGGTAGCCTTTTTTCTGTTTTAAAAAAAAAGAATTCATGAATACTGACCGTAATTACTACCATCTAATGGGGTGATCTGCATAAATGAGTAACCTTGTCCGAATGGGCGGTTGCCCAGAAAGAAGAAAATTTTACAAATTAAGTAATGAAAATAGAAATACCGTAGAAAATTCTAATATAGTCGTTCCTGTCTATGTATATTTGGACTTGTAAGATGATATCTTTAGACAAATTTTGTTACGGGGAAGTCACCTTAGCATAAGAAAACTTTATTCAAGAAGGTGAGGTAAACCTTCATTTACTAAGGACTTTATTGTCACTCGCATTAAAGAATAGAGGGAAAGTAAGTTAGAGAATTTTATTTAGGAAGGTGAGGTAAACCTTCATTTACTAAGGACTTTATTGTCACTTGCATTAAAGAATAGAGGGAAAGTGAGTTAGAGAATTTAGGACGGAGGAAGATAGAAGATAAACAAGGTAAAGAAGGATTATAACGATAACAAAGACACAAAAGGTCAAAAAGGTACATATGATTATAATAACTCTTACATTTTTTTTAGTCAAAAGATTTTGGTAGTGGGTAACATTGGATTACCAATATGGAAGTTGGGTGATAATGGTGTTGGAATTTGATAATTAATTGTAAATATGTGTAAAATTGTATTTACTGTCAAGTTGGTTTTATAACGAAACAACTGTTATGTAACAGAGGAGCCTCCTATAAAATGACAAATGCCTGAATTATTGTAAGGAGAGAATCATGGTTGATTTAATAGAAAATCCAATCCCTTGCCCGTGGATGTTTCTTTTACACATTGTCAAGGTTTTACCACGTAAATTCCTGTGTTTACTTGTGTCATTTTTTTTTGTTTCAAATCGGTTATTCAGTTTCATTTCTTTTATATTTGATTAACCGCTCAGGACAACATCTGGTATTAGAGCATTGAATTGATTTGAGACGGTGTGAATATTGGGAGCCCAAGCCCTTGAAGTGCGTAAGAAAAGGTGAAATGAACTCTCGAAAAGGTGAAAGCAAACCTTGAATATGTTGCAGCTCGGTTATTTCTCCATGAAGAAGGGAAGCCGCTTTTGCATGAAGAAGGGGAGATGCTACGATTTCACTGTGCGTGAATAAGGGGAGATGTTGTCGTGAAATGCTGTCATTTCACCGTGCGTGAAGAAGGGGAGACGCTGCCATTTGACAGAGCAACGTCATTTCACTGTGTGTGAAGAAGGGGAGATGTTGCCGTTTCATTAAACCAAAGCCCGTGTATGTGCTGCCATTTTACCACCTAACAGAGTAGCCCGTGCTTCGTCATTTTTTTTTAGAGGTTGCTGCCGGAAAAAAATCAGAGGTCTAGTGCAAAGGAGAAAGAAAAGTCAGAGGCATTCTTTTATAAAAAAATAAGAAATAAAAAAAAAAAAAAAAAAAAAAAAAATCTAGTTTCTTTTGTAGTGGGCAGATTGGAAAACTGTAAGTTGAAGAAAACAAAACAATTTTTTTTTTTTTTTTTTATTCTATTGAGCATATGCTCTCAAGTTTAAAAAAAGAAAAAACATAAATTTCTATGTATTTGAGGTAGTCTAAGTATTTTTTTTTTTTGAAATATTTTAAGCAAGGGGTTCATTGAAGAACGAAGGTTTTTTTTTGGGTTCATTGAAGAACGAAGGTTTTTTTTTTTTTTTGTCAAGGAAACATAAATTAAAGGGAATTGTTCCAGAAAGCCGTTGTGTTTTCAGTCAATTTGAAGAATTTTTTTTAAGGAACGGAATTCTGAAATTTATTTTATGGATAGAAAATTTTGAAAACCCTTGTTGGAAGAAGACAAATCAATTTTCTTGTTTAGAAACCCTAGTTGACAGAGTGAAACCCTAGGAGAAAAGAAATGGCCAAGATGATGAATGCAAAGTTCGAGGTGGAGAAATTCACTGACAACAACAACTTTGCTTTATGGAAACTGAGAGTTAGGGATTTGTTGGTGCAACAAGGGTTGCACAAAGCTCTAACTGGGCAAATAAGAAACCTGCTAGCATGACAGATTCGAGTTTGGAGGGCTTGGATGCTTGAGCTCTTAGTACCATCAGGTTACGCATGCCAGATGAAGTTCTCTTCAACATTTTTGAATAGAGTACAGCTACATGTTTAGGGGAAAAACTATATATGACAAAGTCATTAACCAATAGAATTTATTTGAAAATGCAATTGTACAGTCTTCAGCGGAAGGAGGGTACAAAAGTTACAGAACATTTAAATGTTTTTAATACACTTATATGCTAATTATCAGATATGGATGTTAAAATTCAAGAAAAAGACAAAGATATAACCTTGCTATGTTCTTTTCCCAAGTCATAGGACCACTTCGTAAGTTCAATCAGTTTGAGCACTGCTGATTATTTGAAATTTGAATTAGTTGTGGGAGCTCTCTTATCTAAAGAAGTACGAAGGAAATCCAATACTGAGACAATTGTACCAGAAGCCATGATAGCCAGAGGACAGTTAAAGGAGATAGGAGAAAAAAAAAGGGGGTCTTCCACATCAAAATCAAAGGGAAAGAAGTGTAAGGCAAAGTGTTGGCACCACAATAAAATTGGACACCTCAAGAAGGATTGTTGGAAACGAAAAGAGTCTGATAAACGAAAGAAGGAAGCAACTCAGGTTGATTAAGGTATAATAGAGGAAGCTTTATCTACTGAAGAATTATGTATGATAAATGAAACTTTACCTATATGTAATGTCTCTCAGGATTCTGAAAGTGGGCTGTTAGACTCTGGTGCTTTTCATCACATGTGTCAACACAGAAATTGGTTTACTTCATATGAGGATGTAAATGGTAGTTCTGTGTTTATGGGTAATAATGTCTCATGCCAAACTATTGGGATGGGAAATATTAGGATTAAAATGTATGATAACACAGTTAGAACATTAATTAGTGTTAGACATGTACCTGATTTGAAGAAAAAAATGATTTCTTTGGGAGTGTTGGATTCGGATGGTTATAAATTTACAGGTCAGAATGGAGTGCTAAAAGTCTTTAAAGGTGCCCTAGTTGTTGTGAAAGTAGAAAAGGTCAGAAATCTTTATAGACTCAAAGGAAGTACTCAGGTCAGTGAAGCAGTGATTGTGTCAGAGAAAGAAGAAGAAGGTACTCGCCTATGGCATCAAAGATTGGGTCAGATGAGCGAGAAAGGTCTTCAAGTACTGATGAAACGTAAATCACTTCCTGTTTTAAAATCCTTGAAGTTGGATTTCTGTAAACATTGTGTGTTTGGAAAAATAGTGTAAACAGAGATTTAAAACTTGAAGTCATAATAGTAAATAAATTTTAGACTATATTCATTCTGATCTGTGGGGACCATCTCCTGTTGTATCATATGGAGGTGCTCTATATCTTTTAATGTTTACTAATGATTTCCCCCATAAAGTTTGGGTATTTATGCTAAAAAAAAAAAAGCTGATGTATTCAATGTCTTTAAACAATTTAAAGCAATAGTAGAAAAAAGAACAAGCAAATCAATTAAATGTTTGAGAAATGACAATGGTGGTGAAATTACTTCTCTAGAATTTGAACAATATTGTAAAGATGAAAGAATTGTTAGACACTAAACTAATGTTTATACTCCTCAACAAAATGGTGTTGCTGAACGTATGAATCAGACTCTTATGGAAAGAGCGAGAAGTATGATCAGCAATGCTAACCTGGAAAAGGAGTTGTGGGAAAAATCAGTGTCCACGGCTTGTTATTTAGTTAACAAATCACCTTCAGTAGCAATTAGTTCTAAAATTCCTAAAGAAGTTTGGTCAAGTCAGTCTTCTGATTATTCACATTTAAGGATATTTGGTTGTGATGGTTATGCTCTTATTCCTAAAAATCAGCGTTCAAAATTATATCCAAAATCAAAATGTTATGTCTTTGTTAGGTATGACTATGCAGTGAAAGGGTACAGGTTGTGGGATCCTATGTCACGAAAGATAGTCATCAGCAGAGATGTAAAATTTGATGAATCTTCTCTTTTAAAATCAAATGTTGAAAGAATTGAACAGGAACAGGTATCGCCAAATCAACAAATTCAGTTGGGGCTAGAACTTTATTTGAAAGTTGAAAGGAAGATGAGACTTATGGAGGAAAAGGTGTTGAATATACAAAGGAAGCTGTTGAAGTTTCTGAACCAGTTCATCAACCAGTCACTCTAGAAAGGTCTACAAGGGAAAGAAAAACTCCCAAAAGGTATGAAGATTCTGCTTCATCTTTTGCTTTGATTACTGAAGATGGGGAATCTTCTTGTTATTGGGAAGAAATAGATGATACAGATAATGAAAAATGGAAAATGGCTACGGAAGAAGAAATGGATTCCTTAGCCAAGAACAACACCTTGGATCTTGTAGAACTTCTTGAAGGGAGAAGTGTTGTTGGATGCAAATGGGTCTTCAAACTGAAACAAAAAGTTGATGGAAGTATCAAAAGGTATAAGGTAAGACTGGTAGCAAAAGTGTATTCTTAGGTTGGAGGTATCGATTTTCATGATATTTTTTCACCAATTGTAAACCATGTTTCTATTCGTACTGTGTTGGCACTAATTGCATTACTTAACCTTGAGTTAGAAAAGTTAGATGTTAAAACAACTTTTCTACATGGTAATTTGGATGAAGAGTTATATATGGAACAACCAGAAGGTTTTGTAGAAGGTCGCAACAGAAGATTAGTTTGCAAGCTCAAGAAATCATTGTATGGCCTAAGGTAGTCGCCCAGGTAATGGTACAAGAAGTTTGACTCTTTCATGGTGAGCGAGAACTTAATTAGGAGTATGATCATTGTGTATACTTCAAGAGTTTTAGTGGTATATTTATTATCTTAGTTTTGTATGTTGACGATGTGCTTATTGCAAGCAAAAGCATGGAAGAGATCAACAAGTTAAAGGCTCAGCTTTCTAAGACATTTGGTATGAAGGATCTTGAAGCAACAAAACATATCTTGGGCATGGAGATACACAGAGACAGGAAAAACGGTAAGCTTTGGTTATCACATCAGAAGTATGTAGAAAGAGTACTTAAAAAGTTCTGTATGAATAATGTGAAACCTGTTAATGTTCCATTAGCTTCCCATCTTAAACTTTCTTCGGTTTTGAGTCTTAGAACAAATGAAGAAAAGCAGTATATGTTTCATGTACCATATGCAAATGTTGTAGGAAACTTAATGTATGCGATGGTATTTATAAGACCTGACATTTCACATGCAATTGGAGTTGTCAGTAGGTTCATGGCAAATCCAGGTGAAGAACGTTGGCGAGCAGTGAAATGGCTGCTTCGATATCTAAGAGGCACAAGTGATCATTGCATCATCTTTAATGGTAGTGAAGGATTAGTTTGTGGATATGTAGATGCTGACTATGCAGGTGATTAAACAAAAGGAGATCTACTACAGGTTATGTCTTTGCTCTTGCAAGTGGAGCAATTAGTTGGATGTCAAAGCTTAAAGAAACAATTGTGTTTTCCACTACCGAAGTAGAATATATAGTTGCATTAGATGCCAGTAAAGAAGCAATATGGTTAAAGGGTCTACGTGATGAGATTGGAAAGACACAGGAGAGAGTGAATGTACTCTGTCACAATCAGAGTGTTATTCACCTGGCTACAAATCCAACTTATCATGGAAGACCAAACACATCGATGTAAGATATCATTTTTTGAGACATGTGATCGATGGCGGAAAAGTAGCTCTTAAGGAGGTCCATACACAGGAAAATTGTGTAGACATATTTATGAAGCCAGTTACAATAGAGAAGCTGTGTTGGTGTTTAGCTTCTGTTGGCTTGCAGAGAAGATGATGAATAGGCATGGGCAGGGGATTAGGAAAATTGTTGTCAAGGTGGAGTTTTTTGGAATTTGACAACTAATTATAAATGTGTCTAAAATTGTATTTACTACCAAGTTGGTTTTATAATGAAACAATTTTTATGTAATGAAGGAGCCTCCTATAAAATGATGAATGCCTAAATTATTATAAGGAGAGAATCAGTGTTGATTTAATGGAAAATCCAATCCCATGTCCTGTGGATGTTTCCTTGACACACTGTCAAGGTTTTACCACGTAAAATCTTGTGTTTACTTATGTCATTCTTTTGGTTTCAAATCAGTTATTCAATTTCATTTATTTCCTGTTTGAATAACTGCTCAGACCAACAAGTGGGTTACCAATGGCAATAAATCCATAACAATAACCTTTTGGGTTTATCATGGTTTGTCTTCCTCTCGGTAAACCACGTACTGATACCAACCTCTAGGTCTACTACAGCTTGTACTTTTCTAAGTAAACTGGACACTCATACCAATAAACCTCTATCTTTTGGTATGCATTCCTCTATTTATAATAGGTTACAATTAGAAATTTGAACATTAATCACTTAATTAATACTTATTTACATTACTTTTATCTTAGAAGTTAATAAAATAAAATATTAATTTAGATTATAATTTATATATATTTTTCCAATTTGAGCTAGACATCTCCCTTATTTAATGAGGAAAAAGTTCCAAGAGAACAATAGAGGGAAGAAACAAAAGCGAAACCATTGTCTTCCTCAACCTATGAGTATCAGTTTTATGGATGGAAGGTTTTGGCCGAAAGGTCAGCATATAATAATGTCATTCATTGACGTTGATGATAATGAGGGCAAGGCTCTCCCACCGTCCATATAGGTTGCCAAGCTCGACATGACTTTTGATAAAATATGATAGTGAAAACTATCTTTTTATTCATTAATCAAATATGATATTTTTTTATATATAGGAGTATTGTTTCAAGATAGGAAAACTATCTTGGACACACCATTTGTTGGTTTAGAGAATATTTCAACCACACACCAAACTAGCGAAACCACTCATATAGAATGAGAGTCTTTACATAGAATGTCACAACTGAGACAAGTGGAATTACATTTTCCAATACCCCCCCTTAATGACTACTTGTCTCGATATCAATCTGCAAGATCTACATCTCGTCCAGTCTCGTAATTACACCTTGTACCTTGTTCATGCAATTGTCAATGTCCATATAAAGGAACAACCATCTACTAGAATGCATGAGTTCCTAACCGCTGCAACTCCCAATCTACTAGGAATTCCTTCACATACATGGTTCATCCAACCTCTCGATGAATTCACCCTAAATATAAAATTTCACCTCATGGAGTCTAAAATCAATATGGCCCACCCAAGTGTATCCATCCCGCATGAAACACTCTTCCACGGTGTTAAAACTCTCTAACAGAGGGAACACATAACAAAGGTTATGCATGCCTCTCTAAGTCTTACAACAAGTACATAAAACATTTTAAGACTACAACTAACCATTACAAAATAGTATATGACATGTAGATTTTTTCTAATTACAATATGTGACTTATACTACACCATGAATCTGTTCCACAAACTCACACTAATTCACACAAACTCGATTGTCTATCATTTTACAATTTGTGATGGAGCTCCTCTAATGCCATCTTCTCTGTCATGTCTTCATTATATCTCGCTGTTAAGCATTCCTCCACATAAATTTGTCAATGGCCAATTCCAACAAAGACACACATGTGTGACAATAATTGGCCAAACTAAATGCCACTATATTCTTTTAACCAGAATTACATTACGGACATAATAGTTTAAAAAAAATAAAAAATAAAATTTAAACAATGACATTATCCAGGTGACAAATCGGCTCTCCAAACATGGTTCTAAGGCTCTTATGATAGATGTGCACCCGGGTTCTCCAAACAACGCCAACATATCTCCGTTGGTATAGCCAACAGCTCTACTGAGCTAGGTCTCTCCACGCTCAACTTTCAAATCAACTTTCATTTCAGTCTCACGTCCGAACGGATCATTACCATCACTGGACCATTGCAACCCCACGCAGGTCTGCGTTCCACACTAGTGCAAATGGCCACCAAAAATTTATTCAAACTATGTAAACTATCATAATCCAATCCCATCTAATACAAAGAACTGCATATATATTCTAAATCATTGCCTGAAAACTGCTTTTGCGACAGGTGGCTCTTTTCCCATCGCTGTCTTCTTGTTTATAACTCTACGACTTACAGCGGCAATGCAGAGATCAACGCCCGTACCGACACGCGACCATCCACGTCGACATGAGCTCCAGAATTCCTGTAAAATCTGCAGCGGATTCCATTGTCGCTGTTCAAAAACGACGAGCCAAGGCGTTCGCCCTCTACATGAATGCAACTCACTTCGTATTCCCACGCTGCCTCGTCGGCGAGAGATGCGCCCTCCTGAACAGATGCAAATTCACGAGACCGCGGGCTTCCAACATAGCCAACGATCTATGCAGGGATCCTCTCGGATCCTTCAGATCCCGCGATCTCAGCCTGCATGGAGGCACCACAGAACACGTTCAAGAAATTTCTCAGCCTTCAACGATCTCGGTCTCCAAGGCTTCAGGCTCTGCACAGAAGTGCACTATCTCAAAATCCACTAATTGATGCTCTTCATCCAGCATCACCACAGATTTGCAGCTAGGGCAGGGCGCAGATAAAACACCACTCCCTAGCTCGTTTCGCTCACTACTCCAGTGGATCTCGCTCTTCGACTGGCAGACATACCACAGATTGCGTAGTCAATCCGACGGCTCGACCTCTGCTGCCGATATGCTGTCACGATCTGCTGGGTAGTCCAGAGCTCGACCTTCGATGCACAAACAGGTAGATCCTCAGTTTTGATGCCTCCTCTTCCCAACGAAGATGCCTAAAAATATTAGACATTTTCGAACAACAATCTCAGTGGCCTCTCCTCAACGCAACTTGCTGGAGTAACCCCAAGAGCTATGACAGTCTACAGAAATCGCCACATATCTGAAAATACGGCGAGATGAAAATACCCATACATTTGTGGTGAAAAGGGGCGAATTCCCCACAAAAAAAACTCGATGTTTATGCAGCTGTATTTATACAGTTCGAGACTTTGCGCCAACGCCACATTATTGGCACAAAAACAAAATATTATTTTCACAAATTTCTCAGTTGATCGATTTCATGGCCCCGACAGTCACATATTTACCTCAGACGACTGCTGCATGTAGCCCTCTCAAATGCACCCCTCAGCTTCGTGACTGCCTCTCAGCAGAGCTCCGTCTTACACCATCTGAATGGATCGCTGCTTCTGAAACTGATCTGTGCACCTCTATTCCAATAGAACGAAGGACCTACATCATCATTCTAGTCTCATGGAGATCTGGAATCATGCTGAATGCTGAAACAACGCTTGAGTACAGAGATCTCTCGTATCTCCATCGGCCCACGATGATGAAAAAAAAAAACACTAAAACAATTCAAATATATTTTCTTATTTCACCCGGCTGAAGAGAGGTAAGGTTTTCAGAGTTCTTGATAGTGCAAATTATCTTTGTATTCATTAATAAATATGAGAAGTATTGTTTCAAGATAAGAAAATTATTTTAGACACACAATTTGTTGGTTGAAAATCCCTAATTATCCATATCAATTTATACTGCATTTTTGAAGCTTCTAAAAGTACCTGTTATTCTCGGGTTCCTGTTGTGGACAGACCCCATAAAAGTAGAGAATACAAAGGGAACTGGACATCTTACTACACGGCGACGCCTACTGTAACACTGCGGAGCCTGAAAATCTACGATGGAATTATGAACGAATGGTGGGCAGGTATGGCGAAATTTAGGTTTGAGGTTGTGGTTTAATGATTATGGGTAGAAGTTTGGTCTTATAAAGCTGGCAGTACAATGCAGAGTAATTTATTTAATATAAAATGAAATTCAGATAATTCTGTTATTCTTATATTTGTTACCGGTGAATAAAATTTTTTGATTATATTCTATCGTCAAATGGTTTCCCATTTTATTACTTTATTCCGAAGAGTCATGCAGTTTCAGAATGGTCGTGCATAGATTATTATATATTTTGGGATATTTGTTTTTGAGTTGTTTTTATTGTGATTTTTTGAATTTTTTGATGTTAAAATTTGATTGAAAAAATTGTAGTAAAATTTGATTTGTATTATTTAAATTGGTTTTTTTTTGTATATATAGATTTAACACTCTAAAAAATCTTAAGCATTTCAATTGTGCAAATCAAATTATCAAATTAATGATTTCAATAAATTCTTGCCAAATTTTAAAGAAATTAAAAAAAACCAACCAGAAAACTTCTAAAAAAATTCTTACTAAAAACTAATTTGTTTTTCGAAACTTACGTAACGACATGTCATGCGATAATTTAAGTGCTTTGCAATGTTTGGGAAATTTTCACACACATACGCGTGGATTATACATCTCTTTGCGTCGATTGGCCAGTGAGCTTTTATAAGAGTGGAGGCTGATAAAATATTTTGCAGGGAAGAGATTGAAATTTTGACGTGATATGTTTACACTAACCTTATACTTGCTGGTGAGCTTTTATAATAATTTAGTGGACAGGACGTAAATGGAAACATGTTGCACCGGTGGTTCATATAATATAATTTATTTATTAGCATACATTTTAACTGACAAGGGAAACTTGGAGTTGAATCAACCATGTAGGTCATTCAAAGTTAGGAAAGTAACTTTTTATTTTTTTGGAAATGGTTAATAAGTGTATAGGGAGAGTATGGGTTGGAGCAGGTCATCATCCATTAATAGCACCTGTTTTATACATTAAAGAGTTTTCTTCAAATTGCATATATGCGCATCTCTTCTATTTATTTTAAAATTTCTGGCTTATCAAAGTATAATACTTTCTAGAAAAAATAGTTTTAATATATATTTGATATAAATACCGAATTGGCCGGTGAGATTTTATAATAATTTAGTGTACAGGGCGTTAATGGAAACATTTTGCACAGGTGGTTCATATAATGTAATTTATTTATTATCATAAATGTTAAGTGTCAAAGGAAACTTGGAGTTGAATCAACCATGTATGTCATTCAAAGTTAGGAAAGTAATTTTTTATTTTGTTGAAAATGGTTAATAGGTGTATAGGGAGAGGATGGGTTGGAGCAGGTCACCGTGCATTAATAGCACCTGTTTTATACATTAAAGGGTTTTCTTCAAATTGTATATATTCGCATCAATTTTATTTATTTTAAAATTTCTGGCTTATCAATGTATAATACTTCTTCGATCACAATATTAAAAAAAAAAAATTTAATGTATACTTGATATAAATATCAGATTAAGTTAATAATAGTTATAGATTTTATTATAAATATACATTGTTTTAATGAAAAAGTTAATAATTAATTTAAACAAAATATATGTTAAGCACAATGGAATAATGATATTTAGAAAACAATTCAGAAACCTATCTAAGTAAATGGCGTAAAGGGTAATTTTTATATTTAATGAAGAAGTAGAGTGTAATTTTTATACTTCATAAGAGTTTTCTGATACATTCCAGTAGAATTTTGTGTATTTTTCTAAGTTATGTATATTTTCTAACTTTTGCCTGAAGCTAGTTTCCAACAAATTGCACTTTTTCTCGTTATAACTCCATAAATTTTTTAGTTATTTTATGTACAAAAATACATGCATAAAATGTATCCAAAAATATAGTGTGTAGATTATATTTTGTCCTATTACTATATATCCAATTCTCCTTTGCTTTCATGGCTTATGAATAAACGGAGTGTTTGCAATTTTTTTTGGTTAAAAAGATGGTTTAGTTGTATATTTTAATAAAGTGTTTTATGTCACATTAACGTGAATTATATATAAAGTTTTATAATAATATATTTTACAAGGGATTTATATTATTTATTTAGTATTATTATTATTGTAAATATGGTATGTTTTTTATTTAAATTATAAGAATTTTGAGTTTTTATTTCAATTTTATATTTGGATTTAGGTACAATAAGTATTGTGGTATTTTCTTGTTAGGTTTGTGATAAGTGGTACAATTAGCATTTTTCCTCATTAAATTTCCATAATTACAAATTTGAATGTGTACAGTACATCTATCAATAGCAATAGAGAAATAAATTTCATCAAATAAAAAATCACTTGATTTTTTTTATGGGGAACATTTTCTAATTTCTTATGTGTTTTACTAGCCTTTTGAATAATCACCTCTAAAGGACTTTGAAAGTAGAATCAATGATCTCATTTTCCAAATTTTTCTAAGAAATGATAGATTACTGATGCAGGAGCATCCTGACACGTGAATGAAAGAAAATTAGAGGAGGAGGACAAGTGGACAACCACGTGGATGGCCAAGGCAATCTTGAACAAGATTCGGTTAATGAACTAATTTTAGTTAAAAAATCAGTTAAAACTGAATGTATGTGTAATAAGAACTGTAGGATTCTTGAGAAAATCAGGGAGAAAAGAGAGGAAAAACCCTGTGCGTGTGAGAGAGGGCAAAATGTAATTGCCAGAGAAATCTGGATTAAGGCTGAAATGCCTTAAATTGTAATCTGAGACTGTAATTAATGAGAACGCATTTGTGTGAATTGTGTCTTTATGTGTTGTTTTTTTTTTTACTTGTCAGTCCTCCGGCAATTTTGTGATTGACATTCACTGATTCCCTACCTTAACTGTTTGTTTTCGTTTTAATGCCTGGAAGCCGAAAACAATGAAGGGTCCATGGAGTATTTGTGTTATCAGTGTAACAAACACTGGCTGGGTTCGCGGATTGGAAAGCGTGTTGAATGCAGGGCCACGTGAAGGGGCGAGAGTGCCCTGGGACGCCAAAGAAGACAACTAAGTCTGCGTTTTTATTTTTTATATGTTTTTTGAATGTAGGAGTTTCCAAGTTGGTACAATGGCGGGTTCCAGGAAATTGGGCCGTTAAATCCATATGAACAGACAACCATGAATCGATGACTAGTGAATCACGTGCTCTCTCAGGTATTTTATTTTCGTTGTATCATGAAGTTGGAGCCAAGAGGAATGACGAGGACATTGTACAGGATTTGGCCGCGGAGCCCTCACGTAATGGGCGTCCAGGTTCGGTGGAGGCTCGCAGCTCTGCCTTTGCCCAAAAGGTCTTTGGACATGTCCGCTGTTTGGAAGCAACGCACCCTGTCAGAGTTGAAGAAGACGGTGTGTGTGTGGACTGAGGGCGAGGAGCACCGTCATGCATTGTTATCGGGTTTGTTCCGGCGTGGGCCTTCCTTAATTAAAATGAAGCAAGAGAGATCAGAATGCGCAGCATAGGCGTTTTTGGGCCATAACCCACAGGTCCCAAGATCGAGCTTGTGTAAAAACTCTGAAAATGAAGATACCCAGTCTTCGTTTTCGTCAAGTGGTATCAGAGCGGGAAAGATTTCCTGCGGAGAGGAGTTTTGAAAGAAGAGGTACAATTTTTATTTTTTTTAATTTGTTTTGTGAAGGTGAGAAGATTGCAGCAAACCTAGAGCAGGAGTGCTCAATGGGTTCGAGAGGAGAGAACCACAGAGATGCCGAGAGGACTAAGCTTAGCAGAGAAGCTTGGTAGGGCATCTGGTAGCAAGGAAGACTTGCTATTGCAGAGGTTTGGTTGCAGCTCACAGAAGGCAGTTCCACTGACGAAGTGAAACAGTGAAACTCATATGACCAGGAGGTCATAATTTTTGTACCTCGGAAGCATATGACCAGGAGGTCATAATTTTTGTACCTCGGGAGCATATGACCAGGAGGTCATAATTTTTCTACCTCGGGAGTATGATGCAGGAGCATCCTGACACGTCAATGAAAGAAAATTAGAGGAGGAGGACAAGTGGACAACCACGTGAATGGCCAAGGCAATCTTGAACAAGATTC
Source organism: Pinus tabuliformis (assembly GCA_031772625.1). Lineage (NCBI taxonomy): Eukaryota > Viridiplantae > Streptophyta > Pinopsida > Pinales > Pinaceae > Pinus > Pinus tabuliformis. The sequence continues at coordinate 136,031,797 of CM062806.1, forward strand.
GGTTAATGAACTAATTTTAGTTAAAAAATCAGTTAAAACTGAATGTATGTGTAATAAGAACTGTAGGATTCTTGAGAAAATCAGGGAGAAAAGAGAGGAAAAACCCTGTGCGTGTGAGAGAGGGCAAAATGTAATTGCCAGAGAAATCTGGATTAAGGCTGAAATGCCTTAAATTGTAATCTGAGACTGTAATTAATGAGAACGCATTTGTGTGAATTGTGTCTTTATGTGTTGTTTTTTTTTTACTTGTCAGTCCTCCGGCAATTTTGTGATTGACATTCACTGATTCCCTGCCTTAACTGTTTGTTTTCGTTTTAATGCCTGGAAGCCGAAAACAATGAAGAGTCCATGGCGTATTTGTGTTATCAGTGTAACAAACACTGGCTGGTTTCGCGGATTGGAAAGCGTGTTGAGTGCAGGGCCACGTGAAGGGGCGAGAGTGCCCTGGGACGCCAAAGAAGACAACTAAGTCTGCGTTTTTATTTTTTATATGTTTTTTGAATGCAGGAGTTTCCAAGTTGGTACAGTGGCGGGTTCCAGGAAATTGGGCCGTTAAATCCATATGAACAGACAACCATGAATCGATGACTAGTGAATCACGTGCTCTCTCAGGTATTTTATTTTCGTTGTATCATGAAGTTGGAGCCAAGAGGAATGACGAGGACATTGTACAGGATTTGGCCGCGGAGCCCTCACGTAATGGGCGTCCAAGTTCGGCGGAGGCTCGCAGCTCTGCCTTCGCCCAAAAGGTCTTTGGACATGTCCGCTGTTTGGAAGCAACGCACCCTGTCAGAGTTGAAGAAGACGGTGTGTGTGTGGACTGAGGGCGAGGAGCACCGTCATGCATTGTTACCGGGTTTGTTCCGGCATGGGCCTTCCTTAATTAAAATGAAGCAAGAGAGATCAGAATGCGTAGCGGAGGCGTTTTTGGGCCATAACCCACAGGTCCCAAGATCGAGCTTGTGTAAAAACTCTGAAAATGAAGATACCCAGTCTTCGTTTTCATCAATTACTTTCATGATGAGTATTAGTGAAATGATTTGTCATATTCATTAGTTATAAGATAGGAGATGTTTTTTTGGGGGCCTTAAATACTCTTAATACTACCAAAACAATTTTTTTCAATTCACTTGGTTTTTTTTTCCTTATACATTTGATTTCTTGAATGATGGTAATACCCACCATTTTTTTTCATAGGTTATAACATTATTGAAGAAGTTATTTCTCATTACATCCAATTAGTAGATATTAACATGATGTTTAGTGTATAGTGGAATCAATTGTTGTTGTCTAATGCATTGATTTAAACTTGTAATATGTCTTAATTTATCACATTTGCAAATGTGACCACGTGAATAGAGATAATAGTTCTTCCATTCAATTCATCAATATGTAAATATAAATAGAAGTTAGGTGGTTTGACTAACTTAACATATCATTGATATGTTAATTCTACAATGCTATGGTGTACCATCACTCAATGATTTTTGTTTTTTTAATTAGTTGAGATTGACAAGCCTAGAAATCTTTTAGATGTAAGCAACATTTTTTTTCAAAAACAATTTTTGATACAAAAATATTTCCAAAATAAACATAACATCTCATGTATAACTTAAATGAAAAAGTATATTATGCAATTGTAACATTATGCAATATCACTAACACAAATATTCAAACCTATTTATATTCTTAAGGTAAATTGGTAAGGCTTGGTAAACACTTCTGCATGCTCTATTATGGTAAAAAATAATTTCATGAAACTCATTTTGTTTTCAATCCCAACACATAGCATTGCATATTATTGATAAATTGTAGTGCCACTCAAGTTATATTATTAAATGTGAAATCATGATTATCATGATATTGAAAAAGGGTCACCCGACCCTTGTTTAAAGTCCCCCATAGCGAAAATACTAGGTTTGATGAAGGGATACCCAACCCTTCTTCATGCTCCCCTTGAAGAGAATACTAGAATAGAGGAAGCACTTGCCAACCTTCCCCATGGTTTCTCTTGATGAGGAACCTCAGATATTAAAGAAAGGATAATAAACCCTTCTCAATACTAACCGTTCAAGGGAATGCTAAGTTTAAACAAGGATTGGCTAATGCTTCTTCAAACTAATATTGGGTAGGAGTATTAAATTACAGGGAGGACTAACCAATGTTTACAAAGCTTTTTCTTGATGATAAAATTTATAAGTTTATGAAAAAAGGTTGAATGGAACTTCCTTAACTACATGAATAAACATTTTGTTTAAATGAAATAAAAAGATAAAAAATTTTGTATACAAAAAATTATTGGAATTATTTTTCTTTATTTTTATATCTTCCTCTTTTTAACTTCAATCCATTTACTAAACACTTCACTAATATTTATTAAATATTTCACTAATATGAAAATTGTTATTTATTAAAATAATCTATTGCCAGTGAAAACATCCAACATAGAAATGGAGGTTAAGCAAACTTCCCATTTGTAAAATTGGCTAGAGTTGAAGGGAGAGATCTATTTAGCATTAAGAGATTGATGTTTCATAGAGAAATAGTCTTTTTATGAAGAAACTTGATTTTCTAGAAAGAATCAAGTTAGAAAGTTCAAGTAATCTTGTGAAAGGGAAAACTTGATTTGGTGTAAGATGAAATGGTTATTCAATTAAAGAAAGTGACTAGATATGGAACACATTTCATATAATAATTAAATTTGATTTACATGCTAAATAAATCAATCTAGCAATCTAAAGGCATCTCATGAAATGAACTAAGAGATAGATATCAACCTCGAGAAAGTGTTTTGTTGAGTATTGAAGAAATTGGTTGAAGTTTGAGTAGGATAAGTTGTTAGATGGAGTTGAGTTCCTTCATAGAAGACATATGCCAAAATTATTGTGGATAATCATTTGGAGGTTCTCACAAAGTGGAAGTTGAAGGAGATGTAATAGTCCACTTCATGAAAGCATATACCAAATTGGAGCAACCAATTGAAAATATAACTAAATATAAAAGTCTTATTTCATAACATGATGACTACAATGGCTATATGAAACCATTTATACTTTGTATAACATTTTGTGTGTAACCATTCATGTGGGTATTTCAACCATTACATTGTTACAAGAAATATAATATATATCTATTAGATTCATTACAAGTCACCCTTTCTTGAAATGCTTCAACCATGAATAAGGCGAGAGGATGAAACCCTTAGGACAAGGTCATCATTTTCCCAAGTGAATTTGTATTCCTATATATTATTCCACTGCATAAGTTCTATAACAAAGTTGTTGAACTTAACTTTCTCCTTTTGTAATTATTGATGTTATTTCCTTTATTTTTAGGGTTAAATTTTGAGATTGTGAGTTTACGTTGCAACCATGCACAATTAATTTATGCAAGTAGATTCTTAGTAAAATATTAAAGCTATTATGGAACAAAAACACATTTAACATAAATTTTTAACCCTAGAAATCCAAACTAGGAATACCTAAAATATTTTTTAATATATTATACCTTTACAATGTTACAAACCCCCAACCCAATAACCTTATATTAGAATAAAAACATGGTTCCCAAGTGTTTTTTATAAAACCATGGTCTAAAACACCGTGCAACCAAAAACTGCTAAAAGTGAAAACCATATGTCAAAATTGGGAGAAATAGATGTATTAAAATTCCCATTTTTTTCATTTTCATTGGGTATGATTCCCCCAAACACTCACATAGAGGTTCTTATACACATTTTTGACCAACCCATTGCACTTAGTGCATACAAGTCACACATTGGGATGGTTTTGCAAACGTTATTACACATATTGAACATCCTCCCACTTACTGTTTTCTTTGCATACTGAGGGACACATGAGTACTTGATCAATAATCAAGGGAAATAATTCCCATTATTTATATACACCAATGGAACCTCTTAGTGTTCACATATTTTTTAGTAAATATGTAACATTATTCAATTCTTCCACCTTTACTAGTAGCAACTTCATTTATCCAACCACATTTCTCACAAAATGATATCATACATCAATATGCTTTGTCTTCGAATGATAGGTTTTTTTTCATCGGGAATATTGCACTCTGAATATAATAATTTATTCTTACAACTTTCTAAACCAACCCAATACACATATTATCTATAATCACAATGCTTCCTTTCTTGCATGAATGGTTTCCATGTATCTAGCTTCTATAGTTGAGAGTGCCACCATACACTATCTCGTTATGATCCTACTGAGTGTTCATCTAAATAGGTTAAAAGCACACCCAATTGTATATATTTTGCAAATAGATCTATAGCCTAGCCTATATCAACAAGGCCATGTATGTACAACACTCTCTTTAATCTTGGTCTTCCTCGGTAGAAAAATCCATAACTAGTAGTTCCATATAGTTATGGAAAATCATATTTCATATTTCCTAAATCTCATTCCCTAGTTTTCACAAATAATTTCCCAATACGCCCACAACATATGTAATGTTTGGTCGAATAAAAGCAATTGCATACAACAAATTCCAAGGCACACTAGCATATAGAACCTGTATAGTTAAACCTATACAATTAATTACTACAAATATCACACACACACACACACATATCCCACAAAATCCATAAAATGGAAATCAATTTTACCCTATATTAAATTACAACCATAGTTTCTTAACTTAAATTAAGAAAAAACATGAGTTAAATGACCATGTTTCACAATTCTAATAAAGACAAAAACCATGTGCCAAAAACTGCTAAAAATAGATGCAAGAAATTTCCTCCCATTTTTTAAGGTGTGTTATCCATGTACCCCCCACATAGGGGGGACTTAACTCTATTGTGAATCTCCCAAGTAGGGTGGGAGAGGCGGGGGGAACTAGTTCCCCATTGTGACTAACTTGAATAGGGTGGGCTTCTACACCATTATAATACCCTATTGCACTCAGCACAATGTACAACATGTGTAAGTAGTCTCCCACTTGTTATTTTTTTTGTACACAAGGGATCACACGAGTACATGATCAATAATCTAGGGTAGTAATGCCCATTCTTTCTCTACACCAAAATAACTTCTTAATGCTCATAGATTTTGTTAATGAATCTACAACATTCTTCAAATTGTCAACCTTAGCCAATAACACCTTATTTTCTTCAATCATATCTCTCAGAAAGTGATTCAAACGCTTAATCTATTTTTTCTTAGAATGATTTGTTTGGTTCATTACTAGAAATATACCACTTGGACTATCACAACCTATCCTCACAACCTGGTTTACCAATCCAATACTCAAACACAATCTACATAACTATATTTCTTCCTTGCATTTCTGAGTGTCTACCACATATTTAGCTTTTGTAGTTTATAGATTCACTACAAATTCTCTCTTACTCATTTAACTAATTACTCATCCAAATAGGTTAAACACATATCCACTAGTAGACATTTTATGATCCAATTCTATAGCCCAATATGCATCAAGAAATTTTTGTATGTCAAACATTTTGCCCAATCTTAGTCTCCCTTTGTAACACAACCCATACCAAATAGTTCCATCCAAATGCCTAAGGATTCTCTTTATTACTATCCCATTTCCCTTTCCTTGGTTTTGAGCTATGCCTTATCATAACTTCCACTACATGTGCAAGGTTAAGTCTATGACATATCATGCATACATAAAACTTCCAACTGCACTAGCATATAGAACACAAGATATACACTCGTCCTCTTCCTATATCTTGAGAAACTGATCTAAAGATTACTTTACACATACAGGAATAACTACCTTTAGTAGTTTACATTCCTACATACTAAACCTCCTTGATATTGTATCAACACACTTTCTCTTATTTAACCATATTTTATTGTTTTCATGATATGTATTAATTTCGATATCCAAAATGAAATTTGTAGCACCAATATCCTTCACATCAATTTAGAGGGACTACTAAGTTTTCATTTCATAAATTATTTCCCTCTCATTTGCAATCAACAACATATAATTGACATATAAGACCAAATAAATAATATGATCACCAACAAATTTCAAATGTACATAATGGTCTTCTTTTCTCCTTGTGAAGCTAAGTCCCAATATTTAAGTATCAAATTTTTGATGCTACATCCTTGGTGATTGATTTAACCCATATAGGGAATTTTTTCATCTTGCACACTAGATCTTTCTTTCCCTTCACTCCAATGCCTTATGGCTACTAAATTTAGATTTCTTCTTTTAGATCCCATTATATGAACTATGTCTTTAATTCCATCAATTCTACTTCAAAATCAAAATAAATAACAACAAATTAAATACATTTCATAGAAACTAACTTGTCAATAAGGGAAAATATCTCACCGAAGTAAATTCCCTCTACCCGGGAATAACTTTTTGATACTGACCAATATTTGTATTTATCCACTCTTCCTTATACATTGAAATTCTTCTTAACTACCCATTTTATACCAATAGGATTTATTCTATTTGGAAAATCTACTAGATATTACGCCTAATTCATGTCTGAGGATTCCATTTACTCAACCATAGCAATTTTCTAAATTTTTTCATCCTTTGAATCCACTATCTCACTCACAATCATAGGATCACAATTAATAATAAAAAATAAATATTTAAATGGAAAATAGGTGGATTATACCTTTATAACTACCGTATTTTCCAAATTTGTCTCCTTAATATTAGAGTATGAAGTTCTTCTTATTTTGATTCCTGCTCTTCTTTAGAGTTTAGTTCATCATCCTCCATTTCGAACACTATTTTTTTTGTTTCTTTAATACCCTTGGTAGCAATTTGTCTTTGACACCCATTCTTATTTCTTTAAATGTCACATATGTACTATACACAACCTTCTTAGTTTCCTTATCTAGCTTAATCTTATTCTCGTTTGTAATTTATAGATAAGCCTCACAACCAAATATGTTGAGATGCTTATGATAGTGCTTTCACCAATCCATACCTCATGTGGAGTATTTTCATATAATCCTAATGAGGGTGATCTATTTACTTGTTAATAAGAAGTATCCAATCCTTTTGCCTAAAATTCCTATCGTAACCCAGAAACAATAAGAATGTTCCTTTCTTTGTCCATTAATGTCTTTTTCATCCTCCCTGCAACTCTCTTCTGCTAAGGTGTGTATGGAGTAGTCTCTTACCTTTCTATACCACACTTCTTATATGTTTATTCGAATTCATTTATGTATAATTCTCCACCACTATCTATCCCCAACACCTTCATTTTCTTATTATTATTTTTTTGCAAGAGCCTCAGTTTTACTAAAATTGTCAAAGACATTATATTTCTTCCTAAGGATATAAAACCTTGTATTCCTCTAGAAGTCATTTATAAATGAGGCATGGTACCTAGTGATGGAATCGACATAGGTTCAAATATATGATTTCACAATGAGTATAATACTTGCTATGGCCTCATATAACCAAAAGAGAGCCTTTCCCAATTCTACTTCCCGTATAAATAATTTTCATAGAAGTCTAATTCCAAAGAGAAATTTTACATATGTTATACCATACCATTACTATGTACTACTCCAATTCCCTTCTCTTTGATATGTCCTAGTCTTTTATGCCACATCATAGACTTTTCTCCAAATGTTGTAAGAGGCTTTCCTTCTATTGATCCATTCTTAGAATCAATATAATGATTGTACCCATCACTAATAGTGAATCCCAATAGCTTATATAGAGATCCAATCAAAAATACCCTCAGTAATATCATTTCTTCTTGAGAGATCATACATGTATCCTTTTCATGCACTATTTTACACCTAGATTGCTCATCTTGGTTATAAAAATAGGATTTCTAGCCAATCATGGGATGTGTAGAACACCATTGCTTGTGCTAATCCTTCCATCCATGAGAATCAACATGAATTTTCCTTTTCCTATGATTCTATCCATTGAGTCATCTCGTAATAAAACATCACTACCATTATATCCTTCATACTCCCAAAACCACTCCCTTTGAGGAGTCATATCAAAGGATGCCCCTAAGTCAACCAACCATGCATCATGATCTACATCTATACTTTAAGTATAAAAATACACATAGACTAATTCACCCGAGGAGATTTTTGTTTCTATAGAAGGAATATTATTATATCCCTTTCCTTTCTCAACAATTTTGAATTTATAGTCTCTCTTGTAATGCCATTCTTTTCTACATCTCCAACATATTTTTATGAATTTTCCTAGAGATATCTATATTCATATATATTTATATCTCCCACTTGAGGACTTAATTTTTTTTTTTTTGGAGAATCCTATGATATACATGGCATCAATGTTATGAATTTCCATTTTTTCCCATTTAATCTCATTTGCTAACAAGATGGGACTGTCATGAAGACATAAAGTAGTTATATTACTACCTATCCAAAAAACTAGATTATACCAAAAGTTGGGAAAAGAACACAACATACTGCTACACTTAATCTAATATCTTAATATCAACATATAATAGTTGAATTACAATAGTATGCAAGGAATTCATATTCTTTGTCACTGAATATTCATCCTTCATCCCTATGTTATACAAATTTTTTAATATGAACAATTTCTTTTACTATGGACATAGACTAATTCATAGTCCCTAACTTAGACCCCAAAGACTTTATTGTAGCTGCTCCTGTATCATTTATTAATACTAAATCAAAGAGATGTAACTCCCTTTTCATTTTTTCCTTTCTATCCAACTTGGTAAATTCTTTTATCTACATCCTTGTTGGTATAGTACGTACATCCACAACCATCCATTAATCCTTCACTAGAAATATATCTTCCATGCCTTAAAACATTGTCCATTAAATTCCACAATATCTATCTTTGAACTACTCATCATTTTGTTTCACCACACGAATCAATTACATAGATATCCCACTAGAGAAATGTTTTCCATTAGCATAAGAAAAAACCATTAGCCAAAAAAATGTCTCACTAAAGCCAAACATAGTTTGATACTAATGCATTTTTTAACACTATATAATTAGTTATTGCAAATACTTTTAATTAAATATAAAATATGCAATGGGAAACACACAAAAATATTTTACCTTGGAAACCCAAACCTAGAAAACTAGGAATTGTTTTCAATATATTCATGTTTACAATATTACAATATAATATAGATATTTCTAGCATCCATATACCACCAATACATTTACCTTTTATTAGAATAAAATTGCAGTTCTTTAGCTAAAACTAAAAAACCATGGAAAAAACCACCATGTGCCACAAAAACCTTAAGAGTAAAAATCGTGTGTTGTAAATCACCAAAAACGAATGCAAAGTGCCACCAACATGTCTTTCAAGTGTGCTCGCTATCAACCCATTGTTGGGAAAGTAACAAGGTTCAGTCTTCATAATTATTTTTTTACTTGTATTGATTTGTATTTCACGTAAAAGAAGAGAAAGAAAAATATTATCTTTTTTTTTTTATGCAAGCCTCTTCTTCATCCTTCTAGGTTTTATTGAGTCAAAGAATTAAATTCGAGTCAAAGTGCATTTATACAATTTGTTAGAAAAGAAAAATATTTTTTGTTAAATTAAAAAAATCAAATTAACCTCCATAGGACTAAGTATATACTCTAGATGGTTAGTTCGACCTGCTCAATAAATGTGACCCTTCATAGTCACGAAAAACTATATATATGCATGGATCCTCCATGAAAATAGTAGCTAGTTTATGGTTGTTATGAGGTCATATATGCGAGCCTCTGAGGCATAGCTTGTGATTTTCATTAGAGAAGAACATAAGAATTTTTTATCATATAATCTAGAAAATATGTTAATTCCAGAAGTTAAAACCATATGAATATATGCGATTAACTAAGGTTATCTCTATGATGAATTGCAAGCTCAAGAAGGACTGAAATACATAATAAGTGTGAGTTATAATGACTATAATATGAGATTTGGAGGAGGACTGAAAATACTGTAAAATGGGGGCTATAGGAAGGATAAATTTCCCTGTGAGACAAAGGCATCTAAATGGAAATTTTGTGACAATGATTGGAGGGTTGACTTTGGGATCTTATGGAGGTATTTGTCTTATATTTTGATATCTTATTTGGAATTGATTCAATGAGAAGTGGATTGTTGGATTTTCCCCCTTATGGAGTATTTCCCTGGCTTAAAAGCCTAAATTTTTGTGTCTCTTAGTTTTATGTGATCTTGGGAGAATAGTTTGTATAATTTATTGATGAAGAAGGAACAATAAATAATAAAAGAAATAATATTAAGTCTCACATGCAAATACCAAGTAAGAAAATCTACATTATATATTATTTTCTAACTTGGTTTTAGAATTAAGGTTGGATGTAATGGAGATCACATCCTATTGGCTTAATTATCAAATGCAACTAAAGTCCTACCACCAAAAGGAAGAACATCCTGAGAGAATTATTGAAGCAATAAACAATAAGCCTAATTAAGAAAGGGAAACATTCTAATCTAAGATACTTGATCCGATTTCACGATCAAAGATGTCAGACACCTATAAATCAAGCTTCTCCCTGGAGTCTAATGTGTTCCTCCATTGGACAATGATACAACCTCATAACTATGAGTTATCCCTTTGACATAACATAAGTTACTTACCCTGATTTGAATATGAGTTCTCATGGTATGGCTATTCAAACCATGATCCTACAATGATTCACAACGCATCAAGTGACTCAATGTTATACTATGATTTGAGCTACTAAAGATACTCTTACCTTGCCTCACCTAATATTCCATGAAAAGGGTTCTTTAAGATATGACAATCATGCAAAGAAATGTGTCCTTCAATGAATAAAGGCAATATAAATATACAATACAACGCAAAGATATCCCCTACAAAGTCTCTTTAAAGTACAAAGTTTTGAACCTATACATGATAGTTTTGTTCCATAACATAGTTGTGAGCATACGAAGAGCTAAAGAGGGCATATGAAGCCCCGTAAGTAGCACCGAAAGTTTTGGAATATTAGTTCTGAGATTTTTTGAAGCCCTATTATAAAACAAGTTTACACGTTTGATTAAGGGAAGGAAATATATCTCACAAAGAATAATAACCCTATAATCTGAAGACATTGTGGAAAGACTAAGCTAATAGGACAAGTAAGGCTGCTCGTAAAAAACCCTAGATCATATCCTCAAGTGCATGAGACCTCAAGAAGACCACAAGCCTCTTATGAAGGCGAGTTGGAATAAAGAATGGTTTTTTTCTTGTTAATATCACAGAGTGTTTGACAATATTTGGGCATCTGAGTTTTCTCCAAGATTACAGTTCGATCCTATGGAAGGAGAGGCCAAGAACAAGCCTTATATTCTCTTATTTGTGAGATGAGAAGGGCCACAATTCTATGGAGGAGGGCCCAACCTTCATTCACCATGAAATAGGAGACCACAAAGCCTAGTTGTTGTTAGAATAGAAGCCCGCGTTTTCTCATGACAAAACTTAGGTGAGAAGGCCTATTAAGACCAAGATGTGGACTACAAAAAGTGGAGAAGCATAGGTTATAGAATTGTAAACAGAGATGGATGATTGTTAAAGGGATTGACTAGTAATTAGATGTTAGAAAATTATATGGAATGGAGGTGTGTGGAGGTTGCAATTCGTGGAGATTTCATAGCTAGATGGAGGAATTTTTCCTAAAGTATTTAGGGTATAATATTAGGCTCTAGATGAGGGTTTCATGAAGAACAAGTTAGATCCCTAGTTTTTTACCTAAGCATTCAGTTTCTATGCATAGGTATGATGTACCATACCCTACGAATAAAGTAAACAATCTCAAAATGTAGGGCTACATTCCTCCAGAATTGTGCAGACGGATCAAAATGTGTTGGGACATGATGGAAACATGTGTTGGGACTGATTTATTGAGGAAACTAATGTGCTTATTGTGATGAGAAGGACAATCTAAGAATAGTTAGAGAGTTTATTGTTAGTGGTTTTTCTATAATTCCCTAAGTTTTAAGTAGAAGGATCCAAATAGTGGGTAGTCTTATGAGATCTAGATCAATCAAACATTAACTATAGTTGGGTATATCTCGAAGCCCTAATAAGAAATATTTCAGTGAAGTTAGAAGGATGCTTAGAGGGATAACTGTGTAAGCCCTAGAAGGATACTTCTGAAGCGATAGAAGTATGACTGGTGGGAAGATCCAAAATATAGGAGGCACCAATGAAAAATATAATTTCAAACAATGGTTTTTCATAGTGGATGAAGTAATGTAGAAACCAGTGCAAGACACATTGCAGGATGTAGTAGATGAAGACCTCAAGTGCAGGATCATGAAAGAATAAATCATGACCAATTAGGAGGAATATTTATAGCCTTATTTAAGTAGTTTCATATGAACAAACTTAGTGATAAGAGGGTTTCTTGAGACAGCGAAAAAAATCTCCATGGAATAATGGGTAGCTAATGTAAGGGAGGTATGAGTACTTTTGATCTAAGTCGAGGCTGTTTTATTCACTCTCCATGTTTTAGAGGGAGTGAGCATGAATTTCTCCTCTTAGGTTGAGAGGGAATAAGGCTAGACACATGGTTCTGCTTGTGTTATATGATGTGATGGATTAGAATGAAGATCCTAAGTCAAGTACATGGACATGGATAAGGAGAATGGTGTATTGGATAAGAATGTTGGATAGACATTCTTGAGTTATGTACTATGATGGATTAGGATGGAGATCCTAAGTCAAGTACATGGATTTGGATAAATAATGGTCTAGTGGATAGGCATTTCCTTGAGGGAAATCGTACAGTGGAGGACATACTCTAGGTACCCTACGTGGAATATATATCTCAAAGAGGCAGTGTGGTGTCCCATGGAATTCCTCTCTACATTGTGCTCTAATATTGTGGAGAGACAGAGGGTACCTGTTAAGGCCTTGGTAATGTGACAACGCTCGCTACGATAATACTATAATCATTGATGCTAATGAATATGGATCCCTTATTATATGAATAGATGAACTTGAGATAGACTTGTTGATTCATTATGAGTACCTCCCTAGTTAAGAGGGAGTGTTGGAAAAGTAACTAGGTTCAATCTTCATAATCATTTTTGTACTTGTATCGATTTATATTTCATGTAAAAAAAGAAAAAGAAAATTATATTTTTTTCATTGGAAAAACATGTTCTTCATGCTTCGAGGTTTTGTTGAGTCAAATAATTAAATTTGATTCAAAGTCCATTTGGATTATTTGTAAGAAAAGAAAAAGATTTTTTGTTAAATAAAAAAGAGTCAAATTGACCTCCATAAGACCAAGTCATCCCTCCAGATGGTCAAGTCAGTTTTCACAATAGATGTGAGCCTTCATAGTGATGAACAAAAATATATAGGCATGAATTCTCCACCAAAATAATAGCAAGCTCGTGATTAATTTGAGGTCAAATATATGAGTCTCTAAGGAAAAACCGGCAAGTTACTTTGGAGAAGAACATATGAATATTATGTGTCATATAATCTGGAAAAGAGGCTAATTCTTGAGGCTAATAGAATGTGAATTCCTAAAGTTAAAACCCTAAGAAGATATGTGATTAACTAAGGATATCTTCATGATGTCTTGTGAGCTCAAGAAGGATTGAAATGTATAAGAATTGCAGTCTGTAATGACTGTAATATGCAAGTTATAGGAGGACAAAAAATATTGTAAAATGGGAGCTACAGGAAGGAGGAATTTCTCTCCGAGACAAAGGCATATAAAGGGTAAGTTTGTGACAGTGATTAGAGGGTCGACTTGGGGATCTTATGGAGGTATTTATCTTACATCTTGATATGTCATTTTGACTTGATTCAATAAGAAGTGGATTTTTGGGTTTCCCCCATGTGGGGGTTTTCTCTAGCTTGATAACCTGAATTTTTGTGTCTCTTGCTTCTTTGTGATCTTGGAACAATAGTTTGTGTAACTTATTAATGAAGAAGGAAAAATAAACAATAAAAATAGGATGATTAACTCTCAAAAGTAATTATCGAGTAATAATATCAACATTATATTTTATTTGCTAACACCTCCACACATGAAAACCTCCCTTACCTATAAAATCCCTAATAAATGGGTGCTTCATCCCCTCGATAACCTCCTCAACTAGGGGGTTGTTCCCCCCCCCCTAAAATCCCTATGTTATGCCTAGTGCAACATAAAATTCATAAAGGGAATTGTTCAAAGAATATAGCATGTAGCCAATAAAACATGGGACATGTCGTCATCACTACAACAACATCTAGAATTTTACCTACCTTTAAATTTTGGACACTCCTTATGATCATGCCATATTTTGTTTAAAGTAATTAAGATCATGCTCAATCATATTTCCTAAGTGTTCAAGTGTTCATTTATGAATCCTTAGTGTCAAAATAATTGTGTTCAAATTCCCAACTCTTGATGTCTTCACAAGCACACTTTTTCCAAGTAGGAAATATAGTGCATCTTTAGTTGACATATAGTGATTGCGTAGTCATTAGAGATAGAGATTGTGGAATCCTTTCCAATAGTTATTGCACAATCCATAGATATAGTGACCTGGTAATCCTTCGCAATAGTGATTGCATAGTTTCCATTGGAAGCTACTACGCAACTCTTGCTCACAACCACTGTGTAATTCTTGTTCACAGACACTACATAGTTGTTGTCCATAGTGATTGTGCAGTTCTCGTTCCTAGTGATTGTGAAATTGATCTAGGAGTGTAAAGGAGTCCTCTACAGATAGTGATTGTGCACTCATTATTGATAGTGATATGTTTCTTCTTCAAGTCAATACTGTCACACCTTGTAGTGGTAGTCAATTCACTCTTGGCTCCTAGTTTCATGACATGCACAAAGCACACTCAAAAAATCTAAATTTAATTATATGTTTTCTATCCGTATGTAAAGAATTCAGTCTAGAGCCTATTCTCATTTTCATCTTTATCTTTTGAGCTCTACACACTTTGAAGTACATAGATCATCCTTGGTTACAAATGTGCCATCTCTCGAGTGAGTTTCTCAACTATTGCTTTTACTTTTACAAGTGTTTCTTTTCCTTTCTCTTGCTCTTGAAAGTATCATTTTCACTTAATATATATCTTGTGTCATTTTCGCTTTATTACACTCTTGCATGTGATTCTTGTGTTTTCTTTTGTTTTCACATGTGTCACTTTCACTCTTGCATATGTTACTTTATTTTTCTTTCACATACACTAAGATCACCATGACACATCTCCTAGAGGAATATCTATTACACTCTCTTACACTAGTTGATCATATTCATTATAAGAATATGTATTATACACATTCCCATGGTATAACACACTTTCTATTTACAATTGACACTTGTCTCACAAAGATATATCTTAAGTGTTGCACTCAGAGATAGGTGCCATTTTATTATATAGATGTTGATTTTGGGTACAGTACATATTTTGGTCATGTGTTTGATTTTTTATGAGCATGTGATCATGTTGAGGAAATGTTGTATGCTCTTACTCTTTCTCTCTTTTGTCTCAATGATCTCACACCTAACCAAATTTGGAGTTCTCTTGGTCCTCACAACTTGTGCCATCCATGACAAATCCTTCAACCCTTAGCCACTGTAACACCTTCATCCGACATCTACCCAAGAAACTAGCCAACTGGGTTAAATATGTGACAAGAGGCCACTATGATATGATTCGACCTCCTAAGTCATGTTAAGGAAGCGGAATTGATGGAAACACACCATACAAAGATTCAACATCAACATTAGGACCCTCAAAAACCAACCTAGCATTTTTGCAAACTAGCTAGCCCTTGGGTCCCACTGAGATTTTGAGCCACTTGACCTTTGGAAACTCCCATGCTATGGGAATTCCAACATCCAAATAGATCTAGATGTTCCAACAAGCCTGCATGCCAGTGTCCAAGGACTATTTCCAGCAAGCTTGTGCCAGAGTCCAGGGACTTTAAGGCACTTTTCAAGACTAGAATTCTAGCCACTGCCCATAACTTGTTGTAACTTTCATAATCCATTAAACACATGATGACAATACAAATAAACTAAAAACAAACTCCATGACTAGACCTGACCATCCCTAACTGGGGCTGACATTCTGTCAAACACTTAGCATCAATGCAATCTATAGTTGTAAATGACATATCTAAGCATAGGGATGTCATAATTATTTGAGATTCTCTATGAGGCATTGTTTCCTTATCACTTTAGATAGAGTTTCATCCATTAGGCTATAGATACATTATTAATTCATATACAAGTAAGAAAATGATGGGAGCCATACATAACCACTATGATAATACATTTTCATAACTAGCATAATAACAATAGATATATCAAGGAAACAATAGCCATATAATCCATTTATAAAATAGTATAATATTTGTGATATAACAAGGAGAAATAACCTCATATTAATGATGCAAAATCCTATGCAGTATGGGACTACCACATTCCACCCATACATAGAATGGTTGAACCAAATCTCTCTTTAGCCATTCACCCCCATGCCATATTTCAAGCATGAATGTGGGATCACATAGAACACATCAATCCAAAACCATCTAGGGATTCTAGAGGCCATCCACCCCAACCCATCAAACAGTGATTCCACCTCATGGTCAGACATCACAGAACCATCATCAGGTTAGCCTTTATCCAACCTTTCTAGGGTGTTAGTGCCTAAATCTACCTCAGGCTCGGAAAGATAGCATCTAGGATAACATCAAACCATGCTTAACCTGGTAGCTAGCCCTACCAGGTCGGCAGAGGGCTCTCTCCTTGTCATTCTCAGCAAAAAATGATAAATAAGGCTTCAGATGACTTGATGTGAAGATTGATTTTAGGCTATGTATGTGTGTACAAGATTTTGGTTGAATTTGATGATGTTTTGTTGGCTCAAATTGAATGAAATGGAAAGATTTATACATGTGAGAAGTTGAAGAGGGCAAGAAAACCTCAAGGATCCTCTTCAAATAGCTGAAAACATAAATAACTAAACAAACCCTAGGTAGAGCACTGCAATTTCAATGGATTCTACCTTTTGTCCTTATTTTATTTAGTTAAGATGAAGCAAAGAGAGATGATGGCATACATAAAACACATGTAAACTTATAATTACAGAAGAAAACATAATACCAAAGCAAGATGCCACATGACTCCCATAAAGTGTTGCAAACCCTGGTCTATTCCCTAGCCAAACTACTGAAATGTGTATACAATGAAGCTCCAAGCTTTCTCAAAAGTCAAACCATGATAATGACTGAAAAAACATAAGATATAGGCAAACAACAACTCATCCTAGCCTCTAGGGGTCGAGCTCATGAGTTTAGGAGTTGTTCCAACAAATTCTAATCTGAGAACTACAAATTAGGTAGTTGAACAGCTTCCCTCTAGAAACTAGGGAACTGATTCATTTAGTTACAAACTACTTTTTGATAGATGAATCTACCTCCATGAGTGAAAATTTGACATAATCACATAAAGATCCATCAATTTACATTAAATTACATCATGATTTTGACATTAAGAAGGAGAAAAGTGAAACTGTCAAGAAACTAGGTGGAAAATAGAGTATACTTGGTCAAACTGAGCAAAATTTCCCCTATGCACCGTGCTGATTTCCCTATGCATAGCACCTTTTTGAAGCTACTTTTGGAGCACTTCTCGGTGTCAAAATTTGCTCCAAGTGTGCTTTTTGGAAATGGCTGCCTATCTACTTTCCATAACGAAGGAAATTTTCAAATTTGGCCTTTATTTTCCCCTCCAAAACTAAGTTCTTCCAACACTGCTTCCTGTGTGTCAAAATAGGGGTAGTAAGGTCATTTTTGGGTGTTTCTGACCTTTTTGAGGGCTCAAAACCTATCAAAATTTCTTGGCCATTGGTAGGCATGCATATTTTTCCAAGGAAAATCCAAAGATGCTGAGTTTTTTTTCATTTCATTGCCTCCATCAAAAGTGAGCACTAGGTGGTGTGGCGCATTGGGCAGAAAATTCTTTATTTTAGCCCAAAAATTTCAAAAATGCAAAAAGTGTCCCAAATTTTTTGAAATTTGGGCTGAGTGTTCTCTATGAAGTGATGTGTTGGGCCAAGGAAGCCTCAGCCAAGATCTGAAGTTTATCTTGTGCTTTTTGCCTCCTCGATCTCTTCTTCAACTTGGCCTTCAAGCTCCAGATTCTAGCTTGGCACACCATATTCCTTGACAAATAATGATATGCGATGTTTCTCAACATATTTTTCTGATTGATGGCTTTCTCCAACATCCTCTCCACATGGATATTAGTCCTCTCCAACCAAGACTCACGATCGGCATTAATTTCTTGCTCAAGTGTTGTGAACTTGACTTTCCTCTGTTTGGCAGCTTGTCTGTTTTCTCATATGTTTCCTAGCTCCATTATGGTTTACTGACCCTCTAGTTGCTTGTTTCTTTGCTCCAGGTAATTTATTATCCACACTGCTCTTTCCAAGTTGAGGGACAAAGCATTGATGTCCCCCTGTTGCTCTTTGATGACTTCCTTGAGCTTTGAGCTTTGAGGGCCCAAGTCGTGTCATCGTCCTGAATGAGAATGAAATCAGTCTCCTGCTCACCTGAAGGCCCCTCATCATGTAATGGCCTCTTGTCCTTGTCCTGAACCTTTTGTGTTGATGAAGGAAGCGATACCCCTTCCACCCCAGGTGGAGATAATACTCGCTTTGCTATTGCGAACAACCATCTAGTGCCCTTTTGATAGGTGACAAACACCGGCACACTCGCGGTCTGTGTCTCATGACACTCCTACTGATGAGAAGGTCCACCTGTCTCATGAAAAGTCTTTGGAGGTACCTGAGGAGCTATGAAGAACTCATGAGAAATGAAATCTTCCTATGAGATGCCCTGCAAACCAAGCTGATGCATGACCACAATTTTTATGAATACAAAATGGTATATACTGTTAAACTACAACTGAGGAGTCATTTGTTGTACTAGGGTGGTCATCTTCTCAATATGTTGGCACATGAAGTAGGGGAGATTCATCATTCTCTCCCTGGTAAAGTGCATCAACAATCTGATATGATAAGCATATAGGTGAGAAAACCAACCCTCACAGCTGAAATACTTCATTATGAGTTTCATCGAGGGAGCATATGAGTCTTTAGGTATCGAAAGGGAAAATCTCTACTGAGTTGTCTTCAATAACCGAGCTTGATGTATGGTTCATAGTGTTCCTTTTCAATCTGCTGCCTTTTATTCCACTGCTCTCCTACATTAGGAATTCCAGTTGCCAGAGAAATAGACTCCAGTGTGAAGGTAGATGTCACACTAGCTAGAGTGGTTTTGCCATTATGTAGATGAATCACAAAGAACCGAGCTAACTCATGATGATTCTGGACTCTAGCAACCATCTCACAGAACTCATAACAGGATTGGTGTTGGAAGCATGTGATAGCAAGAGGGCAGGCCTACAACTCGGCAAATGAAGTAGGCTCCTCTCGTATATGTTTTCCACCCCTGTGAGGTCTCCTTGGTGCATGTATTTCTCTAGGAGAGTCACTGTGTGTCTCTTCATCTCGGTCATATGAAGGATCAGATTCCATTTTTGCTAATGTGTGATTTTCCTTGATGAGTATGAAGAGATTTATGGTGATTGTATTTTTCTACCGCCAAGGGTAAGAATATGTGAGGGACTGTGGAGGGAGAGGATATGAGGGGTTTTGGGACTATTATGAGAGGGTTTTGTGGGAAATAGGGGATTAGGGAATAATATGGAAGCTTAGGGACAACAATTAGGGTTTGGGGATTTGTAATTAATATTTGGGAAAATGGGATTTGGGGATAGGGGTAAAT
The DNA here is from genome assembly GCA_031772625.1 of Pinus tabuliformis. Classification (NCBI taxonomy): domain Eukaryota; kingdom Viridiplantae; phylum Streptophyta; class Pinopsida; order Pinales; family Pinaceae; genus Pinus; species Pinus tabuliformis. Next base: position 136,051,602 of record CM062806.1, read on the forward strand.
GATCTTTAGGAATATGGGAGTGAGGGAATAGGTGGAAAAGCTAGGAAAATAAATGGAGGAGTGAAAAAGTGAGGGAGTGGTAGAATGAACTTGGTAGCAAAATAACAAATGAAAACCCTAGAACTGTATTTCGCAAATTTAAAGACAAAAGTGACTGCAGAAGATCTTGATGAATGAAAATGGACCAGTAGGTAAATGACATCTGGGAAAATGTACAATAAGCCACTACCATCAGATGATCCATGCTCCTAACGGAATGCAACTAACTGAGCGAGATGCCTAATATGCAATGCAACAAGAGAATTTGATCTCTGACGAAGGGATGAAGATACCGACACTAACATTGGTTCCAATGGGGATGGTAGCTCCTTGGAGGTGCCAAGAACTACAGATCACTGGGAAAGTAGGCAGTGCCTTCGTCTATTGGGCTATGGAGTCAATAACTTTGACAAACCAAAACCAAACTCTTGACTCAATTTCAGGACTGAAATCGACTGAAAGACCTGACTCAAACAGACCAAACCAAAACTGAAATCAAACCTCAGTTTTATAGCCTTTACCTCGGGCTCCAAACTGAATGAATGACGACAATACACACTTGCTCTGAAACTATTTTGAAACTGACTAAAACAAAAATGACTCAAGACCTACTTAACTGAAATTAGTACTTACAAAGCTTTTTAAATGGGAGCAGACCATCGAGATTTGAGGACTTCAAATCATGATGAAAACCACCTACCTACTGATGAAATATGTATAATCATGTGAAGTGGGACTTCCAATGTAACCAATAGAGTAGATGGCTACATACAGAAATTCCGCTCTCATTTTCCCCGAGCAGGCAGAATGATGTACATGTAGGCAACTCACAACAACAACTAAAACCAAGGCTTATGATATCGAACCAGGCAACATTCATCTTCTCTAATGCTTGCAAAATAATGTTGAAAGGATCTTGAAAGTCTTGAAGCACTAGCTTAGCTTGAGATCCAACAGCAAAAATACAAGTACTCCCTTCATTCTGATCTGAAAGAACAACTGGTTGCCGAGTGATGGAAAGGAATAGAGAGGTATTAGCTTGTGCTATTTGAGTGTCAGCTGAAAATTCCTCAAGCATGAGAAATTTTGGCATATTGTCTCTCTCAGGCTCATATTTCTCAACTTCATGGTCTAGGTCATTCTTAAACAAAAAACAATCTTCAAGGTCATCAAACATGATAGCCTTATCATCTTCATGAAAGAAAATATTATTTGTTTGTTGATCTATAAATCTAATTTCAAGACTATCATCATTTTCAAAAGAGGAAGAAGTTTCACCAACACTTTCTTGACCATGTGCGCACTGCAAATCTACATTAGCCTGGGCTATAACATGACCTTTCAGGAGTTGGTCTATCTCATCTTTAGACAAAGGAGATAATACTTTTTGTTTTATTTTGCTCAAACAGTGATTGTATTCATGAAATAACATTTTAAAACATGAAAAACTTGAATGACAGTCCTTAATTCCTTGATCTTCTGAAATTTGAAAACATTGTTGATCATCTTCATATGAAATGGAAATCAAATTATCATTTATCACTTAGTTATTGAAAGAAGATTTTTCACTTACTTGAATAAAGATATCATCTTGTTTTTCATGAACTAACTGGATTACCTCCTCATGAAGGCTTTGTTCTAATGAAATGAGAACACTTGGGTCAATAAGTCTGTCTTCTTCATTCCAGATGATCACAACAGCAGAGCTCTCCTTCATGGGATTCAAAACAAGGTGGTATTGATCATCACGATCTGAAATAACCGACTTGACTTTATGACTTTCAGAAATTGAAACTTGACTTTCATGCATGATGTCTTCTTCTATGGACAGATCTGAAATAAAACCTTCTCTTTCATCCTTTTCCATTGTGCTAAGATCTTGATCCTACTCCAAAGTTTCCTGAGCATCTTGATGAGTATCCTCTAAGCTCTCTTTATGCTGTTGAAATGGATTTTTATATAGGGCCTCCATGATCTCATCATCCATGAAGTCATCATCTTCATAAACTTGTTCAAGATTTTCAATAAGACTGTGAACATGGCTACAATAGTCCTGAAATAAGGTTAAGGATGGATAAGATTCTTTATAACTCTCAAAGAACATGGTATGAAAATCATTCAAACAGTAAATACAAGTAGGCGGCACACTTTCATACCAAGATCGGGCTTCACCTTCCAGAGTGGCCATGAATATCGTCATCAAGAAATCTTCAGGAAAATCAACCTTCAACTTGCGAATATGAATGTGAAATCTAACCAGATGTAAAGCAGCATCATTCCTATCATCATCTTTAAACATAGGCAAATTCCTTTGCCAATTTACCTTCAGAATTTTATTTGGAAAACTTGGAATGTGATATCGGCTCATGGCAGCATATCTTCGATCCAGCGAAACCATTTTGATAACAATGAATTCACCAAGAGATTCTTCAGGCTACTGGTTCTTGAAGAGTAGAGTCGCCATAAAAAGTATGAACCTTGGGATTTTCGACACTGGAGTTTCCAGGTGAATGATTTCAGCCTTCTGATGTTTGATCGTTGTCCACCATCAACAATCAAATCTAAACTTGATACATGTTACTGGTGAAATTTGCATGTCAGATGTCCAGCTTACAAGACTAGAATGGAGATTGAATGAAGTAGCTTTTATCTACTTATGCACTCACAAAGAAATGTGCAGTTTGAACGCTTGCTGGGATAACTTCAGGCTCCGTCTGTATTTTATAAAGCAAGAACACTAACAAACAAATAAGCTTTTCTCCCCCAGTATAGTCGCCACTATGTTAGTGCCTAAATCTACCTCAGGCTGAGAAAGGTAGGATCTAGGATAACATCAAGCCACGGTTAACCTAGTAGCAAGTCCTGCCAGGTCGGGAGAGGGCTCTCTCATTGTCAATCTCAGCAAAAAATGATAAATGAGGATTGAGATGACTTGATGTGAAGACTAATTTTAGGCTAGGTATGTGTGTAGAAGATTTTGGTTGAATTTGATGATGTTTTTTTGGCTCAAATGGAAAGGTAGATTTTGGGTGTGGGGAATGAGGCTCAGTTTTGTAGAAATCTCTATGGGGAAAGGTAGGCAAATGATTTAGTACTTCAAATTGAATGAAATGGAGAGATTTAGATAGGTGAGAAGTTGAAGAGGGCAAGAAAACCTTAGGGATCCTCTTCAAACAGCTGAAAACATAAATAACTAAACAAACCCTAGGTAGAGCACTACAATTTCAATGGATTCTACCTTTTGCCCTTGTTTGATTTAGTTAAGATGAAGCAAAGAGAGATGATGGCATACCTAAAACACATGTAAACTTACAATTATAGAAGAAAACACAATACCAAAGCAAGATGCCACATGAATCCCATAAAGTGTTGCAAACCCTAGTCTATTCCTTAGCCAAACTGTTGAAATGTGTATACAATGAAGCTCCAAGCTTTCTCAAAAGTCCAACCATGCTAATGACTGAAAAAAATAAGATATAGGCAAACAACAACTCATCCTAGCCTCTAGGGGTCAAGCTCATGAGTTTAGGATCTATTCCAACAAATTCTAAACTAAGAACTACAAATTAGGCAGTTGAACAGCTTGCCTCTAGAAACTAGGGAACTGATTCATTCAGTTGCAAACTATTTTTTGATAGATGAATCTACCTTTGTGAGTGAAAATTTGACATAATCACATCAAGATCCATAAATTTACATTAAATTACATCATGAGTTTGACATTAAGAAGGAGAAAAGTCAAACTGTCAAGAAACTAGGCGAAAAATAGAGTATACTTGGTCAAACTGAGAAAAATTTCCCCTATGTGCCGCGCTGATTTCTCTATGTGTAGTGCCTTTTTGTAGCTACTTTTTGCGGTCTTATCGGTGTCCAAATTTGCTACAAGTGTTCTTCTTGGAAATTTCTGCTTGTATACTTTCCAAAACAATTCAAATTTTTGAATTTGGCCTCCATTTGCTCCTCCAAAACTGAGTTCTCCCAAAACTGCTTCCTGTGTGTCAAAATAGGGGCAGTAAGGTCATTTTTTGGGTGTTTTGACCTTTTTGAGGGCTCAAAACTTGTCAAAATTTCTTGGCCATTGGTAGGCATGCATATTTTTCCAAGACAAATCCAAAGATGCTGAGTTTTTGTCATTTGGAGGCCTCTATCAAGAGCGAGCGCCAGGTGGTGCAGCGCTTTTGGCAGAAAATTCTTTGTTTTAGCACAAAAATTTCAAAAATGCAAAAAGTGTCCCAAATTTTTTGAAATTTGGGCTGAGTGTTCTCTATGAAGTGTTGTGTTGGGCCAAGGAAGCCTCAGCCAAGATCTGAATTTTATCTTGCGCTTTTTGCCTCCTCGATCTCTTCTTCAACTTGGCCTTCAAGCTCCTAATTCTAGCTTGGCACCCCATATTCCTTGACAAATAATGATATGCCATGTTTCTCAACATATTTTTCTCATTCATGGCTTTCTCCAGCATCCTCTCCAGGTGGATATTAGTCCTCTCCAACCAACACTCACGATCAGCATTAATTTCTTGCTCAAGTGTTGTGAACTTGACTTTCCTCCATTTGGCAGCTTGCCAGTTTTCTCATATGTTTCTTAGCTCCACTATGGTTTACTGATCCTCTAGTTTCTTGTTTCTTTGCTCCAGGTACTTTATTATCCACTTAGCTCTTTCTAGGTTGAGGGACAAAGCATTGATGTCCGCCTGTTGCTCTTGGATGAATTCGTTGAGCTTTGAGATTTGTGGGCTCAAGTCCATGTCATCATCCTCAATGAGAATGAAATTGGTCTCCTACTCACCTGAAGGCCCCTCATCATGTAATGGCCTCTTGCCCTTGTCCTAAACCTGCTATGTTGATGAAGGAAGCGAGACCCGTTCCACCCCGGGTGGAGATAATACTCGCTTTGCTATTGTGAACAACCGTCTAGTGCCCTTTTGATACATGACAAACACTGGCACACTAGCGGTCTGTGTCTCATGACCCTCCTGCTGATGAGAAGGTCCACCTATCTCATGAAAAGTCTCTGGAAGTACCTGAGGAGCTGTGAAGAACTCATGAGAAATGAAATCTTCCCATGAGATGCCCTGCAAACCAAGCTGATGCATGACCACAATTTTGATGAGTACAAAATGGTATATACTGTTAAATTGCTGCTGAGGAGTCTTATGTTGTACTAGGGTGGTCATCTTCTCAATATTTTGGCACATCATGTAGGGGAGATTCATCAATCTCACCCTGGTAAAATGCATCAACAATCTGATATGATAAGCATATAGGTGAGAAAACTGGCCCTCATAGCTGAAATACTTCATTATGAGTTTCATAAATGGAGCATATGAGTATTTTAGGTGCCGAAAGGGAAAAAATCTACTGAGTTTTCTCAAATAACTAAGCTTGATGTATGGTTCATAGTGTTCCCTGTCAATCTGCTGCCTTTTATTCCACTGCTCTCCTACATTAGGAATGTCGGTTGGTAGAGAAATAGACTCCGATGTCAAGGTAAATGTCACACCAGCTAGAGTGGTTTGGTCATTATGTAGATGAAGCACAAACAATCAGGCTAACTCATGATGATACTTGACTCTAGCAACCATCTCACAAAACTCATAACAGGATTGGTGTTGGAAGCATGTGATAGCAAGACGGCAGGCCTACAGCTCAGAAAGTGAAATAGGCTCCTCTCGTATATGTTTGTCACCCCTGTGAGGTCTCCTTGGTGCATGTATTTCTGTAGGAGAGTCACTATGTGTCTCTTCATCTCGGTCATATGAAGGATCAGATTCCACTTTTGCTAATTTGTGAGTTTTCTTGATGAGTATGAAGAGATTTATGGTGATTGTAGTTTTCTGCCACCAAGGGTAATAACATGTGAGGGGTTGTGGAGGGAGAGGATATGAGGGGTTTTGGTACTATTATGACAGGGTTTTGTGGGAAATAGGGGATTAGGGAATAATATGGAAGCTTGGGGATTTGTAATTAAGATTTGGGAAAATGGGATTTGGGGATAGGGGTAAATGAATTTTAGGAGTATGGGAGTTAGGGATAGGTGGACAAGCTGGGAAAATAAATGGAGGAGTGAAAAAGTGAGGGAGTGGTAGAATGAACTTCGCAGAAAAATAACAAATGCAAACCCTGGACGTATTGAAACCGAAACCCTAGAACTGACTTTTGCAAATTTAAAGACAAAAGTAACTGCAGAAGATCTTGATGAATGAAAATCGGCCAGCAGGTAAATGACATGAGGGAAAATGTACAATAAGCCACTACCGTCAGATGATCCATGCTCATAATGGAATGCAACTGACTGTGCGAGACACCTAATATGCAATGCAACAAGAGAATTTGATCTCTGACAGAGGGATGAAGATACCGACACTAACATAGGGCTCTAGAGCGTTTGTTCCAACCAAGGCTTTAGGAATAGTAACTCAACCCACATCTTTTACCAGGATCCAGAGCATTTGTCCAACCAAGGCTCCAGGATGAGTAACTCAGCCCACCAAGGGCTCCAGAGTGTTTTTCCAACCAAGGCTATGGGACTAGTAACTCAAACCAAGCTATTATAGGGCTCTAGAGCATTTTTTAAACCAAGGCTCCAAGAACTAATAACTCAATCCAAGCTAAGCTAAGGAAACACGAGAACCAACAAAAAAAACAATGAAATAAACCCACAATATCCATGGCTATCTAGGAAATGGCAAGGTTAGTCAATCTAATATCAATCCCATCCATCCTCCATGCCAATGACAGACCTTAACCAAAAACCACATGCATATGCCATGCATGCCAAAACTAGTGAGGAAAACATGCATGTAACTTAGCACCTGTAGGAAAAATCTGATGTAGCTATTGATCCTAATGTCGTCTTGTGCTTTCCCGCTCTTCCTTTGCTTTCTTGCTCCAAAAATCCAAGTATACCACACTCTCCAAGAGTGATCCAATAAAATCCAAGTGTCCAAGAATGTGAGAGAGAGTTCCAAAACTAAACTGACCAAGCTTACATTGACCAAGCCTTGCCCACTAATCCTCAGAAGCCTTTTTGTCAATTAGGCCTCTATTTTCTTCATTTTCCTCCTCACATGAAACCTGTGACCTTTCACCTTCCTTTCCTCCTAATTTACTTTATTTTTATAAATAAAATGCCAATAAATGCTTCATGCCTTTCTAAATCCTTTTCCATGTCCTTTGCCAATATCCTTAGCCACAATAAACCGAATGAACACCCACTAAAATGCTTTACCCACGATTCATCTTGGAATACGTGTCCCATCAACTGTGGTCTTATATATTTTTACATGAATTTTTAACCAGGGTTGTTACAGAACCCTCCCCCCTGGGGGAACATTGTCCTCGGTATTCAATGACACCTATAACCAAAGAGACTGCTAAAAATAAAACATACTACCCATGGAGATTATAAAATAGCTCCTTGCATTATTTACAATGACCATATTTGAAAATGTTGACAAATATATCCTTTATTTGATATTTATAACACAACTCATTATGGTATTTACAATCCACATATACATGTACACATTTGCTTCAACCAACAAATAACCATATTGTCTATGAAGCTTTATAAACTAGCTAGATATAGTATTTACAATAAGACACGCATATACACATATACACATTTTGTCAACAAACAAATAAAAGGATATGATGCCTGTATCAATCAACAAGGGAATCTAGAGGCTCACACCTCCACACTCAAATCAGTACCAGTATTCACCTTCTTCCCAGGAACTTGAGAATGAATTGTCAAAGTCAAAGTTACATCTCATGTCCAACGATATAATCTTGCACCACTTGCCCTCTCAGTGAACAATTACTGGCTCATTGTTCTAGGGTGCACTCCCAATGTGCATATGATTCCATTTGGCAATGCTAATTACCAAAACAAATATATAATTGACCTTCCCTTCTCTACTACATAGTCCCTCAGGCAATCCAGTTACCCCCTTTTGTGTAGTCACATGCCTTCCAAGTTCTGCCAACACCCCTATAATGGGTAGTCCATCCCTTGGAAAGGCTTCGTCGCATATGGATATACAAAAACAAAGGCATGTCCTTACCTCAAACCATCATATCATTCATAGAATTCTCATGGAAATCAATGAAAACTATTGGGTACTAGTGTCCCAAAATGTCCATTCTCCTTATGTGCTTTACGAGCATCCTCCTATCTATTCTAATTTCTTTCAATGTTGCTTATAATTCTTGCGGTTGGTTTCAACCACCCAACTAGGCATTTCATGCATTCATGTACCAAGCACATAACTTCCATTAGATTTAAAATAAATTGAAATAAATTGAGCTAATACCTCATTGGTAGCTTGTCAATAAGGTACACTTGCAATTTTATTTACTTCCTGTCACAATAATCCAAACTAACATCTTTGACCAAATCATCATGTATAGAGATATCACATCAGGTGAGTCTGAAACAGAACCATCATAGATCAAAATCGTAAATCACATGTAACCATCATAAACTAGAATCATAGATCACATGTAATCATCATAGAACATAATCATAAATCACATGCATAATAAAACTGAAATAAAATGTTGATACTTATCATTTAATCAATCCTTAGCTTCTACCTTTGTCCTTGTTCCATACACACACTAGATTGCTTGCCAGACCTAACAAACACCCAATTACTTCTCCTCAACCATGTGCACATACACATAGTGTGCATCACACACATACAACCACACATGACATACAACACCATGCAATACATTCACCTACACCTAACATGAAACACATACACCTACACCCAATGTACAACACAATACAATACATATGCCTATATTTATTTTACACTACAACACAATGCATACACCTAAAACAAATGTACAACACAACACATACATCTATGCTCAATGTACAACACCACACAATACATATATGTATATAGAGTACAACATAAAGAATGCACATGTCACGAAACCGTGAATACATAATGCACATACATGGTACCGCATGCCACATCACAACATGTATGACATGCACACAATACCACACGTACACGTACACCAGTACCATATATACAACATGTATAGAGTACCACCTATGCATTGCAACACCTACACGATGTGTTCATAGCATCACATGTACACGAAACCACCTGTACAACGTGTACATAGTGACACATGTACACTGCACGACCTAGACAACGTGTACACAATACCACATGTACACAATACCACATCCATGACATGTACACCACACGACATGTACACAAAATCACATGCATGACATCTACACAAAACCACATACACACAACACCACATGTACAACATGTACACGATACCACATGCTCACAGTACCACTTGTAAAATCATGCACACAACACCATATGTACATAGCAACATATGTACAACAAGAACAAAACACCATATGTACATAACACTTCATATACAACATGTACATAGAACTTTATACACACAACACTACATATCCAACATGCACATGACACCATATGTACTCAACACTGCATATCCATCATGCTTACAATACCATATATGTACACAACACCACATATCCCACATGCACATAGCACCATCTAACCCCACACTACATATGCGACATTCACACAACACTATTTTTACCACCATGTACATAACATTACATAAAAAACATTTGCACACACTATATATACACAACACTTCATGCTCACATCACATATGCAACATGTACAACATATACAACATATGCACAAAAATTGTACCACACATTCAAAACCACACTGTCTCTACCAAGCAACCGTGCTTTCAGTATCTTATACATGCTTGTCTTAGCATGTCACAGACAACACAGTTTTGATTTCACTAATATATCCATCGATATAGCCTTCCCATAACATAGACAATATATTCACATAACATCAACTCATAACCACATGATATTGACCCCATAGATTTTTCAGGGCTACTCCTCCCAATTGATTCCTCGTAAGACCAGGAACCTCTTCATGCCATTCACCTGCATAAGCAATCATTCCTCCACAAGAATGATCCGTGATGACCTTGGCAGATAATGGTATGCATACATACACATACATACATGTAAACCTCAACATAAAATAATAATGATCTAGTCAATCAACGACATACATAAATATATATGTACATGTAAACATTAGCATAAAATAATCATGATCCATGATGACCCTGTCAAACTTAACATACATACATACATACATACATGTATACACATATAGAAATCAAAATAATCATGATCACAACATAATTACTAGATGTCATAAGGTCAAGGTTAAAACAACTCCCTTTATGTGTGCAACATATGCGCAACATTGAGAACAACAAATCCCAACATAGCTAAGGTATCAGGTTCCTCAGATCCATTTAATTCACCTTTATTGATTACCTTTCCCATGTCTATCATGTTATTGTCCATTTACACCAGTCAGCCCAACTAGTCCAACTAATTGTCCTACTCCTACCTTCAACTTCCTTTATACATGCACCATCTTCATCTAAGTCTTACATTTCCTACTGCATTTCATTCAACACTCTTTGAGCTCCACTAACTTTACAAACTCCCAACACTCAAAACTTAAGACGAAAATAGAAGAAAAAAATAAGAAGAAAACCATGAAAAATAGTAACAATACGACACCACAAACAAGGTGGCATGATCATGGGCTTAGACATAACAAAACTACAAATCAAGCATAAGAAATTGACAAAAGCCAAAATCATATAACTAAGAAAAACACCATGACTCAATCCCCATGGTTCCCGGTGTTTTTCAAAGGAAAGCTCAACCCAGGTGTTTTCATTATTTTGTGGCATCCTCTTTTCCATGAAATTCCTTGCATCATACTTCTATCAACACATAACTTTCAGTGCATAAATATGATCTAGATCTTGTGGGCCTCCCCCCAAGATCTAACAGATTGAAATGGATTTTGGGGGAGAGGCCAGAAAGATCTAAAAAAGTTGAAATGCCAGAGGAAAAAGAGGAGAATGCCCAATAAACAAAAACACAAAGAATTTTTTATTAAAACGAAGAATAACTGTAAAAGCTACATTATGGCGAACAAACTGTCATTTTACAAAATGTGACTTGTTACTTATAGTATTTTTCAGTTACAATTCCATGGGTAAATTCCATGGGTGAATGAATACCATGGGTGGATGTCACAATACCATCGAAAAATACCATGGGCGAATGAATTCCTTGGGTGGATGTCACTTACAATACCATGGGTGGATGCCACTTACAATACCATGGGTGGATGCCACTTACAATACCACAGGTGGATGAATAACATGGGTTGATGCCATTTTCCATTCAGATCATTCCACCCTCCTTAAGAAGAAATGGTCTCCATTGCGTGAAGTTTCCTCCTATGAAGCCTTTGTTGAATATGAAGAGCCACTGAAGAGAAGGGTTTTATGTGGTTAACAACAACCATGAGGGAACGAAGATCCGAGGATAGAGATACTCTGTAATTCTTGTGAGCAATCGTGATACTGATAGTGTGTATCCTAGCCAATGGACTTCGATGAAGTGTGGGTTTGTGGATGAACCATAACCATGATGAATGAAGATTTGAGGATAGAGATACCCTGTAATGATTGTGACCAACTATGATATTGATAGTGTGTGGCCTAGAAAATGGACTTCGATGAAGTGTTGGTTTGTGGATGACCCATATGACAAACGAAGATCCTAGGATAGAGATACGTTGTAATTCTTGTAACCAATTGTGATACTAACAGTGTGCGGCCTACCAAATAGACTTCAATGACAATGATTTTGTGTGGTTGACCCATAATTGTCATGTTGGTTGTTGATGAAGTAGCAAGTGCCTACATAGCCTAGGGTGTGAGGGAACGTCTCCAAATAATCCAACTTGAATGCTTCTATGCTGAAATTGATGATTGTGAAGTAGATGCCTACTAAAGTGGGGTGGGAGGGCATATATCCAAAGGGAACCTGCTCTAAATGTTGCTTCAGAAATAAAATAGACATAACTTGATCAATATAACTTAAAATATTTATTATAACCTATTTTTGGAAACTGAAGGACCATTTTTCATCTTCCCATGTGTTGGAAATCCTTATTTGGACACTCTAGAATCTGATATGTGTGTTACAACTTTTTCGCCATCACAAAAGTTCTGAGAAAATAACTGATTTTAAATTAGCGATATATCCCACATCCGAACTCATATTCAACCCTTTCTTTTTTGAAATTGAGATATTTTTCGAGAGGAGCTTAGATATACAATAATTTTTTTGAAATTATGCACAAAAATTTCAAGAAAATATAGGAGAGCCATCATCCACGAATTGTCGTCAGAAATATCTCTGTAACATAGCTGATTTTAAATCGGCGATATATCCCTCATCCGAACTCCGATTCGGTTGATTGTTTTTTTGAATTTGGGTATTTTTTCACAAGGAATCCATATAAGTTATTTTTTTGGTAAATTTTGTACCAAAAATTTCAGATCTGATCTGTAAACTTGCCACCCAGAAACATTCCTGCAAAAAAAAAAAAAAAAAAAAAAAAATCTTCCTTCTTGGCGCAAGAAAATGCTTTGTAGAGGATGTAGCACATGCCCGATGTTTGTTGAATATAGTTTCAAAATTTGAAACTGAAATATGCATCAAAATCTCATTCCCATGGAACCATAACCTTCTCTAATACCACTAATCTAGATCTTGGGGGGAGGCCCCAAAGATTGAAAAGATTGAAACGGATTTTGGGGGAGAGGCCCCCAAGATCTAAAAAATTGAAATGGGAGAAGAAAAATAGGAGAATACCCAATAAAAGAAACCACAAAGAATTTTTTTATTAAAATGAAGAATAACTATAAAAGTTACATTGTGGCGGACAAATTGTCATTTTACAAAATGTGAGTTGTTATAGTATTTTTCGATTCAATACCGCGAGTAAATTCCATGGGCGAATGAATACCATGGGTGGATGTCACAATACCATGGGAAAATACCATGGGTGGATGTCACTTACAATACCATGGGCGGATGCCACTTACAATACCATGGGTAAATTCCATGGGTGGACAAATAACATGGGTCAATGAATACCATCGGTTGATGCCATTTTCCATTCAAATCAAAATAAGCAAAAAAACACACATTTTACCTTACCTTGTTGTTCCAATCACATTTCTTGCAACTGAGCACATCCACACCATCTCTCAAGGGACTCCAATTCCCTTGACAGATCCACCTGTAACCAGAGAATAGCTAATATAACTGTCAAATACATGTTCATGAATCTAACACATATCCACATAATGTCAGACAAAATCAAGGCTAAGAAGACTTCCTGTTATGCAAGGCACTCATTCTTTTGGAATTAGGGTTCCAAACATAGCCAAAGAATTTCTTGGCCAAATCATTTCTTTTACCTTTTTACCCTATTGCAGGTCAGTCTTACTATGTACTGACACATCGCCCAACTTCTAGTTATGTAAGAAAATCAAATATTACCTTGTCATGCTAATACTGAGCATGTTACCCTAAAACTGCTGACACATATGTCAACCACATGTTCCAAATATCAAGACAATCATATCTGCCAATTTGAAATCAAACTTTAGAAATACTAACAATCATGTCATAATCCATAGTCAACTCATAGTCATTAGACATAATGTTATAAATGTCACCTATTACACTCAAGTACATATCAACTGTCTCAACACATATGTGTTAGTAAAGTCATCTAAAACAATATCATTTGAACACATATTCATATTATGCAATTCATCAAACATTCAACCAACTTCTAAACATACCATATTCAATTAATCAACTAGATTACATATTCAAACATTCAAGCACAAAGTAGACACCATAAGAAAGCTCATACCTTAATGTATCTTAGGGGAGGCTATCGTATCTGAACAGTCAATCTAGTTGGCATGATATAACTTCAAACGACATCAAATCAAACACAAATAAGATCATGATATCCATAATAGTCACTAAATAACATGTTCACATCATAAACGCATAAACATTTATAATTCAGACATAATAATCGCATATGAACAGTCAGTCTAGATTAGTATGACATAATATCACAACATATTAACTCATACCTGAATTTCATAACCCTAACCATTCTCATAGACCAACCCAACTTAGTATGACACATGTAACATCAAGATCTTATTGTAATAACCCTAATCATCAAGTTACTAACATATAAAAAAAACAAGTTATATATCATGCTCATCAAGAACATATAACCTAATCATCAAATTAACTATCATATAACAACAACAAGCTAACTTATAACATACTCATCAACAACATATAACGTAATCAACAAGTTATCTAACATAAAACAACATGAGTAATTCATACAACCATAGGTTACGACCACTCATGGCTATACGACACATGTCCATATGACTACACTAATCAACTATCATTTATCATGTATATAATGATAACATCAATATAATAAAATACATAGACATAACCATAATGCATGTAACAATTCTTAACCTACATACCTACATGCCTAAGATACAAACATCTATGATGACATGCTCTTGCCTCAAGGTCCAATGTTGCAACGTCACCTTAATGATCTGTATCTCATGCTCTATCTCAACCAACACATTAGCATCATAACATACTAATATCATCATGATGACCTAATTTCATACAATAATCTCACAATTCTTGTCCAACTTACCATACGTGCATAACCATAACCATGCAAATGCATGCATATAGACACTGACACACATAACAATGCATATACACCCATAAACTCATGAAGACACATTGCACAACAACACCATCAACCTTCACATGGAAGCACCACTACGAACATGATCAACACCATGGAAATTCAACAAGCACGTGGAATACAAGAATAATGAACACATATGAAACCGATGTGAATGCATTACCAACACACCACCCATCCAATTTGAGGGGTGAACCATGCTATGGTACCACTTTGTAACACCCTCCTCCCACATTTAACCAAGAAACCAACTAATCAGGGTAAATATGCAATGAAAGGATACTATGATATGATTCAGCCTCCTAAGTCACATTAAGGAAGTGGAACTGATGGAAATACACCATATAAACATTCAACATCAGCATTAGGACCCTTAGAAACCAACCCAACCTTTCTGCGAACTAGCCCCTGGGTCCCACTAAGATTTTGAACAACTTGACCTCTAGATGCTCCCATGCTATGGGTATGCTAGCGTCTAGAGAACTTTTGATGCTCTGACAAGACCACATGCCAACGTCCAGAGACTATTTCCAGCATATCTGTGCTAGAGTTCAAGGAATTTGAGGAACTTTTCAAGCCTAGAATTCTAGCCACTGCCCATAACTTGATGTAACTTCTATAATCCATTAAACAAATGATGACAAGACAAATAAACCAAAAATAACTCTAGGACTAGGCATGACCATCCCCAACTGGGACTCACATTATATAAAACACTCGACATCAATTCAATCTATAGGTGTAAATGATACATCTACACATAGGGGTCTCATGCTTATCTGAGATTCGCTATGAGGCATTGTTTCCTTATTACTTTAGCTATAGTTTCATCTGTTAGGCAATAGATAAATTTTTCATTCATATACAAGTAAAAGCATGATGGGAGCCATACATAGCCATTATCATAATACATATTCATAACCAACCTAATAACAATAGAAATACCAAGAAAACAACAACCATATAATCCACATATAAACTAGTATAATACTCATGATATAAAAAGAAGAAATAACCACATATTAATGATGCAAAATATAGCCTGGTATGGTACTACGACGTTCCACCAAACCATAGAATGGCTGAGCCAAATCTCTCTTCAGCCATTCACCCTCATGCTTATTCCAAGCATGAATGTGGGATCTTATAGAACACAACAATCCAAAACCATCCAGGGCTTCCAGAGGCCATCCACCTTAACCTATCAAACTGTGATTCCACCTCACGTTTGCAAATAAAAAAGCCATCATCAGATTCATCTATATCAAAGCCTTCTAGGGCTACAGTGTGTGTGTTCCAACCAAGGCTCAAGGACTAGTAACTCAACCCACAACTTTTACTGGGTTTTAGACTGTTTGTCCAACCAAGGCTCTAAGACTAGTAACTCAACCCACCAATAGATCCAGATCATTTGTCCAACAAAGTCTACGAGAATAGAAACTCAACCCATGTTGTTACAATGCTCTAGATCCTTTTTCCAACCAAGGCTCTAGGAACTAATAACTCAACCCAAGCTAAGGAAACATGAGAAAAAACAAAAAAATAATGAAATAATCCCACAATCTCCATGGTTATCCAGGAAATGGAAAGGCTAGGCAATCCATTGTCAATGCCATCCATCCTTCATGCTAATGAAAAATAATAACCAACAAACCACATGCATATGTAATGTATGCAAAAACTAGTGGAGAAAACATACTTGAAACTCGATACCTACAAGCAAAATCCAGTGTAGTTGTTGATCACGATCTCATCTTATGCTTTACTACTCTTCCTTTGCCTTCTTGCTCCAAAAATCCAACTGTATCACACTCTCCAATAGTGCTCCAAGAAACTTTAAGTGTCCAATAATGAGAGAGAGAGAGAATAGAGAGAGCTCCAAAACTAAACTAACCAAGCCTTGCCCACCATTCTTAGAAGCCTTTTTATCAATTAGGCCTCTATTTTCATAATTTTCCATTATTTTCCTTGATTTTCCTCCTCACACGCAACTTGTGACCTTTCACATTCTTTTCCTCCTAATTTCCTTTATTTCATAAATAAAATGCCAATAAATCCCTCGTGCCTTTCTAAAGCCTTTGCCATTGCCTTTGCCATTTCCTTAGCCATAATCAATAGAATGAACACCCACTAGGGTGTTTCATCCACCATTCAACTTGGAACACATGTCCTATCGACCATGATTTTATATATTTTTACATGAATTTTTAACCAATGTTGTTACAACCATTGGGCACTCCACATTCCTAGGCCATAATGGTGAAGTTCCTACCTCCTGGAACTATGCACTACACAATCATAGATGACAATATCCTTCAACTACGCATTAACCAATCTCAGAGCACAACCACTTCATCTTGTTAATTACACTTTCCAAATATGTAATTCTTGACCAAATTTTCTCTACATTACACATTGTGCACTTCTAGTGGATAGTGGGCTCATATCTAGACTCTTGATTAATCCAACTACGAAATGCCTAGAGCCTCTTCCACAATAATTATGCATTGCGGAGTAATAATCCTAAGCTTTTCACTCTCGTCTCTAGAATTTTCCCACTGCATAATTACTTGACCAACCTTGCCTTCAATGCATATTGTGCACTTCTATTGAGGAGTGGGGTCATATTTTAACCCTTGTAGTGCTCAGCTGTGAAACACCAAGACCCTCCTCCTCAAACACTATGCATTCTGCATTCGTAATGAGTAAGCCTTATACCCTTGCCTCATGGAATTACCCAATGCACAATCCATGTCTTGAAAATCATTTTCAACTTCCCATAGCACAAACCCAGTGCTGAATCCCTCACTCACTGTCTCCTAATATTTTTCACTATCCCTAAGAAGGCCCCTTTCTCATCCCTTGTGAATTGTCCCATCACAGTCCGCATCTTACATAAGAAGCCAAGGCAGTCTACTTGTACGTATTTTTGTCTCAACATGGAAATATGGTGCTAGAGGAGGACATCAAGGAGAGGTTCAAAGAGGACACTTAGGGAGAGAAGAAGCACAAAGAGATCATCAGACAAGGAGATAAAGGAACTCTGAACTACGACAAATGAATGAAGACTGAGATGACTTGGAAGACTATAACACTTATCTAGACTCTTTGGAAGGTGAATATGAAGCACATTGTAGATCAACCATCAAGAGTTGAAGACATAACAACCTTGAAAGGAACCTCACATTGACACATCAAAATAAAGTCTCATGTCACAATCACCAAATTATGGTCACTCAAAGTGTCAACACAGGACTATTATTTGGTCCCACGTATTTTTCCAAATTATTGGTGGAATGTAATTTTGTATTTTCAAAATGAGTAAATGGAAAATGTGTTGAAACCAGGGTCACACATGGAATGTTAAAAGTCACTATGAAGTCCTAGAGTCATGTAGGAGTTCAAAGGTGACAAAGAAGCTCAAAAGTCACATTGGAGCTCAAGCATCATGAGGGATGTCAAAATTCATATGGGAGTTGAAAGGTCACCTCAATTTTTATAAATAAACCCTTATAGCTCAAGAAAAAGAACTTTTCACCTTCTATTTTCTAGCTTGCAATAGGAGAGAATATCATTCTTTGGAGGAGAAAGTGGCGACTTAATGTTCCACTATTAAGGATAATGTTGCATCGTTGTAATTGTGTAACTTGGAAATTTCACTTAATATATGAATCTCTCAGAGTTGGTGAACTTTCATGCGTGCATCATGGATGTTGTAAGACTATTATTTTAATGTTTGCAGTATATGTTTGTGTTGATACAAGCTAAAGAAAATGAGCTATTTCATTGTATTTGGTATGCATCTTGTTGAATTTGCATTTTTATTTACATTCATGATCATTGTTATCTGGTGAATTATTTTCTAGGTTAAGAAATGAGTATTTCCTTGGTCTTATGTGTCTCTTTTAGGATAGTACTATTAATTTTCTTCTATAGGCTCATGCTTTCTCTCCCTTCTCTGAAAGTACCTTATATACATTGCAAATGTATGCCTCATAGTGTCAACTTGCTTGTTTCAAAGGTTATGTGCATATTCTCTTATGTTGTTTATTGCAACGAAGTAAAACATTTAGGTTATGGAAACCAAGCCTATTATCTAGATAGGGCTCCTACTTCAAATGATGCGAGGTCTAGTTTGGATTTCATCCCATGGCGACTACCTGTGTTGGTGGGCTTCCAATACCATTAACAAGTGGCACTAGAAGGAGGGCCAGATGATAAGCCAAGCCTACTAAATTCTATTTTGTACCTTTTATCTTGAATGTATTATTCCTAAATCATAGCCTCCAGATGCCTTTATAATAGAGTGAATCTTAAAATCCCCATAGAACTAATTTACAACTTTCCTCAATTAAAGTTTGATGTCAAGGGTTGAACCACCATATCTGAACACATAATTAAATTTCTTAAGTTTTCTGATTTTTGTGAAGTGAACTATCAAGACGTTTCTTGTAAATTATTCACCCTCACACTTGAAGTTCAAGTTAAGAAATGGTATCATACCTTACCATCTATTTGTTATGTACCTAGGGGGGATAATATGGGGTACCAAGGGTGGTACCCAAGGTAATAATGTAATAATGGGATGGGCCATAGTAATAAATAAGGTGGTTAACCCATGTCATGTAAGGGACCACAAGTAGTTAATAATAATGTAATGGGCTCATGGTATTAGTAGATGGTATAAGGAAACCATGGTAATGGTACATGGTATTGTATGTATGAGGCCTATATAAAGGCTAGTGACTCCACACAGGAAGATGAAGAGAAGTATTATTGTATGAACAGGCATATGGCTTGTGGAGTGTTCTCCTTCCTTAAGGAGTGAATGTATGGTGTTGCCCTACCTTAAGGGTTTGATCAATAAAGTATCATTTCATCTTATTTCTGGGTTTATTTGCATTATCTTATACTTTTATATCTTATTGCACAAGGAATACAGATCTGTAATTAGATTTTGCAGATCTTACACCAAAACATACAGATCTGATCTGCAAATTCGCCACCCAAAAAATCCCTGCAAAAATGAAAAAAAATGCTCCCACTGTTTGCCCAAGAAAGAGCTCTGTAATTAACCCATGTCATGTAAGGGACCACAAGTAGTTAATAATAATGTAATGGGCTCATGGTATTAGTAGATGGTATAAGGAAACCATGGTAATGGTACATGGTATTGTATGTATGAGGCCTATATAAAGGCTAGTGACTCCACACAGGAAGATGAAGAGAAGTATTATTGTATGAACAGGCATATGGCTTGTGGAGTGTTCTCCTTCCTTAAGGAGTGAATGTATGGTGTTGCCCTACCTTAAGGGTTTGATCAATAAAGTATCATTTCATCTTATTTCTGGGTTTATTTGCATTATCTTATACTTTTATATCTTATTGCACAAGGAATATAGATCTGTAATTAGATTCTGCAGATCTTACACCAAAACGTACAGATCTGATCTGCAAATTCGCCACCCAAAAAATCCCTGCAAAAATGAAAAAAAAATGCTCCCACCGTTTGCCCAAGAAAGAGCTCTGATACCAATTTTGTAGCTTTGATATAAAAGTATAAGATAATGCAAATAAACCCAGAAATAAGATGAAATGATACTTTATTGATCAAACCCTTAAGGTAGGGCAACACCATACATTCACTCCTTAAGGAAGGAGAACACTCCACAAGCCATATGCCTGTTCATACAATAATACTTCTCTTCATCTTCCTGTGTGGAGTCACTAGCCTTTATATAGGCCTCATACATACAATACCATGTACCATTACCATGGTTTCCTTATACCATCTACTAATACCATGAGCCCATTACATTATTATTAACTACTTGTGGTCCCTTACATGACATGGGTTAACCACCTTATTTATTACTATGGCCCATCCCATTATTACATTATTACCTTGGGTACCACCCTTGGTACCCCATATTATCCCCCCTAGGTACATAACACTATTTCTATTAATTTATCCTATCAACTCTTCAAGGATCTTCATCAAGAGTTTAACATGTATGATTATCAAAATGCATATAAAAGGATCAATTAGCTTATAATGAAACCTGATAAATCATTGGAAGATTTTGTTTTTAGATTTCTTCACCTATTTTATGATTTTCTTGAAGAAGATGTGGATTGGGATTTGTTTAATGAAATGTTTTAGCATTTGGTTTGAGTCCTTATGAAACAATTTCAATCTGAAACATCTTCAAGTCTCATCCCAAGTTTCATTCTTCCAATTTTTCTCATTCATGAGACACCTCAGCCCTAAAAGGAGGAATATACACCCCACTTTGTCCCTTGTCCTCCTTCTTTTTCATTACCAACAAGGTGGTCTCTAATTCTCATGTTGAGGTTGGGAAATCTGAAAATCAAATTATTGATCTACCTCTTCCACATTCATCTATTTTCAATGATAAAGATCTTATCTAGGAAAAAATCAAATGTTCCAATAAATATATGGGGCCTAAGGTGAAGAA
The DNA here is from genome assembly GCA_031772625.1 of Pinus tabuliformis. NCBI lineage: Eukaryota > Viridiplantae > Streptophyta > Pinopsida > Pinales > Pinaceae > Pinus > Pinus tabuliformis. Next base: position 136,072,890 of record CM062806.1, read on the forward strand.
TGATTCCTTGATTCCTCGATATCACATCAATGTACATAATCTAAACCTTGAATCAAATATCATTGAAAATATTGTTTCTTCAAGGGATACCTATGATCCTATATCACCTACATCTTGTCTCTTTGTAACTCAATTCTCTTTATCAATCTGCTAAACCAACAATTTCTTTAGATACTCTTGATTCCTAATGTTTTGGTCCAAATGGTGGTTAGGTACAAGGTGGTGACATTCCACAGATAGAGGAGTACAAGGGTGAATACACTTTTAGTACCTATTCCCTATTTCATGTTGGGTGTTTGTTATATGATTTACACGTGGCATGGGGTGTGCGTTATTATATGTGATCTGAAAATGGGGTGCTTAGGCTTCTTGTCTAACTTACAAGCACCTCTCCCACTTCCAAAGCTTAAATATTCCCAAGTCTTTATGATTAACCAATGCGGAATTAAATATGTTCTTGAAAATAAGGTGGATGCTTATGGTTGTTTTAAACTGTTTATGTGCTATAAATTGATTTGCTTAAACTAATATAAAACATATAACAGTGAAACAATGTAGCAAATGAGAGCTACACATAAGACAACAAATTTAATATGGATTTCACTGAAAACTCTTGGGCTACGTCTCCTTGAACTCTAGTGAACTCAACTAGGCTCTTTGGGATTATGTTCTAAGTTCTTTTACAAGCTCCATGCTCAACTCCACTCATTTACACATAACACAATTGGTTTAGAACACCATCTTATCCCCTGACTCTGAAGCTCTCGGCTTTCTGGCTCTAGGCTCTGAATATTCGCCTCTGGCTTCTTTGGCTCTCGCTTTGCCTTTCAGCAACTTTCAGCCCTCTAGCTTTTCACTTGAATTCCAAGTGACTCCAAAGACTCCCTCAGCTGCTCTATGCATTAGCTTTTCGATCTCTCTACTATCTTGCTCCTCCTTGCTCTCAATTGATCTCTCTACCTCCTTTGAGGTAATTTTCTGGCTTTTTGACTACCCCAACCGTTTCTCTGGGTATCATCATCTCTCGGTGCCTCTGGGACTTTCCTGCTCATTGTCAGATTGACTGGCTATCTGGCTTCAAAATGCATCATTTCCTGTAAAAACACCTTCTTGTAGTGTGGCATGATGATCAGGAGCGGTTACAGAGGTTTCGGGGCCTTCTCATACGCAAAAACCCAAAAATTGAGAAAATCTCATTACACAGAGAATGTCTGCAAAATACACTATCGGGCATGATTTTCGGACTTCAAATCCCATTCAATTGTTGCTAAAATCCCTATCAGCTCCACCATTAGGCGTTATATCGCATCACATTAACGTATTGGCGAGATTCCAAATACACGGGAAAACATTCAAAAACCTGACCAAATCCTTTTTATCAGACTTCGAATTATATCAAAATCACCGTAATATGGCATCAGGTCTGCCTTAGGTCGCTTTCACAAGCTCCATCATCGATCTGGTTGATCTCCAATCCAATGGTCAACATGCGGTTTTCAGTGGCTTAAGGGTATGGAGGTTGCTGGCCTGAAAAGGCGGTTTTCCTCTCTCCTCTGCCAGCCACGTGCCGTTCATTGTATGGAATTGGGTGGAGCCAGCCCAATACCATTTACCGCTTGAGGCCCGCCCGAAATCGTACCTTGATGGAACTCAAAATTTATGAATTGCGCCTATAATTCCCTTTTGGGTCCCGCTTTATCGCTTCCATGCATTTTCCTTTGTATTTCAGCTTTTCTATCAAAATCCACTAATACACAGAAAACTCGACAAATACCCTTTTATCGGAACTCAAAATTTATAAACCGCGCTTGTAAAATCAGTTAGGTCCGCCAATCACAAGTTGGCAATTTAATCCTGGTTGTCCATTCCTTTCCAAATACGATGACTGAGATTGCACGTCTCGATCACTATTTCATATTGTAGTTGGAACGGCCTGAGGGTTCTGTCCATTGCCGATGTCAATCCGTTGATCCGATCATCAGTAATCAGCATATTGCATAATTGCAATCCCCAAGTTTGGGGTCCCGATATCGTATACATGCCTACCTCTGATACATTTAGTCTTAGTTCACCGATTGGGGGTCCTACCGCCCCTTTAAGTCTACCTCTTGGACCATCTCCAATGTGATTTCCCTTTCTAAAGGTTTTTTTCGATTTTAAGGGGATTTTGCCTCTTTTTCCAAAGAACAAAGGGCATCTTCTTTTTGCAATAACTTCTACAGCCGAAGTCCATTTAAGTTGAAATGGATTCATAAGGAAAAGATCTCTGTAAAGGGGCTATTTCTAGGAACTTTCTTGGAATTTCATTTTCCTCTATGAGGAACACTTAGACTTAGGCGTATATCCACAATCCATTTTGGATCATGCCTTCCCACTAAAAGAACTTTTGGTCTCCAAAAGACTGATATACAAATCTGAACAGTAAATGAGAGTAACAACGCCCTCTTCTTTCAGCCTCCATACACTTGCCTTGCATATTTCCTCTGAACCAAAGCATTTGACCACTCTCCTTTCTCGATGTGCTGCTCCTCCTGGGAAGAACTTCCTTCCTCCTTGCCTTCCTGCAGAACTCTTGCTGAAATGGTCATAGAAGGTAGTTTGAAATTTTCTACCTTGATCATTGATCCAAGGTGGTTGAAACAAATGTGAAGTACATCTACTCCACAAAATTTTCATTTGTACCTGTTTAACAAGCTAGTAACAACAACTGTTAACAACAATAGAAATACAGACAACAACTGGATGGCCTAAAATCCTGCTTCAACAAAATAAACAGATTTCACATCTTTTTAACACCTCCATGTCTTACATCTTCATACAAATGATGGACTAGATAATAAGCCCACAAAACATGCCCTTAAACAAATTACCCTTCAATTCAAGCATCTAGAAAAAGACCATTAGGACTCCTTTTCAAAAGATGAAACACTTCATCATTATCTCCATCTTGGAGACCAAGTTAACTTCTCCCAAGTCAGCATGGAATCACATGCATGTCAAAGAAATCAACCCTACAAGTTAATTACACATACATGTTCAAATACAAGGAAATCATTAGCCTCCCTGTGTTCATGCACAACATTCTCATGCATGCATTTCATCCTTTAAATTTCACTTAAGCGCACTATATTTTCGAACTTGAAATGAAATATAATTTGGTAGCCACAAGGTGAGTCTCCTACTCAACTTCTCCATTCACCTTCTTGGTAAAATCTTGCAACTTGCATTCCATCAACAAAGAAATGAAAATAGATGCATCAATAGACATGCAATATTAATCAGAGAAGAACTCTAACTGTTTCTTACCAATCCCTTTCAAAGGTACTACCTTTGTTTGGACATCAACATCAACATGTGAATCATCCTGAGACACATCATCCATGGAAACTTCCTTTCCATTTCTGCCATCTTCCCTTTCCACTTTCTTCAGCTTTGTGGAAGCATTGCTGGATTTAGCGTCCAACACTTTCCAGCAAGATTCTCTTGCTTATGGCAGTAAGTGCACTACATGTGCATCCTCTTGACAACATGATTTTCTTTGTCTAATGGACATTTGGCTTCTTGCTTCCTTTCCTTCAAAAGTTTCCTGTATGTGGCCATTCTCTTCCAACATCTAGAAACATTATGGTTATCCAAACCACAAAAGGAACGTGCAATTATTTTCCCATATCTATATGGAAATTTATCATGCTTTGCACAATCAAAAGGAAAGTGTTTAGAACCAGATTTATACCTTTCTCTTTCACCTTTATGGCCTTCATGAGGAGGTGAATCAAATGAAGAAGTGGCTCCCCTTGGAACACCATCAATCTCTTCAAGGCTCTTAGAGTCTCCACAACTCTCTGTTCAAGTGTGTGCTTCTGAGCACATGCATCCTGCAAATGACATTTCAAGCCATTGCATTCCTCCTGAATAAAATCTTCACACTCTTGAGGTAGAGTCCCTGAAATTAAACTCCTTGGAACTATTTCAATGGCCTTCATGGCAGCTTTGGAACTATTTCCATAACACTGTCCATTGCAAGGGCCCAAATACTTAGGCCTTTCCTCAACCATTATTGGTTCAACAATATCTTGTGCATGCTTACCCAATCCTTTTCCTTTATAGCCCATCTTGGACATTAGCTTGGAACCTATGCTTCTAGTATGTTTTCCAAAAGAACCAATATAAGCATCCTTAGAAGAATTTGAAGACGAACTGGAATGGTTTACCTCTTCTTCAAGCTAATACTTGACTAAGGATTCTTGGGCAACAAAGCGCTGTGACTCCAACTCATGCATCCCTTTCAGGTTCATATTTGCAATATGAAGTTGCCTCTCCATTTCCTGCAATTTTCTAGAAAGAAACTACTTCTCTCCCTCCACGGAATTCAACTACTCTCTAAATATGCTACTCTTCCTTCCATCCTCATACATTTCTCTCACCATATCCATCATGATGAACAAGACTTGCTTCATGTCTTCATCAGCGACTCTTGTGATGTAGGAGGAATTTGAGGAAACACTTGTAGAAGTTGTCATTATTCCAATGAACAAAAGAACTTCAAACAAGATTAATAAAGAGATTATTTAAGCAACCTTTCGTAACAAACCTATTGTGCTTCAAGGATTTCTTTGAGGTCCTTTGAGATAAGAGGAATGCCTTCAGCCCTTCTTCCTTCTTATCCTTCCTAGACTGAGCTATCAATAGCTTTCCCTTCACCTTTGCAAACTCAAACAATAGTCAGTCTGCAACAATTATAAATCAATTAGACAATCAATCCTTGACTGCCCAAACACCTTTCATACAAAAAATCTTTGCTTTGTTAATCAAGCATTCTGTTATAACCTTCTTTGAAGGTGGGGTTAATCAATCTCAGGCTCTGATACCACTTGATCTAAAAATGGGGCACTTAGGCTTCTTGTCTAACTTACAAGCACCTCTCCCACTTGCAAAGCTTAAATATTCCCAAGTCTTTATGATTAACCAATGCAAAATTAAATATGTGCTTGAAAATAAAGTGTATGCTTATGGTTGTTTTAAATTGCTTATGTGTTGTAAATTGATTTTCTTAAACTGATATAGAACATATAAGAGTGAAACAATGTAGCAAATGAGCATTACACATAAGACAACAATTTTAATATGGAGTTCACCCAAAAATCTTGGGCTATGTCTCCTTGAGCTCTAGTCAACTCAACTATACTCTCTGGGATTATGGTCTAAGTTCTTTTACAAGCTCCATGCTCAAGTCCACTGGTTTACACAGAACGCAATGGGTTCAGAACACCATATTATCCCCTGGCTCTGAATCTCTTGGTTTTTTTGCTCTAGGCTCTGGCTCTGGCTCTGGCTCTCGGCTCTGGCTCTGGCTCTTCAGCTCTGGCTTCTTTGGCTTTCTACAACATTCAGCCCTTTAGCCTTTACTTGACCTCCAAGTGACTCCAAAGACTCCCTCAACTACTTTGCACATTATTTTTTCACTCTCTCTACTCTCTTGCTTCTTCCTACTCTCAATTGAGCTCTATACCTCTTTTGAGGTGCTTTTCCAGATTTTCGGCTACCCTAGCCATTTCTTTGCATATCATCATCTCTATGTGCCTCTGCGGCATCCCTGCTCCTTGTCATTTTGACTGGCCATTTGGCTCTACGGCTCTGTGGCTTCAAAATGCATCATTTCTTGTAAAAAAGTCTGCTTGCAGCGTGGCATTATGATCAGGAGTGGTTATAGAGGTTTCAGAGCCTTCTCATAGGCAAAAACCCAAAAATTGAGAAAATCCCATTACACAGAGAATGTCTACAAAATACACTATTGGGCGTGATTTTCGGACATGAAATACCATTCAATCACCTCTAAAATCCCTATCGGGTTTTCCATTAGGCATTATATCACATTTATTAATGTATTGCGTGAGATCCTAAATACACGGAAAAAAATCAAAAACCTAAAAAAATCTTTTTTATCGAACTTCAAATTATATCGAAATCACCCTAATATCGCATCGGGTCCACCTTGAGTCACTTTCACAAGCTGCACCATCGATCTGGGTGATCTCCGATCCAACGATCAACATGCATTTTTGGTTGGCTTAAGGGTACGGAGGTTACTGGCCTGAAAAGGTGGTTTTTTTCTCTCCTCCACCAACCATGTGTCGTTCATTGTATGGGATCGGGCAGAGCCAGCCCAATACCATTTACTGCTTGAGGCCCGCCCGAAATTCCGCCTTTATGGAACTCAAATTTTATGAATTGCACCTATAATTCCCCTTCAGGTCAGTGTTATGAAACCAGCTCAAGAAAAGATAGATCAACGCCTTAGAATTCAGCCTCTTCGAGGGGGAAACCTCCTTTACATTACATAAATGAACAATTCTTGGATGATACAAATGACAAAACCTCCTTTCTATATATAGGAGTCTAAGGAGTCACAATATAATCCAGCCGACCTAACAATAATAATATAAAGCCACAAAAATAACAATAGAGGGATTCTATGGGGCACAGAAATAACAATATGGGGGTAATAGGGGCACAACAATATAAATAAGGGGTATAACTACAATAGTAATGGGGTAATCACTAGTATTATAGGGACCCAACATGCCCCTCTCCTTCAAAAAAGTGTTGTCCTCAACGCTTGAGTAGTTCTGGATACTTCTGCATAAAATTCTCATCCTCCCATGTGGAATCTTCAGCGGATAAGTTCTTCCACTTGATAAGATACTCTGAAATTGATCGATTTCGTAGCTGTCGAGTTCTTGTTTCTGTGACTGCTTTCGGTTCCAATATAATTTTTCCTTCCTCGTCAAGTTCTGGCAATATTGTTTGAACTGGGAGCTTGTCGCCTATAACCTTCTTTAAACATGAAACATGGAAAACTGGGTGCAATCGAGAAGCTGCAGGAAGCTCCAATTTGTATGCCATAGTACCAATCTTTTGCAACACCTTGTACGGACCATAATACTTTGGTGATAATTTATTATCCTTCTTAGCTTGCTTTAGGGACATTTGCTTATATGGTTGTAGCCGTAGGAATACCCAATCACCTACATCAAAACTTCTTTCACTGCGATGTTGATCTGCCTGTTGTTTCATTCTATTTTGTGCCAACACGAGGTTATCCTTTAAGAGTTGGAGGACTTGTTGTTGATGTTCGATGTGATGTTCCACTGCCTGAACCTTAGAATTTTCTCTTAAATATGATGTGATGGATGGTGGTTGATACCCATAAAGTGCCATAAATGGGGTCATTTTTGTTGCTGTATGGAAGGAAGTGTTATACCACCATTCAGCCAGAGGCAACCATTTGACCCATTGTGTCTGTTTATCAGATACAAAGCAACGAAGATATCCTTCCAAACATTTGTTTACTATCTCAGTTTGCCCATCAGATTGAGGATGATAAGATGAGCTATGAGCTAACTGAGTACCAAGACAAGAAAATAATTCTGTCCAAAAATTTCCAGTGAAAATGGGATCTCTGTCACTTACAATAATCTTTGGGTTTCCATGTAGCTTTTGAACTGTTTCCATAAATGCAGTAGAAACTGTACTGGCTTTAAATGGATGTGATAATGCACAAAAGTGTGCATACTTGGTAAGTCTGTCAACTACCACCATGATGACACTCTTTCCCTCAGACTTGGGTAAACCTGTGATAAAATCCATTGAAACCTCCTCCCAACGTTGGCTTGGAATGGATAAAGGTTGTAATAGACCCGGTGTCTTAATTGTTTCAACTTTATTTTGTTGGCAAACCAAACATTCCGCCACAAACTTTTGAATATCTGATTTAAGGCCATCCCAAAAAAATTCCTTCTTAACCCTGTGGTAAGTTTTTAAAAATCCTGAGTGCCCTCCTAAGGGAGAAGTGTGCAATTCCATAAGAATCTTTTGTTTTAGCTGGGAATTCTTACAGAGGTATAAGCGATCTTTGTACCATAACGAATCATTTTGCCAGCTAAATGTATCAGAAGTACTGGAATCTTGTTGTAGCTTTCGAATAAGTGCCCACACTTCTTCGTCATTCTTCCATTCCTCCTTTGCTTCGTTTATCCAATCTGGTTGGATAATAGAAATGGCACACAACAATGCTTCCACATCCTCATCCTTTCTTGAGAGTGCATCTGCCACCACATTTTGCTTCCCTTTTTTGTAGATGATTTCAAAGTCATAACCCAACATCTTTGTGACCCACTTTTGTTGCTCTTCAGAGGATAATCTTTGTTCTAAAAAGTATTTAAGGCTATCATGATCCGTTTTTACCTTGAAGTGTCTTCCCATTAGGTAGGGTCGCCATTTCTTAAGTGCATGGAGTATTGCCAACATTTCCTTCTCATAAATAGCTTTGCTTAAAAACTTTCCCTTGATTGGACGACTTTCAAAAGCAATGGGTCTTTCATCTTGCATTAGAACAGCACCAATTCCATTTCCTGAAGCATCACATTCCACAATAAAGGTTTTTGTGAAGTCCGGTGTAGCTAAGACCGGTGCTTGGCACATTGCCTCTTTAAGATGTTCAAAGGCCTTTGTTGCTTCCGGAGTCCATGAAAATGAATCTTTCTTCAATAATGTTGTTAGAGGTGCTGCTATTCTCCCATAATTCTTAACAAACTTGCGATAATACCCTGTCAACCCAAGAAATCCTCGCAGATGCTTTATGGATGTGGGGATTTTCCATTCCTTAATGGCTTTAATTTTGCTAGGGTCTACCTTAACTCCTTCATGAGATACAATATGACCCAAATATTCCACCTCCTGGACTCCAAAGAAACATTTGGATCTTTTTGCATATAATTGTTTCTCCTCCAATAGTTGTAGCACCTTGTCAACATGTTCAACATGATCCTTCCAAGACTTGCTGTAGATTAGTATATCATCAAAAAATACTAACACAAATTTTCTAAGGAATGGTTTGAAAATTGAATTCATCAAACCTTGAAATGTTGAAGGTGCATTGGTAAGGCCAAAAGGCATGACCAAAAATTCATAATGACCCTCATGAGTTCTAAATGCCGTTTTCGGAATGTCTTCAATCTTCATTCTGATTTGATGATATCCCGAACGAAGATCCAACTTGGTGAAGTAAATTGATCCATGCAATTCATCCAGTAATTCATCAATGACAGGAATGGGGAACTTATCTTTAATAGTGAGCTTGTTGAGCTCCCTATAATCTGGACACATGCGCCATGATCCATCCTTCTTGTGCACCAATACTACTGGAGCTGAGAAAGAACTTTGACTCGGTTGAATTATACCAGCCTCTAGCATTTCTGCAACCATACGTTCAATTTCACTTTTTTGGACATAGGGATATCTGTACGGCCTGATGTTTGGAGGAACACTTCCTGGAATCAGATGAATAGCATGATCATGATCACGCATAGGTGGGAGACCTTTGGGAGTCTCAAATACCTTGGAATGATTGTCCAGGACTTTTTGGAGATCTGGAGAAATAGATGATTCCAATGTGGAAACATCTAGCGAACATAATTGTGCAATTACACCTCTTTGCTCCTTTTTTAGAAGCTTTGTCATGCCATTAGAGCTGATTATCTTTCCTGGTTTCCCTGCAATACCCCTTAATTCAACTTCCTTTCCTTCCACAGAAAATTTCATGAAAAGTTCTTGAAAATTAAAAGCTATTGTACCCAAGGATTGTAGCCATTGGACTCCTAGTACAACATCAGCACCTCCCATTGGAATGGAAAGCATTGGGCTAGTCAATACATATTCTCCCATGGATAGCTTGATATTATGGCACTTTCCAGAACAATTTATTGTTCCTCCATTTGCAATCATCACTTGACACTCTGGTGCTGGATATAGGAAGCAATTCAATTCTTTTGCTACCCTACAATGAATAAAATTGTGGGTGCTTCCTGAATCAATCAACACTATTACCTTTTTCTTCTTGATTTGTCCTTCTATCTTGATGGTTTGAGGAGTGGTAATTCCCGCCAATGCATTACAAGATATGGTCGGATTTATTTGTTCTTCATCTAGGCTTTGTTCCTGGAATATATCCTCTTCTTTTGACCTTTCTTGCTCCTTTTCTTCTTCCTCTTCACAATCTATGTAGAATAATTTCTTCTCAGCACACTTATGACCTTTTGTGTATTTGCTATCACAATTGTAACAAAGCCCTTTTGCTCTTTTTTCTTCCAATTGTTGTGGTGTCAACCTTGTAGGTTGTGGAAGACTATGGGCAACAACACTTCCGTCTTTATAGTTGTGAATGGTATGCTTCCTAGTTGCCATAATTTTGCTTTCCATTTTTCTTGCTAACCTGAATGCCTTCTCTAATGAATCAGGTTCCCAAAGGCGCACATCATGTTGGATATTATCCTTTAAAGACCCTATGAACACATCAATCCTATGCTCCTCTGGAATATCTTTTACCCTTATGTTCAATTTTTGGAACTCCTCAATGTGCTCCATTATTGAACCCTTTTGTTTGAGACTTATCAATTGGCTAAAAAAAGTGTTGCTTTTTGTATCCTCATAATGTGCTATCAATTCTTCCGTAAAAATTGCCCAAGTGATAAATTGTTTACGAGAACAAAGCCATTGATACCATACAAACTGATTTGGTTCCAAATATAAAGTTGCCATACGTACCTTTTGTGTGTTTTGCACATTATTGAGATCGAAGAATTGCTCCATCTGTAATATCCATGTGGCGGGATCCTTGCCATCAAACTTCCTCATATCGATTTTTGGAACATGGTGAGTCTTCGATCCAACATTAGAGTCTATGGAATCATGATTAACATTTCTTTTGTTCTCATCATGAGTTTCCTTTAGTACTCTTTCACCCTTAGTGACCATTTCTTGTAGCAACTTATTCATATTTATCTTCAATTCTTCCATCTTATCATCCATGCCATCAATTTTAGCGTCCATGCCATTCACCTTAGCTTCCATGCCATCCATCTTAGCTTCTATGCCTTTCTTTAAAAAATCCATCTTAGCTTCTACACCTTTCTTTAAACCATCCATCTTAGCTTCTACATCTTTCTTTAAACCATCCATCTTAGATTCTGTTCCTTTTTGTGCAAGGGACAGTTGTTGCACTTGGTCTTGTAATTTTGATATATCATGTTGCATTTCTTCCTCTTCTTCATGAGTCATGCTAGAGCTTTCAGGTTCCTTACTAGGTATTTGCATTTTCTTTCCTTATCAGTTACCGATAATAATGCTCTACTATGCCCTTTGAATTCCTTCAAAATAAATTTTCAAACCAAGCTTAAGCAAAAATTTAAAAAAATCTACACACCTTTTTTCACTTTGTAGGAGCTTGATATTGTCTCTGATGTATCTCTGTACTTTCCAATCATCTAGTTCTGAAATTATGACCTATAGTAGCTCTCTGTGTCCTCTTTCCAATGCCACCAGTCTGATCCAAATTGGATTCTCCAAGAAAGAGTTATGCACAATCTCCCAAGATGACTTGATTATAGACCTTTCCAGAAGAGTGAACTTGTATGAAGTGCCACGTGTACAATTTTCGACCTTTGGTTCTGAAAAAGATATACAAAAAACTACAGTTTGTCCTCTTTCTGTACCTTCTTACAAAATTTCAATCCGATCCCTAGAGAGAAAGTTATGACGATTTTCCCTAGGTCACCTGTTTTGAATGTAATTCAGGAGTCTGCAAAAAGACCAACTTCCTCAGATCATATCTCCGCAAATATCGCGCAAAAAGATCTGAAATTTGGACCCAAGGTTCAGGCGATTACTTCTCAAATGGGTTTTTTTTGCAACTTCTGAAACGTCACATAAAAAAAGTTATAGCGAAAATTCCACGATGACCTGTTTGGAGCAGCGAAACCCTAGAATCCAAAGCTCTGATACCAAATGTTATGAAACCAGCTCAAGAAAAGATAGAAAAGATAGATCAACGCCTTAGAATTCAGCCTCTTCGAGGGGGAAACCTCCTTTACATTACATAAATGAACAATTCTTGGATGATACAAATGACAAAACCTCCTTTCTATATATAGGAGTCTAAGGAGTCACAATATAATCCAGCCGACCTAACAATAATAATATAAAGCCACAAAAATAACAATAGAGGGATTCTATGGGGCACAGAAATAACAATATGGGGGTAATAGGGGCACAACAATATAAATAAGGGGTATAACTACAATAGTAATGGGGTAATCACTAGTATTATAGGGACCCAACAGTCCGACTTTAACGCTTCAGGGCATTTTCCTTTTTATTTTTGCTTTTCTATTGAAATTCGCTAATACACAAAAAACCTGACAAATACCCTTTTATCAGAACTCAAAATTTATAAATTGCGCTTATAAAATCCATCAGGTCTGGCATCTGCAAGTTGCCGATTTAATCCTGGAAATCCATTCCATTCCTGATCTAACGGTTGAGATTACACGTTGTGATCACTATCGCATATCATAGTTGGAATGGCCTTGGGGTTCTGTCCATCACATACGCTGATCCATCGATCTGATCACTGGTTATCGACATATCGCATAATCACAATCGCCAAGTCTAGGGTCTCGATATCATATACATGCCTGCCTCTGATGTGAGTAGTCGGAGATTGCCGATCAGGGGTTCTACCACCCCTTTAAGTCTGCCTCTTGGACCATCTCCAATGGGATTTCTTTTTATAAGGGTTTCTTGCCATTTTTAGGGGATTTTGCCTCTTTTTCCAAAGAACAAAGGGCATCTTCTTTCTGCGATAACTTCTGCATCCTAAGTCCATTTTAGCCCATTCAAGTTGCAGTAGATTCATAAGGAAAAGAACTTTGTAATGGGGCTATTTCCAGGAACTTCCTTGGATTTTCATTTTCCTCTGTGAGGAACACTTACACTTAGGATTCTATCCAAAATCCATTTTGGATCAATATTTCAACCAAATAATATTTGGGTAGACCCAAGCATGGGTGGTGGACCCAAAGATGGTGGGCGTACCTACCCATGGTTTTGCGCATGGTTTTCACGTAAGGTTTTCTGGGAATAATGATTTTTTCCCATGCTATTTGTAGATCTAGTTAACAAAATTATGGTTATGTTCTATTCTAGGGTTAGTCGATTGGTGTTTATGAATGATTCAACATGTATATATATGTATCGTAACATGGAAATGAGTATAATTAAAAATCGATATGGTATTCCCAGTTTCAAGATCCAGGGGAAAATATTTTTGTATATTTATTTTATATTTTTTCCATTATATATTTTTATATTTTAATAATTTGTTTGTAGGTAACTTTTGTACAGGATTAAAACATACATTTCAAAGTCCTCTATATCAATATGGTGTTCCTTCATTCTTGGTTGATGTAGAATCTTGATATATTAGAAATCAATTAAAAAAAATCAAGATGCTTAATCAACTAAAGCCTTGGAAAATCATCATCTTAATCACCATGAATCCAATGATATATGTGGTGATAAACGCAAAGATTCATTGGTTGGTCCTTTGATTTCCCAAGAAGACTTTGATTTGGAAAGTATTGATCTAGAATCCGATTTGGTCAAAGAATATTTTCATATGAAAACTTCTTCTTCATATCATTATCTTTTATGTCCTACTGTTTGTAATGAATTAAATCATGATGAAAATATGCCATTCTCTTCGAATTCAAAATATGATGAGCATAATTTTCAATTGACACAAGGTGGTAGGGCTGCTTTTGATGAAGAAGAAAATGATGAAAACGTTGAGAATTAATTCTATGCCTTGCAAATTCCAGTCTTGCATGACGATAATTCCTTAATTCAGTTTTCTCATGAAACTTCTCCAATCTATACATCCTCATATATGCAATCAAAAGAACCATATGACTTGAGTAATCCATTTCTTCAAGTTGACAATTTTGATCAAACCAATGATGTAAGCGACCTTCATCTGGATAATAGTGATATTGTTGAAATAAGTGATAGTATTTGTCCACATATAATGCATGATTTGACTCAGATAAAAAAATGTAATTATTCAACATTTGAAATTTTAGGGACTTTTTAGGGAATTGAGTCACTTCAACTCTTGTTGATGGTTATGTTAGGCTCTTATGATCCTGATGAGATCCTTGAACTAGGTAAGATCTAGATTTTCTCTCATAATTATTTTATCCACATTATTTCAATGTATGCAAATTCATTCTTGAAATATTCTCAATGTTTCCAAGCTAGTTTCCCTAATTTTAATGATTTGCCTTATGATCAAATAGAGAACTTTTTCTCAGTTAATTCATGCTCATGCAAACATCTTGTATCAAACCTAGGATTGGAATGTATATTTATCATGAATGCACATAGCTATAAATCATATCATTATGATTATCGAGATAAATATTATCATTCTCCGAAGGATTATCATCTATTAAATGCTTCCGTGAATAATCAACCCCTAATATTTCTTGTGAATGTTATGAAGCTAATAATTTTTGTTCTAGCACAATCTATCCTCTTGAATGTTAGTGAATGCTTGAGTTATATGGTGAATCAAAATCCTTATCTTTACAGGTTAATTTACCAAATTGATATAAATGTTAAATCTGATTTAACTCTTGTTAATCCGTTGTCAGCCTTTTTCATTATTCTTTGTATCCTGACTCGTTTCTTGATTTTCTATACCAGTATTCATTTTTAATCCTTTCGATTTTTGTGTTGTTGGTTTAGTTTGTAATCAAATACAAGGTAATGATTGGTTGTACTTAGCATGCAAGGAGAATTATTCTATTGTTTAAAGAATTTGCGAAATTGTTCAAATCGACCTATGTATATTTCTAAATAAGGGAAAATCTTAATCCTTAACTAATCCATCTAATCATAATACTGACCTTAACAATTGTCTTTAAATTAATCATTTTTCCACTAGTGTATCTCATGATATATTTTTTACATTTCTTGATCTCATGAAGTTTATAAATTCTTATGATTCATCATTTCATTGCTCATATGCTTGTCAATAAGTTGAGGCACTTGAGCTTTCGTTGATGGTTATGTTAGGTCCTCATAATCTTGACAAGGTTTCTGAATAAAATTAGATCAAATTTCCCTCACAATATTCTCTTTATAATTTGATTGAGTTGATTGAAAGTTCATTTTCTCAAGGGTTTCAAGGTTCTCAAATGGGTTGTTTTGAATTCCATGATCAAATCATAGATTGGTTGGAAAAATCCTACTTAGAAAGCTCTGTCATTAATAATAAGTTTTGATCTTACCTAATGTTTTCTAAGAATGAAAACACTAATGAATGTACAATTGTAGACTAGTTAAAAGAAGCATGTATGGCACACTTTTCTGCCAGTAGTCAGTAGCTTCAAAATTTTGTGCAAGTTATTTATGTAATATTTTCATTTTAGGATATTGTTTCATCATGGTACTAATTGCTCATATATTTCTACTTGCAGGTCAGGATCAACTCTTGTGGGTACATTCAAAATTTAATTTCATGTGATCATGACCTTCTATTTTAGATAGATTATGATTTAGGTTTAGTGTTGTTCTTTTCTTAGTTACATTTTAGATATGTTTCCATTGCATAACAACATTTTCCCACATTCCCTTTCTCACTTGATTTTTGTTTTATACATCCCCTTTACTAGCATTCCCTTTGCTTTCATATTTTCTGTCATTTATTGCAATTCATCTTTTCTTTCATGTCTTTTTTTTGTGTTTCTTTTAATAATACCACATATTAATTCCATCATGTTTAGCTCTATGGCTGTAAGAAACCTGGTTAAAAATCCATGTAAAACAATATATACGACCAAGGTCAACAGACACATATTCCAAGTTGAATGGTGGGAAAAGCATCATAGTGGGTGTTCATTTCAGTTATTATGGCTAAAGGAATTTGGAAAAGGCAATGGGAAAGGTTTTGAAAAGGCAAGATGCAATAATTGGCATTTTATTTATGAAAATAACGAAAATTAGGAGAAAAGGAAGGTGAGAGGTCATAGGTTACATGTGAGGAGGAAAATGAAGGAAAATAATGCAAAATTAAGAAAATAAAGGCCTCATTAATAAAAATGCTTCCGAGGATTAGTGGGCAGGCTTGGTTAGTTTAGTTTTTTCTAGTTTAGTTTTGGAGCTCTCATTCTATTCTATCTCTCTCATTCTCTTGGACACTTAGAGTTTCCTTGGAGCACTATTGGAGAGTGTGGCATAATTGAATGTTTGGAGAAATCGGGGAAAGGAAGAATAGAAAGCACAAGAGGACACCACAATAAACAATTAAAATGGGTTTTTCTTGCAAGTAGTGATTTTCATCAATGTTTTCCTCACTAGTTTTGGCATGCATGGAATATTCATGTGGTTTATTGGTCATAATATGTCATTGGCATCAAGGATTGGTTGGATTGACAGTGGATTTGCCTAGCCTTTCCATTTCCTAGATATCCACGGTGTTATGGGTTCATTTTCTTTTGTTTTGTAGTTGTTTCTCATGTTCCTTTAGCTGTGGATTCAGTTACTAGTTCATGGAGCCTTGGTTGGACAAACGCTCTAGATCCCTAGAACAACATGGGTTGACTTACTGGTCTTCAAGCCTTGGTTGGACAAATTCTCTACAACCCTTGTTGGGTTGAATTACTAGCCCTGGAACCTTGGCTGGACAAACACTCTTGAGACTGATTACAGTTGTGGCTTTAGTTACTAGTCTTGGAGCCTTGGTTGGAACAAACACTATAGAGCCCAAGAAATCATGCGTAGAGACCAATATAGTGATGGTTAGTTATGTCCGACTGTGAGGTAGAATCATTGGCCGAGGATTAAGGTGGTTTGACCTCTAGAAGCCCTGGATGGTTTTGATTGATGTGTTTTATGAGATCCAACATTCTTTCTTGGAATATGGCATGGGGGTGATAGGATGAAAGAAAAATTTGGTTCAACCTATTCTATGGTCGGGTGGTTCGTCGAAGTCCCAAACCTGGTTTTCCTTTGCACCATTAATATGAGGTTATTTATCCCTTTTATTTGATGAATATTATATTGGTTTATATGAGGATTATATGGTTCTTGTTTCCTTGGTATTTTTTTTTTATTATGTTGGTTTTGAACATGTATTATGACAATGACTACGTATGGATCTCATCATTTTTTTACTTGTAAAAGAATAAACAAGCCTAATAGATGAAATTGCAGCTAATGCATTGAGGCAATGATGCCTCTTAGTGATTCTCAGATAAGTATGAGACCCCTATTCTTAGTTCTATTGTTATGACCTATAGCTTTCATGTTGGTGACATGTCTGAAGAAATGCCTGTCATGGCTAGTAGGGGTCCAGTCTAGACTTTGTTAATTCTTTTGCAAATGTATCATTATTCTATTGTGTAAATTCATCTATGTAGGTGTCATTGAGTTCTGGGAAGTGACCTGGATAGTGGACTTGAAAAGGTGGCATAAATCTCGGAGTGAAAAGCACAATGTTGGGGGAAAAATTCCCCGGAAACCGCCTCTCCCTTGTTGTGGTAGCGTATGGAACCTCCCAGATGCACCCTTGACCATATATAGGGAGAAACAATGGGTTTTTTGTACTAAAACTTTATTTGGCCTCAAGGGCGGGTTACCTGAGTGGTTGGGATGGATCCTGGGAGTTATGTTGCTAATATGGAAGGTTTGTCTGATATGTTTTATTGGTTCCACTTCCTTAACTAACACCTAGGGAGCTAAATCATATAATAGTAACTTCTCATCACATATTTACCCTGGTTTACCGGTTAGTTTGGTAGATGTGGGAGGAGGGTGTTACAATGGCAATGTGGAAAAATTTGAAAGGGAAATTGTTGCAACTAGCAATGCTTGGCTTATCTTTGATCTACTTCCTTGTTTTGGACTCATAAATTTTAAGCTTAGTGATGCATGTACATAAAATACATTTCATCCTAATTGAAAGATCAAACAGATCTATGATGCCCATATCTATCATAGGATCTCCATTCCTCAAATCAACCAATTTTTATATTGATTCATTTCAACATGTCAATGTAGAACTTTGTAGAATTTTTCTACAAATCAGCTAGCTCTGATACCATGTAGAAATTCCCACTGTAGATCACCTGGTAATGCAATGTACTAAAGCAAAACACTTGATCTACCTCTACAACCAATTTAGCAGAAGCTTAATCAAATTTGAGCAACATTAATAAGAACACATATAATTGATAAGAAGGAATCAATCAAACCTAACACAAAATAATTTACTCGGGGAAAGCCTCAACCTAAAACCCCAACTCTGTATTATCATACAAGTGGAAATATAGTCCGGATTACACAAAGCCTTAGGTCAGAAGCTATGCAACTCTTATTACAATCCCTCTACTGCTCATAGACAGTCAAAGGCTTCTCACAAACCTTTTCCTCTACCCTCCAAGCCTCCTTTTTCCTTGAGTAATTTCCTTGGGGTCTAGTGTTGCCACCTGTGTGAATTGGCCTCTTCACACACTCACTAACCTCTGATGTAACTGCACAAACCTGAAGGAGATAAATCCTCATCATGTATGAGCTTCCTTTATAGGAAAAATATTCATCCAACTGATAGTACATTGTCCCTTCTCTTATCTCAACTGGGTCTCTAACAGAATTGACATGCATCAGTTACCCATGAGTGAATACACAGTTATCTGAAAATAACAGTTGTCACGTGCATGCAAGCATCAACCAACTGTATATCATTAATTTAAAAACTTGTTAAATTAATCTAACTAAACTTGAAAAAGTTAAACTAAGTCAACTGATCCTCTCAATATAGAACTCATCCTTAATTCCTTAACTAGTGGAGCAAATCAAGGACAAATTCCCCAATTAGTGGAGAAATAATTGCATGTTCTCACAAAGAATTCAAGTTTAATTTTCCATAACTAATTAACTCATGTAGATTGATTAATTAATATTTTAAACTGCTAGTAAGACCAAATTCGTTTTTACTTCTTATAGATAGACCAGGGACTACTATAAATAGGAAGGGACTCAGAAATGCTATTTTTAGGAGTTTCTATTTTTAGCAATTTCACCTCTCACCCAAGGTGGCCAAAATGCTCATTGGCCAAACTGCTATTTTTAGAAGTGCTACTTTTAGTAGTTCTATTTTTAGCACTTTCTAAATTTAACATTTATTGTTTCACACTTTTTAACACTCCCTCTCAACAAGAAAGGCTTCCTCTCAAACCTGATTCTATAACTCTGGAATGTTCTACATGCAACACATATACCAAGTGTGGTTGCTCCAACAACACTCGGAACAAAAAAACTCCCAACCGACCTCTCTGTTGGGCTAGAAACATACCTGATCCTGTAACTTTGGAATGTTCTGCATGCAACACATCTACCAAGTGTGGTTGCTCCAACAACACTCGGAACAAAAAAACTCCCAAATGACCTCTCTATTGGGCTAGAAACATACTCTGATGCTGAAGATCTACCTTTCGCTGACAAGTTCTCCCTCTCTGACCTCTTCATTACTGCAACATCTCCATGCATCTCGCACTGTTGCACCCTTCTCTGTGCTACCCTGCACTGTGCAACACACTTGTGCCTCTCACATTGCTGCATCCTGCATGCTCTGCACTATCTTAGGATTCCTTGCATTGTAGCTATCGCTACCGCTCCATTTGCACCTATCTCTACCAAATCTATCAGTTCCTGCTACTCCACATTAGGGCTCCCGTAGCAAGGTCTCATCCAAGAGGTTGGGTACCTCAAGGATCCTTCCCCTCCTCCTTGGAATGATCACTCCACATCACCCCACCTCCTACCTGGAGGTATGGCTACATGTGATTCCTCTACCCACCTGGCTCAAAGCTTCCCCTTACTAGAGGTCTCTACATGAGTAGATGTCTCTACTTGATCTCCTCTCAGCTTCTCTAGTTGTGGCTGCTCCACAACCTCCTAAAGTTGCTTCACGAATTGTGGCTCCTCCACAATTGTCTGAGACTTCTTCTAGCGCTGCATGTTGAGAGGTATTTTACTCTTCCTCTCAACCACCAAGAATTTAACCTTTGCCTTGCTCCTCAAGGATTTACATGCATCTTGTACCTCAAGTGCATACAGGTTCTTGGCTAGCACACTAATCTGTTTCATATTTCTCACTGTCACGAAATTTTCTAGAAAAAGAGCTGATTTTAAATCAGCAATATCTCCCTCATTAGAACTCTGAATCAACCAATCATTTTTTTGAATTTGGGTCTTCTTCTACAAGGAATCCAAATTTGCTATTTGTTTCTAAAAATTTTGTACAAAAATTTTCAGATCTTCTATGCAAACTCTTGGCCCAAAACTCAAAACTTTGAAATCTCTTCTCAGTATATTGTTCTTCCTTGATCACCTGTGCTCTGATACCATGTAGAACTTTGTAGAATTTTTCTACAAATTAGCTAGCTCTGGTACCATGTAGAACATTTTCTACAAATCAGCTAGCTCTGATACCATGTAGAAGTTCCCATGGTAGATCACCTGGTAATGCAATGTACTAAAGCAAAACACTTGATCTACTTCTACAACCAATTTCGCAGAAGTTTAATCGAATTTGAGCATCATCAATAAGAACACATATAACTAATAAGAAGGAATCAATCACACATAACACAGAAGAATTTACCCAGGGAAAGCCTCAGCCTAAAACCCCAATTCTGTATTATCATACAAGTGGAAATATAGTCCGGATTACACAAAGTCTTAGCTCGGAAGCTATCCACCTCTCAGTATAATCCTCTGCTGCTCATAGATAGTCAAAGGCTTCTCAAAAACCTTCTCCTCTACCCTCCAAGACTCCTATTTCCTTGTGCAGGTTCCTTGGGATCCAGTGTTGCCACCAGTGTGAATTGGCCTCTTCACACACTCACTAACCTCTGATCTAAATGCACAAACCTGAAGGAGATAAATCCTCATCATGGATGAGCTTCCTTTATAGGAAAAATATTCATCCAACTGATACTACACTGTCCCTTCTTTGATCTCAACTGGGTCTCTGACAGAACTGACATGCATCAGTTATCCATGAGTGAATACACAGTTATCTAAAAATAACAGTTGTCAGATGCATTCAAGCATCAACAAACTGTATCTCATTAATTTAACAACTTCTTAAATTAATCTAATTGAACTTGACTAAGTTAAACTAAGTGAACTGATCCTCTCAATATAGGACTCATCCTTAATTCCTCAATCAGTGTAGAAAATCAAGGACACATTCCCCAATTAGTGGAGAAATAATTGCATGTTCTCACAAAGACTTCAAGTTTAATTTTCCATAACTAATTAACTCATGTAGATTAATTAATTCATATTTTAAACTGATCGTAAGACCAAATTTGTTTTTACTTCCTATAGATAGACCAAGAACTGCTATAAATAGGAAGTGACCCAAAAATGTTATTTTTAGAAGTTTCTATTTTTAGCAGTTTCACCTCTGACCTAAGGTGGCCAAAATACTCGTTGGCCAAACTACTATTTTTAGAAGTGCTATTTTTAGCAGTTCTATTTTTAGCACTTTATAAATTTAGCATTTCTTGTTGCACACTTTTGAACAGTCGTCTCAATCCAATAGAGAAGTGAAAGAAGGAGAAACTTAAGAAAATATATTAGTTTTAGAGGTGTATATATATAAGAGTCTCTGCAAAATGAGGAGTAATCTATCTTTCTTGTAAAATAAGTTGGGATCCCTCTTCTTCCCTTTATGAAATAAATGTCAATAAAATTCCAATGATAATAAAGTAATAAAATAAATAAAGTGTAAACTAAGATAAATACTTCCTACATAGGGAGGTGAAGCAAGCAACTTCATTGGGGTACCAAATAAGATCGTTGGCAATGAAGCAATGCTTGTAATTCCTTTAAGTGACTCTACTCAGGTACTAAATAGGTTTTCTACTAGAGTAGAACCACTATAGATGATACTAAAAATATAAACATCGTAAACTCACAAAATTCACATTCTCCTACTCCTTAATCGAAACCACTAAAGTTTTACTAGGCTTGTTAAATGTATTAGGCTGACAAGGGAAATAGAAGGGAATACATCTATAACTGTGCCAAGTAGGAAAGCTAGGGTGATCAATAGGATGAGCCAATACTTCTAGAAAGCTAGACCTCATGTTTAATATTAAACCTAAATAGAGAAGATTGGGTTCTTCCAATGTGTCACCAAGTGTTGTCATTGGTACAAAATCCTCCGAAATTTTCCCTACCTTTAAATTTTGGAGCCTCCTTATGACCATGCCATCTTTCATTTCAAGCCATTAAGGCCATGCTTAGTCATGTTCCCTAAGTGTTCAAGTATTCCTATAGGAATTTCCTAACTGTCAAACTCCTTGCGTTCACATGCCCAACTCTTGATGTCTTCTAAAGCTGCAACTTCTTCTGTGCGAGCAAGATAACGTATATCTGGTTGAGAGACAGTGAATGCATATTCCTTAGAGACAATGATTGTGTAATCCTTGCCAACAACAATTGTGGAGTCCCTACCGATAGTCACTACACCATGGAAAATTTTATGGGCGAATTTTCGCCCTTTGGCGAAATTAAGGGGTTTTAAATTTTTAGTGGGTGAATATTTTGTATCATAGTACGTTTTTACAAATCGCCTCAAATTTATTTTATAAAAAAATTAGGTATGGAGGTTAGCCCACTTTATTTTAAGGGAGAGGGTAAAAAAGGTAATTTAGCCCTTCAAATTAGGAATTACAACCTTCCATTCACCCTAATTTTCAAGAATAGGTTTTATTTAAGTGAATCCCATGGGCCAAATACCATATTTATAAAAGAGGTATGGTAAATTAATAAAAATATAAATAAATGAGAGGTATGGTACATAAATAAAACATTTTTTATATGTACTCCATAAGTCACCTTATATACATGCAAGGGTGTAAACAAATAAAAATATAAATAAAGTGGAGGTATGGTAAATAAATAAAACCTCTTTTTATACTTACTCAAAGGGTATGGTAAATAAATAAAAATGTAAATAAACTAGAGGTATGGTAAATAAATAAAACCTACCTTTATATTTAGTCCACAACCCTCTTTCTATTTATGAAGGCTCAAAAAAGAGGTGTTGTTTAAGTGAATCCTATGGGCCAAATACCATATTTGTAAAATAGGTATGGTAAATTAATAAAAATATAAATAAATGAGAGGTATGATAAATAAATAAAACATTTTTTTATTTCTACTCCATAAGTCACCTTATATTTAAGGACACTCAAAAAATGCATTATATTTAGGTGAAACCTATGGGCAAAATACTATGGGCCAAATACAATGGGCTAGATTATTATTAATACCATGTAGAAAAACATTATTAACCATAATATTATTATTAATAAAAATAAAAATGGCACATGGTATTCACGTGGAATGTAGCCTATTTAAAGGCAGGATTTAACCAGCATAGATAGCCTATTTAAAGGCGGGATTTAACCAGCATAGATCCATCTTTACTCTTGATCTCCGTGAGAGGGATCAAATGGTATTGATCTATGTTAATACCATGGTATTCATGTGAGCATAGACTATTTAAACGGGAAATTCTATCATCATAGATCCATCTTAATTCTAGGTCTACCAAGTGCTTAGAGGGATAAATAGATTTCATCCCTTTAAGAGTGGTAGATGTGGAGTTAACATGGATATAGGTTGGTTTTTATGATAATGAAGATATTAAATAGACTTAGGAAATTATATTGTAGAAACATCTTAAGGTGAATGGTTAAAGCTACATTTAGTCACTTCACAAAATTTAGTAAAAAATACCAATATCTCCATTAATATTAGTTTTTCTGATTTAACAAAAAAATTCAAAACAGTGAAACCTTATCACTCTTTTCGCATCACCCTCGCAGAAGATTTCCCACCATTTTTCAAACATTCTCAATATGATATCTTCATGAAAAATTTTAGGTATTGATGTTGGATTAGTTGTTTGAATAATAAGCTAGTTTGTACAACCTTACATCTTCTGTGCTATTCTTAGTTTGTCCTAATGATCTGTAGGGGTTGGAGCCACTGCACCATATTTTCCTAAAAGGTGAAGATTGTTCACCAAAAAGGAAATTAATCTACATGTTACAACGCTGTTAAAAAATGGGAGATGTATGAGGGTAGTGAATTATGCTAATAAGTAATTTAGATTGGGAGAGACGTAATTAAATTTTATTATTTAATTGAATATTTCCAATTAAAATAATAATAAATCTACATTTATATATTCATATATTGATTGGAAGGCTTCTCACAAATCAGTTGGGGCTTGCTACGTGTTGGCGTGTTGGGGTAAACAAACATGATGTTTTTTTTTTACCTCGTAGTTAGAGTTTATTGAATAAGAAAGAAATTTGATAACTTGGAAAAAGTGGTAGCTTGACAAAAGTTGTAGAGAAAAGATTAATCTCTCCTACCTTGACAGAACTTGTGGTCAATATCAACACCTATAAGAACTTTGTTGTGGAATATTATCAAAACTAATAGAAGGATATGAAAGAGTGTATTGTAAGAACCTTGACAAACACGGCCACTGAAACTTGGAACATTGTCTGTAGGAAGAGAAAATTATGTTTCTTTTTTCCAAACATGTATGTTAGTCTATTACAGTTTAATGAATATGTTTTCTTATTATCATATATGGTTTCATACTTTAACAAAACATTCACCAAGACTTCACAATGTTTTATTATTCAGTAAAAGATTTTCCAAGATCTTAAAAGATTTTATAATTCAATGAAAGATTCTCCATCACTGTACAAGATAATATAATCTGGTGAGAGATTCGCCAAAACAATTATATATACATATTATATTATTAATAAAATTGCCTCCCATTTTTCCTATGTATCATGGGGATTAGACCATTTATTATACATATAAATTTAGGGTGGTTCTTAAAATTTTCCCTGGACTACACAATCCCTCCTAGCAATTATTTTGAAGTTTGCAGTGACAATCACTGCACAACCCTCGCTCATAGCCATTACATATTCCTTGCTCACAGTCACTGTGTAGTTCTTTTCCACAATGATTGGGCGGTTGTCACTCCTAGTGATTATGCAATTGCTAGTGACAGTGTAAGGGCATCCTCTACAAATAGTGATTGTTCACTCCTTATTGACAATGACAGTGGTCTTCTTCAAGTCAATATTGTCACACATCTTAGTAGCGGTCGATTCACTCTTGGATCCTATTTTCCTAACATGCATAAAGCACACTCACAAACTCTAACTGTAATTGCATGCCTTATGTCCCTATGAAAGAGTCTATTCAAAATATCGTGCTCACTTTCATATTTTGATTTTCAGCTTTACACACTTTTGGAGTACAAGGAGCATTCATGTTTACAAATGTGCCATCTCCCGAATGAGTTTCTCAATTGTCTCTGTTTCTTTTACAAGTGTTGCTTTTGTTTTCTCTTGATCTTCCAAGTGTTTTTTTAACTTACTATGTCGCGTGTAAGTGTCACTTTCACTTGCTTACACTCTTGCATGTGTTTCTTTTGTTTTCTTTTTCTTCCATGTGCCACTTTCACTCTTGCATGTGCCACTTTCACTTGCTTTCACATACCCTAAGAGCACCATGGCACATATCCTAGAGGAAGATCTAGTGCACTCTCTTCCACTAGTTGATCATGCCTATAATAAGAATATGTGCTGGGAGAATTCCCATGTATAATGCACCTTCTTCTTACAATCGACACTTGTGTTGTAAAGATATATCTTAAGTGTCGCAATTGGAGTTGTCGTTTTATTATATACATGTCGATTTAGGGTATTCTACATATTTTGGTCTAGTGTTTTATTGTTTATGAGTGTGTAATCAAGTTTAGGACATGCTATATTCTGTTAATCTTGCTCTCTTTTATCTCACTGATCCCACACTTAGTCAATTTTGGAGATCTCTTGGTCCTCAAAACTTTTGTCATCCATGACCATTCCTTCAGCCCTTATCCAGTGTGTAATTATCATTTCTAGGCCACAGTGATGAAGTTCCTACCTCCCGTAACTGCACATTGTGTAATGATATAGGATAGTCTTCTTTAACTTCTTATTGAAAAATCTTAGAGCATAGTCACTTCTTCTTGTTTATTACACTTTTGCAATGCCCAATTCTTGACCCAATTTTCCTTGCATTGCACATTGGGCACTTCTAGTGGGCAGTGGGGTCATTTGTGGACCCTTTCTAAAGCTAACTACGCAATGCCTAGAGCCTCTTCCTTAGTAACTACGTAATACATAGTCATAGTTCCCAAGCTTATCACTCTTGTCTCTTGAATTTCCCCACTACATAATGCCTTCACCAACCTTGTCTTCACTATGCACTATTCACTTCTAGTGAGCAGTAAGGTCATATTTCAACCCTTGTAGTGCTCAATTTTGCAACACTGAGACCCTACTTATCAAGAATTATTCATCACGCATTCTTAGTGAGCAAGCCTACCATCCTTGTATGCTAGACTTTCCCAATGCACAGTCCATGACTTTCTTATCCTTTTATAGAATGCATTGCAATACCAGTTCCCAATCCCTCATTTATGCCTCCTAGTCTTGTGCACTTTTCCTAAAAAGGCCTCTTTCTCAACCCTTGCTCATTATCCCATCACAATCAACAC
Organism: Pinus tabuliformis; assembly: GCA_031772625.1. NCBI lineage: Eukaryota > Viridiplantae > Streptophyta > Pinopsida > Pinales > Pinaceae > Pinus > Pinus tabuliformis. The sequence continues at coordinate 136,099,453 of CM062806.1, forward strand.
ATTGCATAAGTAAAAAAGGTAAACTATTTGATTTTGGGATTGATATTGTCTTGTCATGAGTGAGCATCACTTGTAGGTATTTTCATCTCAACATGGAAATATTTTTCAAATGGATGACATCAAGGAGATTTTTCAACAGGACATTTAGGGAGAGAAGAAGTGCAAAGAGATCATGAAACAAGGAGACAAAGGAAATTTGAACTACAACAGATCGATGAAGATGGAGATCACATAGAAGACTCCAATATTTATCTAGTCCCTTTGGAGAATGAAGATGTAGCACCTCATAGATCAATCATGAAGAGTTGAAGAAATAGACGCAGATAAATGAAGCTCGCATTCATACATCACAATAAAGTCTCATGTCACAGTCACCATGTTATGGTCATTCAAAATGTCAAGAAAAGACTGTTGTTTGATCCCGTGTATTTTGCCACATTATTGGTTAAATGTAATTTGTAATTTCAAAATCAAAAGATGTAGAATGTGTGGAAACATAACGGTCACACATGAAATTTTAAAATTCAATCTGAAGTCCTAAAGTCATGTAGGAGTTCAAAGGTCACAAGGAAGATGAAAAGTCACGTTGGAGCTGAAGAGTCATGAGGGGTGTCAAGATTCACATGAGCAGTGAAAAATTCATCTCATTTATTATAAATAAACCCTCATGGCTCAAGTAAAAATTATTTTCACCTTGGCTTCTCTAGCTTGGCATAGGATAGAAGATAATTATTTGGAGGAGAAAGTAGTGACTCAGTGTTCTTATATTGGGGATAGTGTTGTATCATTGTGTTGGGCGCAACCCAACTTGCCCAGATTTTGGGCAGATTTTGGGTAAGAATCCAATTTTTGTGGAAGCATGCAGTAGAAAGGATGTCATGGAGTATGAAGTGAACTGTGCAGTAGAGCAGCAAAGCACGATGAAGACCGCACAAAAAATTCACCACACAACATGGGGGCTTCATGCCTGTTGGTGCACTAAGATGTCTTATTACAAGCAATATCAATACCTATAGTCATTATCAACCCACGTAAGTCTTTTTATCTTAAGAGTGTTAGCACTATATATGCAGTGAATTCATAGGTTAATCTATGTTAGAATCATTGTAATTGCTAATGTCTATTTCAATCCAAACACTTCTGAAAGGAATTCATAACACACTTTCAAAGCTACTTTATCTATTCTGTAAGAAATTGAATCAGAATGCAAATAGAAAGAATCACACTTAAAAATCTAACTAGTGTTAAAACTGACTCATATAACATGAAGGAAAGCTATGATAATTGAACAACAAACAACAATATAAAAATTGCATGGAAAGAAATCACTCTAGCTCTCAGATTTGAGATAGCGTTACCTTAGAATGAACAACAATATGGAATGAACATAAAAAATTCAGTAATAGCATCAAGAATTCAATAAATAGCATCACACATGTGTAATCACACCGCTAAATCTAGAATCTTAAATGAACAATAATGCAAATTAGAATCTTCAATCCTCAAAGTAATCAGAATGATACTAACTTTTCAAACTAATAATAATGTATAGTGCAGAATAAACATAGATAATTATAACACAGTTGGAGCAGTAGATCTTCTATTGACTGGGCCCAAAATCTCCAGAAGTCCCCGCTATTATATACTCAGAATACGGTTATGAATTAAACACGGTCTTCTTCATTAAAATCAATAATAGAGTTACAGCATCACCAAGATGAAAGTATTATATGTCCAAAAAGAATAGTTAAAATCTGTGAATTCCTAAACTAGTTGTTTAGCTCGCATTACAGCTTTATATGACATTTAGAAAACTAAATAGATAAAATTTGAATCCTTGGGATCAAGGGATCTTGAGAATTTCTCAATACTTGATCTGATTTCATCATAAAATAGCATTGGTCCTCTAGGTCTTCCACTTTCTTCCATGCTCAGGATGTTGCCTCTTTTCCTTTACTGGCTACTGTTGTCACGTCGATTGAACAGTTATCGTCCAATCTGTGCCCTTGCATATAAAGATAGTGAAATTCAGTTTTCTATGCCCAGATTTATCTAATTTGTTACTAATTGATTTTACCAAACTTTTGTTGTTGTTTCCTCTATTTTGATCCATAAAACGAAGATAAACATGTGAAACCAAATGCTAAATTAGGATATTTATGAGGAGAAAACATACATTTTTCTCGTCACAACATACTCCCGAACTTACCTTATTACATGTCCTCATACAATCAGATGGTTAAGGTGTAATTGAGTTAAGGAATATGCTAGACATACTTCCTCCTTGTCCAGTCTGAAATCGTTTTTCTTTTTAACCACTATGAAAGCCTGGTTCACGTGCTGATTTGTCAAGTTATAATCAATGCGGTACCCATCTGGGGGATACCAGACATTTGGGCTTCTATATCAGTACCCTATAAACTCAGGGCCCATGCTCAAGACCATGTTGCTATATTTATGTAAGCGAGTGGAGGCAACTTTGAAATTCCTGAATCCAAATGGCTCTCTATTCCTGATAGTATTGTTGGAGGATTCCCATCTCTGTATAGCTGCAGATAAAGCTTTGATCCAAAATGGTTCCTAGAACACTCTCTAAGTTTTCATGAACTCTCTAAAAATTATGCCAAAGATTCAAAGTCTTATAAAGATCAAGCTATCAGAGGGAATCCTCAGACAGTTGCAATGGCGATCAGCGCAGATCAACGAGGGAGTTGAACTAGTGCACAGGCCAACGGACCATGGTAACACGTGCTGACACCAACCAACAAATGCAGGGACAAATTTAAGCAGTGGAGGTAGTTTCCAATATGTGATTAGTGAACCTCTTATATCGCTAATCACCAAGTCTCTAATCACATATTGCAGGGAAAACCTCTCAGTGAAGAGAAGCCCCAAGCACCCAGACTCGAAATAATTATAAAATGCGGAAAATATTGTTCCGGTTCCGTCAGAGCAGGAATCCACAAAACCGAAAAAATATCCGAGTAGCTTCAAGTGGTAGGTGGTTTTGGTTGAGTTCCTCCTGATGCCATACAGTGATTGCCACACATCCTAATGAAGAGAGAGAGAACCGCTCACATCATATGGGTAAACATCATGCTACTTAGCCGCCCGATATGAACGATGACCATAGGATCTGGGGCCCCCAAATCAATGGTGGAGATGGGTTTCGATGGATGATCGGATTTGACAAGATTATGAAGCAAGGTCACATAAGATTTGAAGTCTGATATGGATGATGCATTGGCAGAAGGCTGTGTTTTGCGGGCATTCTTGGAGGTAATGGAAAAAACAGGCATTTCAATTACGTCCAAGAGAACTAACACTCATCCGTTATGAAATAGGTGGTCACCTCCCTATGAGGCATTATACAATGATTGATTACACAGAACAAAGGGATTCAAATGGATAGAGGCACAGGAACTGGAAAGATGGGAAGTGGAGACAAATAATCAGGAAGCAAATTGGCTTAAAATCCATGAACTAACAGAGAGGGAGGCAAGTTAAGAGTAGTAAGCAGAAGGCAATAAGCCAAAAAGAAGAGAGAAGAAGCCAAGCTGACCTACAGAGGCAAAGGCAGGAATGAGCCAAGATTAGGATAGAGACAGAGAGGGTCAAAGAGTCTATGTACTCCAGAGAAGACTTGAGAGTTTCAAGTGAACTCCTCTGTATATGCATGTCATGTATTGAGTCTCAGATTGGGCTCATACTACCATGACCAATAGAGGTCAGGAGTTGGTGAGGAGAGTTTGTGTACTCCAAAGACTTGGGGGATCCATGTACAGTCTTACTGATTTATACCTATTGTGTGAGACCGAAATTGAGCTCATTATCGTAAAAAATCTGCTTTGAAAACATAAAAGAGGCCACCGTTGAAGGCTAGACCAAGAGACGTAGCGTAGGAGTATTGGGTGAACTCCTTATTAAACTTATTGTGTTTATATGTTTGCCTGATATGTTTTCTTTAACTGCTTCATTTCCTGTGTATTTCGTAATCTTATTGTTCTATTGCATAAAATAACACAGCCACATCCATGAACATGAGTCTGTAATACCTTATTGTTTGCCTTAGATCAATTATGAATCAAGTGGCATCAGAGCTTTAGGTGGCTAAGGTTAGACAAGCTTGTGCTGGATTTTTTTTGCTGAATGCTAACTAGGACAAAGCTCAAATTAGGAGAAGGAGAGTTGATTGAAACTAACCTAGAAATTTGAAGAGTCTATCCAAGGAGGAACATGGCAGATGAAATTCCCTCAAAATCAGACTCCCAGTTCATGGATAGTTTCATGACCATGAGAGCCATGGTAGAAGATATGTATAGAGAATTTAAGAAAGGTAGAGGTGAAGATTCTTCAACCTCCAAACAAGATAAAGGAGTAGAAGAACCTCTTCTATTTCCCACCCAGAAGACAAAGGAAAAGAGGAAAATCCCTCTCCACCACCTCCCCCATCATCACCTTCGTCATCATCATCTTCTTCACATAAAGAAAGCCCTGAAAAAAAGAAGAAACATTCTTTGGTTAAATTATATGTGAAGTTTGATTTTCCAATCTATGACGGAGAACTGAATGCAAAAAAGCTAGATAACTGGATTAGACAGATTGATGTATATTCAATGTGTAGAACATCGATTTAGAAAGGAGAAATATTCAGATGGCTAGCCTATGCCTTGGGGGAACTGCCCTAGTATGGAGGGAAGGCAGGACACAAGCTTATTTGAAGAAGCATGGTAAAATTCTTTCTATCTGGAATAAATTTGTTTCTACCTTTAAAAACCAATTATATCTACTAGCTTATATGCAGCAAGCTATGATGAGTTGGAAAACTCTCCACCAATTAAAAGCGAAAGTGTACAAAGCTACACCCAAGAATTTAGGAAAAGAGATTTAATTCTAGGCATTTATTTACACTCACTTGAAACTTTGCTGAAGTATATAGGTGGTCTACACAACTATTTGAAGCACACCATTCTCATGTTTAACCCTACTAGCATAGGTGAGGTAGCGGTTTAGGCTAAAAATCTAGAGGCTAGAGGCAAGAATGTGAACCCAGAAGTTGGGGGATCATAAAAACCCACTGCAAGCAAGAACAAGGACAAGAGAAAGCAGAAATGGAAAGAGAGGAAGACAAATGTTGTACAAAATACCAAACCTTCATGCACTCATTGCAAGAAGCATGGGCATGAAGATGAACACTACTAGATTCTGCATTCGGAGCTGAGGCCGAAGACGTTAGATGGAAAAAAGAAGAAGACCGCTACAACTATTCAAAAAGATTTGGGGTCAGACTTAGAGAATGAAACAACAATCACAGCCACAGGTATAAAAGGTAAAAGTTCTGAAGCATCTACTAGTAATTCTGCACAATCTACTGATAATGAAGAAAATGAGAGGAAAAGACATGAGCTTTTTCATATTAGAGTTATGTCAAAGCATCAAAAGATTGATACTTTGTTTGATAGTGGATCACAAGTAAACTTAATTTCTGAAGCAATTGTAAAGAAGCCAGGATTACTAACCACACCTCACAAGAAGCAATATCCATTGGTTTGGGTATGTGATAAAACAAAGCTACAAGTGACTAGACAATGTAAACTTAGGTTTTATTCTGGGTTAGCATTTGTAGATAAGGTTGAGTTAGATATCATTCCCTTGGATATATGTGGAATTGTTTTAGGAAGTCCCTACTTGTATGATAGAAAAGCCATTTTCTATAGAGCTGAAAACAAGTGTCAACTCGTTAAACATGGAATCGAATATATTGTAAGAGCTCATAAACTCAAGAATAATTATACTCTCATAAATTCAGGGAAGATGAAAAGAATTGTAAATTCATGCAAACAATTTTTATTGATGGTTGTAAAGGAAGAGAAACTTGATAAAACCAATGTATTTGAAGGTTGTAATGCTAAACAACAAGCTGATTTAAAAATGTGGTTTCAGAATATGATATGCTATTTCAAGAAACTAAAGGTTTGCCACCCAAAAAGGAAATAGTACATGATATTAATTTGAAGCAGGATGCTCCATTCCCTAACATCTTAATGTACAGGTTATTCGATTTACATAATGTAGAAATCAAGAAGCAGGTATAGGAGCTACTCGAGAAAGGGTTCATAAGACCTAGCACATCACCATGTGGGTCTCCAATTTCCTTGGTGGGAAAGAAAGATGGCTCATGGAGAATGTGGATTGATTATCAAGCACTGAATAAGATAACAATAAAAAATCTTTATCCCATTCCTCACATAGATGATCTATTAGATCAGTTGAAAGAAGTTGTTTACTTTTCCATGTTGGACTTTCATAGTGGCTATCATCAAGTTAGAGTTGCAGAGCAAGATGCATGGAAGACTGCTTTCAAAACAAAGCAGGTATTGTATGAGTGGTTAGTTATGCCTTTTGGCTTAACTATTGCTCCTGCTACTTTCATGAGAATAACGAATGATATACTGAGGCCTTTTACTGATGATTTTTTCATTTTATATATAGATGATATTCTTGTATTTAGTAAAACATGGGAAGAGCATTTGAAGGATGTAAAGCATACTCTAGATGTTTTGAAAGGAGAACATATTTATGTTAAGCTATCAAAATGTGAATTTGGCAAGACATCTTTCAATTATTTGGGTCATATTGTAGGGGGTGGTGAATTGAAGATAGATCCCTCTAAGGTTGCAGTCATTGTAAACTGGCCTAAACCCAAATTTGATACAGAGGTTAGAAGCTTCCTAGGAGCAACACAGTATTGGAGAAAGTTTATTGCTAAGTTTTCATTGATTGCGGCTCCCTTACATGCTTTAACAGGATTGTATAAGGTGTTTTAGTGGGGAGGCAAATAGCAGAAACCCTTCGACACCTTAAAAGAAAAGATTATTATAGCACCAGTACTAGCATTTCCCGATCTTCAAAGACCCTTTGAGATTGAAACGGATGCTAGTGACTATTCCATGGGAGCAGTGTTAATGGAGCATGGTAAGCCCATATGTTATCATTCTGAGACATTTAATTCTGCAGTAGTTAATTATCCCACATATGATAAGAATTGTATGCATTAGTACAGAGTGTGAAAAAGTGGAAACATTATCTAATGGGCAAAGAGACAATTATACATATTGATCATCAACCACTTCAATATTTACACTCACAAACTAAGTTGCAGCAATCAAGACACTATAGGTGGATGGGTTTTCTACAACAATTTCACCTTGTCATCAGATATAAAAGGGCATACACACTAAAGTTGTAGATATGTTGTCCAGACCAATCATAAATGCATCTACTATACTTAAGCATAACTTAGTATCGCATGAAAGCTACATTGAACATTATGCTCAAGATATAGATTTTAAAGATGTATATGCAACTTTAAGTCATGGAAAACAAGTAGAAGAGTTGGATTATCATGTTAAGGACCAACTCTTGTATCATTTTGTAAAGTTATGCATTCCTCAAACTGAAACAGTAAAGATAATTTGAGAAGCACACACCTCTCAAATATCAGGTCACTTTGGTCTAAGTAAAACAGTTGCACAACTGTAAAGATTTTGTTATTGACCAAAAATGAATGAAACAGTTTCTAGATATGTAAGAGGTTTTACCATGTCTGTTAAAATGAAGCCCAACAATTGAAAACTAGGCTTGTACACTCCACTACCAGTTCCTTCTCATCCTTGGGAAAGTGTTTCCATGGACTTCATTGGGGGACTGTCTAAATCTATAAAAGGTCACGACTATTTGTATGTTATTGTGGATAGGTTCAGCAACATGTGTATTGTAATACCTTGTAACAAACAGATTACAGCTGAACAAAGAGCAAAGTTGTGCTTTCAGCATATATGGGTTCATTTTGGATTACCCACTTCCATTGTATCTGATCGAGATTCCCAATTTGTTGGGAAGTTTTGGTCAAGTCTGTGGGAGTTTATGGACACCAGACTAAAGAAGAGCACAACCTTTCATCCACAAACAGATGGCCAAATAGAGATGGTCAACCAGACAGTGGTCTAGTTGCTCAGAGGCTATTGCAACAAGCATCCCAAGCTTTGGGATGAACATTTGTGTTATGTCCAACATGCTTACAACTAGGCTAAACATTCTTCTACATAGAGATCTCCTTTTAAGACCTATTTTGGTTTAACACCAAGGTCTCCCTTAGATTTTGTCTTTGGTAAACACATAGCATTTAATGGACATAGTGATGTGGACAAGGAAACCAAGTTCATTGAACAAATTCAAGAGATTCACTAGGCAGTATAGGAACAACTAGAAAAGAGCCAAGCCAAGTACAAGGCAAGGGATGATAAGCATTGGATTGAGCATAGTTCCCAAGTTGGTGATCAAGTCTGGCTATATATCAACAAAGAAAGAATGCAAGGTGAAGGTAAGAAATTGAAGCCAATAAGGTATGGACCTTTCAAGATACTTGAGAAAATCGGTGAGAATGCTCTTCGCCTTGATTTGTTAGCTTACATGCACATCTATTCAGTAGTTAATGCAGAAAGCTTGAGACTATTTGAACCTTCATTGATTGAAGATCCCAAAGAGCAGAGTCAATTTCCTTCTTTTGATGATCTGTTTCCTGAATATCTCAACGAATTGTAGGAAGATACAGTTCTAGACAAGAAGGTGAGAACTACGCACAAAGGGGATGTTGAGTACCTCAGGATTGGACTCAAAGTTTCAAAACCAAGTAGTGCAAGATGGATAGAAATTTGGCAAGCGAAGAATCTATATATCCTCACTTGGTTGATGCTTAAAAACCAACTTTTGGTTGTCCAAATTTTTTTTAGTGGGAAGGTGTGATCCAAAATGGATCCTAGAACACTCTCTAAGTTTTCATGAACTCTCTAAAAATTATGCCAAAGATTCAAAGTCTTATAAAGATCAAGCTATCGGAGGGAATCCTCAGACATTTTCAATGGCGATCAGCACGGATCCTCTGGTATAATTATGCCAAAGGATCCGTGCTGATCTGCTGACACCAACCAACAAATTCAGGGACAAATTTAAGTAGCGGAGGTAGCTTCTGATATGTGATTAGCGACAAGTTGCTAATTGCATATCGTAGATCAAACCTCTCAATGAAGAGAAGCCTAGAGAAACTGGACCCGAAATAATTATAAAACGCATAAAATATTGTTTTAGTTCCATCAGAGCTGGATTCCACAAAACGGGTAGAATATCAGAGGGGCTTTGAGAGGTAATCGGTTTCAGCCGAGTTCTGCCCAATGCCATACAACAATTGCCATGCTTCTCGAGGAAGAGAGAGAGAACCACTCACATCGAACGGGTAAACAACATGCTACTTAGCCGCCCAATATGAATGATGATCGTAGGATCTGGGGCCCCCAGATCAACGGCGGAGACGCATTCGCATGGATGACTAGATTTGACAAGATTATGAAGCAAGGTCACATAGGATTTGAAGTCTGATATGCATGATGCATTGGTAGAAGGTCATGTTTCACAGGCATTCTTGGAGTTAACAGAAAAAAACAGTCATTTCAAATATGTCCAAGAGAATTGACACTCATCTATTATGAAACAGGTGCCCACCTCTCTATGAGGTGTTATACAGTGAATGATTACACAGAACAGAGGGATTCAAATGGATAGAAGTAGGGGAACCGAAAAATCAGGAAGCGGAAACGAATAGTCAGGAAGTAGATTAGCTTAAAAGCCACAGACTAATAGAGAGGGAAGCAAGTTAGGAGAAGTAAGCAGAAGGAAGTAAGCCAAAAAGCAGAGAGAATAAGTCGAGATGACCTACAGAAGCAAAGGCAGCATCAAGCCAAGATTAGGACAGAGACAGAGAGGGTCAGAGAGTCTGTGTACTCCAGAGAAGACTTGAGAGGTTCAAGCAAACTCCTCTGTATATGTCTTTCATGTATTGAGTCTCAGATTGGGCTCATACTACCATGACAAATAGAGGTCAAGAGTCAGTGAGGAGAGCCTATGTACTCTAGAGACTTGGGGGATCCAAGTACAGTCTTACTAATTTATACCTGTTGAGTGAGACTCAAATTGAGCTCACTGTTGTAAAAACTCTACTCTAAAAACATAATAAAGAGGCCACCATTGAAGGTTGGACCAGGAGATGTAGCCTCGGATTATTGGATGAAATCCTTATTAAACTTATTGTGTTTATATGTTTGTCTGTTATGTTTTTTTTAACTGCTTCATTGCTTGTGTATTTCACAATCTTATCGGTCCGTTGCATAAAATAACATAAGCACATCCATGCAGATGAGTCTATAATACCTTATTGTTTGTCTTAGATCAATTATGGATCAAGCCTCTTCTTTAATTTCCTGGAAGTACTCCTTCCATGCATGTATAATTTCTATGTGCAGCAGTCCTAATTGGCCCACAACACTCGTTCATTTCATGAATTGTTTGTGCTAGATAGAGAGGTGTAGGGATTTTGTAGGCTCTCCCCTAACCCACAGGTCTATGGCATATTCTCATTTCGTAAAAGTATTATGGGCCTTAGCCCATTTGATCTGGTTAGTGGCAAAGGAAAGAAAAGCCTGGAATTGGATATCCCCTATGAAGGAGCTAGGATTGTTGTCTAAGTCATCTTCTAAAAATAAATTATGCATGTACAATTCACACAATAGGCACTGTACCTGTTCATTCCACTCCTTGGAACACTTAGCAAAATCTGGGGTGGTCTTAATTTCTATTGACTTGCTAGCTTTAACAACTTTGACCTTCAATAGTAAATATCTCTCTAGTAAGAACATTGTATAGTTGGTAGTAGGAGCTCAACATCACAAGGCATCTGAATAAATAGAGAAAACAGTGTCCAATTTCTCTTTATCTTTCTGCAACTTTACCTATGTTTTTTAGACTTTCTTTTGTTCATCCTTGTAATTTGCGAAATTCTCATCCTTTGTGACCATGAGTGCCTCAAATTTCTTTCGTAATTCTTGGTGTACTCACAGGGGCAGTACTTCCTCTTTATGCCGAGTTAATTCCTCCTGAGTCTTGACTAGCTCATTTTGTAATTTCCTAATGACCGCTTTCCTTACCAAGGGAATATATGCAAGTGTCTCCTCTACCTGGACCTCATTGTCCTATGTTTCCATTGGGTCAGTCTAAACAACAACCTTAGCTGCTTCTCGAATCACGCAACAATCAGCTTGGGTGTTTTCATCAATATCAGTTTGAATGGAAACATCAACAGTAGGGAAGTTTGTTTGAGTTTCCAATGGGCAAACACAAGGATCCTCTGTCTACGTTTCACTTCCTTCTAAAAGACATGGATTTGTTTGGGTTTCTTTTGAATAAACCAATAGGGTCTTAGTTTGGGTCTCAGCATCTTTGCCAAGGACATATTCAGTTTGGGTCCTTGTGGTCTCCAATTCTTCTTTCACTTTCTTAACCCTCACTTATTCCTTCAACAACTCTCTGAGCTGCTTAATTATTTTCTTTTGCCTCCTATATTTCTTGAGTAGTTTTCTTAGTATGTTCTTGTATGTTTTCTTCATTGTGAGGCTTTTGATCCAGAGTGGCACAACTGTATTTACTTCAGGTCACTATTCAGGTGGAATTGTATCAACATCAGGACAAGTTTCTAATGGGATTGTGTTCCCTGATGGATTTTCACCTTCCAGGTCTCTATCTCCATGAGCTTCCCTCTCAGGAGACCCCAATGGAATGGTGTCTCCTGAGAAACTATCGTTTTCAGGGTACTTATCATTTTCAGGGTCTACTTCAAGGTGGGCCTCGTCCTCTGGGGACTTCATAAAAATGGTGCTCCATAGTTGACTTTCACCTGCTAGGGTTTCTTTTGTAAAGTTTTCCTTAGCTAGGGGTCCTAGTGGACCAATAGTTTATGCTTGATTTCCTTCCCTAATGGCTTCCTATGCATGCATTTCTTCTTCAAGGGGCTCCTCCATAGGAAGAATTGGTTCCATCTACTCTTCCACATTATCAGTAAACGATGGGGTTTCATCATGGCCAGGACTACCAACAGGGGCAGAATAGTTGGAGGAATAATTCGGCCCATCAAAATTCCTGGATTTCTCCCTTCCTTCACCAAATATCCACATGTTTTACATCACTCGGGAAACTTCTTCCTCATAGCCCTGTAGAGAGACACCTTGTGGAGTTGGAGGGGGTATGTGAGATGGCCCTCCCTCATCTATTTGAACTGGGGTGTGCTGCTGTAACTTTACCCTCGCAGAGCATCTTTGCTTTTCTAGGCCTGATGCCAAAGAGGGATTCTTCCTTTCTTGTTTCCTTTTCAGACCTATCACTCTTGGCCTTTGTTGTTCAATTGCTAGGTTTTCTATAGGTGGAGCCAAAGTAGGATGCACAAGGTTATCCCAGGTTAGCTGTTGCTGGGCCAATCCATGAGTGATGATTAGTTTGGTCAGGCCATGATGGTTGATGACTCTATGTGGGTCCTTTTCTTTTCTGACCCGATGAGCAACATCATGCAATACACAATTTAAATAAAATGACAAGTTAACTGTAATTTTCTGTTTTAAAATGGCTAATAGTTTAAGTTGGCAAGGTTTTACCACGTCTTGTTGTCCATCACACGTGATGTACCTTTGCAAAATGGCTTCCAATTCCTTCCATGGCTGTCTCAGAGCTGTAGGGTGAACGCCTTTTCCTTTTTGCACTAATTGCTCATTTGGATCCTGAAATACTGTGATAGCTTTCTGTAGAAGAACATGTTTGCCTATCCATCTTGTTCTTTCTACTGGTAGTCCAGTGACTTCAGCTATGATTTCTTCAAAGACTATTATTTTCTTTCCTCTCACCATTGTCTGGCAATTCTGCAAATTATGCAGAAATTCAAGTGTCACCTCCTTGTGAAATCCTAGTAATCTAGTCAAATATTGTAACTAGCCGATGCACTCAAGAATCGCTCGAACCTAGTCTAATACCCTGAGCACTATGGGTTCATTTCAAATGACCTTTCCTTCGATGGCTATTTTTTTTTCTGTGGCTGGTTCACTTGCATGCACTTCTCTCACTCTTTCACAGTTTGGAACATCAACAAAGAACATTAAAGTTTTTGAGAGGAGAATGACGTTGTTTTGAGAATTAATATCATAGACAATTAAGTCATTTGTCTTGTCAGCAATATTTGATGCAGGATCATAATCAATTTGCATGCTCTCTATAATGGTTTCCTTTTCTTCTCCAATAAAAAATGGTTTGATAATTATTACACATACACAATCATCATGCAATCCCTCAACTGCAAATCAATTTAATAATCAACACACAACTATCCATAAATTGTCACACATGTTGTTCATATGCAAACCATCCCCCCTCCAATCAGAAAAGGGCATCCATGTCCGATAAGAATGGGAGAAACAAGAGAAAGTGTCGGTAAATAATAAATGAAGGCAACCAATCAATAAAAGTGACCTAGTATACGACAATGACAATCAAAGCAGTACACTTCAACAGATTTGAAATGCCTGTAAATTAAAATAGATATTTAAACCATTATGTCAAAATATTTTTACCTTAGGTGGAAAAGTAACAAACGCATGATCGACGGTAAGTATTAATGACTGTCATTAAAGTGATTGGACAAATATGATATAATGGATATAAGATATAAGTTACCATGCATGTTGGCTTTTTAGGAATGTTGTTCAAATGGGAAATTTTCCTTTAGAAATGAATCCATGGGTGGTAATATGATAGAGAGGATTTGGCAGTATCACATAGTACTTCAACAGCACAAGCAGATCCACTACTGCCAGTAGGCATCCATAACCACGATAGGGTTGCTTTTTAAGCCCACAAATGAGCCGAAGTCCTCCTTTTAGTATTTAGATGATTCTCTCTTTTCTTGCTATAAAGAGACCACTATGCTGGCATGGTGACCAAATAATCATCATGCAATTCACTAGGATATAACAAAGTGATCAAGCTAGCTCATGATGAGACCGCCTGTCCTTCTGACAGTTTTAATTATCAAGAGGGTCATTACCTTGGTTTGGTGGCCAAAATAGAATTTCACCGATTACATCCTTATGATCATGGTAGTTTGGCTCGTACTAAGACCCCCTATCCTCTTTAAGACAATTTTTGTTGCATTTTCATATTTCTATATTTTCATATTTTGATGATTTTATTGTAAAAAGAGGGAGGCTCATTTACTCCTTAAGAGTTAGGGATGGTGTAAGAAGTAAAAAAAAATGCCAATGAAAGTTATACTTTTACCCCCATATCATCATATCAAAGGGATTTACTCATTTGAAAGTGTGAAAGATAAACCAACATGGTATTAAAATAATAAATCATTTTATGATGTGTCCAAAGGGAAGATATTCAACCAATCATTATAGAGATTCACCATGTCAGCTTTTTAATAAAGATAACCATCAAAAGGTTTCATAAGTCATAATGGTATTAACATTATTGTTTTTCTTTATCTTAAGCACAAATCCAACCAGATGGTTTTTATTCAAAACATAAAAAGGAAATGAAATGGAAAAAAGAATGACTGGCGATAAAACAACAAAAAGAAATCACAGTTTATTCATTCTACCAATTTAGACAACAAACACACAAAACGCAAAATTGGTGTTGTTCAATTGATTGAACAACATACACTCAAAAAGTGTTGTTCGATTGATTGAACAACAATCGTTCAATGGATTAAGCAACAACAAAAAAACGCAAAAAGTAATGTTCAATTGATTGAACAGCAACACAAAAATGCAAAAAGTGTTGTTCAATGGATTGTTCAATCAATTGAATAACAAACACACAAAAAGTGTTGTTCAATTGATTGAACAACAATCATTCAATCGTTTGAACAACAAAAACACAAAGTGTTGTTCAATTGATTGAACACCAATCATTCTGTCGATTGAATAGCAATATGCACACAAGCGTTCAATCGATTGAACAATAATATACACACAAAAATAAGTGTTGTTCAATTGATTGAACAACAATCATTCAATCAATTGAACAACAATATATGCATGAAAATAAGTGATGCTCAATTGATTGAACAACAATCATTCAATCGATTGAACAATAATATACACACAAAAATAAGTGTTTTTCAATTGATTGAACAACAATCATTCAATCGATTGAACAACAATATACACATGAAAATAAGTGATGTTCAATTGATTGAACAATAATCATTCAATCAATTGAACAACATATACACAAGAAAATAACTGTTGTTCAATTGATTGAACATCAATCGTTCAATCAAGTGAACAACAGTTACAAAATACACCCAAAGATAAGTGAAATCCTTGTATTTACATGGTGATGCCTAACTAATTTGCAATCAACTGTAAAAGAATATATACATTATTTAGAACTAAAGAAAGATACAATTTTACGAGAGCAAAGCTATTGAGTCATCACTCGCTGTAGCTAAAATTTGCATGGTGGGTTCATCACGTACCTATTGGCAAAAAGACTCCTTAGTGGGTGGTTTGTGATAAAGACACACCCGATGTCCATTCACCTTGAAAGAATGGCTAGACTCATCAATGGTAGTGAAAGTGACAGTATCATTGTTATGTACTTCTTGAGTTTCATAAGGGAAAAACCACCTTGTTTGTAACTTGCCCAGAAAGTCATGGAATCTGGAGTCATAGAGGAGTGCCCAATCTCCTTTTTGAAACGTCCGCTTTTTTATAAGACCGTCGTGCCACTTTGCCCTATTTTGTTGAATAATTGCAGTACGTTGTAGAGCAAGTAGTCGAGCCTCGTCCAATCCATTTATTTGTTGAAGTTTCCTGGTTTCGGCTTCTGTTAGATCCAGTCCCACTTCTTGAGTCTTTCTTAGAGTCTTTGTTTCAAATTCAATGGGAAAAATAGGTTTCTTTCCAAACACAAGTGTGTATGGAGAATATCTAGTAGTATTTCGCCAAGTTGTGTGATAGGCCCACAAGGCCTCAGGCAATCTAGCAACCTAGTCTCATCGATGTATTGAGACTGTCTTAGTAAAAATTGCTTCGATGACCTTATTGGTGCTTTGAACCTGCCCGTTCACCTGTAGGTGATACGAGGAAGTGATTTTATGTGTAATGTGGTGGTTTCTGAAAGTGGATGTAAAATTGTGTCCTACAAATTTCCCTCCCCTGTCTATTATCACTTTCTGAGGTAAAATATACCGCACAAATAGCCCAAAAAGGAAATTAATTATAACTTCTTCTGTAACTCTTGGAAAATATATTGGCTCTACCAACTTCATCACATAATCTGTGGCAACTAGTATGTAGGCATTTTGGTTTGATGGTCGATGAAATGGGCCAACAAAATCTAGTTCCCATCATTTAAAGGGTTCTATCACCAATTGGGGTTGCAGTGGCATTTCATTAGATTGACGAAGTCGACCAATCCTTTGGTAGCTATCACAAGCCTGGGCATATTTCTTAGCATCTTTAAATAGAGTGGGCCAATAATAGCCTACCTGTAGTACCTTATGCCCTGTCCTACAATCTATGAAGTGTCCTCCACAGAGCTCAACATGGAAAGCATTTAGGATGTCATAAATCTCATCCTCGCGAATGCATCTATATATACACATATCAGACCCTTTGTGAAAAAGTTATACGACAATACAAGAAAACTGGGCACTGTGATGGAAAATATTTTTTCTTTCCCTTGTTGTCAAGTGCCTAGGTAGTTTCCCTACTACCAGATAGTTTGCTACATATGCATACCATGGCATTTTGACTGCTACGACAAACAAATTTTCATCTAGAAATTGGTCGTCCACTGCTAATGGATCATTTATCTTTGGAAATCGAGACAGAAAATCAGCCACTGGGTTTTCCTTCTCCGGACAATATTTGATGGTGATATCAAATTCCTGCAAAAGCAATAACCAACGAGTCACTCGACCATTTGTAATAGGTTTGTTAGCTAAGGACCTGATGGTAGAATGAACATTATACATAAAAACTTGCTAGCCAATTATATAATGTCTAAATTTATTTATGGCATAAATTACAGCTAAGAATTACTTTTCTATTACTGTATAATTGAGTTCAACAACATTAAGATTTTTGCTGATATAATATATAGCATAAGGTTTTTTGTCCTCCTCTTGGCCAAGGACAATGTCTATTGTTGCATCTGATGCATCCGTGGAGATTTAAAAATGCATTTCCCAGTTAGGCCCTTGTAACACTGTTGTCGTCAAAACTAGTTTCTTTAAATATGTAAAAGTTGTGTCGCATTTGTTAGACCATTGAAAGTCAACATTTCTAGTTAAAGAATATAAAGGCGCAACAATTTGTGATTTTTTTTTTTGATAAACTTGCAATAATAGCCTGCATAACCAAGGAAGCTGCAAACCTCCATCTAATTAAAGCATGTAGGTAGCAAAAGAATTACCTATATCTTTGCTGGATCTACCTGTATCCCTGCTATAGAAATGTAATGTCCCAGGATTATGCCTTCGGTCGTAATCATGTGACACTTGACATTGCTTAGTCATAGCCTCATATAAATACATCATTCCAAAACCTTCTCTAATGTCTGTAGTGCTTGATCAAAGGCATCCCCATACGAGGTAAAGTCATCCATGTAAACTTCAAGCCCTTCATCTATCAGGTCAGCAAAAATGTTGAGTATGGCCCTTTAAAATGTAGATAGGGCATTGCATAAATCAAATGGTAACACTATGTAAGTGAATGTACCCCACAGATAGGTGAAGGTTATTTTGACTTGGTCTTCAAGGGTGATTTCAACATAATTGTAGCTGTTGAATCCATCTATAAAGGAAGATATCTTCTTCCCTACTAGAGTATCAAGGACTTGATCAATAAATGGATGAGGGAAGTGATCTTTCTATGTTGCCTTGTTCAATTTCAGATAATCCACACAGATATGCCACTTCGCATTTTTCTTAGGGACAACTACCAATGGAGAGACCCATTTGCTATCCAAAATGGGATAAACGAAATTCACATGGAGCAGCTTCTGTAGCTCTTCTTTTAGTCATTGAGATGTGGATTCAATCTCCACCAAGGTTGTCAGATCAGACGAGCATCCTTTTCGGTGTAGATATGATCCGTACATAACCATGGGTCTATGCCCTTAATGTCAGGGTAGTCCTAGGAAAAATCCCCTTTTTATTTCTGCAGGACCTGAATGAGTTTTTCTTTTTGGTCGCTATCCATGCTATCATTAATGTTTAAAACCTTTCTTGGTTCGATTTCAATAGGCTTGCTGTTATGAACAACAATTGTCTGGTTATGCTGATCATCAATATCTTCCAAAGGATCTTGCAAGGCTTCATTATCAAGAATTTCTTTTAACATTTGACATTGTTCACATTAGCTCGCTTATTGATAAAGTTGTTGATAACATCATCTTTAGTCTGATCCTTGAATTCAAGTGCCTCTGCTACTGTAAGTGGTGAACGAATGCTTTCTTCCAGGCATACGGGTGGTTTTTTACATATTTTTACAATGGGTAGACTTGGTTTGGTAGGAGTATATAAAACAAGATTTTTTACACCATCCCGTTTAGAAATAGTCATGTTGCCCTCTCGGTAGCCTATGTAAGCATCGACTGTTGCTAGCCAAGGACAACCCAAAATCAAACGGTGTTGATCCAATCAACTCTTTCGGTTTATAACAAGAAAATATACTAGATACTCCCATGAATCAATAGAAATCATAATATCCTGTAAAGTCCCCTCTGGCCTTACCATCGAATGGTCAGCAAGTTCTAGCAGGGTGGTGGTTGGTTCCAGAGCTGTAATATCGAGTGTCTGATAGGTTTCTTTTGTTAAGATGTTAATGGCTGCACCTAGGTCAACTAGTTTGTTTGGAAAGGAGTGACCCTATATTTGAACTGTAACCATGGGATGCCCAGGACCTTCATATTTTATTAGAGTTTCCCTCCCAAGAGTAAATCAGATAAGGCCCCTACAACATGAATGGTGGGTGGAGTTTTTTCTTTCTTCGTAGGCTTCTTTACACATAGATCCTTAATTGTTTTAGCATAAATAGGAACATCTTGGATGGCCTGGAGGAGAAGAATTTTAATACACGTATTTTTTCGTTCTCCTACAAGATCAAAATCTAGATAATTTTGTTTTTGGGTATGGTTAGACTTTCAGGGAATTGTGGAGAAGTGACCATGAGTTTCTCAGGATCTTTATGCCGGTCTGTATCTTCTCCTTGTTTTATTTCTATTTCATTTAAAGTTGATGGTATATGTATAGGTGGCGTTTCCAACTCAATTGATGGATAGTCCCTGTTTTCCCCAGGGGTAATGATACATCCTGACCTCAATCTAAGTTCATTATATTCTTTTTGTTCAATCTCATAATTTGAGCTCTCAACAATT
Source organism: Pinus tabuliformis (assembly GCA_031772625.1). Lineage (NCBI taxonomy): Eukaryota > Viridiplantae > Streptophyta > Pinopsida > Pinales > Pinaceae > Pinus > Pinus tabuliformis. The sequence goes on from CM062806.1 coordinate 136,118,779, forward strand.
TGCACTAGCTAAACTGGTTTGTTATTAGGATTCAGATTCGGTTGAGATCGCAATTGAGGACGTAGAAGAGGCTGAGGATTTTTCTATAATGGATATCGGGTTGATAATGTAGGTTTAGGGTGGGGACCTATCACATAGGTGTATTGGATATCCCCAAGGGTCCCTGCCAATTCGGAGTCCAGTGTCGATTTTGAGAAGTAGAGTCAGGCCACTAGGGTGGATATGGATACCTTGCCAAACAGGAGAAAAAGGAGAATTTGACCAGCCATTACCCAGATAGGACTGAGTTAGCTAAGGTGTCATAGGGAATGGATGGGATTTCCAATTCAAGTAAGCTGATTGGCCTTGCCATGCTATTCTGGGGTTCGGTTGCTAATCAAATGGTGAATAAGGAAAGAACTGGGATGTGTCTTGTGACATAACTGTAGGTTTGGCCTGCCACTATCGATGTTGGTTCATTAAGTATACCAGCTCTGTCTCTTCTTCTACTTCTTTGAGAACAACTTTTAGCCTGGGAAATGATGGACATTGTTCAGTGGTGTGATCCTTGGTGCAAATGGTGCATGTCTAGACCATGTCCAATGGACACTCCCATTGGTTGTGCTTCTTCCAACAACGTGGGAAAAAAATGACCAAGTTTTGTTCTACTAAAGCTTGTTTCTATTTAGATAGTAGGGCATCTAGCTGCATTGTGAGGTTGCCCAGGATATCTCTCTTGAAGTCTTCCAGGAGGTAACCGATTTCCATTCTTATTACACCTCCACTATGTGGTTTGCCTCCTTTGGGTATAGGATCTTGACTTCCTGACCTTGTGTTGTGCTACCTCATGAACACCTGATACACAAGCGAAAAATTTCATCGTAATATCCTTGAGAAAAATCTCCTTTCCCCATCAAATTTAGAGTTTCTAGCCATTCTTCTTTCATTCCCTTAATTAAGATAGATCTTAGGACTTCTTTTGGTAAAGTGGTGTGAGGGAATCTCTACAAATTATAGTGAAATTGTTCGACATATTCTTCTAGAGTTTCATTATCCTTCGCAACCATCTTCAATATTTCATATTTTAATTCCCTAGTCTTGCAAAAGTCCTTGTATCTTGTGAGAAAATATATTTTCATATCATCCCAAGAGTTAATATTATGTCCACCTAGACCCATGAATCATCTCAAAGTTGGTCCTTTTAGAGTAGAAGGGAACAATTTTAGCTTTTGAGGGTCGGTGGTGTAGTCATATCCTTTGTAGAGGACATCAAACTCGAATAAGAAGACATCCACATCCTATGTGATCATCCCAAGAAAATTTGGGATTCTTTGTAAGGGAATAGTAATCATCGGGGCATTAGCCACTTGGTCAACTATGGGGTATTCCAATGTCGAGGTCTGACCTTGAGGTGGTAGATTTTCCGTTTGGTAAAAAATGTGCAAATATTCTTCAGGGATTTTAGGGGTGCTACTTGAGTAAGCAGACGATTCATAATTCGAGTTGGTTTTCCATCACTACATAGATATGGGATAACATGAGATCCTTATTTAGATAGCTGAGGTCCTTCCTTAGCAGTTCCATTGGCTTCTCCCTCTCCTTCTTTTAAGTTGCAGGATTTTTCATCTTGTAGAGGGTTAGAATGTAAATTTGTTGTAACCTAAAAACTCTATTTAGATCCTCAAAGTTTTGCTATGAATCTCAGCATAGCCTGCAGATGGTGAGCCTGCTTGAGGGATTATGGTAGGGCTTTTTCCACAGACTTTCTAGAATCCTACAAATGTGTGAGACTCTACTGTTCTTATGATTTCGTCTATAAAAGTTGTTCTCCCAAGGCTCACCAATCCTGTGGGTTTTGTGGATTTAGGTGGGGGGTTCTGATCTTTTTCTATGTTTCTGTTCCTAGTCATTCGTTAAAAAAAATATTTCTATTTGACCTCTATGATTTTGCTAAAAAGAAGGCTCATGAAAAAGCACTTTACCTACTGGTCATGCAGGTTCTTACCTCTTGTTTTTAAAACCCAATTCTCTTACAACATGATAAAAGGAAATCACTTTAAAACACTCTCCCTAGCAATGGCGCCAAAATGTTGGTGCACTAAGATGTCTTATTACAAGAAATCTCAATACGTACATTCATTATCAACCCAGGGCAAGTATTTTTATTTCAAGAGTGTCAGCACTATATATGCAGTGAATTTAGACGTTAATTTATGTTGGAATCATTGTAATTACTAATGTCCATTTCAATCAAAACACTTCTAAAAGGAATTCATAACACACTTTCAAAGATACTTAATCTATTCTACAAGAAACTGACTCAGAATGAAAATAGAAAGAATCACACTTAACAATCTAACTGGTATTGAAACTCATCCATTTAACATGAAGGAAAGCTATGATAATTGAAAAGAAATACAAATATCTCATCGAAAGAAATCAGTCTAGCTCTAAAATATATGATAGCGTTCCATTAGAATGAACAACAATTTGGAATGAATATAACCAATTCAATAAGGAGAATCACACATAACATAACCATTTCAATAAAGAGCATCACACATATGTAATTGCACGACTAAATATAGAATCTTAACTAAACAATAATGCAATTCAGAATCATCAATCCTCATAGTATTTAGAATGATACTAACTTTGCAAACTAATAATAATGAACAATGAAGAATAAATAGAAATAATTATAACATAGTTGGAGCAGTAGATCTTCTATTGACTGGGCCCAAAGTCTCTAGAAGTACCCGCTATTAGATACTCAGAATACAATTATGAATTAAATGTGGTCTTCTTCATTAAAATAAATAATAGAGTTACAAAATCGCTAAGATGAAAGTATTATATGTCCAAAAACAATAGTTACAATCTGCGGATTCCTAAACTAGTTGTTCAACTTGCCTTACGGCTTTATATAACATTTAGAAAGGTAAATAGATAAAAGCGAATCCTTAGGATCAGGGGATCTTGAGGATTTCATAATACTCGATATGATTTCATCATAAAATAGAATTGGTTCTCCTGTTCTTCCACTTTCTTCTATGCTCTGGACGATGTCTCTTTTCCTTTACTGCCTATTGTTGTCCCGTCGATTGAACAAATATCGTCCAATCCGTGCCCTTGCATATAAAGATAGTGAAAGTCAGTTTTCTATGCCTAGATTTATCTAATTTGTTACTAATCAATTTTACCCACCTTTTTCTATTGTTTCCTCTATTTTGATCCATAAAACGAAGATAAACATGTGAAGACATATGCAAAATTAGGCTATTTACGAGGAGAAAACACACCTTTTTCTCGTCCCAACAATGAAAAAGCCCCTTCCTTTTTGTAAAAGTATTAAAATATTTTAAAAGTTGTTGGTTTTGGGCCATAGTGCCTTGTATTTCTAAAACCATGGTATCAGTTCCATGGTAATGAGTGACGCAATCCCTAATGTAATGGTATATATAGGGATGAATAAAGAAGTAAGGAATCATCAAATTGATCCATATCTATGTTTATGTGATATTTTATGGTCTTTACTACGAAGAAAGGGCGAGGCTCTGCAGCTGTGTGGGCAGAGGCCCCAGTGATTTGAAAATGAAGATCTTACATTACTTTTAAGTTATTACAGACGCATGTGCATTGATTCTACTATACTACTTAGTGCAACGGATCGATAAGATTGTGAATAATATAGGGAATTGAGCAGTTAAAGAAACATAATAGACAAACACACATAAACACAATAAGTTTAATATGGATTTCACCCAAAACTCTTGGGTTACATCTCCTGGTCTAGCCTTTAGTGGTGACCTCTCTATTATGTCTTCAAGAGTAGAGTTTTACAAAATGTGAGCTCAAATTGCAACATATACAAAATAACAGGATTTTTTATTGAATCCCTCAAGCCTCTCTGAGTACATAGACTCTTTCAGTCACTCTCTATCTCTGTCTTCTCTCTGTCTTAGCACTGCTTGTCTCTGTCTTCTATCTTCTATGGCTTTTAAGCCAATCGACACTGTTTGTTCATTTCCTCTTCTAGGCTCTCTGGCTCCCAACCTCTGTCTGCTCAAATCCCCCTCTGAGCATTGGCAAGCATTGCTAAATGTCTTCAGGGACGATGGTCACTTGTTCTATAACAGAAGGGACCATCGCACCTTTGAAATCCCAAAAGTGGTCATTCTCTGTTTACACAGAGAAATACTATAAAACACGGGAAAAGCTGCCAATTTGTTGTTTATTGGACTTCAAAATCATTAATTTCGCCCTATATTCCTTTGTGTCTGCTTTTAAATTGCTATCGCAAGTTGCATAGGCGCGGGTTCCTTTGTATTTGGGTTTATTGTTAAAAATCCAAAATACAAAGAAAATCTAGACAAAATGGATCATATTGGACTTGAAATGTTATATATTCACATCTATAAGTTCCATGGGGTCCGGATATATATCGCATTGGGCACATTTCATTTATTTAATGAGAATGTGAGATACATAGAAAAAGCTTGTTTTCGGATCCCAAAATATGTCAAATATCATCCATAATATTCTCGGGTTTTGCTATTGCAATCGAATTTGTTATTGGCTCCGCTCCCTTGCATTTCTCCGATGCGATGCTACGATATCGCAATCGCACATCACATAGTCCTCGGGCCTTTGGTAAGCAATCCTTTGTATTGTGCCGACACGATACTGTGAGTTAACTTGGACTGTCGATCTACACGCTTGATCGATGGTCCTCATTGGCTCACGCTGATCGTTGTCGCAACAGTCATATGATAACCTTCGATAGCCTCTACCTACCCTTGCAGATTGCAATATGCCAATTAGATCTACACAATTGATTGGCCAGATCCGACGGCTCCTGTGCATCGTTGTCTAAGCCTTTGATAACTCGGTTTTTGGCCATTTCTGCATGTTTTTCTCTCCTGATAGTGTTTTTTGCCTTTCGTAAGGTTTTTTCTTATGCGACAGTTTTTTATTTTGAAGACTTAGAGGGTGTTTTGGATCCATTTTGGATCACATCTTCCCATTGCAAAAATATTTTGGACCACCAAAGGTTGGTTTCTAAGCATCGATCAAGTGAGGATACAACTTCCTCACTTGTCCAATTTCTATCCATTGGGCACTGCTTAGTTTTGAACCTCTGAGTTTGATTCTGAGGTACTCAACATCCCCTCTGTACGTAGTTCTCACCTTCCTATCAAGAAATGTATCTTCCTATAGCTCATTGAGGTATTCAAGCAACATATCATCAATAGAAGGCAACTGACTTTCCTCTTCGGGATCTTCAATCAATGAAGGTTCAAATAGTCTCAAGTGTTGTGTGTGGAGCATGATTGTTCAGAGGTCTTTGTTTCAGCCGGATGTATACCCCAGGAAGTTTGTACACCCCTCCACGCAGGGGGGTGCGCGGGGGGACTTGTCCCCCCCGCGGGGGTCCGGGGGCCAGCGGTCCCCCGGCGGGGGCTCGGGGGCAGCGCCCCCGAAGCTAAAAACAAATGTAAAATTGCCTTGTAAAAGTATAGTAATTTCTAGTCAATCTGGGCCGTTCATTAGGCAGATGATCTGACGGTAGAACTTATGTTTAGTTTAGGGTTTTTTGCCCTAGAAGGCAACCCCTCTCTTTGTATGAGGGTATTGTATTTGAGGCTGTGAAATAGGTGTGTATTCTGTGAGTGAGAAACAGAGAGGTGAGACTGTGAGAGAAAACAGAGAATATTACAACAGATTAGTTGTAGGTTGTGTCTCTTCATTTTGTTGGATAATAGAAAGGAAGGACTGGCTGTTCGGGGTGGACGTAGCCGAAACTGGGTGAACCACGTATATCTGTGTCTCTCTTGTTTTGTGTGTTTTCTGTGTTTATATTTCTGCAATATTTTATGTGTTCCATTGCTCCGTAATATATAATTTTCTAACATCAAGTTTTTTGCATTAACTACTTAATAGATGTGCATGTAAGCTAGAAAATCAAGGCAAAAGGTGTTTTCACCAATTTTCTCATGTATCTTGAAAGGCCCATACCTTATTGCTTTCAGCTTCTTTCGTTCATCTTGCATTTTGTCTTTGCTGATGTACAACCAGACTTTATCACCAACTTGGAAGCTATGCTCAATTCGATGCTTGTCATGCCTTGCCTTGTACTTTGCCTGGCTCTTTTACAGTTGTTCCTACACTGCCTGGTGAATTTCTTGGATCTGTTTAATGAACTTGGTTCCTTTGTCCACATCACTGTGTCCATCAACTGCTATGTCTTTACTAAAGACAAAATCTAAGGGAGACTTTGGTGTAAAACCAAAACAAATCTCAAAAGGAGATCTCTGAGTAAAAGAGTCCTTGGCACTATTGTAAGCATGATGAACATAACACAAACGTTCATCCCAAAGCTTGGGATTCTTGTTGCAATATCCCTTGAGCAACTGGATCACTGTCTTGTTGACCACCTCTGTTTGGCAATCTGTTTGTGGATGAAAGGTTGTGCTCTTCTTCAGTATGGTGTCCATCAATTCCCACAGACTTAACCAAAACTTCCCAACAAATCTGGAATCTTGATCAGATACAATGGAAGTGGGTAACCCAAGATGAACCCATACATGATGAAAGAACAACTTCGTTGTTTGTTTAGTTGTAATCTTCTTGTTACAAGGTATTAAAATACAGATTTTGTTGAACCTGTCCACAATAACATATAAATAATCATGACCTTTTCTAGACTTTGGCAATCCCCCAACAAAGTCCATGGAAACACTTTCCCAAGGACAAGAAGGAACTAGTAGTGGAGTGTATAATCCTAATTTTCTATTGCTGGGGTTGCTTTTAGCACACATGGTAAACCCTTTAATATATCTAGAAATTGTTTCATGCATTTTTGTCCAATAACAAAACCTTTGCAATTGTGCAATTATTTTACTTACACCAAAACGACCTGATATTAGAGAAGTATGTGCTTCTTGGATTATGTTAACTCTTTCAGTTTTAGGAATGCATAACTTTCCCAAACGATATAAGAGTTGGTCCTTAACATAATAATCCAATTCTTCTACTTGTTTGTCATGACATAAAGTTGCATTTACATCTTTAAAATCTACATCTTGAGCATATTGTTCAATGTAGCTTTCATGCATTACTGAGTTATGATTAAGTATAGTAGATGTATTTATGATTGGTATGGATAACATATCTGCAACTTTATTGTGTATACCCTTGTTATATCTGATGACAAGATGAAACTGTTGTAGAAAACCCATCCACCTATAGTGTCTTGATTGTTGCAATTTAGTTTGTGAGTGCAAATACTGAAGTGGTTGATGATCTATATGGATGACTATTTCTTTGCCCATTAAGTAATGTTTCCACTTTTTCACACTCTGTACTAATGCATACAATTCTTTATCATCTGTGGGATAATTAACTACTGCAGAATTAAATGTCTCAGAATGATAGCATATGGGTTTACCGTGTTGCAACAACACTGCTCCCATGGCATAGTCACTGGCATTTGTTTCAAGCTCAAATGGTCATTGAAGATCTGGCAGTGTTAGTACTAGTGTTGTACTAATTTTTTCTTTCAAGGTGTTGAAGGCTTTATGTTGTTTTCCTCAACACTGAAACACCTTGTTAAATCCTGTTAAATCATGTAAGGGAGCTGCAATCAAGGAAAAGTTAGCAATATACTTTCTCCAATATTGTGCTACTCCTAGGAAGCTCCTAACTTCTGTAGAAGATTTGGGTTTAGGCTGGTTCATAATGACTTCAACCTTAGAGGGATCTATCTTCAATTCACCGCCCCCTATAATATGACCCAAATAATTTAAAGATGTTTTTTCAAATTGACATTTTGATAACTTAACATAAAGATTTTCTCTTTTCAAAACATCTAAAGTCTGCTTTACATGCTTCAAATGTTCTTCCCATGTTTTACTGAAAACACGAATGTCATCTAAATATACAATTACAAAATCATCAATAAAAAGCTTGAGTACATCATTCATAACTCTCATGAAAGTGGCAAGAGCATTAGTTAAGCCAAAAGGCATAACCAGCCATTCATACAACCCTTGCTTTGTTTTGAAAGCAGTCTTCCATGCATCTTCTTCTACTACGCTAACCTAATGATAGCCACTACACAAGTCCAACTTGGAAAAGTAAACTGCCTCCTTCAGCTGATCTAATAGATCATCAATGTGAGGAAGAGGATAACGATTCTTGATCATTATTTTATTCAGTGCTCTATAATCAATGCACATCCTCCACAAACCATTTTTCTTTCTAACCAACATGATTGGAGATTCACATGGTGATGTGCTTTGTCTTGTGAACCCTTTATCGAGCAACTCCTTTACTTGCTTCTTGATCTCTGCATTCTCTAAAGTAGATAACATGTACATTCCGATGTTACGCAATGGAGCATCTTGCTGCAAATGAATATGATGTACTATTTCCCTTTTGGGTGGCAGACCTTTAGGTTCTCGAAATAGGATATCATATTCTGAAACAACTTTAACTACATCAAATTCTTGTTCAGCATCACAACCTTCATATACATTGGTTTTATCAGGGTTCTTTTCCTTTACAACCATCAGTAAAAATTCGTTGCGTGAATTTACAATTCTTTTCATCTGCCCTGAGTTTATGAGAGAACAGTTATTTTTGAGTTTATGAGCTCTTACAATATATTCCATTCCATCTTTAGAAGGTTGATACTTATTTTCAACTCTATAGAATATGGCTTTTCGATCATACAAGTAAGGACTTCCTAAAACAATACCACATATATCCAAGGGAACTATATCTAACTCAACCTCATCTAAAAATGTTGACCCAATAGCAAACCTAAGTTTACATTGTGTAGTCACTTGTAGCTTTGCATTATCACATACCCAACCTAATGGATATGGCTTCTTGTGAGGTCTTGTTAGTAAGCCTAACTTCTTTACAATTGTTTCAGAAATCAAGTTTACTTGTGATCCACTATCAAATAAAGTATCAATCTTTTGGTGCTTGGAAATAACTCTAATATGAAAAATATCATGTCTTTTCCTCTCATTATGTTCATTATCAATAGATTGTGCAAAATTACTCGTAGATGCTTCAGAATTTTTACCTTTTAAACCTGTGGCTGTGACTGTTGTTTCATCGCCTAAGTCTGACCACAAGCCTTTCTGAATAGCAACAACAGTTTTCTTCTTCTTACCACCAAACTTTTTGGGTTTCAGCTTCAGATGCAAAGACCAACAATGTTCATCATCATGTCCATCCTTCTTGTAGTGAGTGCATGAAGGCTTGTGTTTCTGTACAATGTTTTTCTTCCTCTCCTTCCATTTCAGCTTCTTATTTTCCTTGTTTTTTCTTGGAGAGGGTTTTGATGATCCCCCAATCTCTAGGTCCACATTCTTGCCTCTAGCCTCTAGATGTAGCCTCAACTAATACATCATCTAGGCTAGTGGGGTTAAACATGAGAATGGTGTACCTCAAATAGCTATGTAGACCACCTATATACTTCAACAAAGTTTTAGGTGAGTCTAGAGAAATGCATAGAGTTAAAGCTCTTTTTCTAAGTTCTAGGGTGTAGCTTCGTACACTTTGGCCCTTTAATCAGTGAAGAGTTTCCCAACTCACCATTGCTTGTTGCATATAAGCTAGAGGATAGAACTGTTTTTTAATGGTAAAAACAAATTCATTCCAGGTAGAAAGAATTTTACCATGCTTCTTCAAATTGGCTTGTGTCCTGCCTTCCCACCACGCTAGTGCAGTTCCTCCAAGGTGAAGGCTATCCAGCTGAATCCTTTTCCTTTCTGAATCAATGTTCTACACCCTACAATATACATCAATCTGTCTAATCTAGTTATCTAGCTTTTCTGCATTTAATTCTCCATCATAAATTGGCAAATCAAACTTTACATCTAATTTAGTCAAAGATGTTTTCTTCTTTTTATTTTCAGGCGTAGAAGGAGGTGTTAGTGGAGGAGATGATGGAGGAGGCTCTTACCCTTTCCCTTTTCCATCTAGATGGGCATCTAGAGAAGTTTCCTCCTTTGCCTTGTTTGGGTGTTGAAGTGCTTTCACCTCGACTCTTCTTGAATTCTCGATACATCTCTTCCACCATGGCTCGCATGGCCATAAAGCTGTCCGTGAACTGAGATTTTGATTCCAATGGGACTTATCCGACCATTCTCCTCTGAGAGTAGACTCTTCAAATCTCTGGATTAGTCTCAACAAGCTCTCCTTCTCCTAGTTTGAGCTTTGACCTAGTTAGCATTCAACAATCTAGCACAAGCTTGTCTAACCTTAGCAAACCTAAAGCTTTGATACCACTTGATCTGAAAATGAAGATCTTAGATTACTTTTAAGGTATTACAGACTCATGTGCATGGATTTTCCCATATTACTTAGTGGAACGGATCGATAATATTGTGAATAATATAGACAATTGAGCAGTTAGAGAAACATAATAGACAAACACACATAAACACAACAAGTTTAATATGGAGTTCACCCAAAACTCTTGGGCTATGTCTCCCGGTCCAGCCTTGAGTGGTGACCTCTCTATTATGTCTTCAAGAGGAAAGCTTTACAAAATGTGAGCTCAAATTGAGTCTCAACACAACAGATACAAAACAACAAGAATTTTTCTTGAATCCCTCAAGCCTCTCTGAGTACAAAAACTCTTTATCTCACTCTCTGTCTCTGTCTTCTCTCTGTCTTAGCACTAATTGTCTTTGTCTTCTGTCTTCTATGGCTTTTAAGCCAATCGGTGTTGTTTGTTCATTTCCTCTTCTGGGCTTGCTGGCTCCCAGCCTCTTTCTACTCAAATCCCCCTCTGAGCATTAACAATCATTGCTAAACGCCTTCAGCGACGGTGACCAGCTATTCTGTAATGGAAGGGACCATTGCGCCTTTGAAATCCCAAAAATGGTCGTTCTCTGTTTACACAGAGAAATACTCTAAAGCACGAGAAAATCCACCAATATACCATTCATAGGAATTCAAAAATAATTAATTACACCGTATATTCCTTTGGGTCTGCCTTTAAATTGCTATTGCAAGTCGCATAGGTGCGGGTTCCTTTGTATTTGGGTTTATTGTTAAAAATCCCAAATACAAAGAAAATCTTGACAAAATGGCTCATGTCAGACTTGAAATGTTATATATTCACATCTATAAGTTCCATTGGGTCTGGATATATATCACATCAGGCGCATTTCATTTTTTTAATGAGAATGCGAAATACATAGAAAAACCTTGTTTCTGGATCTCAAAATATATCAAATATCATCCATAATATTATTGGGTCTAGCTATCGCAGTCGCATTTGTTATCGACCTCGCTCTCATGCATTTCTCTAATGTGATATTGTGATATCGCAATCACACATCGCATAGTCCCTAGGCCTTTGGTAAGCAATCCTTTGTATTGTGCCGACATGATATTGCGAGTTAACCTGGGCCGTTGATATGCGTGCCTGATCGATGGTCCTCGTTGGCTCACATTGATCGTTGTCACAATAGTCATATGATAGCCTCCGATAGCCTCCACCTGCCTTCACCAATTGCGATACGTCGATCAAATTTAGACCATTGATCGGCCAGATCTGACAGCTCCTGTGCATTGTTGTCCCAGCCTCCAATAACTCTATTTTTGGCCATTTCTTCATGTTTTCCTCTCCTGATAGTGTTTTCCACATTTTGTAAGGTTTTTCCTTATGCGATAGTTTTTTATTTTGAAGACTTATAAGGTGTTTTGGATCCATTTTGGATCACGTGGTCTGCAACTTAGTGTGCTGACACACTGTAGTTGTTGTGTAGGGAAGAACTGTTTCTTGTACCAAATTATATATTATAAGAAATAGTTCTTGTGGATATAGTCCCACATTGGGATGAACCACATTAAAATATGTGTCTCATGTGTTCACTTTCTTCTTATCTACACTTTATTTCAGTACTGCACAATTTATGAATTCTTATATTATGCCAAAGTGATGAATGTAATTATGTGAAGTAATGTATAAGTGCAAAGTACTTCATTGATTCAAAGTTGTTTATAGGAGTTAAATCATAAAGAAAATACAAAATTGCAGCTTTGCAGCATCCCTCAAGTTGCAGAAACCTGGTTCTGCAACCTCCTATAGTCACTTCGGGTGAGACTACGACTTACTTGTAGGTTGTTGCCAAAAGGGCCAATGATTGAGGGTTTTTTTGGTGTGCAACAAAAGAATCAAATGTGGGTCATCCCAACCTCCAAAAAATGGTTCCACTGTTGGGATTTGAATCTGTGTGAGGGATGTTTATGTGGAATCCATCTAAGAAGGAAATTCAACACTGGGTAGAAAAGAAGGAACGAGAATTTGGAGAACAGAAACCCTAAACTATCATCTAAAAGGTGGTTAGAATGATATATTTTGAATATCAGTACAAAATTTTCTTTGGTTCATTTCAGGTGGAGCTGTATGAGGAGACTTCAAGGTTGATAGAGAGAAATAATTGTTATAAAGGAGACGAACCTAAGCATTGGACTCCATAATTGATACAACAACTGAATAACACTGATAACAATATTTCAAGACTTGTTGATTTCTGGGTTGATAGCATTTTGTGAGGATTTATTACAGATCTTAAAGTAGACTTGACGGTGTCCTACAACGAAGTTGAATGAAAAAATTTCAAGGTACTGCCAGGTAAGTACTTGAGATCTTTGAAACTCTCAATTAAAATGTTTTTGTGTGAAAAGGGAATTCTTCAATGTAGTCAAATTAGTAGATTATGTTTGGAAAAATATCTGAAGAGAGACTGGAACAACGTGAAGTGAAAAGAGGTATAGAAAATACACTAAGAAGAGTTCTCATGGCCAAGATCTGGTGCTTTTCATATAAACTAACTATAGCCCTCTGTTGAGCGAATCTGAAGGTCAGGTAAACTCCCATGAAAACCCCGAAGGAACTCCACAGTATTCACCTTTCCTACTTGAAACTCCGTTGAAGCTTGAATCTAGCAATAGTCAAGGAAATTTTGGTTTTCCCTATCCCAATACACCCCCTACCCTCCATCGTCCTCCCCTTACGAATTGCCCTCCCCCTCCCCCTCCCCACCCAAGAAGAACGATGGTCAATGATATTAAGTTGCGTATCTTTAAAGGAACAGGATTAGAGGATCCTGAATAGTTTTGGTACTTATGCGAAGTAGTATGGACCGCAAAGAAGGTCCATGATGAAAATGTGAAAAAGGAGTAGCTCACCACAACATTCATAGATTGAGCATTAAATTGGTATTCAAGCATGAAATATTCAAGAAACCAAATCTGATCATACACACATATTAAATTAGCACTGGTAATATAATTGTAGAAACCAAAATCGGAGTCGCAATGTATCACATAACTAAAGGAGATCAAACAAAGGCCGAATGAACTAGTTTGGGAATTTGATCAAAGGTTCAAGGTATTGTTGGATTAGGTGACCTTCAATATAGCTCTACAACAAAAAAAGTAATGGTTTATAGTTTCACCATTGCTACACATCAGATTACCTTTGACACAATAGAAAATAGAGACTCAAGCTAAAGCTTTGGAATTTCCAATGAAGTTAGAAGCTTCACCAATAGGTAATACAAATGCGGGTATGAAGAAAATAAAGAGTCAGCCAGAAAATTTGACTCTGTAGTTACAAGATATGAAGAAGAGTAAATAAGTTTATGAAGAAGTGTGGTGTATGAAATGAAAATCAAAAGGTCACTCTAAAGAGCAATGTCATATTTTTAGAAATTACATAGCTAGTGGAGCACCTAATCCTTTGAATGTTGGATCTACCTTATGGTGCGAGATATGCAGAATGAGAGGTGAACATTGCTTTGAAGACTTATATTTGTTACAAAAATATTTGTAGATTGCAAATAATTTATTTTACAAGTTTTGTAAGTTGGTCGAACATGATGAAAAGAACTATCGAGCTTATGAATTGATGCTAGATCGCAGTGTTGATATATATAGAATGAGAGTTGAAGAATAGGTACATGAAGGAAATGGACAAGCAGTGGTCAAGGTGGCTATGTGGGAAGAGATCAAGGTGGCTATGTAGGAAGAGGTTGAGGTGTCGAAGCTAGTCGAGGCCGAGGTCAGATTATTTGTTATAATTGCAGCCAAGTGGGTCACTTTGCAAGAGATTGTTAGAATCTGACTACGACCTATAGGTATGGCAAAGAATTTGATCATGTAATTGAAGAGCGTTCGATACTTGTAGAAAAAATGTAAGCAAATAAGAATCCACATCCGAAACAGAACATCCAGATGATGACTACAAAATCGAGGATAGATGAATCTCACATTAACATTGTAGCAAGTGGTGGAGCTACGACTGGGAATGATAAAGTAGATGGGAAGAAGGTAGATTAAGATACATGGCTTAGAAAGACCGTAGAGAAACCCCCTATGTTTAATATTCCCAAGGATAAAGAAGTCAAAATGGATGTGAAGCGAAGCTTTATGGATGAAGGAGCTTTTACATCTAGTGCATAGCCAAAAGAAAAGAATAACAATGAAATAATAGGAGTTACAACACAACATATGGATCAAGGTATTTTAAAGTCTTTTCTACAAACTTGCATGAAATTGTTAAGAGACAATAAAGTTGTATAAGGACTATAGGAATGGATAGAATTGTGTGCATGTAAAGAAGCCTCGTGGAGTGAAATGCATGAAGTGAATACTTTACATAGAAAAAAGAGAACTGGAAAATAAATAAGGTTCAGTGCACAAATAGTAGAATGTGACATGGGCCAAGTTATCTTAGATCTGGGATCTGAAGCTAATGTCCAGATGAAGCAAACAGGATAGCTAATGGGTAAACTGAAGTTGCAATGGTCACCTTTTTAGCTAAGAATGGAAAATCAACAAAAAATTGTCCCTCTAAGAACATTACTAGGCATTATAGTGGACATTGAAGGGGTGCGCACTACTACTGATTTTCAGGTAATAGAAATTATGGATGATAGTAATGCTTATCCTGCATTACTAGAACTGGATTGGGCATTTTACAACATGGCTATAATCAACTTGGAGAAGAGTAAAATGATATTTGAAAGAAACAATATGAGAGTGATCATTCCCTTGTATCCATTGGAAGGAGAAATGTATACTAAACCAGTTAAAGAGGAGTACAACGCAACTAATATAGATAACATCTATCAAGTGATGGTCGAACAAGAAGAATGGATAAAACCTACCATAGATGGAATTTTGAGTTAGGAACATGAGAAATCCCATGCTTCAAATTCAGAAGAAGAAATAGAAAATTGGCAAAACAAGTTACATGAAGTGTCTACAGGGTCATGTGCAAGAGTGACTAAATCACTTCGTTGTATAACCTTTGAAGTATATAATTTGCCTTACTATGATTTCTTAGGTGATATAAATAATTTTCTTGAAGAATATGAAGAACAGGTACAAGAATGTAAAAGCTTTTCAACCCTAGATATAGCGCTAAGAGCTACTCCTGCTAGATGGTAGGGTACACATACGAAGAATATAGGAACTTAGCAAGAATGTGGAAGGTTGACATGGGTAAGGTTTGGTCAGCTAGAAACATAATTGACAGATAAATATGATGGTCAAACGGATCCTAGAAATCACATCGAACATTTCATGACAGCATGGAAGGAGATTCCACGAGAAGAATGGGTGCATGGGTTCATCCATACATTGGAGACAATTCCTCAAAACTCGTATTTGGAAATAGAACTTTGACATGGTACTATGTGTTGGGCAGAGATGGTTGATGGGTTTACGTTGATATTTAACTTTGAAGATGATTGTCCTTATGTAGATTCATCCCTTTATATAGTTAAAACGAATATTTATGAGAATGAAATTTCACTCACTTGGTAGCTTGATTGGGTCATGCAGCTACATAATGTACTAGAATCCTACAACATCACCGCAAAAGAAGATGATAATCCTTGCAATATTCACATAGTAGAATCTGAAGGTTATCACGAAGTGAATGGACTTGAGTTAGAAATGCTTGATATAAATAAGCCATTGAAGACAAAGAAGGTGAATATAGGATCAGAAGAGGAGTTGAAGTTTCCAACGATATGATATTATTGGGATGAAGAAATAGCTAGCAAAGTGATATATCTTTTGCATGAATATTAGGATTTGTTTCCCACTACGTTTTCATATGTGAAGGGAATTGTAGGAGACTTAGGAGTTATGAGGATTCCTTTAAAGCCCAATGTGAATCCAATTAAGAAAAGACCTTATAGATTGAATCTAAACTACAAATAAAAAGTAAATAAAGAACTTGAGAAAACGATAGGAGCTGGAATCATTGAACATGTGGAAGAATCAGAGTGGGTGAGTCCTATGGTAGTACAAGAAAATAAAACACAAGGTGAAATCAGGATTTTGATTGACTTAAGGAAGTTAAATGATGCATGCCTACATGACCCATTTCCTACTCTTTTCACTCATGAAGTATTGGAAAATGTAGGAGCTCAAGAAGCCTATTCATTTATAGATGGATTTTCAGAATACCATCGGATTAGCATTGCACCAGAGGATCAATATAAGACCACATTCTTTACAGAATTGGGTTCATATTAGTATACAGTGATGCCTTTTGGGTTGCAGAATTCCCCTACCATATTTTCAAGAGTGGTAGTTGAATATTTCTAAGAATATATTCACAAGTTTTTTGAAGTATACTTAGATGATTGGACAATATTCAGGTTGCTGAAGAAACATGTTGTGAGCTTAAGGCTGATGCTCGACACGTGCAGGAAACATCATATTTCTCTGAATATCAAAAAGTGTATATTATGTGTGCCTTTTGGTATATTGGTAGGACATGTTGTTTGCAAGAAAGGATTGATGGTGGATCTTGCGAAGATTGCCAATATGTGAATTTACCTCCACCGAAGACAGTAAGGAAGCTTCGCACAACACTGGGACATACAATATATTACAAAAAAATTATCAAAGGATATCCATAGATAACTGCGCCGATGGAAAAATTGTTGAAGAAATATGTAACATATTTATGGAATGAAGAATGTCAAAAGAGCATCGACACACTAAAAGAAAAGATGATAACTACACCTATCTTGGTTTTCCAATAATAGAATAAGGAATTTCATGTTCATGTCGATGCTTCATTCATAGCTTTAGGAGTGGTATTGGCACAACTTGGTGCATGAGAAATTGATCGCCCCATAGCTTTTGCAAGTAGGAAATTGTCTAAAGTAGAGAAGAACTATACAACTAAAGAAAGGGAAGGTTTTCTTATGATATATGCATTACAAAAGTTTAGAAATTAATTCTTGGTATCATATTTCAAGATGTTCACAGATCACTCTGCACTAAAATATTTGGTAAAGAAGCATGTTTCTTGAGGAAAACTTTGCATATAGCTATTATTTTTTCAAGAACATGAATTCGAAATTATTGTTAAGCTAGGAAGACTAATGTTGGACCTAATTGCTTGTCGAGGTTGGAAACAGGAGAAGAACCAACAAATATAGAACATAATCTTCCTGAAGCACAACTATTTTCAATCAGACTAGAAGATGAGAACTTCAATGATATTATTCAATTCATAACCACATGAATGGCCCCTTCAGAATACACTATGCAACAAAAAAAAGAACTGGTGGTTAAGGCAACATATTTTTCACTAACAGCAGGGAATTTGTATAAATTAGGACTAAATGAAATACTTTTCAGGTATGTCATTGAGCACGAAAGATAGATAATTTTGATAGAAGCTCATAGTGGCATAGTTGGTGGACATTATGGAGGGAAAGCCACTCTGCAGAAAAATTTAAGAGCATGACTATGGTGGCCTACATTACACAAAGATGCAAAAGAATATTGTCGAGCTTGTGATATTTGATAAAGAATGGGAAAACCTTCAAGAAGAGATAAAATTCCACTAGTACCACAAATAACATTGCAGAATTTTGATAAATGGGCTATTGATTTTGTTGGGTCGATCAATCTACCAAGGAAAAAGACTGGTGTGAGGTATATAATCACTGTGACCGACTATTTGACAAGGTGGGCTTAAGAGCTACCTGTGAAGGATTGTAGCACATAAATTATTGTGAAGTTCATCTTTGAATACATATTGTCCACATTTGAGTGCCCAAAGATATTAATGAGTGACCAAGGGTCACATTTCTTGAATTAGGCCATTGAATAATTAACTGAGGAATTTCAAGTTTAACACAAAAGAGTAGTCCTTATCATCCTCAGGAAATGGAACTATGGAAGAATTCAATAAAATTTTGGGTAATGCACTGACCAAGGTATGTAATGTAAATAGGGATGACTCAGATCATAAAATTCCAACAGTATTATGGGCTTATAGGACTACATGAAAGAAGTTGACCAGCTAGACACCCTTTAGGTTGGTTTATCAGAAGTAATCTATGATAGCCATGGAATATATTGTCCCTAGCCTAAGAATTATATATTTTTATAAATATGGCAGACACCGAAATAATGGAATAAAGGATGTCGTAGTTACTTTCTCTAAGAGAAGATAGGTTTATAGCAGGATTTTACCAACAAGTATAAAAAGCAAGCGATAAGGCTTGACACGATAGGAATATCAAGGAAAACAAGTTCCAGAAAGGAGATATTGTTCTCCTCTATGACAGTAAGTTTTTGAATTTTCCAGGGAACTTCAAAATAGATTGGTTAGGTCCATATGTTATTAAGAATATTACTGATGGAGGCACAATGGAAATAGTGAACTTAAATGAAGAACTAATGCAGGGAAAAGTAAATGGTAGTAGATTGAAGTTGTACAAGGATAAATCTGTCCCTAAAGCTTCATCCTAAAGAGGAAAAGAGGAAAATATTAGTGTCACATGCAGTTAAAAGTGGACACTGGACTATAAACTACGCTGTAGAAATATCTTCGACAAAGAAAGTACTTCGCGACATCAGAAATATGTCGAAGTTCACAGGAAGACCATCAAGTAAGACAAAGGTGTGCTACAATGGGGGACGTGTCAAATTTCTTTTGAAAAGTAGAAATAAGACTGTCAAAAGAGAAAAGGAATGTGTAAATTTGCATTTAAGAAGACATTTGGCAGAATTTAATGATAGATATGCATTTAGTGATGCAATCTGGACAAAATCGGGACAAAATCAAATCTAATGATGAGGTTCAAAGGATGGAAGTGTTATAAATATATGACTCCTACGCCGATTAAGAACTTTGAAAATCAAGAGTTTGAGAGTAATAGTGCGAAGCAATTGCAAATATTTCTTGCATGAATATTGTGTTGACTGAATAATTTGTGTGATTGTTTGACGAGAGAGGTTTAGAATGAGTTGCGGAAGCAACCACCATAGAATCGATTGATACACCCACAACATCACCAGTTTCACCACCCATAGCATCAACACCCCTAGTAGCATCATCGCCAACATAGAAACCATGAACATCATCGAGGCAGAAGCAACCCAAGGAAGTAAGAACTAACAGAAAGCAAGACAAGAATCCTCCCAAATCTATAAAATGCCAAAATAAACTAGAGCAGGTTGATTGTCAAGAATATATGGAGGAAGTTTAGGTGGAGGAAGGTGGCGCAATGTTCATCTCACCTGTTACCTCATATATTCTGCCAAGGAAGCCAATCACTAAATTGGTAAAGGATTCCAAGGACGCAAAGTATGGGACATTCACACCATTATTGCTAGAAGATGTACCAAATAATGTAAACTTTGAAACGGGAACTATAAACTCAAAACGAGAACTCTAGCCAAAAAACCCCTTAAAAACATCAAAAACAGTGCTAGAAACGAAAAGTGTTGATGCTGGAATAACACCTTTTTTTTCTAGTGTAAATTTTGATCATGATTTAAAAATGGCAGTGAAAACCAATTTTTTGTGCAAAAATTGTCCAAAAAACACCCTCAAAACAAAAAGTGTTAACGTTGGGATAACACTTTATTTTCCCTTCTTTTTGAACGATAATATTTCAACATTTCGAAATAATAGCGTAAAATATTTTATTATGACTCTGAAAAAAATTAAAATTTCAAACAAATAATGAAGGCATAAAATAAAATTAAAAATAAAAAAATTAAAACAATGGAAAAACATGAAACAAAAAAGGTTTAAAAATTAACAAAACATAAATTAAAATATATACTAAAAACAAAACATAAAATGAGAAAAAAAAAAATCAATCATAAAAATGTAAAAAAAAAACTAAATAAAAAAACTAAAAAAAACTTAAAAATCATAAACAAATAAATAGTAAAAAAAACATATTAAAAAAAATGGAAAAAAAAAAAAAAAAGTTCTCTTGTAAACCATTAAAAAAATTGTGAAAAGAAAAGAAAAGAAAAAGAATATATATATATATATATATATGGGGAAAAGAAAAAAAATCAAAACAAATTATAAAATTTAGGTAAAAATAGAAAAATTTAAAAAATATCATCAAAAAACTAAAAAAAAATGAAAATTAAAAACAAACTAAATTTAATAAAAAAATAGAAAATTAACCAAAAAAAAATTAAAAACTACTAAAATTAAGATTAAAATGTTAATTACTTAAAAAAATATATATAAGAAAGACAGAAAAATAAAAATAAAAATGTTAAAAAAAATTATCTCATAAACCACAAAAGAATTAGGAAAAAAAAACAATATATATATATATATATATATATATATATAAGTCAATAAAAATAGAAAAACAAAATCAAAACAAAACAAAAAAGACATTAAAAAAAACTAGGAAAAAAAAATTAAAAACAAACTAGATTAAAAAATATAAATAGTAAAATTAACATTAAAAACATTTTAAAAAAATAAAAATAAACTGAAATTAAAACAAAAAAAACCAAAAAAATTTAAAAAAATATGTCTTTTCAAATTAAAAAAAAAAACCAAAAAATAAAAAAAAATAAAAAATAAAAATTTAAAGAAACATGTAATTTTCTATTTAAAAAATAAAAAACAAAATTGATTAAACTTACCTTTTTTATTTAAAACATAAGAATAAAAAAAAAAAAAAAAAAATTTAAACAAATTGTTTTTTTTATTTAAAAATATATATATATATTAAAAACTTCCAAAATAATTGTTAAACAATTTTGTTTTTTTCCTATTTTTTAAGAAAAAATAATTATTAAAAAATGTTAATTTTTTTTTTCAAAAACATTTTTTTTTAAGTTTTTTATTTAAAAAGAAATTATTAAAAAAAAATATTTTGTGCCCTCTCGGCCGCCCATGGCAGCACGAGCCCGGGCAGAGGTTCGTCCCTCCGCCCTCCTGGCTGGCCGCGGCGGCGTGCCCCCGGGTGGAGGCCTGCACACAGGACCTCCGCCCAGCGCCGCATCCCCGCGGGCGAGCCGGGAGGGTGGAGGCCTGCTCGAGGCTCAATTTTTTTTTTAATAATTTTTTTTTAAATAAAAAACTTCAAAAATTTTGTTCAAAAAATAAAAAAAAAAACAACAGCAACAACAACAAAAACTTCTATAAATAAGAAAAAACAATCTGTTTAAAAAAAAATTAAATTTTTTACATTTTTTTTTGTGTGTGTTTAAAATAGAATAGGTAAGTTTAATCAATTTTGTTTTTGATTTTTTAAATAGAAAAATACATGATTCTTAAAAAATTTAATTTTAAATTATAAATACATGTTTTTTAATATTTTTGTTTTTAAATTTTTTTTTTTTTTTTTTAAAGACATATCTTTAAAAATTTTAAATTTTTTTGGTTTTTTTTTTTTGTCTTTTTTTTTTTTTAATTTCAGTTTGTTTTTGTTTTCTTAGTTTTTTGTTAAATGTTTTTAATGTTAATTTTACTAGTTTTTTTATTTTTATTTTTGTTAATTTTCTATTTTTTTTAATCTAGTTTGTTTTTATTTATTTATTTTCTTGTTTTTGTTAATGTTTTTTTTAATTTTTCTATTTTGACTTACTTAATTTTATATATATATATTTTTTTAAATTATGTTTTTTTTTTCCAAATTCTTTTATGGTTTATGAGATAATTTATTTTATTAACTTTTTTTTTTTGGGTCTTTTTTTATATATATTTTTATGAGTTTCTTGAAGTAATCAACATTTAAAAAATAAAAATAAAACAACTTAAAAATTTGTTAAATAATCATAATTTAAAAAAAAATGGACATAATAAATTTTAAAATGTGAAAAATAAGTCCTCTAGAAAGAAAAGGTATGTTGTATAACACGTTGCATCAACATGTTTGAAAATTACCATAAAAATCACTAAGATTTAAAAACAAATATTTATATTTGATACATAAGAATATTTAAATTGTCAAAAATATGCTCCAAAAAATAAGTATTGTATTCTGCATCACCACTTTTAAAAATCGGGTCACGTTTTTACTACCTCTATGAAACGGGTAATCGTATCGGTTATTTAAAGTGCCAAAAACTATGTTCTCAAAAAAATATGTGTGTTCTGCATCACCCCTTTTCAAAATCAGGTCAATTTTTTGCTATCTCTATGAAATGGGTAACAGTATGAGTTCCCGTTTCAAAGTTTACATTGTTACCATTTGAAGAAGAGATGTTAGGAAATATTCTGCAGCTAATTTTTATATACAATGATTTGAATGACTAAACAAAGTACCCACAGTTCACATCGGACTGGTACTTGCAACAAGTTCACTACCTAGATAGCGGGGTGATGGGGTTTTAACCACAACAATGGGTGAATGGATTAGTGCAGTCAGGGATGCTCAACATGTTTAATGTGCCACACTTCAGCAAAAGAGCAGAAAACACAACGTGTGTTTGACAATTATTGATGTTGATACATGACGGAAACCTGTGGATGGGAAACAAGATTCCAATAGGCCAAATGTTGATCTAGAGGATCAGTAGATTACCTTACCAGGGGTGGAACGCCATAGAGGACTTCGTAGGGAAGGAATAAAACTGCTCCTTGGTAGAAAGCATGAATCAAAAATAAAGGTTGGTCAAAGGAAATAAGGGCTACGACATAAACTCAATCAACAACCAAGCAGTCAGGTTCATTGCACACATTCTAGCTTGGAAACTCATGAGAAAGTGTCAGGAAAACAAAGTTCTTGCACCGGTAGTGGCATTAGCCGCATAGTGTGTAAATGGAGTCCAATATAACTAGGATGTGTACTTATGCAAGGAATTCTTGTATGACTACTGCAAAGTCCAGGAGAAAGGTACATCCTTCAATTATGCCAGGTTACTATTGATTATTGATATGTTGACATGGAAGGAACCGAAGGATACATAGTTTCCTTCGATAGAAGAAGATGTATGTGAGGCTGTGAGGTATGGTTCATTGTGGCATACAACTAAACCATCATGCACATAGGAAAATATAATATTTTTCATTTTATATCAGATGGACCTAAATATGTTGGTAAACTAGCATTTGCGCATTTCATGGAGTTTGCATAAATCATATAACCTTGTGGTGAATTTGAGGGAAGATTTTCATAATTTATATTTAAAGGCGCGTAGAGACAAGAAGGAGAAATGGCATGCATAATTTCCATATATTGTCACGGAGGATTATTTAGTCAAAGTAGTACAGACATGGCCTATAGATTGGATGACTCCACTAGAGGAGGTAGGAAACGACGACACAAAAAAAGAGCTCGACACTTCGCACCATGCCAAAGGAAATGGAAAAGACAGGGAAAAGGAAGCAGAGGAAGAGGAGGAGGAAGAAGAAAACTGTGAAAAATAATAACATGACGAAGAACATGAGGAGGAGCCTCAAGTAGGTGAGACTATAGATAAGGGAAAAGAAAAGGTAGAAACAAAAAAAATTGTCACAAAGAAGAGAAAGAATCAAGGCAAACCCACTAAGAGCGAAAAGAAGCATAAGGAAGATAAATCAAATAAAATCACACCAGTGACTTTAAATGAAGGTGACTTAGATCAAATTGGAGACAAATTTCAAGAGGTCACAATGGAATCATGGAATAGTGTCAAAGATCACTACAGTGATATTATAACAGGAGTGCAACAAAGTATTGCAGAGTTGAAGATATTGACACAGTCATCCAAACGAGCAGCGCAAATAGGAAAAGTAATTTACCCATAGAGACTAATTGAAACAACAATTGGGATGAGGATTATGTAGATACCTGTCGGAGATCTGCAATTCAGATCCTTCGAAGTTAAAGAGCAGGAAAAATGTTGGGATTATGTAAACATGAACATTGCAGTGTTGCTTATTCAAGTATTGCATCAACTACACAAAGCTACTATACATGAGTTAAAGGAGCATGAAAAATGCACAACACAGCTCAACATTGATGCAGAACAAGAGCATGCTATGTTGAAGAAGCAGTTGGACTAGGCCATTAAGTACAAAGAATGTGCATAGTTACAAAAGCAAAGGTTAAAGGAAGTGGTCGAAGCCACGTGATGAGAAGTGTCAAACATGGAGTTCCGTGAACAGGAATCTACAGAATAAAAGTTCATGAAGCTCGACCTTGCAATCAGGGAGAAAAAGGATAAAGTTTTCGCGGTACAATTTGAATATGAAGTCCAAATCAATGAGCTCTAATTGAAGTTGTAGCCAGCTACCCCATAGGATGTAAGAGAATAGAGGGAGGCTAACCTAAAGTTAGTCATGGTTATCATCTCCGCAACATTGGTAGACTACAAAAAAATGTTGGATGAGAGTATGAAAATTTGGACTCCGCTGTAAGAAGATCCAAATGTTCAAAAACTGTAGGAGGAGATGCAGCAATAGCAGCAACGGTTAGAAGAAATTCAAGAATTTGTGAAGAAAATTCCTATATCGCATAAGCTCACAGATAATAATGAAGCAAAGGTGCTATGAAAGAGGATTGAAGAGCTGAAGAAGGAGGACCATAGTTTGATATATAAAACTTTCTCGTAGTAGGATGAGGCACTGCAGGTATCATAGGCAATGTATGAGAAGCTTCAACAACTTCGACAAAAGGAGGGAGAACTGACAAATAAGGTTGCTAAGCATGTAATAGAAGAATTATTAGAGGAAAAACACAGTGAGGATAAACAGATGATAGAAGTGCTCCAACAACTCAACCAGGCCTATAACAACATTGTAGAAAAGATGAGAGGCACAACAACAATGTGACTCAGGACAAGTCACATGTGAGTGTTGGGGGCCTATTGGGCACAATCCAACTTGGCCAAATTTCAAGCAAGAATCCAAGTCCGTGGAAGTGCATAGTAGAAAGAATTCCATGGAATATGAAGTGAACCACATAGTAGAGAAATAGAGCATGACGAAGACCGCGCAACAAAGTCACCATGTAGTATGGGGGCTTTGCATTGAAGCCCCTTCCTTTTTGTAGAAGCATTAAAATATTGTAAAATTTGTTGGATTTTCCCATAGTGCGTTTTATTTCGGAAACCATGGTATTAGAGCCATGGTAATGTAGTGATGTAATCCCTCATGTAATAATATATATAAAGATCAATAAAGAAGGAAGGAGTCATCAAATCGATCAAGATATATGTTTATGTCATATCTTTTTGGTATGTACTTTGGAGAAACGACGAGGCTCCATAACTGTGTGCGCGGAGGCCTGGGTCTACAGCTTAGGGCGCGGACACCCTACTGTTGTGTGCGTAGGGAAAAACTATTTGTTTTACCAAATTCTTTATTATAAGAAATGGTTTGTGTGGATGTAGTCCCACATTGGAATGAACCACGGTAAAATTTGTGTCTCATGTCTTCATTTACTTATTAACTACACTTTATTTCAGTACTGCAAAATTTATGAATAGCTATATTATGCTTAAGTTAAGAATGTAATTATGCGAAGTAATGTGTAAGTACGGAGTAGCTAATTAATGCAAAGTTGTTTATAATAGTTAAAACATAAAGAAAATACAAAATTTCCACTTTGCAACATCCCTCAACCCATAGAAATCTGGTTCTCCAACCTCCCATAGTCGCTTTGGGCAAGACTACGACTTGCTTGCAGGTAGTTGCCAAAAGGGTCAGTGATTGAGGGTTTTTTTGGGCACAGAAAAATAATTGAACATGGGTCAACCCAACCTTAGCAAACACATTGTAATTGTGTATCTTGGAACTTTCACTTAACATATGAAAGTTTCAAAAACAATGCACTTTCATGCATGTATCATGGATGTTGTAGGACCATTCTTTTATTTTTTGTGGTATATGTTTGTGTTCATAACAATGTAAATTCTCAAACGGGACCAATAAACTCAAAATGAGAAATCTATCAAAAAAACCCTAAAGAAACATGAAAAACAACCTAAAAATGAAAAATGTTGATATTGCATTACTGATTTTTGTTTGTTTGTAAATTTTCAATAATTTTTAAAAATAATAGTAAAAGCCAATAAAAACCATTTCTTTGTGCAAAAAAAACCCCGAAAACAAAAGATGTTGATGTTGGGTAACATATTTCTTTTTGGAGGTAAAATCTCAACATTTTTTAGTAATGGCGTTAAGGATAACATATCATGACTTTGAAAAACCTTAAAATTCCAACGATTTTCATGGATGAAATTAAAAATAAAATATCATGTCTCTGAAAAGCCTTAAAATTCCAACAATTTTTAGCCATGGTTTTAAAGATAAAATACTTAGAACTATTTACAGCCATAACATTATAGATAAAATATCATGACTAAAAAAAAACCTTTAAATTTTGAAAATTTTTCAATAATTACATTATGGAAAAAATTTATAACTAACAAAGCATTAAAAATGAACACCTTAATGAAAGAGTCATTATAACAAGAGTAATTTATTTTTTAAATGTTAAAAGTATGATGACTTTAAAATCTTAGCATAAGACAACTTGACACGTTTCAACAAAAATTTAAATGTCAACCATCAAATTGACACACAATGTAGGCAAACGTGACCCATTGTAATGAAAACTTAAAGACCAACCATGAAATTGACACATAATGAGATCAGGTTGCTAGTTGAGTATCGACACAGATGTTGCAGGAAAAAATAAAATAAAATAAAATAATATAGAAATAAATAAAAAATAAAAAAACACAAAAAATTAAAAATTAATAACAAGTAGATAAAAATATACATTAAAACATAAAATAAAATAAAAAACGTTACCCAAAACAAATGAAACATTGAGAAAAATAAAAAATAACAAAACAAAAACACAGAAAATTTAATGAGATAATAACAAGTAAATAAAAATATATATTAGAACATAAATGAATTAAAAAAACATGGAAAAATAAAAAAGATATATAAAAAGATAAAAAATAAATTGAACATAAAAAATAAATTAAAATTAACTTTAAAAAAAAAATTACCAAAACATATTTCCAAAATAACACAATTTAAAAAAAATGAAAAAATTAACCCAAAGAATAGAAAAATAAAAACAATATTAGATAATTCAAGAAAAGAATTAAAAAGCAAGAAAACAAAGTAAAAATACATTAAAATATAATTAAAACATAAATACAGAAATAAACATTAAATAGGAACAATTAAAATAAACATAATTAAAAAAATATAAAAAACATTAAAAAATAACATAATTTAAAAAAATAAAAAGCAAACATTGTAAACATTAAAATTAAAAACAGTTGCCCTACCCTCCCTGACCTAGTGGCACTGGACTTGGCAATCCGATTCTAGGAATCATAATGCCAAGCCCAGAGCCACTTAGTCGTTCAACTGGGTGAGGATGCAAGTTGGGGGCAGCTTCCACCCCTGCTCAACCAAGTTGCCAGCACCCCTAGGCTAGGTGGGGGTGTGCAACCATAAGTGTCATTTGAGCATACTTATGTGATCAACATAAATTATGTGGATATGATATGAATACACCTTCTAGCTTAGTGTAAGTAACGTGGCTACAATACGAACAGACCTATCGGCTCAGCACAAATGATATTATTCACATGGATGAAAATAATCCCATCATGGCTATCTAGACCTTTGTGGCACAATTATATATTCATAGAAATAGACCCCTAGGTTGATCATCACTTGGATATTCATTTATGTGATCGAAACCATGCAACATTGGCTATACTCCAGACTTCGAACGCAAACGACCAGAACAAACTCCTTCACAAAAGCACACTTCTCATAATCTTCCACAAACTTATCTTCATGTAAACTCATTCATGTGAATGTGTATATTGTGGAATGATGGGTATGCCTATATATACATAATGTGAGTGGTCTCTAAGAGAGTCCAACCATCCATGAGCTAGATCTATTAGGGCTTGTAATTAATATTATACCCATTGTACAATGGATGGGGTCGACTATGTGACCTTCTCAAAGTTTCCATATGACCAAAAATTTTGGGCCAATGATTAACTCCCTTGATTTGGCCCTGTATGACCATTTGACCACCCCGTGTGATTTAGGAGACACTAGTCCTATGCATGACGATATTAGCATGATGTCATCATTCCATGTGGAAACTCATAAGGGGTTTCATGTGGAAAAATATGATAATGTTGTGTTACTAGAATGATGACATCTTGTTGATGTGTCATGTTGAATGTGCAACTAGGCCATGTTTTTATCACCAATAGGTCTACATCATCGTCAAACAAGATACTACGATATGGCATCATCTAGTTGGTCTGATAGGGTTGATTAAACCTCATGCATCTTTAGCATCATGCATTTGTTGAATTGGTAGAAGTGCCATTAATTAACTTGAAAGAAGCATGCCATTTAAAGGAATTAACTAGCACACAACTTTTCATTCTTATGGTCATTGATTCCTATATTCAGTGGATCCACTTTGAACATGCGAATTGGTTAACAAATTTAGTATTTTGGTTGTTCCCCTAAAGTTTGATCCCTCAATTAGTGCTGAAACTTCAACTGGTCGTAACTTCTCATCTAGGGGGATTTTTTCTGAGAAGGATATATTGTTGGAAGGGTATATACATAACCTAAGTAACCATACTATTTCTAGGAAATTTGGGACATCATAATTACATCAAAAACTCAAATCACTGGAAGGACCTTTAATTGCTCTTGGTGAGAACCTATAGGAGATCTAACTGTCATATTGCTTTCTAAAGAGTCAGTTACCAAGCCCATGGTCACTAGCCATTGGGATGGGCAGGGTTGGAAACTACCTACAGCTTGCACCCCCATCCAACCTAGTGGCTCAGTGGGTCTGGGCTTGGCAATCTAAGCCCAAGACCACTGGATTAGGGAGGCCAAGGCCACTATTTTTTATTTTTATTTTTAATTTTGATGTTTATAAATGTTTTTTTTTTCTTAAAATTATGTTATTTTTAATGCTTTTAAATCTTTTTTATTTGTTTTTTTTAATTATCTAATATTTTTTTGCGATTTTTTTTTGTTAATATATATATATATATATATATATATATATATATATATATATACATACATATACATACATATACATACATATACATACATATATATATATATATATATATATATATATATATATATATATATATATATATATATATATATATAATGTTTGTTTGGAAATATTTTTTGTAGCTTTATTTTTTTTTTTGTATTTTATATATATATATTTTTAAATTTATTTGTTATATATAGTTTTAATGTTATTATTATTATTTTTTTATAAAAGATAAAATTTTTCATTATCAGAAATCATTGCAAAGAAAAACAAAAAGCACATGTTTGGAAAACCCTTAAAAAACAAACATTTTAGGACAAAAAACAAGAAGAGGAATAAGGTAACTTCAAAAAATGTTAAATAATCAACATTAAAAAAATAAAAATAAAAATTCCATGCTTAGGATTTAAAAAAATTTAAAGTGTCAAGAATATGTCTTAAAAAAAATGTGGATTCTTTTCAAAATATGCATGAAAAGCAACAACATTTAAAAAAATTATCCACACTTAATACAGTAAAAAATTTAGGGTGTAAAAAATAATCCCTCTAGGAAAAGGGGTTGATGTTGCATCAATATGTTTCAAAATCAACATGAAAATCACTAACGTCTTAACAAAAAATGATCATACTTGATACATAAGAAACTTTAAAGTGTCAAAATATGCGTGAACCCAAAAAAAGATGTATTCTTAATCAACAATTTTCAAAGTTGGATGATTTTTTGATACCTCAAAAAACAACTTGTACTCGGTACAGTCCCTATTTTCTAGTTTACATTGTTTCATACATGCTAAAGAAAATAAACTATTTCATTCACTTTGATATGAATCTTGTTGAGTGTGCATTGTTGTTTTCTTGCATGATCATTGTTATGTTGTGAAATATTTTGCAGGTTAACTAACAAGTCTTTATTTTCTCTTCTGTGTCTCTTTTAGGATAGTATGATTACATTTCTTATAGAGGCACATTCTTTGTCTCCCTTCCATGAACGTAAATTATATACATGGTAATTGTATGCCTCATGGAGACAACTTGCTTATTTCAAAGATTATGTGCATATTCTCTCATGTTGTTTATTGCAGCGAAGGAAAACCTTTAAGTTATGAATGTTGGTCCTATTACCCAAATGGGGCTCCTACTCCAAATGATCTAAGATCTAGGTGGGACATCATCCCAGGGAGACCCCCTGTGCTGGAGGACTTCTAGCATCATGAAAAAGAAATTGATCTACATATACCTTACACCTACAATAATAGGGACCTTTACTAGCTTACATTCATACATATTAAACCTTACTAACATTTTCTTAACATATTTCCTCTAATTTAACCACACTTTCCTTTTTTTCTTCATCTCTTTTAATTTCCATGTCCAAAATGAAATTTGCAACATCAAGATCATTCATGTCAAATTTAGACAATAATTGAGTTTTCATATCTTGGATGGTTTCCTTGTCATCTCTAATCAACAACACACCATTTACATACAAGACCAAATACATAATCACCAACTAATTTGAAATAATAGATAATGGCCTACTTTTATTTTTGTGAATCTAAGTTCCAATATATAACTATCAAATTTTGATACCACATCATTGGTGATTTCTTTAATGCACACGGACATTTCCATCCTACATACTCGATCTTTCTTTCCCCTCACTACAAATCCTTCTACATGTGTCATGTATATTTCCTCTTTCAAATACCTAAGTAATAATGTTTTCTTCATGTTTATATTTTCTACTTAAAAACGGGAAGCAATATCAATTGTTGGGTATGTGTTGTATTATTTACACGATTACCTCTATGCATTACATGTTGCACATGGCACTGGCTAGGGGGGTCATAGGGGATTCATGAGGGAAATCCCCTTTCTAATGGGTTTTCGGGATATTCACATTAAGAATAAATTTTGGGTTATTTTATCCGTCTAGTTTTGGTGGATTCCAATACACTTTTTTCTCCTTTAATGGTTTTGTGGGTCATGGTGGTTTCACCTATGGTTTTATAGTTTCAGTTGAGGAAATATCATTGTATTCTAATCAATGGTAAATGGATTGGTGGTTTATGGATGTCATATGATATACAGATTGTATTGTAATATTGTAAAGAATATATTGAAAGAAATTTCTTGTTTTCTTGGTTTTCCTTTCTAGGGCATAATATTTGTGTCAATGTGTGTATTTCATTTAAATCTTTTTTGTTTTATTAAGAACCTAGTTCAAAAAATTAATTGTACATTATTAATACCTACAACAGTCAAGAAAAAAAATCTAATAGAAGTTAACATAGTGTTACGAGAAAAAAGTTCACCAAAGTCAATTCCTCTACATGGGATAATCTTTTTCTGCTAACCAATCTTTGTATTTCACCACTTTTTCTTCTACATTCAACCTCCTCTTCAACATTCATTTATTGCCAATCAGTTTTCTTCTAGATGGAATCTCAAATTAGATTCCTTTCCTAATTCTTATTGAAGGTTTCGATGTATTTAACAATGGCCTTTCTCCAAGTTTTTTCATCATATGAATTCATTTCTGCCCTAATATTTCTAAGATCATCATTAATAAGATCTAAGGAAAAACTAAGATAGAAATAAGGTTGATCATATGCAATTTTTAATCTTGTACAATTAATCATTGCAAATAGATTCTTCACAAAAAATATGTATATAATAAAAAATATACAAATTTACACAGAGATTTTATCCTAGAAACGCAAAAGAGAGAAAACTAACAAACTTTCTTTCATTATATTGTCTATGTAGTATCATAATGAAATATGTAACCTATAGCATGCATGAACCTCCAATACAACCATAGTTCCTTAGATGGAACTACAAAACCATGGAAAAAGCCACCATGTACCATAAAACAACTTTTAGCAAGATCGTGAGCCGAAAGTCACCAAAAATGGACGCAAACAATCACCAAAATATTTTTTCTCAGGGTGTTGGCTTAAACCTCGTGTAGGTGGACTCACAATCCCTTGTCATACCGTGTAACTAGGAGAGAATAAATACCCTCCTCTGGGACCCCCCCCCTTTTTCATGGTTCATATAGGCTATGCAAATAATATAAGACATTACCAATATTCTCCCACTTGTTGTTCACTTTACATAATCAACAACCCAAGGAAATGATGCCAATTGTTTCTTTAAACTAAAAGAACTTTTCACTGCTAATAATTTTTGTTACTACATTTGCAATATTCTTCAAAGTGTCCATGTTTACCGGCAACACCTTCTTGTCTTTAATCATATCCCTTACAAAGTGATATTGAACATAAATATGCCTTGTCTTCGAATAATAAGCAAGGTTCTTTGACAAGAAAATTACATTTTGGTTGTCACAATGTATCCTTATAGCTTGTCGTACCAACCCTATACCTAAACAAAATATTTCTAATCAAACTTCTTACTTTCTTACATGAGTGGCTGACACATATTGAGCTTATGTAGTTGAAATTTAGACTACAACCTGTCTCTTTCTCATCCAATTGGTAGCTCCTCCACATTGGTTGAACACATACCCATTTCTAGACCTTCTGTAATCTAAATCTCAAACTAGACTGCATCAACAATGCCATGAATTTACAACACTATCAAATCCTAATCTTCCTTGGTAGCACAATCCATAGTTAGTGGTTCCACAAAAATACTTGAGAACTCTCTTCCCTATTGTCCAATGCTCCCTCACCAGTTTCTACGTATACCTACTCTATAATTGATGTAGGATCAACAAATCGTAGGCAATAAATTTTTTCATAGACCGAAGGTAATCATGAAACTCTTGAAAGGGGAAGAGATTTCCTAAAATGTAATTTCTATGTAAAATATAGAATAGGAAATAATTACAAGTAGCCAACAACAATGTAGGTTGTTATGAATTTTTAATGAGTTGGTTTTTTGACCAAGTGCACCTTTCTAAAAGTGGAAACTGTGAGGTTGTGGTGTTAGTAGCCCTAGGTATGTAGGATAGATTTTTGGAAAATATTTTTTTTGTTTGGATATTTTCTAGCATGTACGAAGTATACAAGTGTAGAATGCATATTATTAGAATAAGAGCTTAGCAAGGGACATGGCTCAGTAGGAAAAGAGAGATCAAGGGGAGTGTGAGAGCTTGGGCAGGGAGCCCATGTAATTATTTGCAAATACATTCTTTTGAGAACTTAGTGGAATGAATTTTCATATTGTATATGGGTTAAGTGTGCTTTGATTCCCTGTGTACTTAGATTATGAATGTGATACACAAGTATGGTTCTCATACCATGAGAACATTGTTATGCAACCATCTCACAAAATAGAAAAAGATATAGAGCAATGACTTCAAAATTAGCCTCTTCAACGGGGAAACCTCCTTTACATTACACAAATCAACAATTATTAGATGATACAAATGACAAGATCTCCTTTCTATATATAGGAGTCTAAGGGGTGACAATATAATTAGAGCCTACATAACAATAATATTATAAGGGAACAACATGAACAATAGTGGGCTTCTATGGGTTACAATAAATACAATATGAGTACAACAACACAATAAGGGGCTACACTAGTAGTATAGGGACCTAGCATGCCCCTCCAAAAAAGTGTTGTCCTCAAGGCTTGAGTAGTTTTAGATGCTTCTATATAAAATTCTCATCCTCCCATGTGGAATCTTCAATGTGTAAGTTCTTCAACTTGATGAGATACTCTAAAATTGATTGATCTTGTAGTTGTCGGATTCTTGTTTTTGTTACTTATTTAGGTTTCAAAATAGTTTTTCATTCCTCATAAAGTTCTGGAAATATTATTTGAATTGAGAGCTTTTCAACTATAAACTTCTTTAGGCATGAAACATGGAAAACTGGGTGCACTCAAGAATATGTAGGAAGCTCCAATTTGTATGCCATAGTACGAATATTTTGTAAAATTTTTTAATGACCATAGTAATTCAGTGATAATTTATTATCCTCCTATTGAGGCTTCAAAAATCACTGCGTAAACATAGGGGAAAACCACCCAGTCCAGACCTTAAGACAACTCCTTTTTTGTTTAGGTAGTGGCTTCGACTGGGGATAATGGTACCAGTTTCCCAATGAAAGGTTATTGAATGAATGTGTAATGCTTATAGTGAAGTGAAATAGATGTATTTGTAGTAATGAATTAAATGGAAATAATATGCATTAATCTACTCTATAACCCAGGATTTTTTAACATTTATCTGGATGCGATATATAATTATTTTCTTTAGTAAATGACATTATAAATTGCTCAAACACCAATGGAGATGAACATATTTCAAGATGATTACTTTAATTAAATAGTTAATGAAAATAATGTCTATAAATCATATCACATTCAGAATATAATTTTTTTTTTCTTAACATGTAAAAAAAATATCAATGGCGACATGATCAGAAATGAATACATGTAACATTATTCTTTGAATAATGTGTAATAAGCAATCTGAAAAGATAAATTCATTATTTACTTATGAACAAAACATAGGTACAATGATAGAAATAATAGATACACATTTCTCATCTCATAAAAGAAATAGGAGCAATTTAGTCCTTCTCACAAAGATGACTTTGGGAATTCAAAAATGCAACCTCTCAAAATTCTTAATGAAAATTTGTAAAATAATGTTCCAGTCGTTCTATTGATAAAAGTATGAAAGTACAGTAGTGCGAGATTTTGTAAGCCTTTCTTCATAAAATTTTGAACCAAAATTTTATACAACAAGCAAGATTAAATAACAGAAAAATAACTGACTATATTGTGCAGAGCATTGAGGTCATTTAAATAGATCCCTTGAATATGCTTAAAGAAAAAAAAAATGGTAGAAATTTCTACATGTGTTTTGTTGTCTTCATAGGGTTTGTTTGTTCCAATAGATTCTCTGGATGTTTGTATTTCTGTTTGAACTAAACTGCCACTTATCATCATAGTTTTCCTCTTCTGTCATGAACCTAAACATGGAAAACAAGGATAGATAAGATAAAAATAAATGAGGTTGTTAAGAGAATTTCATTTGAAAGAGGTCACTTTTGCAGGAAATTAGGAAAAATGTAGAGCGTAATAAATCTTGACACAAACATCATGGAGAGGAATGCGGGGGAAGGTCTGTGATAACAGAGGCAGACTTTATGGTCCTATCACATATCACTTTTAGAGCTGGTGTAGAACTTAGAATAATCAAAATCGCTTGGACACCGATAGTACATCAAATAAAATTGCAATTGCAATCATGGAACAACAGATGGCTAACGGTTTTTTTCAGAGAGGATCAGAAGTGGTAAATGGTTTGTGAAGAGTGGGGTCCGAAAGAATAAAGGAGTGATGTGTGGACATATGGCTTGGACGAAAAACCACTTTTCAGACCCCCCCCTGAGAAAATTAAATTGAATGCAACAGGGTGTGAAGTCTTCTCCATCATTGATCTGGGAAGACTCTGAGCCATTTATTAAATCAAGGCAAGTTAGGCTTTTATATCACAATCAATGTTAAGGAGTGGGCAGACGTTAATAGGTGGCTGAAAGACTTGCAATTTACGCTATGTGGGATGATATAAGGGATGACATGATGGTAACGTCACTATGACGTGACAGATCTATGTGGAATGGTGGCGTGGAGGATGATGTCATTGATGATGTGATATCACAATCGACATTAGCAAGGATATCACAATCGCAATTCAAATAAGGCATCACTCTTGGAATTTTATAATTGCGCGGACGCGATATTAATTTAAATGCATTTTATAATCATGACGTGTCTGGTTATATGGCAGTACGCAATCGGGAAGAGGAAGAGTGCTTGGCCTAATGAAATTTTCGATGGCCTTGAAATGTGGTATTTTATAAATTGCAATTGATTTTCCCGTCGGGCCCAAGCCTGCTTGCAGATCGCAAATTGGCAAAGGTAACGGGGCATGGACTTATATGATAGCAGATTATGTGATTGCAACGGACACTAGGTCTTTTAAAAATGCATTAGTTTTTCCACCTAGTCTGGGGACTTTGCCTTATGGTTTTTTGCAATGAAGGGAAGTGGTGAGTTGTACTTTTTAAATATTTTGGCTTTCGGGAAGTTGAAAAATATGATTCAAATTAAATAACTCATATTTGTTTAATACTTTAGATTTTTAAAGCCTAAGTATAGTTTTGGTCTCAGGGGCTATTTGAAAAATGGTTTTTTGGATAATCAAGGTTTATTACTTGGGTTTTAATTAAAAAGCCTAAGTATTAAACTTTGATTATACGATTTTATTAACAATTTTTTATGTTTATTTTCTATTTTTTTTTTTAATTTTTTTTTAAAGAAATAAAATCAAAGGGATTTTTTAAAACTAAAGGGTGCCTATTTTAATATAGTAAATTTCATAGAAAATTAATAATATATTAAAATGAGGGTTGTTCAGTAGTACAACAATTGACAACTCACTAGAAAAACCAATTATCTTTGATAAATGAAATTTTCCAAAAATTCAGTAAAAATAATCTAAGTGGAAACTAATTTCTCAAATATTTAGATAAATAAAATTACTTTGGCTATAAAACTCATTAAATTTCAATTTATTTTAAAAACCTTTTCGTGAATGAAAAAAAACTATTTACTTGTATCAGTCATTAATCAGTTTATAAAAATAAACTAGGGGTCCTTTTACGACTTAGTTTGTAATGTACTCATTCATCACAAGTAGACGCATTGCTGCCAGCAAGCATTCATAACTTTGACAAGGTTACCTTTTAACCAACAACAATCTAGTATTATATCCATTTAATAGTGCAATAATTAGAGGTAAATTTTATTTTTCTTTTCTTTTTTGATGCTTAAAAGCCATTGTCCTGGTTTGGTGGCTAGCTAATGACAATGTCATTCACCAGTAATAATTAAAACTGAACAACCTGGCTCATGATGAGACCCCTTGTCTTACAATTAAAAATCATAAGTCATTACCCTAATTTAGTGTTCAGTGTGGTAATGTCATTTTAATTGGTTCCCTATGATCATGGTAAGTAGGCTCGTGATGAGACCTATTATCTTTTTAGATTTATTATATTTAAGAATTACACTTTAAAAGATTCCCTTTTTAATGGATGGGGAGGACCATTGACTCCTTAAGAGTTTTGGATGACAAATCTGTGTTGAAAGTGCTTAGTCCTAAGACAATCTTTAATTTTTTAAGGATAATCTTTTTGACTAAAACTAGAGTAAAACTACAAAAATTTTGAGGTTTTTTAAATATTTTACAACTTTACTGGAAACAAATTTAAGAGTTATATAATTTTTATCTAGTTTTCAATTTTGGTAACCACTTCTTAAAAATTGCGTACCTTCAAATTGAAAAAATTAAAATAACTTCAAGAAATGTTTGAAAAGTCAATAGATTACTTCTTAACACTTTATTAACAAAATTTGTAAGGGAAAATAAATTGGAGCGGGATGTACAATGGAAGTGATTTTATAATTTTTATTTTTTATTTTTTTATTAAATTCCTAAGAAAATAATATCTTTAAGATGAGCCCACTTACACGAAGAGAATCTCTCTTTTCTAATAAATATTTGAGTATAAATGTAGATGGGCTTATGTGTTCAACAATTTGAAATGGACCAAGCCATAATTTCTTAAGTTTGGTATGTTTCCCTTTTTCTTCGTGTGCTTTGTCCCACTTTAGAACTAGATCTCCAACTTGGAAGGATCTTTGTGTGACTGAACTTGCATCAAAAAATATTTCACCATCTGTTGATGTTTGGTGTGTGTGAGTTTTACCTTTTCCCTTTCTTCTTCTAGTTTTTCGATTTGTGAATTTCTTAATTGCAATGAAGAGGAAGGTGTTTCTTCAATAAATTGAACTAGGGCTAATGAAGGAAGAGCTAAATGTGATGGAATGATGGCATCCTTTCCATATACTAGGTTGAATGGAGAAGTGCCTATAGAGGCCTTCTTATTTATCCTATTATCCCATAGAGAAAATATTAAAGCTTTGTGTTAGTTTCTTTGGTTTTGATCAACAATTCTTTTGATTATTCTAAGTTGATTTTTATTAGTGGATTCTGCGTAAGTGTTTACCTTGGGATAGTAATTAGAATAATATTTGAGTTTAAAATATATCCTAATTTTAAATTCAATCATCCTTGTACCCAAAAAATAGTATTCATTATCAAATATAAGTGAAGAAGGCAAACCAAATCTTGTAATGATAAGTTGAACAATAAATTCAATAACAGATTCAGAGTTGACTACCTTTAGCGGAATTGCTTCCACCAACTTACCGAGGTAATCTGTAGCAATTAGAATATATTTGTCTTGTTTACAAGAATGTGGAACAATCTGAACTATGATATCTAGTCCCCATTTTTCGAATGGTTGATTGATGTTGACTAGTTGCACAGGCAAGGCTAGTTTCCATTGTCTTCCAGAAGTAGTTTCGCATGTTT
The DNA here is from genome assembly GCA_031772625.1 of Pinus tabuliformis. Taxonomy (NCBI): domain Eukaryota; kingdom Viridiplantae; phylum Streptophyta; class Pinopsida; order Pinales; family Pinaceae; genus Pinus; species Pinus tabuliformis. The sequence continues at coordinate 136,157,551 of CM062806.1, forward strand.
TTCATTTCCCGATGTAGGCGTGGGTATATTTGAAGGGAGTGGGCCAATAGTATCCAACATGTAAGATTTTGTTTGAAGTAGTATCTCCTCCAAAGTGTCCACCTACTGGTCCATCATGGAGTTCTTGCAAAATTGTTTGTGCTTCAGACTTTTCAAGGCATCTTAACAATATGGAATCATAGTTTCTCCTAAATAACATGTTATCAACAATCTCATAATGTCTTGATTTTAATTGTAAATCTCTTTTTCTTTTATGATCGAGTATTGGAGGAGCATATCCACTTTTTAAATAAAATATTAAATTAACGTATTGGGATTCAACATCAATTACACTTACTTCAGAAATGTGTTCATTGTTACCTATGTCCGCTTCGACTAGTATGTTGGATTCTCTTATAAGAAGCATGCAGAAACCTTGCCCTCTGAAAACTTGGCTGGTTTAATTTCAATATCATACTCCTGCAAAGCTATTACCCAATTTTCTCTCTTTTCTACTAATTCTTTCTACATTAGTAATTGCCTCACTGCTGGGAATGGGACTATTACTTTCATGCATGTTTTTAAAACAAAAGGTCTAAAATGATTTACAAATTTATATACAAAAAATGCTTATTTTTCTACCTCTGAATAATTCAATTCAGCGCACTGAAAATTTGAACTGAAAAAAGAGATGGGTGCTTCAATTTTCTAATTATTAATTGATGTGGGAGCATGTGACTCAGAGGGAAAAAATCTTCCAAATTATTCCAAAAATCCAAAAAAAATCTATAGGCAAGGGAGTGGGGTCCTTTAGCCTGCAATTTCTATGTTTTTTAGTTAAAAGATAGAATAGAATCTAGCAATCAAACATGCTATTTATTCTCAGCTGTAACAAAGCTTTTCAAGCTTTAAATCATTCTGTAAAGCATGCTTTTATTTGTATCGGATAAGGACCGAGAAGGCCTATCCTTAGTTATAAATAAAGAGGCAGCGAAGCTCTAAAGGGGAGAGAGGAGAGGAGCGAGTGCCATAGTATTATTTTAAGAACTGTTCTCTCGGCGTCTCTTATTAATGACTCTATAATATGCATGTATAGATTATTGGATAGCGCCTTAACAGTGTTGAATGGTTCTATTTCTGCATGCTGCAATTACTGTTGAAATCATCTTCCCTTTCATTTATGCTTATACAGGCTTTAACTCTTAATTCACAATTGCGCATATATTTCTAAGATTTCTTGCAATTTTTCATTATAGTGGCTATAGCGGGAGTGAATTATTATAATTATAAGTTATTACCCATATCGGGTCCGAACCCATATCGGCGTCGGAGAGAACCTTTGGAAAACTTAGTTGTGCACTCCGCATTTCCGGAGTCGATTTGTTATAGAGGCCGGTGTATAAAGCTTTTCGGGTCCGAAAGGATCCCATAGCACAAAACCTCCAACTGAGCTTTCCATATCCGGAGCCGAAGTCATATAAATTACAATATATTTATCGCCGGTTCCGTCATTTCGGAGGTGGGAGAATTGTTAATTATGACGACCGCCGAAAAAGTGGAACCGCCGAAATTATAAAGGCGTGTATATAAGTGGATCGGTCCGCGGAGGCCTTGAAAGATCCGGACCCGAAATCTTTATAGGACAGTTTGGAAGGAGGCATCGGGTCCGTTAGTTCGGAGGAGGAGATCATTTGGTTGGAGCGACTGCCGCTACATGTATTGGACCCGAACTCAACTTAGGGGGGAATATATATATACGTCCGGTCCGTAATATATCGGAGCCGGTGTAAGGTAATTCTGTGGAATTACTACCCGATAGTGTGTGTGTAAGTCTGATGCAGGAGCATCATCTCCGAAAAACACCTTGTATTTTACCTAAGCTAGGGGGTTTCATGTTTTGAAGAAATATTAAAATTCCATGTAAATACTAATATTATTGTGGGTGATTAATTAATTGTTTGAGAGAAATTAGTTTCTAGATTATTTAGAATTAATGAGGGAGCCTAAGTGGGAATTAGTTTCTAAGTTTTAGGGATGAGAATCTATCTCTTAGGGATGTTGAGAGATTTAAGGGTTTGTTGAGGAATTGAAGGGATAAAGCATTAAATTAGATTATTTTTAAAATTGTATAAATAGGATTGAGAATAGGAGAGGAGAGAGAGCTGGTTTGGAACAACCAAGGCTGTAAGCCTTTGGTAAATTGTAAGGGTCATCAATTTGGAATATCAGGCCAAATAAAATTTGTAAGTAATCTTGTTTTGATCTCAGATTATATATATATACATTTGGTGATTGGTTGTGAAAGTTATAGTTATTTCTGGTTAAATGTTTATATATGAGGAAATGATTGTTGGAAAATCGACCTAAGGAAACCCGAATGAAAGAAATTGTGAGATGTCCAAGCTAAAAGGGATTAATATAACATTTGTTATCTGTGCATGAATGATTTTGTTATATCGATCTGAATTCGATTAATTGCAAATGAAAAGAGGAGAGCACCAGCGTTTTAATACATTTTAAGTCTGCAGTGTCAAGCTTGTGTAATCTTGAGGGGTCAATAGCAGAATTGCTATTCGTTAGTGCGTTGAGAGTGCCCAGTAAATATAAAAAATCATAAGCTGATAAGCAATCAAAGGGAGTTCGATTTAAAGAACTGTGTGTTCAATTGACAGTGAATGCGTTGATGCAATGAACTGATTGCCGGAATATCCTTATGTAAAAACTGAATTCAATATGTAGGAGGATCGATATTATCAGAGTTTGGAGGTGCTAAGTGGTAAATCGATTAAGTGTTTAATCTGCAGTTTGTAAGGCACAGGTTTGATTGAATGAGTGGGATAGAGACTCGAATGAAATTCGGTCTACTTTGCAGTGTTTGAGCTTGAGGTTACATCTAGAAGTTTTTATGTTGAAATCGATTGGTGAATTGGAGCGGAATGTTGATAATGTAATGCTGAAAGCGTTGAGTTAATAATGGACAGCGCTGAGCTAATAATGCAGTGCAGGAAGCGTTAAACACTGATTTGGTATATGGACAACGTTGAAGGCGTTAAGCACTGGAGATTCGTTGTTCTATCCAGGAATGTGTTAATGTTGAATGAGATTGCTGGATCGATTCTCATTTTTGTTATGAAATGACGGAGCACTATTCTTATGGTATTTTGTCTGCAAAGTAAGTATTAATTTGTGAATAAATTGCAGGCATTACGTAGCCCAGGACTGCGTTTTGGATAGTGCTGGAAGTGTTCAGTGGATCGAAGTCTGAAATGATCAAGTGGAGTTGGGTCTTATTGCTGGGTCAGTCGATTTGAATATCGATTTATTTTGCATAAATTTTTGATACAAATCTTGAGTGTTGCTATGGTGATCGATTGTAATTACCAGAAATTTCTAAATTCCAGATCTATTTAGATGTGTGTTAAATGTTTGACATTGACTTTGTGTGAAAGTGCTGAGGATTTGATAACAGTATGTCAAAACGTAGTGCAGCAAATGAAAGTAAAGGCAGAACGATGGCACGGCAATTGGTAACCATTGCAAATAAATTAACGCAGCTAAACAGAGTTTTGTATTAAAATTTGAAGTGAGACCGCTAGTACACTGAAATGGAAGAGGCGCACATATATTTGGTGCTTTGGCTGGTTGAAACAGGTAATTTTGTGCATGCAAATGATATTAGTGTTGTTTGAGGTTGAAAAGCATAAGTTCATTCTTTTGACTGAACTCAGTTATAAGCCATATTGGAACATTGGTGTTAAATGGAATTGATGAGAAGAGATTTAATATGGAGATTGAAATGGTAGCAGGGCGCATCTTTTTATTGAGTTTGATGACAGTGTTAAAGCAGAGTTTGGACAACGCTTAATAATACAGGTATGTTTAAACCGAATGGAATTTGAACAACGCTGGTATAATAAGTTTTGACTGAGGTTTATATTGGGTTCAAAAGTAGAACTTTGTTATCATGCAAATTGGTTTTTATTCAAATATTGAACTCACACTATGATCGGATCCTATATACTCATGTTGTTGAATTGAAACAAATAATGGAAGTAATGGGTGAGTAGTATGGGATTTATGTTGGAAGGATTCCGCAATTAAATGGTATTGTATGAATTTGCCAACTGTTGAGGTTTTGACTTAGGTATATAATGATGAATTCTTTGGATAAGAATAGAGTTGAAGTTCCTAGGTGTTGCAAGCTTTAGGTTTGCGTCATTTTTGGTATCAGAGCTTGGCTCTGTTGAAATATTTATTTTCTGAATGAGAACTGAAATGTATTTTTGACTGTATGATGAATGATGAAAGGAAGATCAGAGTTTTAAATTTGATATGCAAACTACACAAGTGAACAGGATTACAGTGAAGGAAATTACAGAGGCGAATGAAGGACAAAATCAAGCAGGTGAGATGATTTTCTGATTTGAAATTTATGATTGAGGTTTATGGTTGCAGAGAAGACGATGGCATTGAACCTGGCATTCAGCTAAAGGCTGAATAAGGAGGACAATTGCAGTGTCCTGAAGAAGAAGGTGAGTTGAAGAGATAGCCTGAAGAGAGCAGAGAAATTGCTCGAAAGGTTCCAGAGGCAGTGAACCAAGTATTTACCAAAAGACTGAGTGAGGAGGGCTTGGTGAGGTAAGTGGCAGCAGAAGAGATTGCTGTCGTAAAGGCTAGTACAACTTATGGCGCGTGAACAACTCATGGAGAAAGTGATCATGGAGGATCAAAGAAGAGGTTCAAAGGAATGCCACAGCGATGAGATGACTGCAGAAGTCAGAGAAAGAGAGATTGCATTAATGAAAGTGCAATTGCAGGTACTAGAGGAATGGCTGCAAGAGCAGGAAAACCGGAATAGAGGATGGATCTTTCCACTGAAGGGAAAGAAAGTGAAGTGGCAGAAGCTACAACGGAAAAGAGATCGACAGATAAACATGCAGTTAATGGAAGAGTTGAAGAAGCTCGAGCAGATGATGGATGTACAGTTGAAGTGTACGCAACTCAGAGCAGCTGAGTTGGAAGAGGAGGTTTCGATTGATCAAATAGAGGAGGAGATCATTGACGATTTCTTGAATTATTGGGCAGATCCAGATCAGCTGGATAATATGAAATCGTGTGTTTTTATAGCTGACAGTTGTGATGTGCTTACAGGTTTTGTTGAAGAGGAAGTTCATGTGAATGAAGAAGAGGATCAGCTGGAAGAGCTGGTATATGAACCAATGGTTAAGGTTGTTGAAACTTGTAGTTTTCAAACTGACAAGTTGTATATGAATGTAGGGACTGTAAGTGATGGTGATGTTATGCTTCAGCAATGTCACAGAGAAATTGCATTGCTAGAATATTTGTTGAAAAATTCGGAGTATGACAGGGAGATGGTAGAAGAAAGAGTTCAGTACAGTGAACGAGTGCAGAAAGATATCATGGAAGCAGATGATGTGGGAGAAAGACTGGTTGACAGTCTTGAGAATTCTTCAGAGGATTCTTTGGGCAAAGAGAATCAGCATACTGATGTGCTGATAGTGGAGGAGACTTCAGAACAGCATACTGAAGTGCTGGCAAAGGAGGATAAGGCACTGATGCCTTCTGATTTTTATTCTAACAAGTGTTTTGTGAATGCAGGTATTGTTGCAGAACATTTGACTCAGTTGAACAGTCAAATGAAGGAAGAAGAAGTTTTCTGTTCCAGAAGACAAGAGGGTATGGATGATTGGGTGGCGGTAAGAAATGAGAAAGTCAGAACAGAAACAAGCATAGAAACAAGAAGTCAGCGAGTGACAGTACAAACTGAGCAAGCCGTCTTAGCTCAGCAGACAGCTGGAAAACAACAGCCGGGAGATTATTTGGACCGAGAGATTGAAAGTATCAGAAGACTGATGACAAAAGAATCCCGGAAGAGGCCAGCAGCAAAAAAGAAAAGGAAAGACAACAAGAGAAAGACAGCGAAGGATTGCAAGAGCAGAGCAAGTGGAGCACTACAACACAAAATATGGAAGCCTGGAGGACAACAACAGTTAACAACAGCAGTAAAGCAATTGACAAGCAAAGAAAGATTACAAAATAAAGTTTGGGATCCAGGAGGAAATATCCAGACTTATGACCAGGTGGTCATGAATTTTCTTACATGGGGAGTCTGATGCAGGAGCATCATCTCCGAAAAACACCTTGTATTTTACCTAAGCTAGGGGGTTTCATGTTTTGAAGAAATATTAAAATTCCATGTAAATATTAATATTATTTTGAGTGATTAATTAATTGTTTGAGAGAAATTAGTTTCTAGATTATTTAGAATTAATGAGGGAGCCTAAGTGGGAATTAGTTTCTAAGTTTTAGGGATGAGAATCTATCTTTTAGGGATGTTGAGAGATTTAAGGGTTTGTTGAGGAATTGAAGGGATAAAGCATTAAATTAGATTATTTTTAAAATTGTATAAATAGGATTGAGAATAGGAGAGGAGAGAGAGCTGGTTTGGAACAACCAAGGCTGTAAGCCTTTGGTAAATTGTAAGGGTCGTCAATTTGGAATATCAGGCCAAATAAAATTTGTAAGTAATCTTGTTTTGATCTCAGATTATATATATATACATTTGGTGATTGGTTGTGAAAGTTATAGTTATTTCTGGTTAAATGTTTATATATGAGGAAATGATTGTTGGAAAATCGACCTAAGGAAACCCGAATGAAAGAAATTGTGAGATGTCCAAGCTAAAAGGGATTAATATAACATTTGTTATCTGTGCATGAATGATTTTGTTATATCGATCTGAATTCGATTAATTGCAAATGAAAAGAGGAGAGCACCAGCGTTTTAATACATTTTAAGTCTGTAGTGTCAAGCTTGTGTAATCTTGAGGGGTCAATAGCAGAATTGCTATTCGTTAGTGCGTTGAGAGTGCCCAGTAAATATAAAAAATCATAAGCTGATAAGCAATCAAAGGGAGTTCGATTTAAAGAACTGTGTGTTCAATTGACAGTGAATGCGTTGATGCAATGAACTGATTGCCGGAATATCCTTATGTAAAAACTGAATTCAATATGTAGGAGGATCGATATTATCAGAGTTTGGAGGTGCTAAGTGGTAAATCGATTAAGTGTTTAATCTGCAGTTTGTAAGGCGCAGGTTTGATTGAATGAGTGGGACAGAGACTCCAATGAAATTCGGTCTACTTTGCAGTGTTTGAGCTTGAGGTTACATCTAGAAGTTTTTATGTTGAAATTGATTGGTGAATTGGAGCGGAATGTTGATAATGTAATGCTGAAAGCGTTGAGTTAATAATGGAAAGCGCTGAGCTAATAATGCAGTGCAGGAAGCGTTAAACACTGATTTGGTATATGGACAACGTTGAAGGCGTTAAGCACTGGAGATTCGTTGTTCTATCCAGGAATGTGTTAATGTTGAATGAGATTGCCGGATCGATTCTCATTTCTATTATGAAATGACGGAGCACTATTCTTATGGTATTTTGTCTGCAAAGTAAGTATTAATTTGTGAATAAATTGCAGGCATTACGTAGCCCAGGACTGCGTTTTGGATAGTGCTGGAAGTGTTCAGTGGATTGAAGTCTGAAATGATCAAGTGGAGTTGGGTCTTATTGCTGGGTCAGTCGATTTGAATATCGATTTATTTTGCATAAATTTTTGATACAAATCTTGAGTGTTGCTATGGTGATCGATTGTAATTACCAGAAATTTCTAAATTCCAGATCTATTTAGATGTGTGTTAAATGTTTGACATTGACTTTGTGTGAAAGTGATGAGGATTTGATAACAGTATGTCAAAACGTAGTGCAGCAAATGAAAGTAAAGGCAGAACGATGGCACGACAATTGGTAACCATTGCAAATAAATTAACGCAGCTAAACAGAGTTTTGTATTAAAATTTGAAGTGAGAACGCTAGTACACTGAAATGGAAGAGGCGCACATATATTTGGTGCTTTGGCTGGTTGAAACATGTAATTTTGTGCATGCAAATGATATTAGTGTTGTTTGAGGTTGAAAAGCATAAGTTCATTCTTTTGACTGAACTCAGTTATAAGCCATATTGGAACATTGGTGTTAAATGGAATTGATGAGAAGAGATTTAATATGGAGATTGAAATGGTAGCAGGGCGCATCTTTTTATTGAGTTTGATGACAGTGTTAAAGCAGAGTTTGGACAACGCTTAATAACACAGGTATGTTTAAACCGAATGGAATTTGAACAGCGCTGGTATAATAAGTTGTGACTGAGGTTTATATTGGGTTCAAAAGTAGAACTTTGTTATAATGCAAATTGGTTTTTATTCAAAAATTGAACTCACACTATGATCGGATCCTATATACTCATGTTGTTGAATTGAAACAAATAATGGAAGTAATGGGTGAGTAGTATGGGATTTATGTTGGAAGGATTCCGCAATTAAATGGTATTGTATGAATTTGCCAACTGTTGAGGTTTTGACTTAGGTATATAATGATGAATTCTTTGGATAAGAATAGAGTTGAAGTTCCTGGGTGTTGCAAGGAACTTCGGAGGAGGAGATCATTTGGTTGGAGCGACTGCCGCTACATGTATTGGACCTGAACTCAACTTAGGGGGGAATATATATATACGTCGGGTCCGTAATATATCGGAGCCGGTGTAAGGTAATTCTGTGGAATTACTACCCGATAGTGTGTGTGTAAGTCCTTCCTTTGCAAGCCTCGATAGTATTGTAAAGCCTTCGATAGTGTGTTGGCATAATTCTTTTAGAATTACTGCCGATACAAATAAAGCCACTGTTTTAGCCAATAGCACTTGGGCAATTCTTTTAATAATTTTCCAATACAGCCACTATGTGTTAACGAAGTCAGATTAGGGGGTTGTTAAAGAAAGAAATGAATATGTCAGTTTAATGACTGACACGCCTAAAGAAAGGGAAGTTGATCAGAACATTGAAGAACTTGCTTGCAGATTAGAGACATTGTCTCTAATGCCTACACGCTCACCATCATTGGTGGTATCAGAGCCATCAACTGACATTGAATTGAATCTCAGGAGCGGAAGAAGGATGGCTTTCAGAGTTGGAAGAGGACGAGGACGTGGTGGAAGAGGACGGCCTGTTGCAAATGCTGAAGTAATGGAAACAGTAGAAGAGCTCCGAACTAGAGTGGATGCATTAACTTCAGATAGAAATATAGATGATGGAGATGTCAGTGAGCCCGAAATTGAAGCTGTTGAAGAGGAGGAAACTGTACAGGTTACTCCTGAGATGAGGTTCTTTCAGTCAGTATTGAAATCCACAGCCAGGCCATGGAACCAATTAGTACCGATATATCAAGAAGGACTGAATCCAGAAGAATTGATCGACTGGATTAACAGCATGGAGAAATTCTTCGATTACGAGGAAACAGAAGATGAGAAGAACATAAAGTTTGTTGTCACCAAGTTAAAAGGCCATGAAACACTCTGGTGGGATGGTGTGCAGGCAGAAAGGAAGACACTTGGTAAGCAGCCAATCAAGAACTGGAGCCGAATGGTAGCAAAGTTAAGAGGTAAGTTCTTACCAAGTAATTATCAGCAAACATTGTTTAGACAAATGCAAAATCTTATACAGAGAGCTTTAACAGTAAAATAATATACAGAAGAGTTTTATAAAGTAAGCATAAGAGCTGGAGAAGCCCAAGACACAGATGAGAAGGTGGCTAGATATATGAATGGCCTCAGGATGGACATTCAAGATGAGATAAGTTTGCTGTCTCCTAAAATAGTAGAGGAAGCTTATCAGATAGCGCTGAAAGCTGAGGAAAAACTCATGAGGAAGCAGTCTGCCAAAGGGAGAGGGACTTTCAGAGGGAAAGGAAGTCAAGGTGGTAGAGGAAGATCTACAGCACCTAGAGATGGAGTTAGCAGTAGCTCAACCCAGCATGCACCCAGAGAAGGTGATGCAAGAGGCAGAGGGAGTTTTTCCAGAGGAAGAGGAGGCAGAGGAAGAGGTAGAGAATTAAGATGTTACAAATGTAACAAGCTGGGACACAGAGCTTTTGAGTGCCCAGAGAATGTAGACATAAAGCAGAGGAATGCAATTGTTTCTCCAGCTGAAGAAGAAGCACCAGCGACAGCGGTAGCAGAAGAAGAAAATACACCAGAAAGAGGAGAATCTCTGGTGGTTAATAAAGTCTTACTTAAGCCAATGAAGGAGGTGGCTGCTGAACCGCCAAAAAGGAAAACTTTATTCAGAACAGTGTGCAAAGTCCAAGGGAAATGTTGCCAGATGATCATTGATAGTGGCAGCACTGATAATTTGGTCTCTACAGAAGTAGTGGAGAAATTGGGTCCGTTAGTTCGGAGAAGGAGATCATTTGGTTGGAGCGACTGCCGCTACATGTATTGGACCCGAACTCAACTTAGGGGGGAATATATATATACATCGGGTCCGTAATATATCGGAGCCGGTGTAAGGTAATTCTGTGGAATTACTACCCGATAGTGTGTGCGTAAGTCCTTCCTTTGCAAGCCTCGATAGTGTTGTAAAGCCTCCGATAGTGTGTTGGCGTAATTCTTTTAGAATTACTGCCGATACAAATAAAGCCATTGTTTTAGCCAATAGCACTTGGGCAATTCTTTTAAGAATTTTCCAATACAGCCACTATGTGTTAACGAAGTCAGATTAGGGGGTTGTTAAAGAAAGAAATGAATATATCAGTTTAATGACTGATACACCTGAAGAAAGGGAAGTTGATCAGAACATTGAAGAACTTGCTTGCAGATTAGAGAGATTGTCTCTAACGCCTGCACGCTCACCATCATTAGTGGTATCAGAGCCATCAACTGACATTGAATTGAATCTCAGGAGCGGAAGAAGGATGGCTTTCAGAGTTGGAAGAGGACGAGGACGTGGTGGAAGAGGATGACCTGTTGCAAATGCTGAAGTAATGGAAACAGTAGAAGAGCTCCGAACTAGAGTGGATGCATTAACTTCAGATAGAAATATAGATGATGGAGATGTCAGTGAGCCCGAAATTGAAGCTGCGGAAGAGGAGGAAACTGTACAGGTTACTCCTGAGATGAGGTTCTTTCAGTCAGTATTGAAATCCACAGCCAGGCCATGGAACCAATTAGTACCGATATATCAAGGAGGACTGAATCCAGAAGAATTGATCGACTGGATTAACAGCATGGAGAAATTCTTCGATTACGAGGAAACAAAAGATGAGAAGAAAGTAAAGTTTGTTGTCACCAAGTTAAAAGGCCATGCAGCACTCTGGTGGGATGGTGTGCAGGCAGAAAGGAAGAGACTTGGTAAGCAGCCAATCAAGAACTGGAGCCGAATGGTAGCAAAGTTAAGAGGTAAGTTCTTGCCAAGTAATTATCAGCAAACATTGTTTAGACAAATGCAAAATCTTAGACAGAGAGCTTTAACAGTAAAAGAATATACATAAGAGTTTTATAAAGTAAGCATAAGAGCTCGAGAAGCCCAAGACACAGATGAGAAGGTGGCTAGATATATGAATGGCCTCAGGATGGACATTCAGGATGAGATAAGTTTGCTGTCTCCTAAAACAGTAGAGGAAGCTTATCAGATAGCACTGAAAGCTGAGGAAAAACTCATGAGGAAGTAGTCTGCCAAAGGGAGAGGGACTTTCAGAGGGAAAGGAAGTCAAGGTGGTAGAGGAAGATCTACAACACCTAGAGATGGAGTTAGCAGTAGCTCAACCCAGCATGCACCCAGAGAAGGTGATGCAAGAGGCAAAGGGAGTTTTTCCAGAGGAAGAGGAGGCAGAGGAAGAGGCAGAGAATTAAGATGTTACAAATGTAAAAAGCTGGGACACAGAGCTTTTGAGTGCCCAGAGAATGCAGACATAAAGCAGAGGAATGCAATTATTGCTCCAGCTGAAGAAGAAGCACCAGTGACAGCGGTAGCAGAAGAAGAAAATACACCAGAAAGAGGAGAATCTCTGGTGGTTAATAAAGTCTTACTTAAGCCAATGAAGGAGGTGGCTGCTGAACCGCCAAAATGGAAAACTTTATTCAGAACAGTGTGCAAAGTCCAAGGGAAATGTTGCCAGATGATCATTGATAGTGGCAGCACTGATAATTTGGTCTCTACAGAAGTAGTGGAGAAATTGAAGCTGAAGACAATGAAGCATCCAACACCTTATAAAGTGTCATGGTTACAAAAGGGACATCAACTGTTGGTAAGTGAACAGTGTGAAGTGGAATTTCAAGTGGGCAAGTATAAAGATAAAATTGTTTGTGATGTGATGCCAATGGACGTGTGTCACATATTGCTTGGAAGACCTTGGCAATATGACAGAGGAGCCATACATGATGGGAAGAGAAACACCTACAAGTTTGGAAAGGATGGTGTAAATCATACATTGTTGCCTTTGCAAGAAGAAGATGTACCGGGACAAAAGACTAGTCCAAAAACTCTGTTGCTTGGAGGGAAAGAATACTTGAAGCAGATTGAAGAAAATGAGGTAAACTTTGCTGTAATTTGCAAGCCCAAGGTAATATTGAATTCTACTAAAATTTCTGAATTACCCATTGAAATTCAAGAAATGCTGGAGAATTATTGTGATATTATTGTTGATGATTTGCCTAATGAATTACCGCCAATACGAAAAATCAGTCATCATATAGATTTGATTCCTGGAGCAAGCTTACCTAACAAAGCAGCATATAGAATGACTCCTGCAGAAAATGAAGAAGTTAAGAAACAGGTGCAAGAATTGCTTGACAAGGGGTTGATCAAAGAAAGCCTGAGTCCTTGTGCAGTGCCAACAGTGCTGAGCCCGAAGAAATATGGAGGCTGGAGAATGTGTACAGATTCAAGCGCTATCAATAAGATTACAATCAGGTATAGATTTCCGTTACCCAGAATTGAAGATTTAATGGATTGCTTGTCTGGCGCAAAATATTTCTCAAAGTTAGATCTTAAAAGTGGCTATCATCAGATAAGGATAAGAGAATGGGATGAATGGAAAACCGCTTTTAAGACCAATGAAGGATTATATGAGTGGAGAGTGATGCCTTTTGGGTTGTCCAATGCACCAAGTACATTCATGAGGCTTATGAATGAAGTTCTTAAAGAATTCATTGGTAAATTTGTAATAGTATATTTGGATGATATATTAGTCTATAGCAGGTCCAAAGAGGAGCATTTGAGGCATTTACATTTTGTCTTACAGAAGCTACAACAAGAAAAATTATTGTTGAATCTGAAGAAATGTTTATTCATGAAAGAGGAGATGGTGTACTTGGGATTTGTTATCTCAGCTGAAGGATTAAAGATGGATCCATAAAAGATCAAAGCAATTGTGGAGTGGCCTTCACCCAAGAGTATTTTTGAGGTAAGGAGTTTTCATGGTCTTGCTAGTTTTTACAGAAAATTCATTAAGAATTTTAGTAAGATTAATGCACCTATTATTGAGACCATAAAGAAGGATAAACAGCCATTTAAGTGGACTGCTGAAGTAGAGAGAAATTTTCAGCTGTTAAAGAGGAAAATAACTGAAAAGCCTGTTTTGGTTCTTCCTGATTTTAACAAAACTTTTCAAGTTAAGTGTGATGCCAGTGCAGAAGAAATTGGAGGGGTTTTAAGCCAAGAAGATAGACCAATAGCTTATTTCAGTGAAAAGCTAAATGATGCCAAAAGGAAGTATTCTTCTTATGATAAGGAGTTTTATGCAGTTGTGCAGGCACTAAAGAAGTGGAGGCATTATTTAATGTCGAAAGAATTTATTCTTTATTCAGATAACCATGCATTGCAGTTTATAATGCAGCAGCCAAAACTCAGCCAGAGACATGCTAAATGGGTAGAGTATCTTCAAGGCTTTCATTTTGTGTTGAAGCATATAACTGGACAATCAAACAAAGTGGCAGATGCCTTAAGTAGGAGAAGTGTATTGCTGCAAGAAAGTCAAATCCAAGTGTTGGGTTTTGATTTTCTTAAAGAATTATATGAGACCGATTCAGATTTTAAAGAGGCATTTGAGGCTTGTAAGAATCCTGTTTTGGCAGACAGGAGCAAGTGGCTGGATTATTTTATACAGGATGGACTGTTATTTAAAAAAAATCAGTTGTGGATACCCAACTGTTCAATGAGAGAGAATTTAGTCAAAGAGAAGCATAGTGGAGGACTTGCAGGACATTTTGGTAGAGAGAAGACCTTTGAACAGCTCAACAGATTTTACTTCTGGCCGAAAATGAAATCTGAAGTAGAGAAGTATGTAAGAAATTGTAAAGTCTGCCAGTATGCAAAAGGAAGGAGCCAGAACACAGGGTTGTATATTCCATTGCCAATTCCAGATAGGCCTTGGGATATGGTAAGTATGGATTTTGTGCTAGGATTGCCAAAGACTCAAAGAGGCTATGATTCAATTTTTGTTGTAGTGGACAGATTTTCAAAAATGGCACACTTTATTCCATGTTATAAAACTAGTGATGCTTCTCATATTGCTAACTTGTTTTTTAAAGAAATTGTAAGATTACATGGATTGCCCAAAAGCATTGTTTCAGACAGGGATTCAAAGTTCGTTGGACATTTCTGGAGAACACTATGGAAGAAGCTGGGAACTAAATTAAATTTCAGTTTTTCCTATCATCCACAAACTGATGGACAGACTGAAGTTGTGAAAAAAATCAAAGCTGACATGAGGAGAAGAGTAATGAACTTTGAAGTTGGAGACTTGGTTTTAGCACACCTCAAAAAGGAGAGATTTCTAAAGGGAGCATATAATAAGTTAAAATCCAAGAAAATTGGACCATGCAGGATACTGAGAAAGTTCTCTGCAAACGCTTATGAGATTGAATTACCACCTGGTGTGGGAATATCACCAATTTTTAATGTTGCAGACTTGTACAAATATGAGAATGAAGCTGCAGATGATACAGCACAGGATCAAGAGACTCCAGAGATTGACTGGGTAAAACAGTTACCCACAGCCAAGAATTTGCAGCCAGAAAGAATTCTAGACAAGAAAGTGTATAAGAAGACAAGGGCATGAGAGTATTTCCAGTATCTGGTGAAATGGAAGGGACAGCCGATCGCTGAAGCTACTTGGGTTACAGAAGACATTCTACAGAAATTGGGCAAATCTGTAGATCAGCTCATGGACAGGAGCCCATGAAGAATTTTGTCCTCAGGACTCTGATGCGGGAGCATGTGACTCAGAGGGAAAAAATCTTCCAAATTATTCCAAAAATTCAAAAAAAATCTACAGGCAAGGGAGTGGGGTCCTTTAGCCTACAATTTCGATGTTTTTTAGTTAAAAGATAGAATAGAATCTAGCAATCAAACATGCTATTTATGCTCAGCTGTAACAAAGCTTTTCAAGCTTTAAATCATTCTGTAAAGCATGCTTTTCTTTGTATCGGATAAGGACCGAGAAGGCCTATCCTTAGTTATAAATAAAGAGGCAGCGAAGCTCTAAAGGGGAGAGAGGAGAGGAGCGAGTGCCATAGTATTATTTTAAGAATTGTTCTCTCGGCGTCTCTTATTAATGACTCTATAATATGCATGTATAGATTATTGGATAGTTCCTTAACAGTGTTGAATGGTTCTATTTCCGCATGTTGCAATTACTGTTGAAATCATCTTCCCTTTCATTTATGCTTATACAGGCTTTAACTCTTAATTTACAATTGCGCATATATTTCTGAGAATTCTTGCAATTTTTCATTATAGTGGCTGTAGTGGGAGTGAATTATTATAATTATAAGTTATTACCCATATTGGGTCCGAACCCATATCGGCGTCGGAGAGAACCTTTGGAACACTTAGTTGTGCACTCCACATCTCCGGAGCCGATTTGTTATAGAGGCCGGTGTATAAAGCTTTTCGGGTCCGAAAGGATCCCATAGCGCAAAACCTCCAACTGAGCTTTCCATATCCGGAGCCGAAGTCATATAAATTACAATATATTTATCGTTGGTTCCGTCATTTCGGAGGTGGGAGAATTGTTAATTGTGGCGACCACCGAAAAAGTGGAACCACCGAAATTATAAAGGCGTGTATATAAGTGGATCGGTCCACGGAGGCCTTGAAAGATCTGGACCCGAAATCTTTATAGGGCAGTTTGGAAGGAGGCATCGGGTCCGTTAGTTCGGAGGAGGAGATCATTTGGTTGGAGCGACTGCCGATACATGTATCGGACCCGAACTCAACATAGGGGGGAATATATATATACGTCGGGTCCGTAATATATCGGAGCCGGTGTAAGGTAATTCTGTGGAATTACTACTCGATAGTGAGTGTGTAAGTCCTTCCTTTGCAAACCTCGATAGTATTGTAAAGCCTCCGATAGTGTGTTGGCGTAATTCTTTTAGAATTACTGCCGATACAAATAAAGCCACTGTTTTAGCCAATAGCACTTGGGCAATTCTTTTAAGAATTTTCCAATACAGCCACTATGTGTTAACGAAGTCAGATTAGGGGGTTGTTAAAGAAAGAAATGAATATGTCAGTTTAATGACTGATACGCCTAAAGAAAGGGAAGTTGATCAGAACATTGAAGAACTTGCTTGCAGATTAGAGAGATTGTCTCTAACGCCTGCACGCTCACCATCATTAATTTGTGTCAAAATGGTGGCATAAGACCTTGAAGAAGCAGAGGTATATAAGATGAAATGATCGGAGAAATTCAGATTATTTAAAGAAGGAGCATTGATAATTGTCTGTTTGATTAAATTGAATGCAATCTTTTCATAATGACCCCATTTAAAATATGTGTCTTTCTTAATCAGTTGTTGTAACAACAAAATAATTTGGGAGAAATCAAGGACAAACCTTTTGACAAAATTGATCTATCCAAAAGATGATTTCATGCTTTTTCTGTTGTATGTTGGAGAAATTTCTGAAATTTCTTTTATTCTATCAGGGTCAATTTAAATTCCATTTTTTGACACAATGAATCCTAAAATTTTCCCTTCACTAAGAGTGAAAAAATACTTTTTGGGATTTAATTAAATCCCATATTTTCTACAGCGTTCAAAAAATTGTCTTAAGTCCTACAAATGATTATTTCTGTTCTTTGAATAAATAGTTATGTCATCAAGATACACAACAACTATTTCATTTAACATACCTTTGAAAGCTATATCCATGTCTCGTTGTAAAGTGGCTTGTGCATTTATTAAACCAAATGGCATTTTTTGGTAGGCATAAGTTCCCCATTTGGTTCTGAAATTAGTCTTTAGCCTATCATCTCGGTGTAGCATGATTTGATTATATCTTGAGAAACCATCTGGGAAAGACATAAGTTCGGAACCAGAAACTAATTGTAAAATATGTTCTACAGTGGGTAGCAGGAACCTATCCTTTTGACTAGCCTTATTAAGGTTCCTAAAATCTATACAAATGCAGATATTACCATTTGTCTTCCTAATAGGTACGAAGTTGGAAACTCATCTTGAATGCCTAAAAGAAAAATGATTTTAGATTTAAGGAGTTTGTTCAATTCCATTTTGATTTGATTTTCTAAGTTTAGATGAATTTTACTTAATTTTTGTTGGAAGGGTTTATCATTTGATAACTTCATAATTATCTGTTGAATGATGGAGGTGTCAAATGTTTTGAGATCTTCGTAACTCCAAGAAAATACATCCTTATATTTTTTAAACAAATGAATGAAGGATAATCTTTCTTCAGACGAGAGACCAAGTCCTAAATTGATGTTCTGAGGTTTAATATCTGTCCCAAGGTTTGTTAATTCAAATCTCAAAGTTGAACTTTGTAGTTTTGAATTAGTAACTCTTTTAAATTTGTCTTTTAAATCATAGAGATCCTCAAGTTAAACTACATATTTGGGTATGGGATTATCATCAATTTTCTATTTTAATTGATTTTCGTGTTCATCTTCATCAATTATTTGGTCATCGCATGATTTCTCAAAAGTTAAGAAGCTTAAATTGTCTTCATCATCATTAAATACCTTCCAATTGGTGATATTATCAGGAATGGCTGATCTAAATATTAATTGTATAGAAAATCTATCGGGAGTGTAATCTTCGGATGGGATCAATTTTAATGCAACATTAGCAAGAAGGTAAGCCCAACATTCTGAATCCTAGGAATAACAGAAATGTTAAACACTAAAAAATGTGAAGTGAGAGACTGAACCAAAGTCTGATAATGCTTCAAGTGTGTAGAGATATAATGCATCATTTTTTATACTTGTTTAATTACAATTTTTGAATATCCAAAAACTTGAAGGTATTTAATGTCAACGCTAATTGATTTGTACATACCTTAGACCAATGCCTCATATTCTTCAATATTATTTGTGCATTTGAATTCCAATCTACAATTCAGCATTGTCTTCACACCTTCAGGATTAATCAATATGCAACATGCTCCTGCACCATCACTTGATTTCGACCTATCAAAATACAATGTCGAGAATAGAGAATTAACTAGTGTTTTTTCTAACATATTTACACATCTAGAAAATTTTGTCTGTGAAAATTTTTCAACTTGAGAAGTTACAGAATTACTCAGAAATGGTGACATTTGTGTTTTAAAATTCTCAAAAAAGGATTTAGTAGAGTAGTTTCCACGAATTTTTTTGTTAAGTTCTACTTCCGCATTTTCACCTTCGAAATCTGTTACCAAATGTTTCATGTGTTTTTCTCAATTGATTCTAATTTGATTTGGCTTTCCATTAAATTGGAGGTATAAGTTAGACCGATCAGTGGAAAAATAACCATGTAGTTTTTCTGAACAATCTATAGTAAGAATTAAATCGTAGAAATCTGGGATATCAACAACTAGTATATCAATTATTTGACAAACTTTAGGATTCGAAGATTATCTAATAAGAACTGAATTCATTTCTCCTATGACTTTGAATTTTGTCCTATCAAGTTTCGCAATATGAACTGTAGTTTTCTGGGGTGACATGTTCAATTTTAAACAAACTAAATACGGCATGATATTTGAAGAAGCCCCTAAATCTACCAAGAAATTATGTACATTTTTATTAAATATTTCAAAAGTCAAAAGAGAAGGAGGGGTATGTGAATTTGACTTGTCACCTATTTGAATAGCATCAGAGGAATCTGAGAGGTTTATACATTCCATTAGAAGCTTTAGATACCATAGCAGCAGGAAGAAGAGAAGTAGGTACTGTGTTCAATTCTTTTAGTAAAAATTTATGTTGTTGTTTGAGTTTAGGGAGTTCATGAAGGTAAATGTTTGCTTTTATTTTCTTCATATCCTCAACTATATTATACTCAATAGTATCTGAAACTACTAAGGATCTGTGTGAAGATGGAGAATTGGATGAAGACAGATTTACTTGGGGAGAAGTGGAAGTGGATTTTTTAACAACAACTTTATCTTTAGTAGTGGAAGTTGAAGGTTTATGTTTCTGAATTAGTTGTATATGACCCACTGGACCTTTACTTCTTGTGCTAATAGGTAATGCTTCATATTCCTTTTCAGTATCAGAAATAGGAAGAATACAATCCCACATTCCATTTAACTCAGCTATTTGTTCATCTTGGGATTCATCAGCAGAAAATGTAGATTCCTCCTCATCTTCATCATCAGTTTCTGCATTAGAGATTGTGTTAGGAGGTTGTGTATTAGGTGGCTGATTTTTTTGGAAGAAGATTTATATACTTGTTTTTTGATCTCTACCATCTCGTTAGAAAACGTTTTAAGGAATTTTTGCAAGCCTTGAAGATCAAAGGGATATTTCAGTGCTTTCTTTTTAGATTCATCCTTAAATGTAATTTTTTTAAATTTTATGTCTTCATATTCCTTTTTCTTTTCTAATGCATTTATCCCCTTCTCTATAGACACAAATTCTTTCATGTTTTCTACCAAGGTATTTTTATTAGCTCTATCTACAAAAATTGCTATGTTAGAAGGAAGAGATAAAATATACCATTCAATTTGTACATCGACACCAGGTCTAGAAGTAGCTAGGATTTTATTTAATAATTTGTTAAATCTGGAGTTGAAATCTTTTCTCCTTTACCTTGAATTAATTTTTAAATTAGAAAGGTCATTGATAAGAGATGTAGTTGAGCAATCATCACCAACTTTAGTTAAAAAATGTTCTTCAAAAGTATCCCAACTAATAATAGAATTGGTTGGTAATTAAAAGTACTAAGACCGTGTTGATCCTGTAAGAGTGTACGAGAATAATATAACAACCATGTCTTCTTCATATAGGTCATTAAGATTAATGGCTAACATATAATTATGAAGGTTCTCTTTAGCAGGTAACCCATCATCAAGATTGAATTTGGGAAGCCATCTTTCAGGATGTTTTGGTATAGGATGAAGTGGTGCTGGAATTTGAACAGCTCCCGGATTGGACCATGATCTAGATGCCATTGTAAAAGTTGGGGAGGTGGATGTGAGGAAAGAAGAACTAGTAGCTGTGATAGTAATACTTGAGGCAACACTAGTTGTTTTTGTAGAGGAAATGGAAATAGATGAAATTATCGGTAGAGAAAAAGTAAATGAAAAAGGAATAAATGGAGATGTTCTTGAATGAGACAATGAGGTAATCTCACTAGTAGATGTTTGGGAATCTGATGTAGCAGTTTTAGTTTAGCAGGATTGAAGTGGAAATTCAAATGGCAAGATGCAAAGTTTTTCACTTCGCGACCAAGTCAAAAAACTAGTTCCATGAAAAATAGAAGTTATACTTCCTTCAAAAACTTCAGATGATTCATGTTTTTCTGCTGAAAAGGGGACGTCTTCCAATTTCTTTATGAAAGCTACAATTTCTGGTGATTCTGGAGTATAATCTATAGGGATTACCTTAGGAAGTATTTTAGGAGACTTAAGAGGTGATTGTACAACTTCTGGTCTAAAAGTAGGAGATTCTGGAGGGGATCTGGAAGTTGTAGGAGATTTAGAGGGGAAATGACTCTCGAAATGGCCTTTTGTTTTTGGATTAGACTTAATTTCCATTGATAGTATGTAAGCCCTCCTTCTAGTGACAAAAATGTTGACGCTTTGAAAATCATTGCGTCAATACGGGAGAAAACCACCCGATCTAGACCTTAAGACAACTCTTTTTCTGTTTAGGTAGTGACTCCGAGTAGGGATAATGGGACCAATTTCCAAATGAAAGGTTATTGAATGAATGTGTAATGCTTATAGTGAAGTGAAATAGATGGATTTGTAGTAAT
Organism: Pinus tabuliformis; assembly: GCA_031772625.1. Lineage (NCBI taxonomy): Eukaryota > Viridiplantae > Streptophyta > Pinopsida > Pinales > Pinaceae > Pinus > Pinus tabuliformis. The sequence continues at coordinate 136,178,642 of CM062806.1, forward strand.
GAATTAAAAGGAAAACATATGCATTAATCTACTATATAACTCGTGGTTGTTTAGCATTTATCTAGATACGATCTATAATGATTTTCCTTAGTAAATGACAACATAAACTACTCAAAGACCAATGGAAATGAAAATATTTAAAGATTATTACTTTGATTAAATAGTTAATCAAAATAATATTTATAACTCATATCCCATTCTGAATATCAAAGAAAATTTCTTAACATGTAAAAAAAAATATCAATGGTAGCATGATAAGAAATGAATACATCTAACATTGTTCTTTAAATACCATGTAATAAGCAATATAAAAAGATAAATTCACTATTTAATTATGAAAAAAATAGAGGTACAGCAATAGAAATACCAAATACAAGTTTCTCATCTCATTAAAGAAATAACAACAGTTAGTCCTGAATTTGGAGAGTTGCCGCTATAAGGTTATACGAGAATGTAATTGCCAATCTAAATAGCAATGAGGGGTGGTGAACAAGTGTCCAAGAGCATAGTGATGATGCTCTGAAGATGGCGATCGGGCATACTAGGGTGAGTAAGGGTTTCGGTTAGGGTTTTCAGGTTACTGCAGACTATGCAGGAACCTTACGAACCCGCGACTGTCTATCTACTGCTTCGCTGTTTACCCTAACCGTCTACCGCGTTTTACTTGCTGGTAACTTTCTTGGTGTTTCTGAGCCCGAACCGGGACTAACGGCGGCTTCTGCGACGGAACCTCCACAGCATCACGGGCCGTTTTTTGCAACCGTCGCTTTCTCCCGGTTACCCTCCGTTCCGAGGTGTCTACAGAACCTAGGAGCAGCTGGCAATGGAGGATATCGAGGCCGTAGATTACTCAGCGGACCCATTGGAAGGGGTCTCCATATGGCGCACCCCCCTTGATGCATCTGGAGGTATGTACAGCTCGGACTTTTCTGCTCCTTTTTCGCCGTTACCGTTCAGTGATCCGCATCCACAACCCCCTGTTGTACTCCCGGACGACCCGCCAACCTGGCCTGCTCTCTCCACTCCCCCTCACTCTCCGGCTACCCTAGGGTTTGTATCGAACTGCATCAACCCTAACCCCGGTTCACTCCCCCTGGTCACGGGCTCCATCCCCCTTCATTTTCACAACCCCTCTCTCCCTGGACCCTCTATTGGCATCCCCGTCTCTTTCGGGATCTCATCTGGCAGTTTCACCGCCATACCCCCGCTCACTGGCATTCCATCGACTTCAGAACCCCTCGGCCCCCCCCTCACGCCCCGGTTCCCGGCTACGCAGACTGAGAGCTCCCCTCCTTCTGGCCATCCCATCCGCCAGCCCCCTCCCCGGGGCCCTAAACGGAAATACAAGTGCTTCAAATCAAGGGAGGAGGACGTTTTTCTCAGATTAGAAGAAGACATTCGTTGGGGTGAGACTATGGACTTTGCGGATCGAGTTTTGGTCGGTCGTATCAGAGGCCGGAGTTATTCGGCAGCACGTTTGAAGCAGTGGGCAGCGGACGTTTGGGGTCACCATCTGGTGGATATCCCCTTTGTGCAGACCTTCGTGCGGGGATGGTTCGCTCTTCGGTTCGCGCGTGCAGACCACACTAACTGGGTCCTTTCATCATATTGGCATTTTGAACACGCTCCGGTACTTCTGAAGAGATGGACTCCTCTTTTCGACCCTGAGACGGAGCAGATCGGCATCGGACCAGTATGGATTCGGCTACCTGGGCTACCCCTCCAGTACTGGTCTGAGGACATTTTCAAGAGGATTGGTAATGCCATCGGTGTTTATATGGGCTATGACAAATCTTATCTGCAGACGGGTATGATGGCCTATGCCAGGATACTCATCAATCTGGACACACGAGGCGGACTGCTGGAATACATTACTATCCAATGGAGGGATACTGATCGCAAGCAGATCATCGACTATGAAGGGGTACCTTACAGATGCCGTCGATGTCACAAGGTAGGCCACCTATTCAGAGACTGCCCCCTCCTCAAGAAAACAGTATCAAATGGCACGGAAGAAGCAGTCCCTCAGCCGCAGGTTACACAACCTGAGACTCAACCTGCACAGACCTCTGGGATACCGGATCACCCACTGAACGTGGAGGAACCAGAGAATGCGGGGCCAGGTGACACTGAGGGGGTCCTCTCAGATCCGCATCCGAACACGCCTCACCCGCAGACTGCTGTTGTTCAGGAGGACTCGGAGCAATCGGGTAAGTTACCTCATTCTCTGTCCACTCCTACTTCATGTATGACTTTGGGCATATCATCACAATTCACTGCATCTGCATCCATCATTTCTTTATTTCCTTCTGTATCCCCTGTGTCCCTTTCACAGCATAAGCTCATTCATTCCTCACTCTCATGCACCCTTCCTCTCCCTTCACCGGTGGCTCCTCCATCTAGAATCACTTCGACTCTGGCCTCTCTTTCATTAAATTCATCACCGTCTCCGCCCCGCTATTCACTCCGGCCTCGCACGAGGGACAGAGGCCCTGATGCTGTGGGACTTGATCTGCGCCACACAGCTAATACTCACAAGTCATCCAGGGGTAGACCCTCTGGCATATCCAAGGCAAGGCACACCGCTGACACAGAAGTCGCCTTGGGGCGACAGCAGACCATCTTTCGGGCCCTTAGAGCGAGGAATGGCCCTGCCCACCTCCCTTAATGAAATTTTTATCTTTCAACTGCCGGGGGTTTGCTAGTTCAGCCAAAAAACTAGCTCTTAGGAGCCTTCTCCTATCATCTCAGACGGACATCATTTTCCTACAAGAAACTCTCTGCCCTGCAGAACCCCTCATTCACACTCTCTCTGTCTGGTTACCCTCCTGGACCTTCCATGCTTTGGATGCGTCTGGAAGATCTGGGGGACTGGCCATAGGGGTTAATAACAAAGTTATGGAGATCAAGAACACTTTTGGCGGAAGAGGGTTTATCGGCCTTGACATCTGCACTCATTCAGCTGTAAATGACATCAGAATTATTAATGTATATGGCCCTTGCATAGACCGAGCCAATTATTGGAGTACTCTTCTTGCATCTGATCTATTCCAGGCAGACAACATCATTCTTGGAGGGGATCTTAATTTCTCGCTTGGTTTTAGTGAATCATGGGGGCATTCAGCCCAGGTTGACTCCCTTACTGATACTATATCCAGCCTTCTAGAGGATCATCACTGGGTTGACATTCCGTCTGCCAAGCTCCAATACACTTGGACCAATAACAGAAGTGGGGACCAAAGCCTTGCAAGAAGACTTGACAGATTCCTTATCAAGGAATCCCTGGTTAATGAACTTCCCAGAGTCTGACAATGGGTAGGCACGGGGGGCATCTCTGATCATCGGCCGATCTTCTTAGAAGTCGAAGACCTCACCCATAAGATTAAGAGTCCTTTTAAATTCAATGCATCTTGGTTACAGGACCCCTCATACATACAATTGGTGCATAATTTCTGGCAATCCAATGCCATAAGAGAAGATGAGGACATTTCAGTCGGATTTGTGAGGAAACTCAAGGAACTCAAGCAGATCACCAGGAATTGGGCACACCAAAAGCGTATTCAGGATAATCTGACCCTTAAGGAAGCTGAAAAGGTCATTGCAGAATTTGAGGAATCATCAGATGGGACTTTCCCCTCTTCTGCAAGCAAGGAGAATTACACCTCCCTTATTGCCAAACGTACACAGATCCTGAAGGAGAGAGAAGAAGGCTGGAGACTTAGAAGCAGGGCCATATGGCTCACTGAAGGAGACGCTAATACCAAATTTTACCACAAGTTTGCTAACGGCCGCAAAGTCATTAACACTATTTGGGAATTAAAGAATGAACAGGGGGTCACGGTCTCCTCACAACGGAACCTGACCAGATTGGCCACTGAACATTTTAGAGGCATCTACAAGGCACCTGAACAGGCTAATATCTTGGAAATCATGAGAGTGGCCGAACTCTTCCCCAGATATGTTGAGCAGGAAGATGTGGACGAATTACAGAAGGAAGTGACGATGGCAGAATTAGAAGCTACATTGAAATGGTTCAAGAAAGACAAGAGCCTTGGCCCAGACGGATGGACCATTGAATTTTATCTTACATTCTTTGAACTTTTGGGCCAAGACCTCCTGAATATAGTCGAAGACAGTAGAAGAAGCGGTCGTATATCCTCAGCCATTAAATCCACATTCATTGCTCTTATTCCCAAATCAAATGCCCCCTGCACCTTCGATGACTTCCGGCCTATATCACTCTGCAACTGCCTCTACAAGATCATTGCTAAAACTATAGCCAACCGGCTCAAGCCTATCCTCTCCCAGCATATTTCTGCCGAACAATTTGCTTTCTTGCACCACCGCCAGATCCATGAGGCCATTGCTACTGCTCAAGAACTAATGCACACCATGCAGATCAAAAATCAAAAAGGCATGATCCTTAAGGTGGATCTATCTAAGGCCTTTGACAGGACCAACTGGCTTTTTCTTAGGTTGCTGCTCACCCACCTGGGCTTCCCTTATTCATTCATCAAATGGACCATGAGTTGTATCACTGATGTCTCTTATAGTGTACTTCTCAATGGGGAAGCATCCTCTTTCTTTACTTCTGAGAGAGGACTCAGACAGGGATGTCCACTCTCCCCTCTGCTGTTTTTACTCATCATGGAAGGGTTGAGTAGAATACTTTCATCTGCACGCGATAGACATCAGCTCCACGGGATCAAGCTTACTGACCATCTTATCCTCACCCATCTTCTATTTGTTGATGATATTCTTATATTCCTGAACGGCAGTGTTGGAGACTCCTCTACTCTTCACAATTCTTTTCTTCTCTTCCAACATGCCACTGGTATGAAGATTAATGTTCAGAAATCCACCATCACAACCTTTGGATGTTCCATCAACGAAGTAGCATATGCTAATCAGCGTTTCCCTTATCTTAATCTGACCCTATCAGAAGGCATTAAATACCTTGGTTTCAGATTGAAGCCTAATGGATACAGGATTGCAGACTGGTTATGGCTGATAGCCAAGGTGGAAAAGAGACTCCAGGTATGGTATCACCGATACCTTTCTAGAGCCGGCAGACTGATTCTTATTAAAGCGGTGATTGAAGCTACTCCAGTATATTGGATGGCCCTCTCATGGATTCCTAAAGGAATACTCAACAGGCTTCAGCATATTTGCAGCAGATTTCTCTGGAAGGGTCATCAGCCAGGCAGAATCTTTGCCTGGGTGAAATGGGACACTATAGCGAAGCCCAAGCGCTGGGGGGGATGGGGCATCAAGAGACTCGACCTCTTCTCTAGAGCTCTGGCTGCCAAGCTTGGATGGCAACTTCTCACCACTGAAGGACTATGGACCAAGGTAGCATGTGCAAAATACATCTGGCCTCAGAATGTGCTGGACTGGATATGTAGTCATCAGAGAACCCATCATAACATTTCCACCATTTGGAGAGCTGTCATTGGTACACTCCCATTACTGCGAGAAAGTCTAACATGGCGCATTAAGGCTGGAAATGCTGTCCGAATAGGCCTGGACCCTTGGGTGGGATGTGGAAACACCCACAGACTCTCAGAAGGCCTTATCGAACACCTAAATAACAGGGGTATCACACACATCATGCACATTGGGGATCAGGCAAACTCCACTTTCCTCCATCAAGCCTGGACAAACGCTCTAGCATTAGACATCCCGGCACAATGGCATGGTGAATGGGCAGAATACACGGATGCACTTTCACAAGCACATATCAGACTCACTGAAGGACCAGACGAAATCATATGGGCTTACTCTAAACATGGTATTTATACCCCGAAGCTAGGCTATCTAAAGCTCATGGAGTCTCATAAACCTCCTGTTATTCAGCCCACATGGAAGACTATATGGAAACTCAAATCTGCCCCTCGTACACGACTGCTCATGTGGAATATCATCTTCGACAAAGTTCCTACAGGCACCAATCTGATGAAGCGCTCCTTCCACGGGCCCTTCCGCTGCCATCTCTGTCATCAGGAGGAAGAAAGCACTTCTCACTTATTTTTAACTTGCAGCATCTCATCTCACTTCTGGAATGAACTCTCCTCTCATTTCCCGCAGCTGAAACACTGGCATGGACACAATATCTTGGATGCATGGGAGAACTGGAATTCTGAACATTCGGGGAAAGCCATTAACATTCCACTACTTGCATGCTGGGCAATTTGGATTGCCCGGAATCAGGCCATTTTTAACCAAAGAGTCCCCCATTGGCCGACCATCCTTCTCCATACCATTGCGGAGTATAACTTGATACCTGATGATGTACACGGTGGCCCTGTTCGCATTATGAGACAAATGGATATTGACAAATCCATACCTTGGGGTTTTTTCGATGGTTCAGCTCAGGAAATGGGCTGTGGGGGAGGAGCAATTCTACACCTCAATGATTCACACAGCTATAAAATTCAAATAAACCTTGGTAGAGGAACTAATAACTATGCTGAACTTTGTACTGCCAAGCACCTCATTTGCTTTGCCATACAAAAACACTGTAGACACCTCCAGCTGTTTGGTGACTCTAAAATAGTATGCAATTGGTTGTCTGATGCATCTCATTGTCATGCTTATTCATTGAGGCACATTCTTGATGAAGCAAAGAGGCTGATAACTTCTTTTGATTCATTTGTTTGTCGTCATATCTACAGGGAACAAAACACAACTGCTGACCATCTCTCAAAAGAGGCAGCGCACAGGCAAGGAGACAACTGGCTGATTCAGGAGGAGGTTGAAGGGTCATTCTATCAGTACTATCATAGACCCTTTGATGATCAGATGGAACATGGGCTTTAAAAAGCCCACTTACAGTTTTTACACTTGTTTTATTTTTGCTGTAAATAGTTATACATATCTAGTACTATATGGCTCTCTGCGAAGAGCAATGATCATCTATTTTGAAACACTTTTAGTAACAATTTTGGACAGCTCCCTGCGAGGAGACTGAAGTTTTAAATTTTGGTTATACAGTCTACAGACTGATCTTGGTAGGCACTGCTGCCTGTACATGAATGCTTCGGCATATGCAAAATGTAATTTCTTATCCTTAATAGAAATTACGACTTTTTCCCAGGGGAAAAAAAACAACAGTTAGTCCTTACAAAGATGACTTCAAGAGTACAGAAACACAACTTCTCAAACTTCTTTATGAAAATTCCTAAAACAATGTTACAGTCATTATATTAAGAAAAGTATGAAACTATAGTAGTGCGATTTTCATAAGCCTTTCTCCATAAAATTACAGACCCAAATTTCATACAACAAGCAATATTAAATAACAAAAAAACAACTGAATATATTGTGTAGATCATTGAGGGCATTTAAAGATATAACTTCAATATGCTTAAAGAAAAACAATTTTTTGGTAGAAATTTTTGAATGTGATTTGCTATCTTCATAGGCTTTGTTTGTTCCATCGGATTCTCTGGATGCTTGTCCATCAGTTTGAACTAAACTGTCACTTATCAGCACATCTGTCCTATTTCGTCATGAACCTGAACATGAAAAACAGGGATCGATAAGATAAAAATAAATGAGACTGATAAGAGAATTTCATTTGAAACAAATCGCTTTTGGAGGAAATCAGGAAAAATGTAGAGTGTAATAAATCTCGACACCAACATCATGGAGACGAATGCAAACTAAGGTCTGTGGTAAGAGAGGTGGACTTTATGGTCCTATCACATATCTCTTTTAGACTTGGGGTAGAACTCAGAATAATCGCAATTGCTTGGAGCCTAGGAGTAATTCAAATAAAATCGCAATTGCAATTGCGGAAAGGTGGATGGGTAATGGTTTTTCTTAGAGGGGGTCAGATGTGGTAAGTGGTTTGTGAAGAGGGGGGTTGAAAAGAACAAAGGAGTGATGCATGTATATATGGCTTGGATGAAAAACCACTTTTCAGACTCCCCCCCTTGAGAAAGTTAAATTGACCATAGGGGGTTTGAGGTCTTCCCTGTCATTGATCCAGGCAAATCTGAGCCATTTATTAAATGAAGGCAAGTCAGGCTTTTAAATCGCAATCGGTGTTAAGGAGTAGGTATAATTTAATAGGTGGCCGCAAAATTTGTGATTTGCGATATGTGGGATGATATAATGGATGACTCAATGGTGACATCACTATGAAATGGCAGGCCTATGTGGAATGGTGATGTGGAGGATGATGCCACTGATGACATCATATTATAATTGGCATGAGGAAGGATATCGCAATCGCAATTAAAATAAGGCATGACTCTTTGAACTTTGTGATTGCACAGACGCAATATTAATTTAAATGCATTTTATAACCAAGGTGGATTCGGTTATATTGCGTATCACAATCAGGAAGGGGTAGAGTGCTTGGACTAATGAAATTTCTTATGGCCTACGGATGCCAAATTTTATAAATTGCAGTTGATTTTCTCATCGAGTCTGGGCCTGATCGTAGATCACAAATCAAGAAGGTAATGGGGCATAGAATTATATGATAGTGGATTATGTGATTGTGATGGACACTAGGTCTTTTAGAAATTCATTTTTTTTGTCGTCAGGTCCGACGTCTTTGTGTTATGGTTTTTTGTAATGCAGGGAAGCAATGAGTTGAAGTTTTTAAATATCTTGTCTTTCAGGAATTTGAAAAATCTGATTCAAATTAAATAACCTGTATTTGTTTAATACTTAATGTTTTTAGAGCCTAGGTATAGTTTTGGTCTCGAAGGTTATTTGAGAATTGTTTTTTCAGATAATAAGGTTTAATACTTGGGTTGTAATTAAAAATCCTAAGTATTAAAGTTTGGTTATAGAATTTTATTAACTATCTTTTATGTTGATTTTCTATTTTTTAATTCTCTGTTTTTAAAGAATTAAAATCAAAGGGATTTTTTAAAACTAAAGGGTTTGTATTTTAATATAATAAATTTCATAGGAAATTAATAATATATTAGAATGGGGGTTTTTGAATAGTAAAAGACCTTCTTAGCTTTCTTGAGGGAAATTTGTTTGTATGGTTGTAGCCGTAAAAATATGTAGTCGCCTACATAAAAATTTCTTTCATTGTGTTGTTGATATGCCTATTGTTCCATTCAATTCTGCGCCAAAGTGAGGTTACCCTTTAGAAGTTGGAGAACTTGTTGTTGATGCTTGATGTGATATTCCACTGCTTGAACCGTAGAATTTTTTCTTAAAGATGATGTGATGGATGGTGGATGATATCCATAAAGTGCCATAAATGGGGTAATTTTTGTTGCAGTACGGAAGGAAGTGTTATACCACCATTCATCCAGTACCTCTAGCTGAATGGTTTTGACCCATTGTATTTTCTTCTCATATACAAAGTGACGTAGATATCCTTCCAAACATTTGTTCACTATGTCCATTTATCCATCAGATTGAGGATGATAAGGTGATTTATGAGCTAATTGAGTACCCAAATAAAAAAATAAGTACACCAAAAACTTCCAATGAAAATGGGGTCTCTGTCGATTATAATAATATGTTGATTTCCATGTACCTTTTGAATTATTTCCATAAAATCCGTAACAATTTTAATGGCTTCAAATGGATTAGGTAATGCACAAAAATGTGCATACTTGGTAAGCCTATCAACTATCACCATGATCACACTCGTTCCTTCAAACTTGGGTAAACCTATGATAAAATCCATTGAATCCTTTTCCCAACGCTAACTTGGAATGGCTAAAGGTTGTAAAAGACATAGGGTCTTAATTATCTCAACTTTATTTTTTTGGCAAACCAAACATTCCGAAAACTTTTGAACATTAGATTTAAGACCTTCCCAAAAAAATTCCTTCTTGACCCTGTGGTATGTTTTTGAAAATCCTGAGTGACCTACTAAGGCAGAGGTGTACAATTCCAAAATAATATTTTGTTTGAGTTGGGAATTATTACAAATACATAAATGACATTTGTACCATAATGAATAATTTTTCCAGCTAAATGTATCAGATATACAAGGATCATGCCGCAACTTTTGAATGAGCGTCCACATAGCTTCTTTTCATTCTTCCATTCCTTCCTTGCTTTGGTCATCCAATTTCGTTGGATAATAGAAATGGAACAAAGAAATCGTTCCACATCCTTATCCTTTCTTGAGAGTGCGTATGCAACAAAATTTTTATTCCCTTTTTTGTAGATCATTTCAAAGTCATAACCCAACTTATTTGTGACCCATTTTTGCTGCTCTTCTCAAGATAATCTTACTTCAAAAAGTATCTAAGATGATCATGATCTATTTTTACATTGAAGTGTCTTCCCATTAGGTAAGGTCACCATTTCTTTAGTGCATGTAGTATTGCCAACATTTCCTTCTCATAAATAGGTTTGTGTAAAACTTTCCTTTGATTGGATGAATTTCAAAAGCAATGGGTATTCTTTCTTGCATTAAAACAACACCAATTCCATTTCCCAAGGCATCACATTCCACAATAAAGGTTTTTGTGAATTTTGGCATAGCTAAGACCGATGCTTGGCACATTTCCTTTTTAAGATGTTCAAAGGACTTAGTTTCTTATGGATTCCAATAAAATGCATCTTTCTTCAATAATGATGTTAGAGGTGCTTCTATTCTCCCATAATTCTTAATAAACATGTGATAATATCATGTCAAGATGATAAACCCTTGAAGATGATTTATGGTTGTGGGGATTTTCCATTTCTTAATGGCTTTAATTTTGTTAGGATCTGTGTTTACATCCTCATGAGATACAATATGACCCAAATATTCCACCTCCTGTACTCCAGAAAAACATTTGGAGGTTTTTGCATATAATTATTTCTCCTCCAATATTTTGTGCACCCTATCAACATGTTGAACATGATACTTCCAAGACTTGTTGTAGATTGTTATATCATCAAAAAATACTAACAAAAATTTTCTAAGGGTTCGAAAATGGAATTCATCAAACCTTGAAATGTTGAAGGTGCATTACTAAGGTCCAAAGGCATGACCAGAAATTCAAATGACTCCCATGAGTTTTGAATGTTGTTTTCAGAATGTCTTTATTCTTCATTCTAATATGATGATATCCAAAATGAATATAGAACTTGGTGAAGTAAATTGCTCCATGTAATTCATCCAACAATTCATTAATAAGTGGAATGGGAAATTTATCTTTAATAGTGAACTTGTTGAGCTCCCTATAATCCAGACACATGTGCCATGATCCATCCTTCTTAGGCACTAATTCTATTGGAGTAGAGAAAGAAATTTGACTAGGTTGAATTATACCAGTCTCTAGCATTTCTATAACCATACATTCAATTTCACTCTTTTGGGCATACATATATCCGTAAGGACTGATGTTTGGAGGAACACTTATTGGAATCAAATGAATAGCATGATCATGATCATGAATAGGTGGGAGACCTTTGGGAGTCTCAAATACCTTGGAATTATTGTCTAATACATTTTGGATATCTCGAGAAATATATAATTTTGATGTTTGAACATCTGGTGAGCATAATTGTGCAATTACACCTGGGTGTTATTTATTTAGAAGATTTGTCATGACATTAGAGTTGATTATATTTCTAATTTTCCTTGCGATACCCCTTAATTCAACTTCCTTTCCTTCCCAAAAGAAAATCAAGAAAATTTCTTGAAAATTAAAAGCTATTATCCATAAATATTGTAACCATTGGACTCCTAGTATAGTGGCATAACCACCCATTGGAATTGAAAGAATTAGAATATTAAATACATATTACCCTATGGATGGCATGATATTATGAAAATTTCCAGAGAATTTTATAGTTCCTCCATTTGAAACGTTACTTGACACTCTGGTGCTAGATATAGGAAGCAATCTAGTTCCTTGGCTATCTTAAATGAATAAAATTATGGGTACTACCCGAATCAATCAATACTATTACCTTTTTATTCTTGACGTGTCCTTCTATCTTAAGAGTTTGAGGAGTAGTAATTCCTGCCAATGCATTACAATATCTGGTAGGATTCATTTATTCCTTATTTCGGGTTGGTTCCTAGTGTATATCCTCCTATTTTGATGTTTCTTGTTCATTTTCTTCCTCCTCTTCACAACCTATGTAGAACAATTTATTTTGAGCACACTTATGACCTTTAGTGTAATTTCTATCACATATGTAACAAAGCCCTTTTTCTCTTTTTTCCTCCAATTTTCATGGTTTCAACCTTCTATGTTGTTGAATAATAGGAGCAAAAACACTTCCATATTTATAGTTGTGAGTGGTAGGCTACATTGTTGCCATAATTTTTCTTTCAACTTTTCTTTCCACTCTAAATGCCTTCTTCAATGAATCAGGTTCCCAAAGGCAAACCTCATGTTGGATGTTATATTTTAAAGTCCCTATGAAGGCATCAATCTTATGCTCCTATGGAACATCGGTTACCCTTATATTTGATTTTTGGAAGTCTTCAATGTGTTCTGCTATTGAACTCTTTTTTTTGAGATTTATTAATTGGATAAAGAAAGTGTTTCTCTTTGTATCTTCATAATGTGTTATCATTTCCTCCGTAAAAATTGACTAGGTGACAACTGTTTTACGAGAGAAAAGCCATCTATATTATATAAATTGATTGGGTTCTAAATATGAATATGAAATATGTACCTTTTGTGAGGGTTTCACATCACGTAGATCAAAATATTGCTCCATCTATAGTATCCAAGTTACTGGATCCTTGTCATTAAACTTCCTCATATCTATCTTTGGAATGTGGTGGTTCTTAAACCCCGCATTGGAGTTTTCATTAGGAGAATTTTGAGCTTTAAAATTGGCCGACTAAGGAAATTATAAAACAATAGTGGAAATAATAAAATAAGATTAGATTACATCATCAAAATTTAGAGGGAAAAAATAAAAAACTATCTTTTTCAACTTGTATTTGCAACTTATCTCCCTATGGGTTTACCGAAATTTTGAGTGACAACACTCGCTGGAAGCAGAATTTGATTCCTCATCCAAGGAGTGTCCCTGTCTCATACATTTGACAGATCCTACTACACAAAAAATGAGAAATACATGAAAAACATGATTGCAATCACGTTTTTTCATGTGCTCCTCATTTTTATGTAGTAGGGTCCATCGAAAGTATGCAACGTGGGTACTCCTTGGATGAGGAATTAAATTTTACATTCAACAAGTACTCCCGCTCGAAATTTGAGTAAAATATTAGGGAGACAAATTGAAAATACGAGTTGAAAAAGTAGTTTTATTATTTTTTTTTTTACTTTTTTATCCTTTTACTTTTTTACTCCAAAAATGGTGAATCATCCCCCATGGTTGACCTCATCCTCTTGAATCCTATTGGTTCCTATAAAGTTTATTTTGGTTGTACATTTTTCTTAGGAGGCCCATTTTAGACCTCAAAATTCCCCTAATGTGAAATCATAATTGATATTCCTTTTGTCTTCATCATGATCTTCATGGATTTCCTTGTCACCGCTAGGACATTTTTCTTCGAGCAACTTTTCCAAACCTTCCTTCAAGTACTGTACCTTGATATTCATCATTGCTTCCATGTCTGATTTTAAATCATCATTCAAAACTCCCATGTCCCTTTTTATACCATCTATCTTAGCTTCCATGTCATTCTTCAAACCATACATCTTAGATTATGTTACTTTTTGTGACAGTGAAATTTGTTTCACTTGGTCACGTAATTTTGATATATCATGTTGCATTTCTTCCTCTTCTTCATGTGTCATAGTAGAGTTTTTAGGTTTCTTTCTAGGTGTTTCCATTTTCTTTTTTTCAGGTCATCAATTGATGACATTTATCCTTCTCTATTTCCTTTGAATCACTTCAAACTAATTTTTCAAACAAAATGTATAGAAATTTTAAAAAATACACACCTTTTTATTTCTTTGTTGGAGCTCAATATTGAAATTTTTGTATCTCTCTAATTTCGGATGTCCAAGGTATCAAATATCATTCGGTGGTAGCCCTTCGAGTCCTCTTTCCAACCCCATAAGTTTGATCGAGATTGGATTCTTCAAGAGAAATTTACTCCCAATATTCCACGATGGCTTGATTATAGATTGGTTGAGTGGGAAGAACTTGTACGGAGTTCCACGTGTCACTATTTTGACCTTTGGCCCAGAAAACGATATCCAAAATATTACAGTCAATCCTCTCTCTATCACATTTTATGGAATTTAAATATGATCCTTGGAGAGAAAGTTATGACGATTTTCCCAAGGCCACGTATTTTTGACAACATTTTGGATAATGTAGAAACCCTAACTTCCTTTGATCATACGTCTAAAAATATAGCAAACCAAGACTTAAAAGTTTTACATGAAGTTCATCAAGATTTCAGCTCCTCGTCATAAGAATTTTAGATTCTGAAGTTTCGTAGAAAATAATGTATAGTAAAAATGTCACAATGACCTGTTTGCAATAGTGAAACCCTAGAATCCAAAGCTCTGATACCAAATGCTATGCAACCAACTCACAGAATAGAAGAAGAAATATATCAACGGTTTAAATATTAGCCTGTTTGAGGGGTAAACATCCTTTAGCTTACACCAATGAACAATTCTTGGATGATACAAATGAAAAGACATCATTTCTATATATAGGAGTCTAAGGGGTCGCAATATAATTAGAGCCGACATAACAATAATATCGTAAGGGCACAACAATAACAATATTGGGTTTCTATGGGCACAAAAATACAATAAGGGGGTTGCATTAATAATAATAAGGGGTTGCACTAGTAGTATATGGACCTCACACACGCTATTATAATAGTTAAACTTCTAAGACCTTAGCAACGTATCATCTCATGCAAGATCAAGTTATAGAGTGACTCTGAGCAATTTTCTTAGAGAAGTAGAGTAAATACCTTGAGCTCATGAAAAAATGAAAGTGAGAAGTGTAAGGAGAGGCCTAGCCTCCAATATGGACAAAAGAAATTGTTCAAAATCGAGATTGGGGTGTGACACTTGCCAGGTTCATGTTTAAATCCTAGTGTTGAGGCACAATAATGCATTTCCGTTGGATGATAATTTGAGCATAGAGTTTCAGTGTCAGATTCCACTTGCATCGTTCTGCAAATTTTATCACCAAGGTATACGGTTAGGTTTTTATGGGGAGGAACTTGGTTTCAGACTCTATCCCCTTTTTAAACATTGATTAAGCATGGGGGACCCCCATTAAATTCACATCATATATGTACCAACCAAAGGGAATAGAGTTTAATGTGGTACCTCGATGAAATTTTCCGTCACAGATCCCACTCCTTTCCTTATGTCATAGGGAGAGGCCTTCCCAAAATCCATATCCATTGTAGGTCTTGTCTAGTTGATCACGATCATATAATTTTGAGGGGTCCACAAGAGTAACTAGCCCCTCACTATAATCACCATTTCATGTGAGTATAGCTACTAGTGCTTGTCCAAAAAAATTTAGACTCGGGTTTGGTTGCACAACTCCAATTGAGCATTGGGTTATGTGAAATAAAGCGGAGACCATGAGCCAACCACCTTTGGGATTGAGAAAATTTATGCAATAGCTTGAAGAAGAAGTGTAGTAGCTTGGAATAGTGCATGATAGAGGAGCATATAAAGGAAGAGCACTATTATAGGTCAGAAACCTGCATTTTTTGTTGTGTCAAGTGGTATGTGAGCCTATTTGTGCTCTTTGGGGATTGAAGGAAAATTAAATGGTCATGATATGAAAATAAAGGAATCTAGTAAGAGGGAATGAAGGAATTTTTCTTTAAGAAAGAAATCTAGGGCAAGACAAAAACCATACAAAGAAAGGATGAGGATATTCTGGTGGTAGAGATAATAGTACATGAAGGATTCAAGGTGAAGGAACAAGAGAATAATTTTTCTGAGAGAAGAAACCAACATATTTTTAAAGAGAAGATGCATAGCTAGAGACTTTAGGTGTAAATTAGTGGATTTATTTTCTTTTCTTGGACTGAAAAATCAAATAGGTAATTAATTCTTATAAAATACGGATTGGAGAAAGAAATAAAAATATACGCGATCTATTGCAAAAGGGCCTAAAGGCAATTCTAGGCAAGAAGCAGAGTTGAGAGGATTATTGAAGTAGAGAATGTAGAAATTTCAAAATCTCTGTATGAGGAGATATGATGTTGGGTCGTCAATTTTCCAATTTTCTTTCCATTTAAAATAACTTTTCTTACTCATATTGCTGCATATCTTTAACCATCCACTGCCCTTCTTACTCAATTTTTCCAAAAATGTGTCATAGTTAACCTAATAATGCTATAGCGATTGATTGTTATCATTTTATTTCATTTTTAATGGATTAAATAGGATAATTCTTGATTTATTACTAATGATGGTTTTGTCTAGTCAGTTCCTATAACTCATATGCAAGTCCTATAACCAACCTTTAAGGTTGGCATATCTAAGCAACTTTAAGGATAATTTTGGAACACAGGTTTTGTCTCTAGCATCTACAACATGGTTTTATATTTTTCACATTGCACCAAGGTTAATTATATAAGACTTTAGGTAGTTGTGAATATTTTAGGTAAATCGTGTTATGAATAATTGAGTGATCTACTTCGAGTGTGATCTTTGGGCACATGGAGGAGAATTTGGAAACACTAAAACATGGGTTTTGTTTAGGATATCCCCAATTAGGATAAACACTATAATTTCCTCCAAAAATAACATTTATTGGGATATATGTGTGGTTAATTTAGAGGATGATTTATGGTTGTAACATTGACCAGCTATGCCCCAAAGTCAGGGACCCATTAGCCAAATGTGCCAGATCGAACTATTATTAGGAAGATATTCTTAGTATATTTCATAAAAAATAAGCCCTATGTAATGAGATCTTTAGCTAATAATATATCAAAGACTGATTCGGATTTAAGTAGGAACGCAATAGATTACAGAGATAACCATAAATATAGATATGCGATAACCATAAAAACAGAGATGCAGCGGAAATAATACTTCATTTCATTAATGGAGAATACTGAAATATGCTTACAAATAGAAATAACCCAGCTAGGGTGATGGTAGCTTATCTCTGAGAAGAGATGTGTCGGCTACATGCCTCTGAACTATTTCGAACTATGTTACAATGAGGCTTGAGGGCCTATTTATTGTTGAGAAACAATGGAAAACCCTTCACATTCCAAAACCTAACCCTAGAAGATGAAACACCAAATTGTGGGCCCCGTTTTTGGGTAAGTTGGTACATCAACTTCCCGGGGTCGCGAATTGGTCGTACTATCTCCGTTTGACACGCATGATAGCCCGTTGGAAAGATCTCTCCAAGGACTATGACGGAAAAGAAGATTTTTAGGTAGAAAAATCGCTGGCGATGGATTTCCCAAAAAACGTCGTTTAGGGCCTCAAAACGGCTCCGAAAGTTGAGGACCCAAAAAACTGCTAAAAATAGTAAACTGTGCTATAATTAAGGAAACATAAAAACTGAAAGAGACAGTTGTGGGGGTCCAAATGGGATAGGTGGGTGGCAGCCAACATCCACCTGGATCATTCCTCCCCCCTTAGGAAGCAATGGTCCCCATTGCGTTGAGTTCCTCCCTGAGATGAGGAAGCTTCTGCTGAGCTGTTATGCAATCTCTGATGTGTCCAGAGATGGTGGGGAGCATGGTCGGCGACGGTCCACATTGAACACTCGGTGCAAGCGAAGGAATGGAGGAATGCTGTGCTTCAAATCATTGTTTCCCATAGCCTTGTTATTGGTGTAAGGACCATGTCGAAGTGGTCGGAGTTTCTGATGGGTTCTGGTAAGGTGCTCCCTCTACAAATGTAACCAAACTTTGTCGCCCACCTGAAACTTGTGTGGTACCCCTCCGGGTAAGGAGAAGTTGTTCCTGTGTTCTGTCACGACTGTATCCCTCTGTTGCTACTGCTGTGTGGAGGAAACCTTCGCGGGGGTCATGGATGTAGCAACGATCTTCCCCTTACTTTGGGAGCGAACCAGACAGAAAATAAATTTCCTAGTCTGTGAGATGAGCTTGCTGCCTTTCTTAGAAGTGATCAAAGAGGTGGCGGTAGGTGGGGCTACCTCCGATATCCTATATAATGAATTATCCAAAGAAATGATGACAGCGCGAGGCCTTGACTCATACACAACATGTCGCCTCCACAAGTATGGCTGGCCTAATAGTACAGCACAAACATCCAGAGGTGTAACATCACACAATACCTCGTCTGTGAAGGGCTTGATGCTGTAGGGAAGGTGGCATTGCTAGCGAACTTTGAGATCTCGTCCTTCATGAAGCCAACCGATACTGTACGGCTGTGGGTGTGGTGTAGTTGGTAGGCCCAACCGCTTCATGACCTCTACTGAAATGAGGTTCTTTTGGCTGCCACTGTCGACAATGAATTGCAGCGGCGAACCCTTCACCCACATCTGTGAGTGGAAAAGACGTTCCCCCTCCTCTGGATCTTCAGGCTCATTTTTCTAGATCTTGGTAGTAGCAACAGTGGCGCTGGGATCCGCATCAATGATCTGCTTCCCTTTGTCATTCCCCTTGTCGGGTTCTGACTCAGAGTCGGAACATGCATCTGATTCGGAAGCCTTCAACTCAGCCACCAGTGACTGCTTGGTCCGACACTCACTTGTGTTATGAGTGGGACTCTTGTGGAACTCACACCACTTTCCTGTGTCCTTCTTCGGCTTTGTGGTGTTGTTATTTTCTTGCGGCTTCGAGGGGTTATCTTGGGTCACCCCGCCTTGGCTTTGTCCTTTGGGCTTTGGATTTACAGATCCAAAGTCTCGCTTCTTCTATTTGAACTTTTGCTCGATTTTGACAGTGTATCGGTATGCTGTGCCGAGTGAGGAGATGTTCAAGAACTCCATCTCTTCCTAGATGTATCTGTGTAGGCAACCGTGGTATTTGAGTACCAGATGCAGCTCAGAATCTTTGATACCCAATTGTGTGCGAAGGGTATGAAAAATGTTTGTGAACTCCGGCACATCTTGGTCTCGTCCCTGCCGCAGTGTGGTCCATTTGATGTATTTGTCCTCATAGCTTTTGACAGGGTAGTACTACTCCTTGATGGCGTCCTGGAAGTCATTCCAAGTGGGGGCAGCTGAAAACGGTGAGCCTGTACTTTCACCCTTGTGCTCGCAGTATGTTTCCCACCAATCCTTGACGTGGGGGGCTGCTTTGAGAAGAGCGAAAACAATCTTTTCCCGACTTGAAAATTCATGAACAGAAAAATACCCATCTAGCAGATTTAACCATTTATCTACGGCATCTGCGTCTATTTGACCCTTGAAGATGGGGATTTCAAAATTAACTTGTACCTTAAACGGTGTGGTGTTTCCAGAGTAGCTGTTGGAAGTCGATGCGTCACCTCTGGGTAGCCGGTGAAGGATCTGTGCAAAGCTATCCATCATCGCGTTCCTTTGTTGCTCGAGGGCTTCTTCGAGCAAGATTCTGATAAGATCTCCTGCCCCCTCGTCTTTCTTCTCATCCGCCATGGGAGGTCGTCGAGATTTGCGAGGCTGGTCTTGCAAAGGTTCGACCAATTCAAGCCCTAACTCCTTATATCCCAACCTCGTTGGGGACATGCAAAGAAAAACAGAGAGAAAGCAGACCGCTCTGATACCACTGATCCGGATTTAAGCAAGAACGCAATAGATTACATAGATAATCATAAATACAGATATGTGATAACCATAAAAACAGAGATGCAGCGGAAATAATACTTCATTTCATTAATGGAGAATACTGAAATATGCTTACAAATAGAAATAACCCAGCTAGGGCGATGGTAGCTTATCTCTGAGAAGAGATGTGTCGGCTACATGCCTCTGAACTATTTCGAACTGTGTTACAATGAGGCTCGAGGGCCTATTTATTGTTGAGAAACAATGGAAAACCCTTCACATTCCAAAACCTAACCCTAGAAGATGAAACGCCAAATTGTGGGCCCCGTTTTTGGGTAAGTTGGTACATCAACTTCCCGGGGTCGCGAATTGGTCGTACTATCTCCGTTTGACGCACATGATAGCCCGTTGGAAAGATCTCTCCGAGGACTACGACGGAAAAGAATACTTTTAGGTAGAAAAATCGCTAGCGGTGGATTTCCCAAAAAACGTCGTTTAGGGCCTCAAAACGGCTCCGGAAGTTTAGGACCCAAAAAACTGCTAAAAATAGTAAATTGTGCTATAATTAAGGAAAAAAAAAAACTGAAAGAGATAGTTGTGGGGGTCCAAATGGGATAGATGGGTGGCCACCAACATCCACCTGGATCAAAGACAATCCTTTTATGATCAATCATGATTTGATAGACCATCTTTCAAAAATTGCTTCAAATTACCACTGATCTTGTTTTTGTGTAAATATCAGAGTAAAAACTAAGTTCAGAGGTTTTTAGAAGGAAAGGTCTTGTCATGATCATATACTCTGTAATTTTAGGCTGATTAATGGAATCATTTGGTTACTTACTATTTCCTGATTTTCTTTCATTTTCCTACAATGCTCCCAACCAAGAAGGCCCCTCTGTCTTTTGATGCACTTGCAAAGCTAGTAAAATAGATGTTATTTTATTCAGTTTATGCATAGTTAGCTCATATTCATTATTTTTTGTAGCTTACGTTCCTATTATTTCCATATTCTTATATTTTGTGTGGAGTAGTTTGAGGGCCAGTGGTGTGAGGAGTGCTTAACCCTGGGAATCTAATAAGTGGTCAAAATACTACATGACTTGAACCTACGACTCTCAAGTGATTTATCCTTGTTTTTTGTGTTTTGTTTCTTTCATTTGTTGGATTGAACTACACAAATTGTTGAATTTGCTTAACATATTTATGATGCTAACCATTTTATGGTGATTTTATTTAATGTTAATTATCGTAGTAGTATGGAATGTAAAAGGTGAATTCATGTTCAATTAACTTCTTAAGAGTTGTTTTAGAAGATTGTGTTGGTATTTCTAGATTAGTACCAAAAATAATTAAACTTCTTTATGAATATATGTTGTCAGTAATGCGTCAACTTATAATATCTCAAACGATAATTTAATTATTAGAAATTTATGCAATTAAATTGCTTAACATTTTTGGCATCTTTGTCAGGGAGATGTCGAGGAACTAGCTCTTAATTGGTTTGTTTGTCATCTAGTCGTGTGGTTTATTCTAGTGTATTTTCCATTAAATTTTATTCACGTGAAGGAAGAAGCTAACTCACAATGGACAATCAACTAGTGACAACAGGCCTTAGTAGAATGATAGCATGTAAGTACATGACAAAACTTTCCATGGACTTGCTTTCTTTTTTAATATTTCATTTATTTTCTTACAAGGTTTTGAAGGTGATATAAAAACCTCTAGATGTTAATCCATGTGTTGAAAGGATCTTCTAGGTAGCAGAAGAAGGATGCTAAAAAAATACTTGAATAGGAATGACACTCTAAGAGATGTTTTAAGTCCTAAGCCAATAGATATATGCATCTCAAGAAGAGGAAATCATGATAGCCATCATGAAAGTAGCTTCATCTCAAATAGAAACAGAAGGGGAAATATTCATGAGAAGTATCTAAAAGTAAATCAATATCAAGAAGAAGACGCAGGGGCCTTCCTTGATCATCCTTGCTAATCACTCAAAGAAAATGAGTTATAAGAAATAACCAATGGAGAGAAATTTTTGGAGCTTGATATCGATGGATTCTCTCTTTCTTCTCATTAAACCCTTGATCCCTTCAATAGAGAATTCATTAAGTTTTGGAAGACCTCCATGACATGATAAAGAAGAATGTGCCAGCCAATTTTAATGAATCACATAACCATGAATGTGTGCGGCACATTAAAGGCTAGTTCACAAAAATCATCAGCATACAATATTCTTTGATCATTTGATAGATCTTAGCACCATATCAATTAAAGGATTTTGTTTCTCCTACTCTGGTATACCTTAAAACTGACTTCTTAAATATGAGTATGAACATATTTAGTAGTTTGTACACACATGGATTCATTGGTCATATGCCTACACTTCAAGAAATGATCTCTTTTCAAGTAGTGTAGGAGAATAAATAAATAAATAGTACATATAAAAATAAGTATAACTATGAAAACCAAGAAATGGGTGCAGTTAGAAAAGGATTTTCTTGAAAATGAGGTTGTTGGTAGGAAAATTTCTCATTAATCTTTGCATTATATTGTTAATCATCTTGAAATTCTTCAAATTTTTGTATATTCTATTGTTAGGTGACATGGAATGCACAAAGGCCCTCCCACTAAAGAGTCTTGACCCATCAAAATATGATTACATTATCTGGGTTGAAGGATAAAGAATTATTTTAGTACTTTGAGGCATGCATTCATCAATGAGAAGTTCTCTCACTAAAAAGAGTGGGAATACATCAATGTCCCCTGATTTTCATATATTTTAGGTGACTTGAGCTCAACACATTTATTCATCCCTAACAAGATGTAGTGGGGTGCCTTGACATTCATTGATATCACTAGTGAGTCATCTCACATTGGTTAATGACATGCATTAACTACTGAGAATCCAATGATCTCTTTCCATGCTGGACTCCAACACATTAATCAAATGGTGAAGAGTTGCTCCATGGATTTAGAAATTAGTGAATATTTTATGAAGTTTTAAGCAACAACTGTAGCCTATTTTTTTTTAAATGAAAGGAGAAGATTAGTTATTGGACCACTAAGGAAACGATGAGTTCAACCATCACTAGTCATCAAAATTACATAGTTAACATCGAAATTAAGAATTTAGCTCTACAAAGTTAGCCTTTATTAGTCAACAACATCATTCGACCATCATATATCATCACGTTACCATATTTGGGATCAATTCTAGATTTAGTTTATCATCAACAATAATTAGCCTCACACATTTCACTATTAGCATACCTCGCAACTCCAACACGTAGGTAAAACCCTAGGTAAAAAACAACATGAGACTATGATTCAAACTTAAATAGGAATGAAGAAACTTACAGATATACTCATAAACATAGAGATGCATCAGAAAAACACTTCATTTCATTAATAGAAAAATATTGAACTATGCTTAGAAACAAAATGGAAATAAGATAGCTCGGGCGATGGTAGCTTATCTATGAGAAGAGATGTGGCAGCTACCTGTCTCTGAATTGAGTTACAATGAGACTCAAGGGCCTTTTTATTATTGAACAATAATAGAAAACCCTAAACAACCAAAAACCTAACCCGAGAAGATGTAACACCAAGAGTTTATGGGCCCCGTTGGGGTTAGTTGCGCAGACAACTTCTCGGGGTCATAACTTGGTCATATTATCTCTATTTGATGCATATGATACCTCGTTGGAAAGATATCTTCGAGGAATAAACTGTCGATGTCATTATCCCTCCAATACCTTAAGAAATTTTGCCAAAAAAAACGTTGTTTAGGGCC
Source organism: Pinus tabuliformis (assembly GCA_031772625.1). Lineage (NCBI taxonomy): Eukaryota > Viridiplantae > Streptophyta > Pinopsida > Pinales > Pinaceae > Pinus > Pinus tabuliformis. The sequence goes on from CM062806.1 coordinate 136,202,025, forward strand.
TCAAAATGTCTCCGGAAGTTTAGGATCCGAAAAACTACCAAAAATAGTAAATTGTGCTACAATTAAGGAAACTTAAAAAATGAAAGCAATAATGGTGAGGGTACAAGTGGAATAGTTGGGTAGCCACCAATATCCACCTCGATCAGACTATTTTCTTTGTTAAATAAATAGGAATGATGAGGATAAGCTACAAAAGAAATTATGCATTTCCATGTTTTTATTCCCCTCATTGTTATGTCCCTATAGTCATAATAACCTCTTACCTATTATGTGTCCTTCAATGAGCCTTGTGATTGTATTTGTTCTTGTTTTCCTTTCGCCAATAGAGCTAGTGGTGGAGGAATATGAATTATTTTTCCTTGCATTTAAATTGTTCAAGAAAATGGAGTATGGGTTGATGGCTTAATTTCACAACTATATGATAGATTGGATCATATTCCAGGAAGTTTTCCTTATGCTCTATTTTATATTGTTTCAATTTTTAAATATCATTTTTGTGTAAAGATTTAAACTTTTCCCACATATTCATTATTTTGGAAATGACAATTTAAAATTCTTCCTACCATCAGTTTTTTCTTATCGAATTGTTAGTTAGGGCACTTGTGTCTATTGGAGAACCTCTACAACTTATGCATCATGTACAAAGGTAGCATGCTAAGCTATTTGAGAGAATTGATGAATATTGGAAGATTTTTATTAATGATTATGAAAACTCTATCTCCTTAGAATTTTAGATGCCCTTGTTTCCTCAATTTCTTAATGGAAAAATCCCTTTAGATATCCAATCCTCTATATGAAAAAGATCAACTCTATTTTCATTTTCTCAAATGGAAGTTGGAAGAAAAATTTTTGAGGCAATTTCAAAAGACAAAAGGTGCATCATTATAAGTAATTAATTCTCCACCAATGTAGAAGTTCAAAGTGAAAGTCAAATGAGAAAGAATTGATCATAAACATGAAAATGAATCTAAATCAAATAGTTTATGTGAGGGTGGATTTGTAGCAGCTGCAAGATATGTTTCTACTAAAGATGTGATCTATTGCATTTTCCTTGGCAAATAAAAAAAGGATGTAGTTCTCGTAATAAGGGAGTGTGAATCAAGAAATTATTCTAACATAAAATTTCTGACCTTAGCTAAAGCACAAAAACTTTTTGCATTGCATACTAATTAACTCTATAAATAGAGTAGAACTTTTAAAAATATTGGGCAAGCTATAGGTTTTTCTTGGAAACACAGAGTTGAAGAAATGAAGCACTAGTGTTCTACTGTAAATGTTTACAGGGATATTGTTAAAGAATTTTGGTTTTCGCCATAATAATCTAGAGTATTTGCAGCTAGAAGAACCACCAATTGGGGGTTACAAGTTTGTGTTTCCAGTACAAGAACCAAACATTAGGGGAATTTTGACGTCTAAAATGGCCCTCCTAAGCAAAATTATAAAATAATAGTGGAAATAATTAAATAATATTAGATTACATCATCAAATTTTAGAGGAAAAAAAGAAAAAAACTATTTTTTCAACTTCTATTTTCAACTTATCTCCCTAAGGGTTTACTCAAATTTCGAGTGGAATCACTCGTTTCATGCAAAATTTGATTCCTCATCCAAGGAGTACATATGTTTCATACTTTTGATGGACCCTATGACATGAAAAATGAGAAATACATGAAAAATGTTATTGCAGTCACATTTTCATGTATTTCTGATTTTTCTTGTAGCAGGGTCCGTCGAAAGTATGCAACATGGGTACTCCTTGGATGAGGAATTAAATTTTGCATCCAAAAATTACTCCCACTCAAAATTTGAGTAAAACCTTAGGGAGATAAGTTAAAAATACAAGTTGAAAAAGTAGTTTTATTATTTTATTATTTTATTATTTTTTACTTTTTTACTCCAAAAATGGTGAATCATCCTCCATGGTTGACATTAGCATCTTGAATCTATTGGTCATTATAGATTTTATTTTAGTTGTACATTTTTCTTAGGAGGCCCATTTTAGACCTCAAAAGTCCACTAATTTATTCTACCATCTTTGAGCCTTATAAATATTCAGGGGTAGTTGGTAGAATGTGACTGATTAGCAGTGATTAAAATCCTATATGGACACAATGTTTCTCTTTTTTTTGTTACACACAATCTTGTAAATATTTCGTTCATAATCAAGCATAGTTATTTCCTTGGTGAATGACTCATTTGCATTGTCGAAATAGTTCTAGAGAAATCTATTTCTAATTAGATAATCGATACACTTCGAAGAACCCCCTTGACAAATTATACATGGTTTCCATGGTACTATTTCTCACTTTGTGAGTCAAGCAGACTAATATTGATGCAATTTCGTTATGGGTCACATTTTTGGTATGTGAAGTATGGTTTACTTTCTCATGGCTATTACATTAGTTTCCAAAATTGTGTCCTATTAATCGCTCCATTAATCTCAATGTTTAGACTTGCCTAGTATTCATGTATTTGTCTCCACTATTTATCTAGAGAAAGAGATGCCACTGGTGATCAAAAGAAAAATCCTATCAATCCTTTCTATAGGTTATTAAGAGTAGTATATATTCCCATGTTTGAAGTTGTGACAAAAGCTTCAAGATTTGTAGATATTTGGGTTCCTTTCGGTTGCAACAATAACATTGAACCTCACAATCCTAATACTTATTTCAATAGTAAACGTGAACCAACCAAGAAAAAATTGTTTCCATACTTTTTCAAAAATCGTAGAAGGGTTAAGAGGGAATATGATGAGTTTAAGGTGTGAATCAATGGACTTCCTCATTCAATTTGGAGTAGATTACATGCTTATAATTCCAGGAAGAAATGAAGGCTTTGAAAGTTAATAGGGAATGTGGTATCGATCCTACAAAATCTATAGCCACATGGATATTCAATGGTAATAATTGGCCTAGAACTTGGAAAGTGCTTGACCAAGAGCTGATCTCGTTGGAATTATATAGGGTAGGATCATAAGGGAGCAAGTTCGATGAATGGTATTATACGGGATTCATTACAACTTTTGATAAATGCCCTATAATACCTACCATGACAGATGGTGAGAGGATTCCATTATTGGTATTATTATATATTTGGGTAGAAATGGGTAGTGCTCATGAAGCTTTCTAGTATGAGAATCTTGATCATCCAACTTAACGGTTCTAGCTAGTGGAGTGATTTTGGCAATTACATCCTAGACAAACAATGGAAAGAGTAACACTATTTCTGAAATTGGAAAATGATCCAACTATTGATTGTATTAGCACATTGAGGAATTCTTTGAAAACAATAGAAAATATTTCTTATGAATGTGGAAATAATGTTTTGGTTATTTTGACAGAAATGACCTTATATTCAAATGATTTGTCTTTTCATCCTGTTACCTAGATTCATGAACTTGTTACAACCCTTATGTCTTACATTCTTCCATTTATTTCTTGCATATTTTTTAAGGAAAGACCATACCATGGAACTACTCAACTTGCTTTGATTCAGGTTCTAGAACATATGAGATATTTGTTTTTCTAATTGTAATATATGCTACTCTACTACACCTTTTGGAACATTTAGGAATTATAGTGATTAATAGTTACAAGGAGCAATCGAAGGTTATAATCCCCAATACAACTGGAAAAAATTGGAAAGTATGTTTAAGTGTTGGGTCCAATGCTTCATAAGATGGGTATCGATGATTCCTTGTCTTGTAGATCTGATGAAGTTGATTTGTTCCCTTGATACTCATTGTAAGTGTGTTTCCTTATTTGTTGGCATTGTTGGAATTCAAAAACTTACCTGTGCACTTCCCTCTAATGTTGTTCAATTTGTGATTGATTTAGATCTTCTACATTTTGAATATTCATAAGATTGAGTTGAAAGCATGTTGTGGAGTGGAATTTTCCTTCAAAATATTACTTGATGCCTTTGATGCTGTTGTGCTCTACAAAAACCCCCCATTTCATACAAATTTTATTCTCAAAACTATAATATGGAATGGGTCCCTTTTTATTTAAATTGGTATCAACTTATTATTATTCAAAAAGGTCCGAAACAAAATAAAAACATTATAAAACCTTTTTTGTGATCCGGATTTAAACAGGAACGCAACAAATTACAGAGATAACTATATACACAAAGATGCAGTGGAAATAATACTTCATTTCATTAATGGAAAATACTGAAATATGCTTACAACCAGAAATGGAAATAAACCAGCTAGGGCGATGGTAGCTTATCTCTGAGAAGAGATGTGGTGGCTACATGCCTCTGAACTGTGTTACAATGAGGCTCGAAGGCCTATTTATTGTTGAGAAACAATGGAAACCCTTAACATTCCAAAACCTAACCCTAGGAGATGAAACACCAAACTGTGGGCCCCGTTTGGGGTAAATTGGTACATCAACTTCCCGGGGTCGTAACTTTGGCATACGATCTCCGTTTGACGCGTACAATAGCTCGTTAGAAAGATCTATCCGAGCACTACCATTGTTGGAATGGGCAACATCGGCCCATTCCATGGACCCATGTTGCCCCCGGATTCCCCAAAAAACGTCGTTTAGGGCCTCAAAACGGCTCTGGAAGTTCAGGACCCGAAAAACTGCTAAAAATAGTAAGTTGTGCTAAAATTAAGGAAACTGAAAATGCTGAGAAAGACAATGGTGGGGGTCCAGGTGGACTTGGCAGGTGGCCACCAATATCCACCTGGATCATTCCTCCCCCCTTAGGAAGCAATGGTCCCCATTGCGTTAAGCTCCTCCATGAGATGAGGAAACTTTTGCTAAACTTGTTCCCTGGTGAGCCACTTGCCCTGCTGAAGGAGTTGGCCTGCTTTGACAACTCGATACAGTTGGATATTCTGTTGGCAAGTGTTCTTGATCTGTGTGTCCATGATCCGATCAGTTGCAGCTTGTTCCATGCAATCTGGATTTAATTCTGTGGGTTTGAGCTGTTCTGCAATGTCGGATGTGTCTAACAATGGTGGAAAGTATGGCCGAAGGCGGTCCACATTGAACACTGGGTGCAGGCCAAGGAATGGAGGAATGCTGAGCTCAAATGCATTGTCTCCCATAGCCTTAGTAATGGTGTAAGGACCATATCGGAGTGGTCTCAATTTCCGATAGGCTCCAGTAAGGTGTTCCTTTTGCAAATGCAACCAGACTTTGTCGCCCACCTGAAACTTGTGTGGCACCCGATGTTGATCATGTCGCTGCTTGTACTTGGCATTTGATTTCTGAAGAATGTCATGGACCTACTGGTGAATATGTTGGATGTGCTCAATGAAGCTGGTGGCCTTATCTGTTTTAGACTGGACATGAGCTGAATTTATGTGAGTAGCTACAAGTGGCATGGCCACATCAATGGGGCATAGTGGCTGGAATCCCAAACCCACCTGAAAAGGGCTATGGCCAGTGGAGCTGTGAAGAGCTCGGTTGTAGCTGTGCTGAACATAGGGGAGGCTCTCATCCCATGTGCGTGGATGCTTTGAGTTATACATGCGCAGAATGTGCACAATCATCCTATTGACAACCTCTGTCTGGCCATCAGTTTGAGGATGGAAGGCTGTGGACTTCGTGAGTTTGTTGTCCAGCATTGACCAGAGACTGGACCAAAATGTGCTGAGAAACCGACTATCTCGATCTGAGATGATAGACTGTGGGATCCCAAAGTGCACCCACACTCGTTCAAAGAAGAGTTTAGCAGTGGCTTCTGCTGTGATATTCTTCTTGCAGGCCACCATAATGGCCATCTTCGAGAACCTGTCGACGACCACAAAAACACAGTCATTTCCATGCTTAGTGGAAGGAAGGCCTGACATGTAATCCATGGAGATGGATTCCCAAGGTCGACTAGGGGTAGGCAACGGGGTATAGAGGCTGTGCTTCTTAATGGTCGGTTTGGCAATGGCACAGGCAGTACATGATCTGATGTACTTCCCAACATCCTGTCGAAGATTCGGCCAATAGAAATAATTTTGCAGTACTGCCACTGTTTTCTCGACCCCGAAATGCCCAGCAGCCCGACTGTAGTGTGCTTCCCAAATCATCTTGGCACGCTCGCTTGAAGGAACACAAAGGTGACCGAGGTGGCATAATAGGGCATCCTGGAGGTGAAATCTGGAACACGCCGACCCTCCAAGAGTGTCTGGTATGTGTGGCCGAATTCTGGGTCGCTTTTGTAGAGAAGTGGCCAATCAGAAGTCTCGTGCCCACAAGAGTTGAGCACGGTGGTTAACGCCATGATCGGTGGTCGACTGAGGCAATCTAAAACATTATTGGTGCTGCCCTTCTTATACTTGATATTCAAGTGGAACTGTTGCAGGTATGTAGACCACTTCTGATGGCGATCATTCTGCAATTTCCCTTGGGTCTGTATGAACTGCAGGGGTCGGTGGTCTGTGTGGATGACCGTTTCCTTCCCCAAAATGTAATGCTTCCATTGTCGGAAGGCCTGTACAATGGAATACATCTCTTTATCATAAGTGGGGTACTTCCGGACTGTGTCTGAAAGTGTTTCACTGTGATATGCCACTGGATGTCCATGTTGAGTAAGGACTGCCCCAATAGCATAGTCAGAGGCATCTGTCTCGACCTCAAATGGTTGTTGTAAATCTGGTAACGTGAGCACTGGTGCCATGCAGAGGCGATCCTTCAACTCCATGAATGCCTTCTGTTGAGATTCAGACCAAAAGAATTTTTCTTTCGCCCCTCCCTTGGTGACTTGACTCAAGGGCCAAGAAATATGAGCAAACTCCAACACAAACCTGCGGTAGAAGTTGGCAAGACCTAGAAAGCTGCGGAGCTCTGTTAGAGTGGTTGGAGAGGGCCAATCCCGAAAGACTTGGATTTTGGCTGGATCGACATGCACCCCTTGTTCATCAATGATGTATCCTAGATACTGAACCTGGGTCATGCCAAAAGTGCATTTCTCCAAATTGGCACATAGCTTGTGTTGCCGCAGTGTTTGGAGAACCTGTCGGATGTGGTGGAGGTGCTCTTCCCAACTCTGGCTGAAGATCAGAATGTCATCCAAGTATACTACTACAAAGGAGTTGGTGAATGGCTGCAAGATGTCATCCATTAGCCTCATGAAGGTTGCAGGAGCATTCGTCAATCCGAAAGGCATAACCAATCATTCGAAAAGGCCCTCCTTGGATTTGAAGGCAGTCTTCCACACATCAGAGGGTTCGATTGGTACCTGGTGATATCCTGACTTCAGATCGATCTTGCTGAAATATTTCGGCCCCTTTAGTTGGTCTAGGAGGTCATCAATCCGCGGGATTGGGTACCTATTACGGACAGTGATCTTGTTCAGCGCCCGATAGTCAATACAGAGTCTCCACGTCCCATCCTTCTTCTGTACCAACACGATCGGGCTCCCACAAGGCGATGAACTCGAATGGATGTGACCTTTCTGCAGGAGCTCCTGAATCTGCCTCTTGATTTCATTGTTCTCCAGAACGGAGCGCCGATAAATTGGTCCATTGGGTAGCGGCACACCTGGGGTCAGATCGATGGAGTGCTTGACTTGACAGTGCAGAGGAACCCCTGCAGGGGAGGTGAAGATGTCCTCGTACTCCTCCACAACCTTGTCCATCTGTAGTTGTCATGCAGAGGGACCCCGTTTGGAGGCTGCGGCCACTGTCTTCTTCTTTCCTTGAGGGCGTATCATCAGGAAAACAAATTTCCTGGTTTTGGAAATGATCTTACTGCATTGTTTTGCTGTAATCAAAGAGATGGCGGTAGGTGGTGCTACCTCTGGTATCCTGTACAACTTATTTCCCAATGTAATAATAATAGCACAGGGCCTTGATTCATACACAGCATGTCGCTTCCACAAGTATGGTTGTCCTAGTAATACATCACAAACTTCAAGGGGAGCAATGTCACACAATACCTCATCTGTGAAAGGCTTGATGTTGTATGGAACGCGACACTGCTGGCTCACGCGAAGATCTCGTCCTTGGTGAAGCCACCCAATGGTGTATGGTTGTGGATGTGCTGTGGTCGGTAAGCCCAACCGCTTCACGACCTCTGCCGAAATGAGGTTCTTTTGACTCCCGCTATCAACAATGAACTGTATCGGGGAGCCCTTTACCCACATCTGGGAGTGGAAGAGACGCTCCTCCTCCTCTGGATCTTTGGGTTCATTTTTCTGGATCTTGGCGGTAGCAACAGTGGCATTGGGATCCGCATCAATGATCTGCTTCCCTTTTTCATTCCCCTTATCGGGTTCTGACTCAGAGTCGGAACATGCATCTGATTCTGAAGCCTTTAGCTCAGCCACCAGTGACTGCTTGGCCCGACACTCACTTGTGTTGTGAGTGGAGCTCTTATGGAACTCACACCATTTTCTAGTGTCCTTTCTCGGCTTCGCGGCGCTGTTCTTTGCTTGCAGCTTCGGCTGGTTGTCTTGGGCTGTCCCGCCTTGGCTTTGTCCTTTGTTCTGTGGTTTAGGGGCACCTTTCCCCTGCTTTGGATTCGCAGATCCAAAGTCTCGCTTCTTTTGTTTAAACTTCTGCTCGACCTTGACGGCCTATCGGTATGCTGTGCCGAGCGAGGAGATGTTCAGGAATTGTATTTCTTCCTGGATGTACTTGTGCAGGCAGCCACGGTATTTGAGTATCAAATGTTGCTCCGAATCCTTGATACCCAACTTTGTGCGAAGGGTATGGAAAAGATTGGTGAACTCCGGCACGTCTTGGTCCCTTCCTTGCCGCAGCGTGGTCCACTTTATGTATTCATCCTCATAGCTTCCAACAGGGTAGTACTGCTCCTTGATGGCATCCCGGAATGAATTCCAGGTGGGTGCGGCTGAAAATAGTGAGCCAGTACTTTCATCCTTCTGCTCGCAGTAGGTTTCCCACCAGTCCTTGACGTGGGGGGCTGCTTTGAGAAGAGCAAAAACAATCTTTTCCCGACTCGAAAATTCATGAACAGAAAAATAACCCTCTAGCAGATTTAACCATTTATCTACGGCCTCTGTGTCTATCTGACCCTCGAATATGGGGATTTCAAAATTAACTTGTACCTTAAAGGGTGTGGCGTTTCCAGAGTAGCTGCTGGAAGCCGATGCGTCGCTCCTGGGTAGCCGCTGAAGGATCTGGGCAAAGCTGTCCATCATCGCATTCCGTTGTCGCTCGAGGGCTTCTTCGAGCAAGATTTTGATGGGATCTCCTGCCCCCTCGTCTTTCTTCTCATCCGCCATGGGAGGCCGTCGGGATTTGCGAGGCTGGTCATGCAAAGGTTCAACCAGTTCAAGCCCTAACTCCTTATATCCCGACCTTGTTGGGGACATGCAAAGAAAAACAGAGAAAAAACAGACCGCTCTGATACCACTGATCTGGATTTAAACAGGAACGCAACAAATTACAGAGATAACCATATATACAAAGATGCAGCAGAAATAATACTTCATTTCATTAATGGAAAATACTGAAATATGCTTACAACCAGAAATGGAAATAAACCAGCTAGGGCGATGGTAGCTTATCTCTGAGAAGAGATGTGGTGGCTAGATGCCTCTGAACTGTGTTACAATGAGGCTCGAAGGCATATTTATTGTTGAGAAACAATGGAAACCCCTTAACATTCCAAAACCTAACCCTAGGAGATGAAACGCCAAACTGTGGGCCCCGTTTGGGGTAAATTGGTACATCAACTTCCCGGGGTCGTAACTTTGGCATACGATCTCCGTTTGACGCGTACAATAGCTCGTTAGAAAGATCTATCCGAGCACTACCATTGTTGGAACGAGCAACATCGGTCCATTCCATGGACCCATGATGTTGCCCCCGGATTCCCCAAAAAACGTCATTTAGGGCCTCAAAACGGCTCCGGAAGTTCAGGACCCGAAAAACTGCTAAAAATAGTAAGTTGTGCTAAAATTAAGGAAACTGAAAATGCTGAGAAAGACAATGGTGGGGGTCCAGGTGGACTTGGCAGGTGGCCACCAATATCCACCTGGATCATTTTGATAAACCAATTAATCGGTCTTATAACATATAAATGAGTAATCTTTTATCATTGCGATAAAGTGATCCCAAGATCAAATATCGCAATGACAAGGGAGGCATGACTTAAAAGACCCATTGATTCTCTCCGACGCGATAATGCACAAAAGGCTATCGAATATCGGCAATGACAAGCTATCATAACAAAAGCCCCTTTTCGCTTCGATGCGATGTGATATCGCTATTGGTGATCGGAGATGTACCATGAATGCTTTTCAAAGCCCTCAGTTAAAACTCCCGATGCGAATTGGCGATATCGCTATTGGCAATCGGGGATTCCGAAAGGAACCAACATAACAACTTAAGCTTTCCCCCGATCGCCGATTGTGATAAAGCTAAAAGCATGGATTTCGAAAAGGATTGATAAAGCTGGGATATTACGGTTAATTAGTATTAAAGGCCTTATCTTCCCGATAGCAATTCACTTACGCTCAACCGCCAAAACATAAAAGCCACGCTTGAATGAATCATTCAGCCAATAAACGATATGATGAGCATTTAAAGGATTGACAGGTTTAAACAACCATTTAATGAGATAGTCAGTCTAAAAGCTCTTCAAAGATTGTATCCGCGACCACCTTAAGTTAATCCTCTATTATGCATTGATTAATATATCTCATTCATATTTGGTTTGCGCCACCAATTCTCCGCATTCCGTTCATTTTCACCCCTGTGCAGAGCTCGTCCGAAGCAGTAAATTCAAGCAGAATGGGGAAGAAGTCTAAGAAGACCGCAACAGTTTCCGCTTCGCCAGCCACAGGACAACCCACCACCAATCCAGGAACAAACAAAAAAGGATTGATATCCGACACTACATGTCTAGGACTCAACAAAACTACTTGGCTAAGCACCTACAATTTAATTGAGGCCGAAGGACCCGAGGTAACAGCAGTGCAAGCCACAGCAGACATGACTCGGAAATATGACGCTACTCTAAAGGATTTAGCCAACTCTTTCTTTCATCGGATAGCAGTCTGGGAACAAATTCTCCCATATAAAGATGTAGTGAGGTGGGCAATTGAAGAAATCCCAATCACGAACAGAACATTTTGCACCATGGATGGGAGAATCTTCGGTTCATTTCAACCTGATGATTTGAGGCAAATGTACCATTTGCCTGTACCGGAGAAGAAGTACAATAAGGCGTTCTTGGAGAAATTCATAAATGAGAATGAAATTGAATCTGAACCCATTCGCGATTGGAGGCAAAACCCAGCAAAACACAAGCATGAGTCTTCGGGTAAGTACTCTGTCGATTCTTTGTGTTCTCCTTATTGTTATGCCGGGATAATGATGTGTAGATTGTGGGGGTTGCATGATTCCGCAAACTTCACTATAGAAATGGTTCCTTTGATGGAGGCAGCATGTAATAGTGAAATAATGGATTGGGCAACTATATTGTCTGATAAGCTAGCAACCGCAGTCCTTGAGTTTAGAAGAAAATCCCGCATTACTGAATGGTTTATTCCCCCATTCTATTATAGTGCCTATATCTTGGACACCCTGTGTTTTAATTCTGAATTTCCCGTGCTTGGATGGAGATGGACTCCACAAGACCCCATGCCCATTCATATATACCACAACAAGTTATGGAAAGCTCACTATAAGCACCATTTATATCAAGTTTGCAATGGTTTTATGTTACCCATTCACTATTCTATTTTTGATAAACCTGCTCCTAAGATTTCCTACCAAGCAGGGGTTGACTTGACATCCATAGGAAGATGGTTCGGAGAAGAAAAATTCACATATGTAAGAGTTTTCGGCAGCCAAGCCAAACTTCATGTCCTCCCTTTGTACATACCTGATAGATTGTTAGCCAGGGAGGTAGCCTATCAGATTACATCCGAAGGAGTTACACAGACTCTGAAGAGTAAAAAGAAGCAGGTTTGGCCTCCTTTTCCTCTAAGATGCGGTGTCTACGCTCTACATGACTTTAAACATGCAGAGAAAGAAGCTGATAAAATTAAGGCACTAAGTCTAGCAACTCTTCCTAATAGGCGATTTGATCCAAACAAAGTCACCTACAATGCACTTGAACAGGCAAAATTAACTAAATTTGATCATAAAGAAGATATGTTCGATGACCTGTTCTCCTCAGCCGAGTCAATATCCCAAGTTAAATCGCTGGCCAGAATGGAATATCAGGATGACGGGTTAGTTGAATTTAACAGACTTAGAGAACAGAGGTTGCAAACTCTGCCTCTAGATCTGTTAGCAACGAGCCCAACGACAGAATCAACCGAGCCTCAGCAGTGACTCACTAAGGAACCTCCTGCTACATCAAAAGAGCAGGAGGAAGTGCATGCAAAAGAGCAAGAGGAAACCCAGACAAAAGAGCAAGAGGAAACCGAGAGAAAAGAGTAGGAACAGAGCAGTACAGAGGTGAATATAGATGCCCAGATTGACCCGAAATTGCTCCAGGAATGGCAGCAATTCAACTCAATCATTAGCAATCTTGAGAGTTTGAAGGAAGTCGAAACATCAAAAGCGGCTGACACACAAGAGACAACATCTAAACAGGTTCCAAGTGGAACCAGCGGCCTACCCAGTTCTACAGGAATGGAGATAATTCCTAAGGATCCCTCCGATCAGATTGTTTTGCAAGTAGAAGAAATTCCTCCCTTAGATGTCTTTTACATCCCAAAGCACAAGGCTGTAGTAAAACGACAGCGGAAAAGGAGAAGGACTGATCAACCTTCGCTATTCCCTGAACAAACAGTGATGGGCAATGTGGTTTGGAAGGAGGAGTTTGATCCGTCTGATGACCTAACAAAACTATCCCAATATGTTGGAGCCTATTCGGCAGCCACCATAGACAAGGCATCAGAGGTGAGTAATCTATTAAAAGGAAAAGACCAGGAAATCGTTTTGCTACAAGCACAACTATTGGAGGCACAACAGAAGGCAGAACAAGCAGAACGGTAATTTTTTACACAACAACAAATAAATAATCAATTGAATAAACAATTGCAGGAAGAAAAACAGAGAATTGATTCCAGTGCAGTTCAAAAGCAGAAAGAGCTGTCGGAAGCATTGGAAAAACTAAAAGCAATGAATGAACAAATGTTGAAGTCAAAAGATGAGCAAATTGCTCAATTATCAGCCCAAATAGAGAAAACCAAGAATCTTCCACAGCCAGCTGAATTCAGAGCAGAGGAATTACAGATAAATAAGGCATTAGTGACACAAATAAAGCTATTATGTCAACAAATCGCCCAAGCAGAACCTTTATGTTGCTTAACAGCATCAATAGGTCATAAATCGGCTGATGCTAGAACAGACTTGGAGCAGGTCGATGAGACCTTGACTAATTTTCTTGAGTGGCAAGACACTGTTGAGGGACATGCAGCTAATTTGCAAAAAATCCTAGAATCGCATAAAGAGATATTATTTATGGAATGGCAGTCCCAGTTAATGAAAGCAGAGAGAGCAGTTTCAAGATGCAAATTAACCACAAGTAATTTGGTTGAATTGATTAATGATACTCTCTACTTATCTAACATGATTTCTTAATGTACCCCAAGTAAATTGATATTGGCTAAAACATTGGAGAAGTCATGTTATCAAGGGCTGGAGAAAAATGGAAGATTAATCACAAGAATTAACAGTTTGACATGGGACAACTATTGGTTGTTCTTAGTCAAACCATACAGCTAGAGAGCCGCCCTCAAGTGCCTCACAGATGCAATCGGGTGTATCATTCCCAATATACAAGATGCCACCTATGCTGCCCAACTCAATTCTCATCTCAACCGACCACCAGAAGTGGAACCAATGCTTGCAATATGCCAGCTCAGGTCTAAAGGCAAATAGCCTAAGTGATGAATCATGCTGTCGACTGCCAGATTGCCGTGAGGAAGATATTCAGAATCAAGTTGTACCAATTAAATAGGATTTTAGTTTCATAGTTAGTTAGTTTTAATCAAGTATTTATAGACCCTTTCATGTATTTAGAAAGGGTCGTAAGTTTTTGTATATGACTTAAACCTGAAGTTGCACTACTGTACTTCAGGCATATTCTTTTATAAAGACTGGACCAATTATTCCAATTTTGATAACGAAGCTTTTATGTGAATGTGCACTACTGCCTTTGTTTAAAAGTGTTTCTGTGTCGAAAGAAGGAATCCAAATAACGATTGATATTGGGAGTGATTTGCAGCTCATATGGTACTACTATCTATGTCTGAGTTCATTCCTTTTATGTGAATTGTTGTTTGATCGCTCTTGCTATTATCAGATATATGCATGTGTTTTAACAGCATTCTTTATACTTTCCACTACTGGATGTTTATAGCAAGCTTTCCTTTTAATCATACATGTATCGGTAATATAAACTGATAGGTGTAACAATGTGTTAATCACTTTGTTCAACTATTTGAACAAAGTAATCATTAAGCAAAGGAATATCTATGTTTATTGCTTAGAGTCATCTATATGCCTATCAATTAACAACGATTATCAAATGTTGCACTTCAAAGAATAGAAGCCTCCCGGGATAGAATAGTTATTTATATTTTCGCTGATAGATTAGGTCATCCATTCATTACCATTTATTAGAAATCAATCACTCATCCATCCCCTTTTATGCATTATTTGGAAACTGGTCCCATTATATCCAGTCGGAGCCACCATTCCAAATGGAAAAGGAGTTGTATTAAGGTCCAGACCGGGTGGTTATCCCCCAATGTTGATACAACGATTTTCGGGGCATCAACATTTTTGGCGCTAGAAGGAGGGCATGAACTATGAATGGCGATCAAATCCAAATCTATAGACCATTCTCAGAGTAACTCTCCCTCCACATCACCTCGTACTTCCCAATTGCATGTTGGTTCTCCAGTATCCAAGCAAGAAGAAGAGGAATCAACTACCACTGCCCTCACCCACAATACTCCATAACGATTAAGTCCCGTGCCCCCTGAAGTTCAGTTGCTCATCCAGAAACTTCAAGGCTTCTCGATAACACCACAGAAATCTGAAGTATCTCAAAGCAGTGAGACTTCGCAGTTCAATTTACCTCATCCCCTCACTAGACTTCAGAGCGGAAAGCTCGGTATTGAACCCACTGAGTTCCCTTTACCTAAAAGGAAAAGGGCCAAGAAGAACACTGAAGGATCTGACAGTGAAACACTTTCATCCACATCCTCCATCTCATCTTCCCCTGTGTGAAGTCAACCATCCACCCCTTCATTACACATTGTTGTTCATCAGGGATTAGGAACTTCAACATCTCAACCTGCGCAATCCTCAATATCAACTCCTTCCCAAACATCTGGAATTTCAACAGTAGTATCATCCACTACTTGTGTTACAATGGCAGATCCATGGACCAGGCCTGGTGCAGTTAATATACCTGCACCATTACATGCATTACCTGATGCTCCTAAAAAATGGCTACCCAAGTTTAACCCAGATGATGGAACACAAGCTGAGGAACATATTAATAACATCATGTTATCAGTTAATCTCAAAGGAGTAACTGAGGAAGATGTTGTAGTTAGGCTCTTCCCTTATACTTTGCTAGGATCAACAGGATCCTGGTATTTTTCCTTGTCGTTTGGTTCCATTACCAGTTGGACCACTTGCTAAGAACAGTTTCTCACTAAGTATGGAGATGATAGATATTTAGCCACATTAATAAATGATCCCTCCAATCTTAGGATAGAGCACGGGGAACCAATTAAAGAATTCAATGCGCGATTCAATAAAGTCTTGAATAAAATCCCAACGGCCTCCAAACCAAGTGAACAAATCAGAAGCGAATGGTATATAACTTCCCTACCTACCAATATAGTTATTTTTGTAGACATGGCTGCAAAACCAACTTTAGTTGAAAACATGAAAGAAGCACTTGCTGTGGAAAAACGTATTAATGCTCTACAGAAGAAAGCTGCTCTGGAAGATAGAAAAGCGAAAAAAGTTTCTTTTAAAGATGATTCAAAGAAGAAAACCCCAAAAGATCCCTACGATATGGAAGGTCTGCAAAAGGTCCTTAATACTTTGTCAAATGAAATGGTTGAAATCAAAAAGCAAGTAGCAGAAACCTCAACTAAAAGGCCTTCTAGAAATTTCAAGAAAACTGAATCAAAACCACTAAATGTTATATCTAATGCAGATTCAGACCCTGAAGAAGAAGAAGAAGAGGAAACAATCTCACCAACTGATGATGAAGAGGAAGTTGTTGAATGCCATGGAATGTGGGATTTCATACTACCTAACTCTGATACAAAAAATGAAGAAGAAGCTTTTCCTCTCACTACTAGGAGTAAAGGTGCCCCTGAACCCATACAGACAACTTCAAAGAAAAGAAGTGGAGGTGCCACAACAACAAAAGAAAAGGTATCCACAAGGAAGCCAGCTACAACGGTTTCCCAAAACCAACCTTCAACCTCAAAAATGCCCTCAACATCTAAAACATTAGTAGTATCCGATTCAATGGATTACAATATCGTTGATGATATGAAGAAAACTAAGGCAAACATTACTATGTTTGAACTTAGTAAACTAAAACATCAACAGAAATTGCTTCTCAAAGAATTGAATGTTGTTCCTTCCTCACCTCTCCCCAGTGCTAAAGCTGCAAATGATTCAGGACAACCACCTTCTAGCAGGATTGAAGCTACTGATACAATTCTGATTGGAGACAAATCCAATTCCCATACTCCTCCTTTCCTATTAACCTATGAGATTTATAATCATAATCTGCACAATTGTTTGATTGATTCAGGGGCATCCTCAAATACAATGCCAGCTTCGGTTTGTTCCAAACTGAACATTGAACCCCAGAAATCTGCAATTCACATTGTACAACTAGATAGAAATAAAGTACAGGTTGTAGGAGAAATCAACTCTGTAACGATCAGGTTATCGGCCGATCCGCGAGTAGTTCAAAGAATTGATATCCTAATCGCCGATATACCTGAATTTTATGGTTTAATCTTAAGTAGGGATTGGTCTGAGAAGCTCCATGGGTATATTTCTACCGATTGGTCCCATATGTGGCTACCCTACAATGGAAAGCCAAATCAAATAAAAATCAATTGGGAAAAGCACATGACCCACACTGTCACAGAGTTCGAACAGGAAAATCAACCCATAGCATTTAATAACAATATCTTAGGGAATTATTCGTTGGAATCATTCTTTGGCAACTTCACAGCCCAACCATCTCCTTTCTCAGTAAACAATTTTTCATCTCAGATCGAAAATTATTCACAAACAGATAGGTCAAGATGTTTTGGTGATACTGAGAAAACTGTAAATACAATTGTAGAGAATTCTTTATTTTGGTCTTTATATTTTGATGGCTCTAAATCTAATGAAGGCTCGGGAGCAGGATGTATCTTGGTTAGTCCGCAAGGAGAAAAAACAATGATGTCCTGTAGGTTAGAATTTGAATGCACAAACAACACAGCCGAGTATGAAGCCTTAGTCCAAGGACTGTACAAAGAAATTGGCCTTAAAGTGCAATATTTGAAAGTGTTCGGCGATTCTGAAATTATTGTCAAATAGGTGAGAAATACGATTCATTGTCTTTCAAATCACCTCAAGCATTATCAATCACTGGTGCAAGAACTCACCTCACACTTTTCAGCATTCAATATCTCTTCCATTCGCAAGTCTCAAAATTTGGCAACCGACTTGCAAGCCAATGTTGCTTCCAAATTCCTACCTTCCGAAGATTATAGCCCAGATAGATTTTCAGTAGAATTTCTTTTTAGGCCGTCAATTCCTGACAATGTCACTAATTGGAGAGTTTTCAATCACGATGAAGACATTTTACAATTCCTGACTTCTGAAAAATCCTATGATGATCAGATTATAGAGGAGAGCGATCATGATCTTCAGATGAGAGAAAAGCATGAAGAAAACTCAATACCGAAGCCTGTGGTGAAACTGGAGGATCTTTATGACATTAAAGATAGATTTAAACCTGTGATCAATACAAAGCTCCACAGTTCCAGCTTGAGGTTTGAGTTGATTAATCTTGGCACTGAACAAAATCCTCAAAACATTAATCTAGGATTAGGACTTTCTCTGGAAGAAAAAACGCATTCATTAGACTATTAAGAAAGAATAAACATGTCTTCGCTTGGAAGTATGATGATTTAAAGACGTATGATACATCTATCATCCAGCATATTATTCCAATGCTCGCAGAACAAAAACCAGTTCAACAAAAGCTCAGGAAAATACATCCGAACCTAGAAAGTCAATTTAAAACTGAACTTAATAAACTCTTAAAGGCCAAGATTATTTTTCCCGTTCGACACTCGAACTGGGTCTCCAATATGGTTCCTGTTAGGAAGAAAAATGGTGATATCAGGATATGTATAGATTTCAGAAATCTGAATAAGGCAAGCCTAAAAGACAATTTCCCATTACCTACTATGGAGCAGATACTCCATTCAGTAGCAAGCTCTGAATTGATGTCCTTTTTAGATTGTTTTTCAGGATACAACCAAGTTTTGGTCCATCCTGATGACAGACTTAAAACTACATTCAGGACAAAGTGGGGAACTTATGCTTATCAGAAAATGCCTTTTGGACTGATTAATGCAGGAGCCACGTTCCAAAGAGCGATGGATATAGCTTTCAAAGGATTGATCAATAAAATAGTTGTTGTACTTAGATGATATTACTGTATTTTCTAAAAAGAGAACCAACCATTTGCATGATTGGAACCAAATCTTTCAACGCTGCAGAAGGTACGGTATTTCACTCAATCCTAAAAAATCCTTCTTTGCTCTTGACCAAGGAAAGCTTTTGGGCTTTATTGTCTCCAAAGATGGAATTTATATTGATCCGAGTAGGATCAAAGAGATCTATGAAATCCCTTTTCCTCATAATAAAAAATCCATGCAGTCATTTTTAGGCCAAATCAATTTTGTTAAAAGATTTGTTCTAGACTTTTCTCACATCATTTTGCCACTACAAACTATGATTAAGAAAAATTCAATTTTTAGATGGGGATCAGCAGAAAAGGAAGCGTTTGATTTAATCAAACAATCAATAATTAATGCCCCCGCTTTAAATACCCCTAATTTTTCTAATCATTTCACATTGTATACTATCGCATCCGATTTTTCTTATGCAGCAGTACTCACTCAGATTAATGATCACAACTTGGAAGCACCCATTTCATTCTATAGTTCAAACTTGCAGGGTGCCGAACTGAATTACTCCGAAGTAGAAAAACAAGCCTTTGTTGTATATAAAGTTGTCAAACATTACAGACCCTTCCTTTTAAAAGCCCATATGAAAGTCATAGTTCCTTTCTCTGCAGTAAGGCAACTGTTAATCCAAAGGGAATTAGGTGGAAAAAGGGAAAACTAGGTTACAGCACTTCAAGAATATGACTTCGAAATCAAGCCAACAAAGATTGTTAGAGGCCAAGGTTTTTGCAGGTTATTGGCAGGAGCACCCAACATTCAACAACCAGGTGATACAGAACATTTCGAAGAAATCAATCAGATAAGTATTATTGATTCTGAATCACAATATGCAGACTTGATCTTTTATTTGAAAAATGGATATGCACCCCCTAACCTATCTTATAAAAGCAAGAGGGCCATTAGATTGAAAGCAAGAAATTTCACCATTGTTGATGATGTACTTTTTAGGAAAAATTATAATTCAATCTTATTAAGATGCCTAGAAAAACCTGAAGCACAAAAGGTTTTGCAGGAATTGCATGATGGACCAGCAGGAGGACATTTTGGAGCCGACACAACAACTCACAAAATCACTCATGCTGGATATTATTGGCCCACCCTGTTTAGAGATGCTCACGAATATGTAAGGGAATCCTGAAGTTGTCAAACTTCTAGTGGAAGACAAAGAAAGCCAGCTTTCCCTTTGCAACCAGTCAACATTGAACAACCGTTTGAGCAATGGGGATTGGACATCATCGGAGAAATCACTCCACATTCTTCCAAACAGAATAAGTATATCCTTACTACCACGGATTATTTTACTAAGTGGGTTGAAGCAATTCCATTGAAGACAACAAATTCTGAGGCAATTATAGAATTCATAGATCAATTAATCATTACCAGGTTTGGTGTTCCAAATGCTCTTGTTTTTTATAATGCACCTTATTTCTCAGGCAATGCTATGTTTTATTTCGCTATTAAAAGACGATTTAAATTGAAATATTCTGCTAATTACTATCCCCAAGATAATGGTTTAGCAGAATCTACCAATAAAAATCTAATCAAGATTATAAAGTGAACTATCGAACAGAATCATAAAAACTGGCATAAATCTTTAATATTTGCACTATGGGCTGATAGGATAACACAAAAAGCTTCCATAGGTTCTTCTCCATTCAATCTTGTGTATGGAAAAGAAGCAGTTCTACCAACAAATCTTGTCCTTCCTTCTCTAGCCCTAGTTCAATTTATTGAGGAAAGCCCTTCTTCTTCTATTCAACTTAGACATGATCAAATCCTAAAATTAGAAGAGGAAAGAGAAAAAGCCAAGGTTATTCATGCAAAACATCAGCAAATTATCAAGTCATCCTTTGATTCAACTTCATCCGGTTCAAAACAGTTTCAATTTGGTGATTTAGATCTGAAATGGGACAAAGCCCATGAGGATAAAGGAAAACAGACCAAGTTCCAGAAAATGTGGCTTGGGCGATTTTAGATCTGTGAGAATATAGGCCATTTGACCTTTATATTACAAGATTTATCAGGTTTGAGAGATTCTCTCCCTGTTAATGGCCTTGTCTTAAAGAAATTCTTCAATTGAGGAGGTAACCCCTTCTCCTTTTTAGTTTGATTTGTAGTTTGTAGGACCACTAGGAAATAAAGTTGTAAGGTATATTCCATTGACCTTTGCTGTATGAAAAAGTTTCTCAAAGAAGTAGTTTTGATATTTGCTTTTAAAATAATAGAAGCCTTTGACAAAAAAGACAATTTCTAGGAAATTAGGTATAATTGCATTTTGAAACTGCATTTCAATTTTTGTGAACTCTTCTCAAGATTTAGAAGTATTGTGAATCATTTTATGTTTTCAAATTGGTCACAAAAAAGGTTATCAATATCAAAACAGAAACTACTCCAATTTCAGCATCTTCAACTCTTACCTTGTCATCCGTTCTCTCTTAAGGAGAAAATTTTCCATCCCATTCATCGAAGTTTGTAATTACTCAGAGTGTAATTCTAAAATATTTGATATAAAAGATAAGAGGTCTTATTACAAGCCTGCTTACCATGATCATCGGGAAATAGTTTAACCGACATTACCAACACTGCATACCAAAACAGGGTAATGGCTTATTATAAGACAAGGGGTCTCATCACGAGCCAGCTTGTTCGGTTAGATTACTACCAGTGAATGGCATTGTCACTCAACTAGCCACCAAACCAGGACAATGAATTTTTATCTTACAAAATAACAGAAAAATAAAAGAAATACAAAATATGCAAGCATGTTTTGAATTCATTCTGTTAATCATACTCTGAAGTGGATGGGATAATGGATAGTAATATGGTTAAAAGGTATCCTTGTCGAAACTATGAACGTTTGCCGGTAGCAGAGGCTCTACCTATGACAGATGAGTCAATTCTAAAAGCTGATTCGGAAAGGTTTTCCATTTTATCATTATCAACCAATAGAGGCCAATTTGAAACTTAGAATGAATCTAATTTTAAACAAAGAGGAAATTAGCAAAGATAGTTTTATTTTATTTGGAATGCATATATACCTAGTTATATTAGAACTTTCCTCTTTGGTGAGATTCCTATTTAGAGAAAGTTTAAGTATTTCAGTACTTTTCAGAGATAACTGTTTCTTCCAGCGAATCGCCAATTGTTGTGCTCTACAACAACCCCCCATTTCATACAAATTTTATTCTCAAAACTATAATATGAAATGGGTCCCTTTTTATTTAAATTGGTATCAACTTATTATTATTCAAAAAGGTCCGAAACAAAATAAAAACATTATAAAACCTTTTTTGATAAACCAATTAATCGGTCTTATAACATATAAATGAGTAATCTTTTATCATTGCGATAAAGCAATCACAAGATTAAAGACCCATTGATTTTCTCTGATGCGACAATGCACAAAAGGCTATCGGATATCGGCAATGACAAGCTATCATAACAAAAGCCCCTTTCCGCTCTGATGCGATGTGATATCGCTATCGGTGATCGAAGATGGACCATTCATGCTTTTCAAAGCCCTCAGTTAAAACTCCCGATGCGAATTGGCGATATCGCTATCGGCAATCGGGGATTCCCGAAAGGAACCAACATAACAACTTAAGCTTTCCCCCGATCGCCGATTGCGATAAACCTAAAAGCGCGGATTTCAAAAAGGATTGATAAAGCCGGGATATTACAGTTAATTAGTATTAAAGGCCTTATCTTCCCGATAGCAATTCACTTACGCTCAACCGCCAAAACATCAAAGCCACGCTTGAATGAATCATTCGGCCAATAAACGATATGATGAGCATTTAAAGGATTGACAGGTTTAAACAGCCATTTAATGAGATAGTCAGTCTAAAATCTCTTCACAGATTGTATCCGCGACCACCTTAAGTTAATCCTCCATTATGCATTGATTAATATATCTCGTTCATATTTGGTTTGCGCCACCAATTCTCCACATTATATTCATTTTCACTCCTGTGCAGAGCTTGTCTGAAGCAGTAAATTCAAGCAGAATGGGGAAGAAGTCTAAGAAGACCAAAACAATTTCCGCTTCGCCAGCCACAGGACAACCCACCACCGATCTAGGAACAAATAGAAAAGGACTGATATCCGACGCTACATGTCTAGGACTCGGCAAAACTACTTCGCTAAGCACCTATAATTTAATTGAGGCTGAAGGACCCGAAGTAACAGCAGTGCAAGCCACAACAGACACGACTCGGAAATCTGACGCTACTCTAAAGGATTTAGTTGACTCTTTCCTTCATCGGATAGCAGCCCAGGAACAAATTCTCCCATATACAGATGTAGTGAGGTGGGCAATTGAAGAAATCCCAATCACGAACAAAAAATTTTGCACCATGGATGGGAGAATCTTCGGTTCATTTCAACCTGATGATTTGAGGCAAATGTACCATTTGCCTGTACCGAAGAAGAAGTACAACAAGGCGTTCTTGGAGAAATTCAGAAATGAGAACGAAATTGAATCTGAACCCATTCGGGATTGGAGGCAAAACCCAGCAAAACACAAGCATGAGTCTTCGGGTAAGTACTCTGTCGATTCTTTGTGTTCTCCTTATTGTTATGCCGGGATAATGATGTGTAGATTGTGGGGGTTGCATGATTCCGCAAACTTCACTATAGAAATGGTTTCTTTGATGGAGGTAGCATGTAATAGTGAAATAATGGATTGGGAAACTATACTGTCTGATAAGCTAGCAACCACAGTCCTTGAGTTTAGAAGCAAATCCCGCATTACTGAAAGGTTTATTCCCCCATTCTACTATAGTGCCTATATCTTGGACACCCTGTGTTTTAATTTTGAATTTCATGTGCTTGGATGGAGATGGACTCCACAAGACCCCATGCCCATTCATATATACCACCAGAAGTTGTGGAAATCTCACTATAAGCACCATTTATATCAAGTTTGCAACGGTTTTATGTTACCCATTCACTATTTTATTTTTGATAAACCTGCTCCTAAGATTTCCTACCAAGAAGGGGTTGACTTGACATCCATAGAAAGATGGTTCGTAGAAGAAAATTTCACCTATGTAAGAGTTTTTGGCAGCCAAGCCAAACCTCATGTCCTCCCTTTGTACATACCTGATCAACTGTTAGGCAGCCTATCAGATTACATCTAAAGGAGTTACACAGACTCTGAAGAGTAAAATGAAGCAGGTTTCGCCTCCTTTTCCTCTAAGATGCGGTGTCTATGCTCTACATGACTTTAAACATGTAGAGAAAGAAGCTGATAAAGTTAAGGCACTAAGTCTAGCAACTCTTCCTAATAGGCGATTTGATCCAAACAAAGTCGCCTACAATGCACTTGAACAGGAAAAATTAACTAAATTTGATCATAAAGAAGATATGTTTGATGACCTGTTCTCCTCAGCCGAGTCAATATCCCAAGTTAAATCGCTGGCCAGAATGGAATATCAGGATGACGGGTTAGTTGAATTTAATAGACTTAGATAACAAAGGTTGCAAACTCTGCCTCTAGATCTGTTAGCAACGACCCCAACGACAGAATCAAGCGAGCCTGAGAAGCGACTCACTAAGGAACCTCCTGCTACATCAAAAGAGCAGGAGGAAGTGCATGCAAAAGAGTAAGAGGAAACCCAGACAAAAGAGTAAGAGGAAACCCAGAGAAAAGAGCAGGAACAGAGCAGCACAGAGGTGAATGTAGATGCCCAGATTGACCCGAAATTGCTCCAGGAATGGCATCAATTCGACTCAATCATCAGCAATCTTGAGAGCTCGAAGGAAGCCGAAACATCAAAAGCGACTGACACACAAGAGACAACATCTAAACAGGTTCCAAGTGGAACCAACGGCCTACCCAGTTCTATAGGCATAGAGATAATTCCTAAGGATCCCTCCGATCAGATTTTTTTGCAAGTAGAAGAAATTCCTCCCTTAGATGTCTTTTACAGCCCAAAGCACAAGGATGTAGTAAAATGACAACGGAAAAGGAGAAGGACTGATTAACCTTCCCTATTCCCTGAACAAACAGTGATGGGCAACATGGTTTGGAAGGAGGAGTTTGATCCCTTTGATGACCTAACAAAATTGTCCCAATATGCTGAAGCCTATTCGGCAGCCACCATAGACAAGGCATCAGACGTGAGTAATCTATTAAAAGGAAAAGACCAGGAAATCGTTTTGCTACAAGCACAACTATCGGAGGCACAACAGAAGGCAGAACAAGCAGAATGACAATTGTTTACACAACAACAAATAAATAATCAATTGAATAAACAATTGCAGGAAGAAAAATAGAGAATTGATTCCAGTGCAGTTCAAAAGAAGAAAGAGTTGTCGGAAGAATTGGAAAAACTAAAAGCAATGAATGAACAAATGCTGAAGTCGAAAGATGAGCAAATTGCTCAACTATCAGCCCAAATAGAGAAAACCAAGAATCTTCCACAGCCAGGTGAATTCAGAGCAGAGGCATTACAAATAAACAAGGCATTAGTGACACAGATAAGGTTGTTATGTCAACAAATCGCCCAAGAAGAACTTTTATGTGACTTAACAGCATCAATATGTGATAAATCGGCTAATGCTAGAACAGACTTGGAGCAAGCCGATGAGACCTTGACTAATTTTCTTGAGTGGCAAGACACTGTTGAGGGAGAGGAAGCTAATTTGCCAAAAATCCTAGAATCGCATAAAGAGGTATTACTTATGGAATGGCAGTCCCAGATAATGAAAGCAGAGAGAGCAGTTTCAAGATGCCAATTAACCACAAGTAATTTGGTTGAATTGATTAATTATACTATCTACTTATCTAACATTATTTCTCAATGTACCCCAGGTAAATTGATATCGGCTAAAACATTGGAGCAGTCATGTTATCAAGAGCTGGAGAAAAATGGAAGATTAATCGCAGGAATTAACAGTTTGACATGGGACACTTATTGGTTGTTCTTAGTCAAACCATATAGCCAGAGAGCCACCCTCAAGTTCCTCACAGATGCAATCGGGTGTATCATTCCCGATATACAAGATGCCACCTATGTTGCCCAACTCAATTCTCGTCTCAACCAACCACCAGAAGTGGAATCAATGCTTGCGATATGCCGGCTCAGGTCTAAAAGCAAACAACATAAGTGATATCATGTTGCCGACTGCCAGATTTCCATGAGGAAGATATTCAGAATCAAGTTGTACCAATTAAATAGGATTTTAGTTTCATAGTTAGTTAGTTTTAATCAAGTATTTATAGACCCTTTCATGTATTTAGAAAGCATCGTAAGTTTTTGTATATGACTTAAACCTGAAGTTGCACTACTGTACTTCAGGCATATTCTTTTATAAAGACTGGACCAATTATTCCAATTTTGATAACGAAGCTTTTATGTGAATGTGCACTACTGCCTTTGTTTAAAAGTGTTTCTGCGTCGAAAGAAGGAATCCAAATAGCGATTGATATTGGGAGTGATTTGCAGCTCATATGTTACTATTATCTATGTTTGATTTCATTCCTTTTATGTGAATTGTTGTTTAATCACTCTTGCTATTATCAAATATATGCATCTGTTTTAATAGCATTCTTTATACTTTCCACTACTGGATGTTTACAGCAGGCTTTCCTTTTAATCATACATGTATCGGTAATATAAAAAGATAGGTGTAACAATGTGTTAGTCACTTTGTTCAACTATTTGAACAGAGTAATCATTAAGTAAAGGAATATCTATGTTTATTGCTTAGAGTCATCTATATGCCTATCAATGAACAAAGATTATCAAACGTTGCACTTCAAAGAATAGAAGCCTCCCGGGATAGAATAGTTATTTATATTTTCACTGATAGATTAGGTCATCCATTCATTATCATTTATTAGAAATCAATCACTCATCCATCCCCTTTTATTCATTATTGGGAAACTAGTCCCATTATATCCAGTCGGAGCCACCATTCCAAACGGAAAAGGAGCTGTATTAAGGTCCGGACCAGGTGATTATCCCCCAATGTTGATACAATGATTTTCAGGGCATCAAAAGATGCCAACAATGGTTTACATAAAATGTTGGATCTCTTATGAAATGTTTCTAATATGAGAGAAAGTGTCAGCAATGGAGCATTTGGAACATCCAGCATTACTTCTCTTGAGTATGATCAAGAAACTTTTGAAGTTTTGACAACAACAAAGAAGACACTCCATCTATCAACCTTATCTTGTTTGCATCAGGACATCCAAAAGAGAATTCATGGGGGAGATGCTTGGTTTTTAATTTTCCATTTTTATTTCTATTTAAAATAAATTTTGTTGCTAATCTTACCACATAATGTCACCCATCCATTTCCCTTCTTACCTTCTTTTTCCATAAATGTGTCATAATAAACCTAAGAATACTGGAGTATTTAATTATTGTCATTTTCTTTTATTTTTAATGGATTAAAGAGGATAATTATTTATTTATGACTAATGATGGTGTAGTTAGCTAGTTCTTGTAACTCTTATGCAGGTATGGTAACCAACCTCTGAGGTTGGCATATTTATCCAACTCTAAAGAGAATTTCGAGACATGGGTTTTATATCCAGTACTAACAACATGGATATATGTTATTAACATTACAACTAGGTCGAGTCTAGAAGAATCTAGGTAATGATAAAAAATTTTTTACAGTTGATGCCAAGTATAATTGAGTTATCAACTTTGAGCATAAAATCTGGGAAAATGGACTAGAATTTTGAAAAACTAAAACATTTCTTTTTTTCAAAGACATCCCTCTTTAGAATACCCCTAATAATTTTCTCCGAAATCACATGGATTGGGAGCTACTCATGGCTCTTCTCTGAGGTAATTTATGAATGGACCATCGACCAACTACACCCCAAACTAAGTGACTAGTTACACAAACACACCAGATCAAGTTATTATTAAGCGATTTCATGCCAAATAAGCCTGATGTAATCATATCTTTAGTTAGGAATGTATCAAAGTCAATCCTTTGTTGATCAATCATGATTGACAAATCAATTTTGCGGGAATTTCTTTCAATTTTACCCTGATCATTTTTTTGTATAAATATAAGAGTAAAAATAAGGTTCATGGGTTTGTATGGGGGCGAGGGGGGTGGGGGGGGGTTATCAAGATCATATATTCTAGGATTTTTGGTTGATTGATCAAATCATTTTGTTTTCGATGGTTTCCTGAGATTCTTTCATCTTTTAGTAGGGTTTCTAGTTAAGAAGGCACCCATGTTCTGAGATGCACTTACATAGTTAGTAAAGTAGAAGTTATTTTATTTATTTTATGCACAATTAGATCAAATTCATTATTTTTTAAGCTTGTCTTCCTATAATTTCTATGTTTCTTTATTATTTTGTGGAGTGGTTCCCAGGCCCTTGGTGTGAGGAGTTCTTAACCTTGGGAATCTAATAGTTGGTCAAAATACTACAACACTCGAAACTACAAATCCTAAGTGTTTTATCTTTGTTTTGTGTGTTCTATTTCTTTTACACAATCTATGTTATTTTCCTTTGTTGGATTAGACTACGGGAATTGTTGAACTCAATAAACATCTTTATGATGTTGACAATTATTATAGTGATTTGATTTATAGTTAATTGTCTTGGTTCTATGACATGTAAAAGGTGAATTCATGTTCAAGTAAATTCTTGAGAGTGTCATTTCAAAACATTGTAGCAGTGGTTTTCCCTTAATACCCAAACCGATTAAACTTATTTATGGATATATGTTGTTGACACCTCATCAACTTACAAGCTGCTAGTAGTTAATTTAATGACTAGCAATTTAAGTAATTAAATTGCCCAACACTTGCAGATAAATTAATTTTATGTTCTATATTAATCCATCCAAAAAAGTTGTTGATTGCAGGTAGCATAAGGAGGGAAGAAAACTATGGTAAAGAACCCTCGCAACAAAGAATATTTAGAGAGAGAAAAGTGTTCTAATAAGTTTGGAAATTTTAATAGGAAAGAGGAAGTACTCAAGAAAGGTTAAGGGAATAAGAGACTTTTTTTGAGGAAGGTGAGTAGAGTACAAGCTCGAGAAGAGTATAAGAGGCTCGAGAGGTTCAAGAGGAGGAGAACTAGTGATATAAAAAGACCAAGTTGTGAGTAGAGAAGCTTGGTGAGTATCCTTATAAGGGATTTCTTGTCGCTCACAGTGAGCATGGATAATCTCACGGAAAAGGATAAATAGATTACCACTAATGGTCATTACAAGGATTCAGGTGAAATCCATATGAGAATGGAGAAATATGCCAAAGAAGATGGCATCAGGAGAAGAAAGATGAGTGAAGAGGAAATTGTTCAAGATATGGATGATTTAAAGGAAATACTCAGTGTCATGAATATGTTGCTACAAGAGATGGAGAACGAAGACTAGAGGTGTGGATGGGATTTACATAAAAATATCCAATGGCTTGTTAGACAATAATATGAAGGGACCCTGAAAGGGAAGCAGAAGAATGCAACTGATTATGGAGAGTAGCAATTTCACTATTGTTAACTAGAGCAAGGAGCATTATTTGGAGTGGAGGATAAGGAAGGTATTGCATTGATACTGATTGAGAGTCTCATGGGTCATCAAGCAAGTTAAGATTAAATTAGAGATTAAAAAAAAAATAGATCTCAAATGAGGATATGAAGCCTTATGATTTCAAAACTAATATTTTGTGTATGGTTGTAGGTCATAAGAGTAGTGAAGGCCAAAAATCACCTATGGATATCATAATGATAGAAGGGAATGAAGGAATTATTTTTCAAAGCATTGGAGAAGGATAGAATTTGAAATATGTCATACTAGAATATGACGAAACACTTTATAACAAAGGAAATCAAAGGGAGATACATACACATAAGGTAGATTTGGTGATGTAAGAATCACAAAATGATAGAAGGAATCATGTTTTTAAAACTAAAAAATCTTGTGTAATATTTGAAGGTTAAGGGCATAGACATATTGTCCAAAAGAAAGAGGAGAAGCCAAATTTTATCCAAAGAGACCAGGAGAAAAGAAATTCAATAAAGGATATATAATCCTTAAAGATTGTACCAAAGGAAGAAAAATGTGTAGGAGATTCTTCTTAGAAGCAAGGACATGCAAAAATAAGTTTGTTTCCCTAGAGAAATCAAAGGGAACCCTAAAAGCAACTAGCCATGAAAACAAATAGACTAGTATTGACTTATGAAGGTACCCATGTGGAAGGTGAAGGACAACCATTCAATGATGTTATAAAATAAAGGGCATATGAGGAGGACAACCTCATAAACGAGAAGGAACAAGTTTCCACTAAGATGCTATTGCAATGTGAGAAGGAATTGAGATTCATAAAAGACCGGTCTGAAAGTCCAAAATTTGAGAAGCATTGCACAAAGGATGATGCATGTTAAGAAACCAAAAATAAGGATCAACTAGATAAAATGTAGCAATGATCTAAAATCACCCCTAGGTGACCTCAGGAAATTAATGAAGGTATTACAAACTCATGTGCTGGTGTGTGTTTCTATGTTATCTTGTGCAACAGATTGATAAGATTGTGAAATACGTAGACACTTGAAACAATAAGAGATCACAGTGAGCAAACATAAACACAACAAAATTTAATAAGGAGTTCACCCAATCCTCCTGGGCTACGTCACCTGGTCTAGCCTTCAGTGGTGGCCTTTTTATTATGTTTTTAAAGCAGAGTCTTACAATAAGGAGCTCAATCTAAGTCTCACTTGAGAGAGGATGAACAATAGGATGGCACTTCGAATTCCCAAGTCCTTAGAGTTCACAGACTCCCCTTACCGAAATTTGACCTCAATTAGTCTATGTTTTCTCGATGCTTCCCTTACCTTGATGTTCATCTCGACTTCCCTACCCTCTGCAACTTTGCCTCTCTTTCTGTGTCTCTCGGCCTTCAGCTTCTTCACTGCTTCTTTGCCTCACTATCCCCCTGCTTCAGGTGAGCTTGTGGTTTTAAAGCGAGTTCGTTCCTTCGACTTTTCATCTCAGCTTCTTAGCTTTCTGGATTGCTTGCCTCTGTCCATTGGGACTCCTCTGCCCTACATCATCATCGTTATGTAACGCTTCGCAAAGAGGTGGCCACCTTTCTCTTTACGAACTGAGTGTCAGTTCTTCCTGAACAATTGTTTTTTCCATTATTTCCCAAATGCCTATGAAACAGATCCTTCTGTCAATTCATTGGTCAAATTGGACTTCAAATCTTATGCACCGTAGTTTATTTCTCCCTTGGGTCCAGTCATCCATCACGTTGAACCTCCGTCGTTGATCTAGATCCCCGAGATCCTATGGTCTTCGCTTATATTGCGCGATTGAGTTGCTCGACTATTAGTCTGCGATGTAAGCAGTTTCTCTCTCTCCCCATCGGACATGCGTCACTCAGTGTATAGAATCACTGGGTCCTCAGCCAAATCCACTTACCACCTGAAATGCCTCCAATATTCCACTGGTTTTGAGCGTGGGACCCGCCTTGTCAGTTTTAACACTTTCCCACGATTTTCTGGTTTTCCTTGTGACCGAGCACTTGGGCCTTTTCCTAGTGATACACTATTAGCTCGCTAATCACGTATCAAAACAACCTCCATTTCCAGATCTGAGCTTCCCAATTGCCATTTGTACGCCATGTGCGGTCTACATGGGCCAATAGCCAGTGCACTTTGATCGAAGGTCCTCGTTGCTCCATGCTGGCTGCAAATTGTAGTTATTCAAAGGTTATTTCTGATAGCTATAATATTTCTTGAATTCTGTCATTCATTCTTACCAATCATCGAATTGTTTGAGGATCAAATTCAGATCACGACCTTCCCACTAAAAAAGCTTTTGGACCACCAAAAGTTGGTTTTCAAGCATTGACTAAGTGAGGATACAAATTTCTCACCTATCCAATCTCTATCCATTTTTCTTGCCTGGCTTTGAACCCCTGAGCCCAATTCTGAGGTACTCAACATCTCCCCTACGTGTCGTTCTCACCTTCTTGTCCAGAACTGTGTTATCCTGCAACTCATTAAGATATTCAGGTAACAGGTCATCAATAGAAGGCAATTGACTTTGCTCTTCAGGATCTTCAATTAATGAAAGTTCAAATAGTCTCAAGCTTTCTACATTAACAACTGAGTACATGTGCATATAAGCTGGCAAATCAAGGAAAAAAGCATTCTCACCAATTTTCTCAAGGATCCTGAAAGGTCCATACCTTATTGGTTTTGGCTTTTTTTCCTTCACCTTGCATCCTTTCGTTGCTAACATACAACCAAACTTGATCACCAACTTGGAAACTATGCTCCATCCGATGCTTGTCATGCCTTGCCTTTTATTTGGCCTAGCTCTTTTCCGGCTGTTCCTGTACTGCCTGATGGATCTCTTGGATTTGTTCAGTGAACCTAGTTGCCTTGTCCACATCACTATGTCCCTCAACTGTTGTGTCCTTACCAAAGACAAAATCCAAGGGAGACTTTCGTGTGAAACCAAAATAGGTCTCAAAAGGAGATCTTTGTGTGGAAGAATGTTTGGCTTGGTTGTAAGCATGCTAGACATAACACAAATGTTCATCACAAAGTTTGGGATGTTTGCTACAATATCACCTGAGCAACTAGATCACCGTCTTATTGACTACTTCTGTCTAGCCATCGGTTTGTGGATGGAAAGCTGTGCTTTTCTTTAGTTTGGTGTCCATCAGTTCCCAAATGCTTGACCAAAGCATCCCCACAAATTTGGTTTCTCGATTAGATATAATGGAAGTGGGTAATCCAAAATGAACCCATACATGTTGAAAGAACAGTTTTGCAGTTTGTTCAGCTATAATCTGTTTATTGACTACTTCTGTCTAGCCATCCGTTTGTGGATGGAAAGCTGTGCTTTTCTTTAGTTTGGTGTCCATCAATTCCCAAATAGTTGACCAAAACTTCCCCACAAATTTGGTTTCTCGATCAGATATAATGGAAGTGGGTAATCCAAAATGAACCCATACATGTTGAAAGAACAATTTTTCAGTTTGTTCAGCTATAATCTGTTTATTACAAGGTATCAAGATAAACATTTTGTTGAACCTATCAACAACAACATATAGATAATCATGACCCTTCCTAGATTTAGGAAGTCCTGCAACAAAGTCCACGGAAACACTTTCCCAAGGATGAGAAGGAACTGGCAATGGAGTGTACAAGCCTAGTTTCCTATTGCTGGGCTTGCTTTTAGTACACATAGTACACCCTCTTACATATCTAGAAACCATCTCATTCATTTTTGGCCAATAACAAAACCTTTGCAGCTATGAAACTATTTTTCTTATCCCAAAGTGACCTAATATTAGATAAGTGTGTTCTTCTTGAATTATCTTTACTCTTTTAGTTTGTGGAATGCATAACTTCCCACAACGATACAAGAATTGGTCCTTAATATGATAATCCAATTCTTCTACTCGTTTGCCTTAACTTAAAGTTTCATATACATCTTTAAAGTCTATATCTTGAGCATATTGTTCAATGTAACTTTCATGTAATATAGAATTATTCTTAAGTATTGTAGATGCATTTATAATGGGTCTAGATAACATATATGTGACTTTATTGTTGGATACCTATAGTAATAGGTTTCATATTTCATGATTGGCAAGAGAAAAGCCAAATATGCTCTGCTTTGCTATCCCAAAGATCCCATATTTCTTAGAAAGCAAGGGCTGGGTAAAGTGTTTCTAGTATTGAGGACCTTGTTTCAATTTTGTGGATGATTCAACAGTCTAATCTGGATCATGCCATGTTTCAATTTTGAGTTGTAGAATAGAGAAAAAGGCCTGTCCAAACAGCTTAATCTTGGCAGACAAGTAGTTTAGGTAGAGAAGCAAAGGTTTCCAAAAGTTTAATCTGGGACCTTGGAAGACATAAGGGTAGAAGCAGATAGAGAAGAAAGAGGAAAAAAGCCAAAGAAAAGAAAAGGCAATTGAGGGTTGCAAGTTCAAGTGCCCCTCCAAGAAGAAACAAAAAATGCTAGGCAAAATAGTTGGGTAGGCAGTTGTGGTTGCAGAAAGAATATGATCACCATTACACAAGTATCAATAGGTCTCTTGCCAAGGCAATTGATCTATCAGCAAGCAAAGTGGTGAATTCCATGGAAACTACAGCAAAAAGCATCACTAACTTCTTCTCTTTCCCTCTCTAATCCATCACTAACACCCCCTTTCTAAATCCCCCTCCTTCATTCATATTAACTCCTAATTCTATTATATAACATCCCTTATCTTACCCCACCCCTAATAGTATTAACACTAAGGTGTATAAAACCCCAAATCTTATGTATATTCCCTCCCTAGGCATAATAGCCATGTATTTCTCAAAAAGGGACCAAATGGCATCTGGCCACTTTGGTGAACCTATTCCACCCTATTTCCCCTTTGCTGCAAGTCAATCTGCCTTCAAAATCACCTCTGCATTGCTAAAACCCACTTTCCAACTCATTCTGCCCACAAAACCTTTGCAAAGGTCGAATGCCCGCCTCTGGCACGTTTCCCAATCCTCCCGCATGGTGGTTTAATCTAAACATTTGAAAAAACCCACAAATTTTAATTTTCCGCCCGCAAATATCGAGAGCGCATGTTATCCCTCCGCCAGCCGTCGGATCAAGCCCATCAGATCCGACGGCCTACAACAATATCGGAGCACCTCCCGTGACCGCACGTTAACTTCCGGGGAAGTGACGTTGCGCCTTGTCACGCCTCCTCCACGCGTCGGGCGTTGAACCATCTCGGAGCCCGCTCTGACAACCACCGCGCCGTACCTTAACCGCCCCGGGAGACTGCAACGGTTAAGTCCTTAACCGTGACCGCTGCACCTTAACCGCAACTTGCCCGCCGTTAATCCACCGCCACGTCGTTGCTTGCCCGTACCCGCTTATTATTGGCCCACCTCACTGCTGACTGGGCTGCCACCTCGCCTAAACCGTTGACCAGTCGCCCACTGCCACGTCGCCCGATGACGTCAGCTGACGTCACCTCACCATGACCCACCAATGACGTCATGCTGACGTCAGCAGAAAAAAGCGCCAAATGGTAAAATGACCCATATTTACCAAATTTTGCCGTGTTTTTACCATTTTCACTGTGTTTTTTTTACTGTGCGCTCTGCTTGACCGTTTGAGCTCGAATTTTCGCCAACCTGTTGATTTGCCCGGGCGACCTCCTCAAAAAGCACCTGTGTACCTGTGTTTCAACCTCTGCGCGTCGAATTACAGGTATTTAGACCATTTCGCCCTCCATACGACCTTCATTTAGCTCAAAATTGCTCACAGAGATAATAGGACCATAAAGACTAAATTCACACCGTTCATTCCCCTTTATTCGCCCGGCATTGTCACTGTGAGGGCCAAGAAACGCTGGCAGGGCTCTAAAAACCTGCAATTTCCATTAAACCTCTGTAATTCTGCATTTTCCCGGCAGAATTGCTGATAGACATACTTCACCTGGTTAGAGAGTTCAGTCACACTACAGAGAGGCTCTATCACTAGACTCCAGTAGTATTTCAATTGCTACTGAGAGAATTCTCCTTCAGCATTCAAAACCTCAAACTGTATCCATAGAAGACTGCCTCCAGACTGTGTTTTCACCATTTCACCTGTCTATTTGCAATTCTAGTAACTTGAACAGCTATGGAGACCCCTATTGCACTGAACATCAAGCCCATCAATGCTCCTCACCGAGAACTAGCATGGCAAGCCCTGGGAGACATGGACTACCAAATGCTGGATTGGTTTCCTATGGGAACCAAGTATAATATACTAATGTTTAATGAACTAAGAGCCCAGCACCTCAGTGGAGCAGATATCTTGGGGATTTGGGAGTCAAATTTGCCCATATACAACCTTCCCCAAGTCAATCCAATGCCAGAGCTCATTTACAGCTGCCAGGAGTGCTATGACCCCAGCCAAAGGGCAGTCATAAGCCCCACAGGCCTAGTACTGTTCCATATCACCCCAGAGAGCATAAACCAGATGCTGCACTTCAATACAGCCAAGAAATTGACCCCTCTGTCCATGCAGAATCTAATCAACACAGGGATCAAGCTGTCCAGTGACCAGATCATCAAGATTAACCAACTGTTTGTCACACCAAGCTCTGAAACAGTCAGAACCCCTCCTATTGGTTATCATTATCTGAATGAGTTGGGCAGAATGCTGGTGGACCTAATTAGCTATGTCCTAGGGTTCAGGGGGCTGGAAGATGTAGATGAAAGTATAATGGCAATGCTGTCCATATTTGCCCCGGGTAAGCCTCCAGCTGTGCAGTATGACTATGCAACCTACATTGCAGAGAAAATTCATGATCAGTTCATGAACCTGAAAAAGGGAGAGACTGTTCAGATACTCCTCATATATCTACCATTTGTTCCTTTTCAATCAGCCAGCCACCTTCTCAGTTCCTTTGAGGCCACTCAATGCCCAAGGAAGCCCAAGATCAGTTATTTTCTGGACCTCTGTGTTTCATTTTACCTCAGTATCACCTTATACATACTGTGAGTTCATTGATCTGTTTGTTCATCCGGCCCTAACAGTTCTGCAAGGTACTCCTCCTCCCAGATTAACCGATGAAATGAGGAGGATTTTACATCTGAACAAATCCTACAATATTGGCAACTGGTACTTCTACCATAACCACACAGTCCTTAGGATATATGGCTGTGAAATGAGCCCATTTAGATTGCCAAGGTATGTCCCCATGAGGTTGTTTGCCTTGGAGTATTTCAGGCAGTTTGGGAACTCAGATTACCTTCATTTTCAGAGTAGAAACAAAAAGTCACAGCTGAAGGTAAGAAGCCAGCTAGGTTCCTTCTTGTATAACAAGAAAGAGGAAGGATGGAAAGAGGCACACAGCATGCTAGAAGGCCTCAGATTGCAGACCAGTTTTGAGTGGATTCCTTATGACCCCAATCATAGTATCTCCCTCAGGAGAATTAGATACAGACTTGGCAACTATGCACATAAAAGACAACCGGAAATAGAAAAGTATGCCAATGCACTAGATTGGGAAGAGGGTACACTGATAGAACAACTCACTGAGGTAGAAATGCTTGAGAAAGAAGCCAGAAATATACAAAAGGAAACTGACATGGAAACTTGTGCACAGGTGCCTCACTCCTACAGAAGACAAAGTGGAACAGCTGCTGGATCTTCGGCAGCACAGCAGCAAACCACTGAAAAGACATCCCAGGCAGCAAGCAAAGACAAAGGTAAACAGGTGGAACAGCCACCTGTATTGACAGAGGAACAAGTGGACACCTTGCTACAGCAGCAAGAGGAAATGGAACAGCAAGAACTGGGACAGCAACAAGAAAAAGCACAGTCGAGTGAGCAGCCCTTGCAGCAGGAAAAGGGGACAGATCAACCTGGCAATACCGAGCAGCAGCCTCAAACAAATGTGCCTCCCAGGACAGACACCAATGTTGACACATCAGTCCTCCAAACACCACAAAAGGAGGATGTGACAAGGAAAAGGGAGAGAGAGACCCCCCACACCTCATCTTTCATCAGGGGAGAGAAGAGACAAAGACTGAATGACTCCCAAGAGGAGGATATTGCAGTAAGACAAGCCATGGGTATGGGCCCACCTAGTGGAGAACTTTCGGCCAGCTCATCCCAGCGAGGACACGACATGACAACGGGGGGAGAGGTCAGCTCCTCCAGTCAAACAAGAAAGGGACAGTCGAGTATAAAACAGCAATTCATCGACATCAAGAGGAGGAGTGATCCCATAAAGGTGCAGCTATATGATCACTTGCTAAACCTAGCTCCTAGTAACCAGCAGAGACTCATGTCTGCTTTCGATGTGAGCGAAGGCAAAATGATAATGAGCCATTTCATGCCTACATCTTTGCAGCCTCAGTCCACCTCAGATTATCTAAGAACCAACATGGAGGTTCTTGCC
Source organism: Pinus tabuliformis (assembly GCA_031772625.1). Lineage (NCBI taxonomy): Eukaryota > Viridiplantae > Streptophyta > Pinopsida > Pinales > Pinaceae > Pinus > Pinus tabuliformis. The sequence goes on from CM062806.1 coordinate 136,239,602, forward strand.
AAAGACATACACCCCATGGACAAAATTGAACTACATAAGCAGACTGGGGAAATGGTGTATGCCTCCTTGGCAGATGAGACATTAGAAAATTATAAATTAAAGAGCAGCCTAGACAACACAGCTTCTCAGCTGGAGTTAGAAAGAGCTTCATCACAGGCCAAGGACAATAGGATCAGGTCCTTGGAAGAGGTAATCATAGAGATAGGGCATGACCCTAAAGATGTCAAAGGCATCCAAGAGCTCCTGAAGATAAGGGATGCAGATATGGCAGCCCTAAGAAAGAAGATCAAGCTCCCGGCCACCATCCATCCACAGACCGATGAAGTTGCCCAGCAAAGGCAAGAGAAGGAGGCTACAGATCTGCTGATATCCTTATATAAAGAGCTGGTCAGGACTCAGGACCAGCTAGGACAGACTGAAGCTGCAAAGGCAGCACTACAGGAGACACTAAAGCAAAGAGAAGAGGGCCAACCCTCCCAGCCTCCTCCTATCATAATAAACCTTGAGGAAACCCCTCCCAAGATTACTCCTCCTCTTCAGCAAACAGAAACCACAGCACCATCCACAGCAGCAACAACTACAAAATCAGAACAAGCTGCTAGTTTAGACATGCAAAAGATGCAAGCTGAGATCCAAGCCATGGAATCTCAAATGAAAGAGCTGGATGAGCTTAAGAAAACCTTGACTAAGGTAAATGAAAGGTTTGACAGGAGCAAACAGAATGAGGCAACCAAGGACAGAGAAGTGAAAGCTCTTAAAAAGAGGATTGCTGAATTAGAGAAGGAGCTTGCACTAGAAAGGGTGACAGCTGATATGAAAGCAGTGTTGTGGAGCAACATTGGGAGGTCCATTGCCAAACAGTGGCAATACATTGAAACCATGGATGAACAAATGGTGCTCATCACCAAAGCAAACAGAGAAATTCAGAGAGCCAGGGCAAGCCTTGGACACATGCCAGAAACTGCTACAAGGATAATCAACACTCTGAATTATAAGACCAGCCCTCAATTAGCTGTCATGGGTATCACTAACAGGACAGAGGCAATTGCTGTAGCAAAGAGAGTTATTACATTGAGAAACTTGGTTGGAACATTGGAGAGGAGGACCTAGGATATGCAAACTGAGATCAATAGATTCCTGGAAAAATTCGTGACTCTGCAGAACAGAGGCCTCCCCAGCATCTTAAGCAGTGTAGGAAGACTGCTCACCCTGGACAATTACAACAAGAGGATTGATGCCCATGCAGTGGCAGAGATTGCACAGCTAGCCAGCACTTCAGCAGAGCCAGGGCCAGCCACAGGGCAAAGTATGTATGACAGAGTGGAAAACCTGTTTTTCCTAATGAATGAAGTGGATCATCTGTTTGACACACCACCTAACTTCTTCAAATTTACAGAAGCAGATGAAACTTTGGGTGCAATCCTAGCACACCAACTGCCCACTCAGGATGCCTGGAGAAATTTGACACAAACAGTTCTGTCAGGCCAGAATCAGTAGCGCTGTTCCTACAGGCAAATAAGCATCATGCGCAGGCACAGTTTTGAGGAAAAATATCTACAGGAAAGAGGCAGAGGCTGAGCCAACTCAGCAGGACCATTGAGCTCAACACAAGCAACAGTCACAATCACAGGTGACAAGTCCAAGACACAGCGTACAAAGCATTAAAGACAGATTTTCCAGCATTTACTCAGAAAATCTCGACCGACTTAGCTGTCTCCAAAGGCTAAAATATCTTCTGACAGAGCATTAAAATGCCTGTACTCTGTAATCAATGCTGCATTAAATTTTGCCCATAATATCTTAAATAGTTGGTAAGGAAGTAAAATCTGAGATAACTCAGGACTCAGATATTTTGTAAATGACCGCAAGTATATATTCACCCTTCACAGCAGTGAAAGGGGTTGGTTGATGGTTGTTATTTTCTTTTGAAGAGCTCTAGCTCGTTGTAACATTTTCAGAGAATTAATACAAAGGAAGAATGGAATTTCCAAGGCTCGGTGTTCTTTGATGTATTGTGGTGAAAGATGAATGTTACAGGATTCCAGGGTGTTGCATAAAACAGCAAGTATTCTCAAATCTCTTTGTCATGTGTGTTTTGAGTCTTTTGTTCTCTTTGTTGTTCTAATGTTTTACACTTGATAGCAAGGTGAAAGGATAGTACCAGGATTTAACCATGTTTACCCTGGACTCAAACTGAGCTATTATATATGTTTTCCTCATATACAGTAACAGAATTGTAATTCTTAATTGCTGCAATTCAAAACTGTGTTTTTATTGTAACAGTCATTCTCAGGGATTCAACTTTTGCCCCTAAGACCTCTGTTTTCTCTTCTTAAAGCTATCTGTTGGGAACATATAGATAACTAGTGAAAATTCTTAAATGCTTTCACTGTTTGTGTTACCTGTTTCCAGTCTTTTAATCAAAAATCTGTTCTATTAAACACTCAAATGGCCCTGTAAGTCCCATCTTTCATCTCAAAATTTCAAACACATATAGCTACAGACTCCATTGCCCAATGGTACTCAACCTCTCAGAAAACTACTTCACTAGAACCTAAAAGGAATTTCATCAACCAAACATAAACAAAAAACAGTGCATAATAGCTAGCCTAAAACCCTATAACAAACAGTTACAAATCATAAAGAGAGAGCCCTCTCTGATCACAGTTTGGCTAGAAACAGTGATCCAAAGATTGGTTAGTGGTTACCCCGGCCGTATTCCCTTGGGAGTCATAGGGAACAACCTGGGTGTTAACATAAATGGCGACTCCACTGGGGACTTAGAGTTTTTCAATTACCATCTATTTCAAAAGCTACTATCAAGCCTGAAACTAGCCAAGAGGCCTTAGGACTGTTTCTGTAAACACAGGGACAGCCTTAGGGAAGAGCTAACTAGGGAAACTTCATCTTAGTTTTGACAAATATATAGCCATTCCAGAATTCTTACCCAGTCCTTGTACATACAAAACTTTCTGTATAAAGTTCTAAAGGAATACTTAGAAGCTGGCTCCCAAAAGAAACCCAAGGCACACTAGGGCAAACCCTGACCCTGATCAACCTATCATTGTTGATAATCCAAATATCATACCAAAGAACACAGGGAGACGGCAAAAGCAGGAGAGGCCTGGTGATCCAGTTATAAGTTTAGACCAACCTATCCTCATACCAACTCCTTGTAAAGTCCTTTTCCGTTCCACACCTAATTCCCCTAGTTCATCATCAACACCTCAAAGTCCTCCTCTCCCATCTTCACCTTCTGCACATACTCTTTCAATCAGTTTCCCTCTTGTTACCCCTGTTATACCTGTGATACCAGCTGTTCCATTTGTTCCTATTAACCCTATAAATCCCATAAATATGGCTAACAGATATGCACCTCTGCAGATACCAGCCAATGCTCCAGCTCTACCCCAAGACTACCAAACTAGACTCTCATTTTTTGACTCCCAGGGCCCTATGACAGCTACCCAGCATGCTAAGAAGATGCAAGATCACTTTGAGACCTTTGAAATAGATGATGACAGTGTTAGAATGAGAATTTTTGTCCAAAGCCTAACTGGGGATGTCAGAACTTGGTTTAGATCCTTGAATGCAAATTCCATTGCAACCTCTGAAGTTCTATACCAGGAATTTACCAACAGATGGGAGAAAAAGAGAGATCCACACCATATACTTGGTGAATACAACACTATTAGAAGAGGTCCCCAAGAAACGGTTTTGGAGTATTGTGCTAGGTTCAACAACATATACAATGCTATTCCCCAGAACTTAAGGCCCCCTCCTGATTTGGCCCTTTATAATTTCCCTGATGGTTTTGATTCTGATATGGCCTATCAGCTGAGAGAAAGAGACCCTCCAACCCTTGCAGAAGCCCAAAGAGTTGCAGTCACTGTAGAGGCCAACCTAATTGCCAAAAGAAACAGGGCAAAGCTGGAAAAGAAGGTTGGTTTCAAGGAAGAGCCCTCGGGCTTTGATCAGAAGTTGGATGCAATACTAAACAGCATGAAAAGACTAGGTGAGAGAGTGGAATCAGTAGAAAGAAAGTCATCATGGGAAGCACCACAAAACAATACTCCTAGAAACCCAAATTTTAGGAGAACACAGAACCCCAATATAGGAAAAACAGGTGCTGACCAAGATATCAGACCCCCTTTTCAAGAAAATTATGCAGAAACTTCCTCGGCTAATCAGCTCAATGAAGATCCGGAGATCAATTTAATAGGTCTGGATGGTAAAAGCCATGTTTTCCTAACACAAGAAGACCATGATGAGGATGAAAACAAAACATTCCAAACACAATCAGGAGAATCCTTTGACTTTAAGCAAGGATATGATACTGCTGTCTATGAAGTCCATAAGCAGTACAAACTAAGAAGTCGGACTGTAAATGCAAATCAGCCTGAAAAGGTAAAGGAGAAACAACAATCTAAAGAAGCCTCAGTCACTGAACCTAATGACAAAACAAACTTGCCTGCAAAGGAAGTAGTGGTTGAGGAGGTCACTGAATTACTGCCTACACCACAAGAGCCCACAGCAACTTCATCCTCTCACCCAAATCCGAACATCACCCCTCAAGACATGGGCATGAGGGGCAGGTTCCAAAATCAAGATGAAATCCAACAAGAAGATTCAATGAACAAGGAAAGGACTACTGTCCGTGACCCTAAAATTCAGGTGGATAAACCCTTTGACCTAGGAACAGAGATTGGCAAGTTAAAAATAGCAATTCCCCTTTCAGAGCTAGCCAAGCATGACATATATAAGCAACAGATCAAAAAATCCCTTCAGCTCACCAACAACAAAGATGATGTAAATGTGCTAGATGACACTCCAGAATTACTGTTTGGTCCAGAGGTAGATGGAAAAACAGTAGTCACAGGGGTTTTACCTTTTTATGTCAGCTTGCACGTTCATGATAAAATACTGCACAATGCAATGTTTGACTCAGGTGCATCTCACAATCTCATGCCAAAAGCAGTCATGGAAAGATTAAATTTGGATATAACAAGACCATACAAAGACCTGTTTTCTTTTGATTCTAGTCAAGTAAAATGCTTGGGCCTGATTAAGGATTTATGTGTGTCCCTAGTTCAATTTCCCAACAAAACCATTTTAATGGATGTTGTTGTTGCTGATATCCCACCCAAATATGGAATGCTCTTATCAAGATCATGGGGAGCCAAGCTCCAAGGCTCCCTGCAATTAGACATGTCATATGCAACCATCTCTGTCTTTGGACAACCCAAAAGACTTTATAGGGAAACACTCATGAAATACATGGTCAGCAGTGAAGAAAAGCCTCAAAATTTTCCAATATATGCTGTCCATTCGGACATAGATTCCTTCATCCTCTTCAATGACAGCACAAGCTCATTAAACAATGACATTAAGACTGAAACACCCATACAGGAACAGAACATCGGTCAAATAAGTGACACCTGCCAAATTTCAATCAGCCCAACAGTACCCATTCACCCTCCTTTAGTTGTAAAAAATTGTCAAACAAATGATGAAATTATCCTAGGAAACAAATGGGAAAAGAAACCTCAACTCATGCTCACATGGCCATCCCATGAAAAGAATTTAAGATCCCCTGACCAGCAAGATAGTCTGTGGGTCCTAGAGTTTGATGGCTCAGTTAACAAGTTAGGGGCAGGAGCTGGAGTATGGATACATAACAAAGAGAAAGCCTGTGCACAAGGCCGGGCTTATAGATTGAACTTTAAATGCACTAACAACATGGCAGAATATGAAGCTCTGCTACTAGGTCTCAAGATTGCAAAATCATTACAAGCACACAGCCTCTCAATCATGGGGGACTCTGATCTAGTAATTCAACAAGTAAAAGGGGATTTTGTCACCAATGACAAAAGATTAAGGTCCTATAGGTCTGCTGTAATTGAAATATTAGAAACTTTCTCCGAGTTTGTTATCACAAAGATTCCAAGGGGCCACAATCTCCATGCTCACAGCTTGGCAACATTTGCCAGCACCTTCAAATTCCCATTACAACCCAACAATTGTTTCACAGCAGAGGTCAAATATAGGCCTTCTATCCCAAACAATGTCAAAGAGTGGCAAGTATTTGAGAATGATAGGCAAATAAACAACTTTTTAACCTTGCAACAAGAGTTTACAGGATTAAATATTGACCTTGAGACAGCAAGTCAATCTCAAATTGTTGACGGAGCAAGTCAATCACAATTACAGTTTCAACAGTCTGCCCACCTAATGTCACCTAGGACAGCAAAACAACTACTCAGTCCAACCATTTTCAACAAAGAAAACATTCAGCAAATTCACCAAATTGACTGTGAAGAGCTGAGCAACGCTGAAGATGAAATCATACAACTCAAAGACAATCTTCTTCCAGCAGGCCTTACCCCACTAGAGGATATTTTTGACTCAAATGATGTTCCCAGGAAACCAAAGATGCAGCCATTAGATGCAACAATTGAAGAATGTAACATTGGTACCACTGACAAGCCTAAAATAATAAAGCTATCTGCTGCTTTGCCCCCTGACCAAAAACCCAAATATGTTGACCTCTTTAAAGAGTTCCAAGATGTCTTTGCCTGGGGTTATGAAGACTTGAAGTCTTATGATACCTCTGTTATACAGCACACCATTCCCCTCAAGCCTAATCAAAAACCATTCAAACAAAAATTGAGAAGAATCAATCCTGTGCTTCTTCCTTCCATTGAAAAGGAATTACAAAAAATGTTCAAAGCTGGGATCATAGCACCAATCAGGTTCTCTGAGTGGATTTCAAATTTGGTCCCTACAAGAAAGAAAACTGGTGAGATTAGACTTTGTGTAGACTTAAGGAATTTGAACCTAGTGTCACTCAAAGACAACTATCCCTTACCCAAAATGGACCACATCCTTCAAAGAGTAGTAGGAGCCTCAAGAATATCATTGTTGGATGGCTTCTCAGGTTTCAATCAAATCCTGGTACACCCTGATGATCAAGACAAGACTGCATTTACTACCCCATGGGGTACTTTCAAGTATGTAAAGATGCCCTTTGGATTGAAAAATGCAGGGGCAACATTTCAGAGAGCAATGGACATTGCTTTTGCAAAGGAAATTCATGATTTCTTGGTCATCTACTTAGATGATCTTACACCCTTTTCAAAATCTGACCAAGAACACTTGAAACATCTGAGACAAATCTTTATAACATGCAGGAAATATGGTATTTCCTTAAACCCCAAGAAGTCTTTATTTGGCTTAGAAGAAGGGAAACTTTTAGGTCACATCATTTCGAAAGATCGCATAAGAATTGATCCAGATAGGATACAAGCTATCCTACATATGCCTCACCCAAGGAATGTCAAGGAGCTTCAAGGATTCTTGGGAAAAATCAACTTTTTGAGAAGGTTTATCCCAAATTTAGCAGAATTAATCAGATTACTAAACAATATGCTAAAGAAAGATTCAAAGGTCAAATGGACTGTTGAAGCAAAACAAGCTTTTGAAAGTATAAAATTGGCCTTGACTCAAACCCCAGTGTTAACTAACCCCCAGTTTGACAGAGACTTCATCATTTTCTCCTTTGCCTCCCAACACACCATTGCTGCTGTTTTATTACAAAAAGATGACCATGGGAATGAAAAGCCCATTGCTTTTTTCAGCAGAGCTATTAGAGATGCCCCCCTAAAGTACCAAATAATGGAGAAACAAGCCTATGCCTTGATCAAAGCCATCAAAGACTTTAGGATCTACATCCTTTACTCCCATGTTGTAGCTTATGTACCAAGCCCTATTGTCAAAGACATTCTCACACAAGAAAACTTAGAGGGAAGGAGAGGAAAATGGATTGCAAACATACTTGAATTTGACATTGAAATAAAGCCTACAAAGTTGATAAAAGGGCAAGGTTTGGCCAAGTTAATGACAGAAGCAAATTTCCAAGCCTTAGATATCAACCAACTGGACAGTGAAACAGAGCTGGCGACTCCAAAGATCAATGTAGCCTTTGAACAATCTCCATGGTACTCTGATATCTGTTATGTGTTACAAAACCTGTGTGCTCCCCCAGGACTGTCCAGAACTAAGTCTAGGTTCCTAAAAATGAAAACATCCAAATTTTGTGTGTTAGATGAGAATCTACTCTGGAAAAACCATGAAGGTATTTTGCTGCACTGTCTTCTTGAGAGTGAAACTGATAAAATTATGCAAGAATTCCATGCTGGAGACTGTGGTGGACATCTGTACTGGAAGTCCACTGTGGACAAGATATTAAGGGCTGGTTATTACTGGCCCACTATGTTCTCAGATATGAAGAAATTCACAACATCATGCCACAAGTGCCAACTGTTTGAAGGCAAAAGACAGTTGCTGCCACTTCCTTTGAGGCCCATTGCAACAGAGAGACCTTTTCAACAATGGGGCTTGGATTTCATTGGAGAAATTCACCCCTCATCTTCAGGACAACACAGATGGATTCTAACAGCAACAGACTACTTCACCAAGTGGATTGAAGCTGCCCCATGCAGACAAGCAAATGATTCAGTAATCATTCAATTTTTGGAGAACAATATACTGGCCAGATTTGGCTGCCCAGACAAGATAATAACAGACAATGCTGCTGCCTTCAGATCCAAGAAGATGGTAAACTTTTGCCATAAATTTCACATTACTTTGGGCCATTCTACAGCTTACTATCCTCAAGGAAATGGTCTTGCTGAATCATCAAACAAAAGCCTGATAAACATCATAAAGAAAGTGCTGGAAGAGAACAAAAAGAACTGGCACAAGAAACTAGTAAATGCTTTATGGGCAGACAGATTAACCACCAAAAGATCAATTGGGACCAGCCCATATGAGTTAGTCTATGGATTAGAGGCCAGATTTCCTTCATCACTAGGTGTGCCAGTTATGAAACTTCTACAAGAAAGCCAAGCAGAGCCAAATGACATGCAAAGAAGGATTAACCAGATAATTTGTCTACAGCAGACCAGAGAACAAGTTTTCAGCAGAGTGCAGATACTACAAGAGAAACTGAAAAAGGCTTTTGACAGAAGAACTAAAGCTGAAGATTTCAATGTGGGGGACAAAGTTTTAAAGTGGGATGCAAGAAGAGAAGAGAAAGGAAAACATGGGAAGTTTGATTCTTTATGGAAAGGACCATTTGCTGTCCAAGCAGTACAAGGTAATAACACCTACTTCCTAAAAAGCTTGACTATAACTGAATTGGATGAAGGTCCTGTCAATGGCAGGATGCTGAAACACTATTTTGACTGTTCTCTATGATAGTAATTCAAAGGTTCATTGTATATATGCAATTGTACATATTCTCTTTTGATTTAAATTGTATAAAGAGGTTTTCCCAAATGCTGCACCTAGCAGCAACAGGCAGATAAAATCAGAAGTTCTCCAAGAAAGAAGCACACTATTTTGACAGATTATATGCAGCAGATTTTAAAGACAAAGATGGGCAATCAAGCAACAAGGCAATCTGACCTGCTGTTCTTGGTCTTTCAAAAGAAAAACCATCCCCATGTGGAGCCACTGTTGGATACCTATAGTAATAGGTTTCATATTTCATGATTGGCAAGAGAAAAGCCAAATATGCTCTGCTTTGCTATCCCAAAGATCCCATATTTCTTAGAAAGCAAGGGCTGGGTAAAGTGTTTCTAGTATTGAGGACCTTGTTTCAATTTTGTGGATGATTCAACAGTCTAATCTGGATCATGCCATGTTTCAATTTTGAGTTGTAGAATAGAGAAAAAGGCCTGTCCAAACAGCTTAATCTTGGCAGACAAGTAGTTTAGGTAGAGAAGCAAAGGTTTCCAAAAGTTTAATCTGGGACCTTGGAAGACATAAGGGTAGAAGCAGATAGAGAAGAAAGAGGAAAAAAGCCAAAGAAAAGAAAAGGCAATTGAGGGTTGCAAGTTCAAGTGCCCCTCCAAGAAGAAACAAAAAATGCTAGGCAAAATAGTTGGGTAGGCAGTTGTGGTTGCAGAAAGAATATGATCACCATTACACAAGTATCAATAGGTCTCTTGCCAAGGCAATTGATCTATCAGCAAGCAAAGTGGTGAATTCCATGGAAACTACAGCAAAAAGCATCACTAACTTCTTCTCTTTCCCTCTCTAATCCATCACTAACACCCCCTTTCTAAATCCCCCTCCTTCATTCATATTAACTCCTAATTCTATTATATAACATCCCTTATCTTACCCCACCCCTAATAGTATTAACACTAAGGTGTATAAAACCCCAAATCTTATGTATATTCCCTCCCCTAGGCATAATAGCCATGTATTTCTCAAAAAGGGACCAAATGGCATCTGGCCACTTTGGTGAACCTATTCCACCCTATTTCCCCTTTGCTGCAAGTCAATCTGCCTTCAAAATCACCTCTGCATTGCTAAAACCCACTTTCCAACTCATTCTGCCCACAAAACCTTTGCAAAGGTCGAATGCCCGCCTCTGGCACGTTTCCCAATCCTCCCGCATGGTGGTTTAATCTAAACATTTGAAAAAACCCACAAATTTTAATTTTCCGCCCGCAAATATCGAGAGCGCATGTTATCCCTCCGCCAGCCGTCGGATCAAGCCCATCAGATCCGACGGCCTGCAGCAATATCGGAGCGCCTCCCGTGACCGCACGTTAACTTCCGGGGAAGTGACGTTGCGCCTTGTCACGCCTCCTCCACGCGTCGGGCGTTGAACCATCTCGGAGCCCGCTCTGACAACCACCGCGCCGTACCTTAACCGCCCCGGGAGACTGCAACGGTTAAGTCCTTAACCGTGACCGCTGCACCTTAACCGCAACTTGCCCGCCGTTAATCCACCGCCACGTCGTTGCTTGCCCGTACCCGCTTATTATTGGCCCACCTCACTGCTGACTGGGCTGCCACCTCGCCTAAACCGTTGACCAGTCGTCCACTGCCACGTCGCCCGATGATGACGTCAGCTGACGTCACCTCACCATGACCCACCAATGACGTCATGCTGACATCAGCAGAAAAAAGCGCCAAATGGTAAAATGACCCATATTTACCAAATTTTGCCGTGTTTTTACCATTTTCACTGTGTTTTTTTTACTGTGCGCTCTGCTTGACCGTTTGAGCTCGAATTTTCGCCAACCTGTTGATTTGCCCGGGCGACCTCCTCAAAAAGCACATGTGTACCTGTGTTTCAACCTCTGCTCGTCGAATTACAGGTATTTAGACCATTTCGCCCTCCATACGACCTTCATTTAGCTCAAAATTGCTCACAGAGATAATAGGACCATAAAGACTAAATTCACACCGTTCATTCCCCTTTATTCGCCCGGCATTGTCACTGTGAGGGCCAAGAAACGCTGGCAGAGCTCTAAAAACCTGCAATTTCCATTAAACCTCTGTAATTCTGCGTTTTCCCGGCAGAATTGCTGATAGACATACTTCACCTGGTTAGAGAGTTCAGTCACACTACAGAGAGGCTCTATCACTAGACTCCAGTAGTATTTCAATTGCTACTGAGAGAATTCTCCTTCAGCATTCAAAACCTCAAACTGTATCCATAGAAGACTGCCTCCAGACTGTGTTTTCACCATTTCACCTGTCTATTTGCAATTCTAGTAACTTGAACAGCTATGGAGACCCCTATTGCACTAAACATCAAGCCCATCAATGCTCCTCACCGAGAACTAGCATGGCAAGCCCTGGGAGACATGGACTACCAAATGCTGGATTGGTTTCCTATGGGAACCAAGTATAATATACTAATGTTTAATGAACTAAGAGCCCAGCACCTCAGTGGAGCAGATATCTTGGGGATTTGGGAGTCAAATTTGCCCATATACAACCTTCCCCAAGTCAATCCAATGCCAGAGCTCATTTACAGCTGCCAGGAGTGCTATGACCCCAGCCAAAGGGCAGTCATAAGCCCCACAGGCCTAGTACTGTTCCATATCACCCCAGAGAGCATAAACCAGATGCTGCACTTCAATACAGCCAAGAAATTGACCCCTCTGTCCATGCAGAATCTGATCAATACAGGGATCAAGCTATCCAGTGACCAGATCATCAAGATTAACCAACTGTTTGTCACACCAAGCTCTGAAACAGTCAGAACCCCTCCTATTGGTTATCATTATCTGAATGAGTTGGGCAGAATGCTGGTGGACCTAATTAGCTATGTCCTAGGGTTCAGGGGGCTGGAAGATGTAGATGAAAGTATAATGGCAATGCTGTCCATATTTGCCCCGGGTAAGCCTCCAGCTGTGTAGTATGACTATGCAACCTACATTGCAGAGAAAATTCATGATCAGTTCATGAACCTGAAAAGGGAGAGACTGTTCAGATACTCCTCATATATCTACCATTTGTTCCTTTTCAATCAGCCAGCCACCTTCTCAGTTCCTTTGAGGCCACTCAATGCCCAAGGAAGCCCAAGATCAGTTATTTTCTGGACCTCTGTGTTTCATTTTACCTCAGTATCACCTTATACATACTGTGAGTTCATTGATCTGTTTGTTCATCCGGCCCTAACAGTTCTGCAAGGTACTCCTCCTCCCAGATTAACCGATGAAATGAGGAGGATTTTACATCTGAACAAATCCTACAATATTGGCAACTGGTACTTCTACCAAAACCACACAGTCCTTAGGATATATGGCTGTGAAATGAGCCCATTTAGATTGCCAAGGTATGTCCCCATGAGGTTGTTTGCCTTGGAGTATTTCAGGCAGTTTGGGAACTCAGATTACCTTCATTTTCAGAGTAGAAACAAAAAGTCACAGCTGAAGGTAAGAAGCCAGCTAGGTTCCTTCTTGTATAACAAGAAAGAGGAAGGATGGAAAGAGGCACACAGCATGCTAGAAGGCCTCAGATTGCAGACCAGTTTTGAGTGGATTCCTTATGACCCCAATCATAGTATCTCCCTCAGGAGAATTAGATACAGACTTGGCAACTATGCACATAAAAGACAACCGGAAATAGAAAAGTATGCCAATGCACTAGATTGGGAAGAGGGTACACTGATAGAACAACTCACTGAGGTAGAAATGCTTGAGAAAGAAGCCAGAAATATACAAAAGGAAACTGACTTGGAAACTTGTGCACAGGTGCCTCACTCCTACAGAAGACAAAGTGGAACAGCTGCTGGATCTTCGGCAGCACAGCAGCAAACCACTGAAAAGACATCCCAGGCAGCAAGCAAAGACAAAGGTAAACAGGTGGAACAGCCACCTGTATTGACAGAGGAACAAGTGGACACCTTGCTACAGCAGCAAGAGGAAATGGAACAGCAAGAACTGGGACAGCAACAAGAAAAAGCACAGTCCAGTGAGCAGCCCTTGCAGCAGGAAAAGGGGACAGATCAACCTGGCAATACCGAGCAGCAGCCTCAAACAAATGTGCCTCCCAGGACAGACACCAATGTTGACACATCAGTCCTCCAAACACCACAAAAGGAGGATGTGACAAGGAAAAGGGAGAGAGAGACCCCCCACACCTCATCTTTCATCAGGGGAGAGAAGAGACAAAGACTGAATGACTCCCAAGAGGAGGATATTGCAGTAAGGCAAGCCATGGGTATGGGCCCACCTAGTGGAGAACTTTCGGCCAGCTCATCCCAGCGAGGACATGACATGACAACGGGGGGAGAGGTCAGCTCCTCCAGTCAAACAAGAAAGGGACAGTCGAGTATAAAACAGCAATTCATCGACATCAAGAGGAGGAGTGATCCCATAAAGGTGCAGCTATATGATCACTTGCTAAACCTAGCTCCTAGTAACCAGCAGAGACTCATGTCTGCTTTCGATGTGAGCGAAGGCAAAATGATAATGAGCCATTTCATGCCTACATCTTTGCAGCCTCAGTCCACCTCAGATTATCTAAGAACCAACATGGAGGTTCTTGCCAAAGACATACACCCCATGGACAAAATTGAACTACATAAGCAGACTGGGGAAATGGTGTATGCCTCCTTGGCAGATGAGACATTAGAAAATTATAAATTAAAGAGCAGCCTAGACAACACAGCTTCTCAGCTGGAGTTAGAAAGAGCTTCATCACAGGCCAAGGACAATAGGATCAAGTCCTTGGAAGAGGTAATCATAGAGATAGGGCATGACCCTAAAGATGTCAAAGGCATCCAAGAGCTCCTGAAGATAAGGGATGCAGATATGGCAGCCCTAAGAAAGAAGATCAAGCTCCCGGCCACCATCCATCCACAGACCGATGAAGTTGCCCAGCAAAGGCAAGAGAAGGAGGCTACAGATCTGCTGATATCCTTATATAAAGAGCTGGTCAGGACTCAGGACCAGCTAGGACAGACTGAAGCTGCAAAGGCAGCACTACAGGAGACACTAAAGCAAAGAGAAGAGGGCCAACCCTCCCAGCCTCCTCCTATCATAATAAACCTTGAGGAAACCCCTCCCAAGATTACTCCTCCTCTTCAGCAAACAGAAACCACAGCACCATCCACAGCAGCAACAACTACAAAATCAGAACAAGCTGCTAGTTTAGACATGCAAAAGCTGCAAGCTGAGATCCAAGCCATGGAATCTCAAATGAAAGAGCTGGATGAGCTTAAGAAAACCTTGACTAAGGTAAATGAAAGGTTTGACAGGAGCAAACAGAATGAGGCAACCAAGGACAGAGAGGTGAAAGCTCTTAAAAAGAGGATTGCTGAATTAGAGAAGGAGCTTGCACTAGAAAGGGTGACAGCTGATATGAAAGCAGTGTTGTGGAGCAACATTGGGAGGTCCATTGCCAAACAGTGGCAATACATTGAAACCATGGATGAACAAATGGTGCTCATCACCAAAGCAAACAGAGAAATTCAGAGAGCCAGGGCAAGCCTTGGACACATGCCAGAAACTGCTACAAGGATAATCAACACTCTGAATTATAAGACCAGCTCTCAATTAGCTGTCATGGGTATCACTAACAGGACAGAGGCAATTGCTGTAGCAAAGAGAGTTATTACATTGAGAAACTTGGTTGGAACATTGGAGAGGAGGACCCAGGATATGCAAACTGAGATCAATAGATTCCTGGAAAAATTCGTGACTCTGCAGAACAGAGGCCTCCCCAGCATCTTAAGCAGTGTAGGAAGACTGCTCACCCTGGACAATTACAACAAGAGGATTGATGCCCATGCAGTGGCAGAGATTGCACAGCCAGCCAGCACTTCAGCAGAGCCAGGGCCAGCCACAGGGCAAAGTATGTATGACAGAGTGGAAAACCTGTTTTTCCTAATGAATGAAGTGGATCATCTGTTTGACACACCACCTAACTTCTTCAAATTTACAGAAGCAGATGAAACTTTGGGTGCAATCCTAGCACACCAACTGCCCACTCAGGATGCCTGGAGAAATTTGACACAAACAGTTCTGTCAGGCCAGAATCAGTAGCGCTGTTCCTACAGGCAAATAAGCATCATGCGCAGGCACAGTTTTGAGGAAAAATATCTACAGGAAAGAGGCAGAGGCTGAGCCAACTCAGCAGGACCATTGAGCTCAACACAAGCAACAGTCACAATCACAGGTGACAAGTCCAAGACACAGCGTACAAAGCATTAAAGACAGATTTTCCAGCATTTACTCAGAAAATCTCGACCAACTTAGCTGTCTCCAAAGGCTAAAATATCTTCTGACAGAGCATTAAAATGCCTGTACTCTGTAATCAATGCTGCATTAAATTTTGCCCATAATATCTTAAATAGTTGGTAAGGAAGTAAAATCTGAGATAACTCAGGACTCAGATATTTTGTAAATGACCGCGAGTATATATTCACCCTTCACAGCAGTGAAAGGGGTTGGTTGATGGTTGTTATTTTCTTTTGAAGAGCTCTAGCTCGTTGTAACATTTTCAGAGAATTAATACAAAGGAAGAATGGAATTTCCAAGGCTCGGTGTTCTTTGATGTATTGTGGTGAAAGATGAATGTTACAGGATTCCAGGGTGTTGCATAAAACAGCAAGTATTCTCAAATCTCTTTGTCATGTGTGTTTTGAGTCTTTTGTTCTCTTTGTTGTTCTAATGTTTTACACTTGATAGCAAGGTGAAAGGATAGTACCAGGATTTAACCATGTTTACCCTGGACTCAAACTGAGCTATTATATATGTTTTCCTCATATACAGTAACAGAATTGTAATTCTTAATTGCTGCAATTCAAAACTATGTTTTTATTGTAACAGTCATTCTCAGGGATTCAACTTTTGCCCCTAAGACCTCTGTTTTCTCTTCTTAAAGCTATCTGTTGGGAACATATAGATAACTAGTGAAAATTCTTAAATGCTTTCACTGTTTGTGTTACCTGTTTCCAGTCTTTTAATCAAAAATCTGTTCTATTAAACACTCAAATGGCCCTGTAAGTCCCATCTTTCATCTCAAAATTTCAAACACATATAGCTACAGACTCCATTGCCCAATGGTACTCAACCTCTCAGAAAACTACTTCACTAGAACCTAAAAGGAATTTCATCAACCAAACATAAACAAAAAACAGTGCATAATAGCTAGCCTAAAACCCTATAACAAACAGTTACAAATCATAAAGAGAGAGCCCTCTCTGATCACAGTTTGGCTAGAAACAGTGATCCAAAGATTGGTTAGTGGTTACCCCGGCCGTATTCCCTTGGGAGTCATAGGGAACAACCTGGGTGTTAACATTTATTATGCATGCCCTTTTTATATCTGATGACTAAATGAAACTGTTGTAGGAACCCCATCCACCTGTAGTGTCTTGATTGTTGCAACTTAGTTTGGGAGTGTAGATATTGAAGTGGTTGATGATCAGTATGGATAACTATTTCTTTGCCCATTAAGTAATGTTTCCACTTTTTCACACTTTGTACAAATGCATACAATTCCTTATGATATGTGGGACAATTAACTACTGTAGAGTTAAACATCTCAGAATGATAACATATGGGTTTACCATGATGTATCAACATTTCTCCCATGGCATAGTCACTGACATCTGTTTGGATCTCAAATGGTCTTTGAAGATCTGGCAGTGCTAGTACTGGTGTTGTACTAATCTTCTCTTTCAAGGTGTTGAAGGCTTTCTATTGTCTGCCTCCCCACTGAAACACCTTGTTCAATCCTGTTAAAGCATATAAGGGAGCTGGGATTAAGGAAAAGTTAGAAATGAACTTTCTCCAATATTGTGTTGCTCCTAAGAAGCTTCTAACTTCTGTAAAAAATTTGGGTATGGGCCAGTTTACAATGACTGCCACCTTAGAGGGATCTATCTTCAATTCACCACCCCCTACTATATGTCCCAAATAATTCAAAGATGTTTCACCAAAATCACATTTTGAGAGTTTAACATAAAGTTTTTCTCTTTTCAAAACATCTAGTGTCTGCTTAACATGCTTTAAATGTTCTTCACATGTTTTTCTAAATATAACAATGTCATCCAGATATACAATAACAAAATCATCAAGAAAATATTTGAGCATATCATTCATTATTCTCATGAAAGTAGCGGGAGCATTAGTTATGCCAAAAGGCATAACTAGCCACTCATACAATCTCTGCTTTGTTTTGAAAGCAGTCTTCCATACATCTTGTTCTGCAACTCTGAGCTGATGATGTCCACTATGCAAGTCTAACTTGGAAAAATAAACAACTTCCTTTAACTGATCTAATAGATCATCTATGCAAGGAAGGGGATAACGATTTTGGATTGTTATTTTATTCAGTGCTCGGTAATCAATGCACATTCTCCACGAGCCATATTCCTTTCTCAGCAAAACGATTAGTGACGCACATGGTGATGTGCTAGGTCTGATGAACCCCTTCTCGAGCAACTCCTGCACCTGCTTCTTGATTTCTATGTTTTCTAAAGCGGACAACCTGTACATCCCAATGTTAGGCAATGGAGCATCTTGCTGCAAATTAATATCATGAACTATTTCCTTTTTGGGTGGGAGACCTTTAGGTTCTTGAAACAAGATATCATACTCTGAAACAACTTTTTCTAAATCAACTTGTTGTTTAGCATCACAACCCTCAAATACATTGGTTTTATCAGGTTTCTTTTCCTTTACAAGCATTAGTAAAAATTGTTTGCATGAATTTACAATTCATTTCATCTGCCCTAAGTTTATGAGAGTATAATTATTCTTGAGCTTAAGATATCTTACAAAGTATTCAATTCCATCTTTAATGAGTAGATACTTGTTCTCAGCTCTATAGAAAATAGCTTTTCTGTCATACAAGTAAGGACTTCCTAAAACAATTCCACATATATCCAAAGGAATTATATCTAACTCAACCTCATCTACAAATGTTGACCCAAAAGAAAACTTGAGTTTGCATTGTCTAGTCACTTGTAGTTGTGCTTTATTGCTTAACCAACCTAATGGGTATGGTTTCTTGTGAGGTGTAATCAGTAATCCCAACTTCTCTACAATTCCTTTAGGAATTAAATTTACTTGTGAGCCACTATCAAATAAAGTATCAATCTTTTGATGTTTGGAAATAACTCGAATATGGAAAATCTCATGTCATTTTCCCTCATTTTCTTCATCAATAGTAGATTGTGTAGAAATACTAGTAGATGCTTCAGAATTCTTACCTTTTATACCTGTGGCTACAATGGTTGTTTCATCTCCTGAGTCTGACCCCAAATCTTTTTGAATAGCTGCAATAGTATTCTTCTTCTTGCCCTTGATCTTCTTAGGTCTCAGATTCAAATGCAGAATCCAATAGTGCTCACCATCATGCCCATCCTCATTACAATGAGTGCATGAAGACTTTCTTTTCTGTGCAATGTTGGCCTTCCTCTATTTCCATTTTTGTTTTATTTTCTACTTATTCTTGATTGCAATGGGCTTGGATGATCCTCCAACCTCTGGGTTCCCATTCTTTCCTCTAGCTTCTAGATGCGTAGCTTGAACAGATACCTCATCTATACTAGTGGGATTAAACATGAGGATAGTGTGCCTCATGTAGCTGTGTAGACCACTGATGTACTTTAACAGAGTCTTAGGTGAGTCTAATGATATTCCTAGAATCAAATATCTCTTCCTAAATTCTTGGGTGTAACCTTGTACACTTTGCCCTTTCAATTGGCGAAAAGTTTTCCGGCTCATCATGGCTTGCTACATGTAAGCCAATGGATAGAACTGCTTTTTAATTACAGAAACAAATTCACTCTAAATAGAAAGAGTCTTACCATGTCCCTTCATGTCAGTTTGGGTCCTGCCTTCCCACCAAACCAAGGCAGTGCCCCCAAGGCATAGGCTGGCCAGCTAAATCTTGCTCTTGTCTGAGTCGATACTCTGCACTCTGCAATAAACATCAATTTTCTTAATCCAATTGTCCAGCTTTTCTGCATTCAATTCTCCATCATATATTGGTAAATCAAATTTAACATCTAGTATAATCAAAGATGTATTCTTTTTATGTTCAGGGCTATTAGGAGGTGTGAGAAATTTTTATTCTTTCCCTTTGCCTTTTGAGTGGTCATGGAGGAGAGACTCTTCTTCTCCTTTATCTTGCTTGAAGCCTGATGATTCCTCATCTTTATGTTTTCTAAAGTCCTTATACATTTCCTCTACCATGGATCTCATGGCCAGGAAACTATCTATAAATTGAGGGTATGGGCCCACAGAACCTTCCTCCGACATTGTCTTCTGAGGGTAGACTCTTCCAATTTCAAGATTAGTTTTGACCAACTCTCTTTCTCCTAATTTGAGCTTTGATCTAGTTAGCATTCAACAACTAGATCCAACATAAGCTTGTATAACCTTAACAACCTTTAACTCTGATACTACTTGATCTGAAATCACCCCTAGGTGACCTCAGGAAATTAATGAAGGTATTACTGGTGTGTGTGTCTATGTTATCTTGCGCAACAGATTGATAGGATTGCAAAATACACAAAAACTTGAAACAGTAAGAGATCACAGTAAGAAAACATAAACACAACAAACTTTAATAAGGAGTTCACCCAATCCTGCTGGGCTGCATCGCCTGGTCCAGCCTTCAGTGGTGGCCCTTTTATTATTTTTTTAAAGTAGAGTCTTACAATAATGAGCTCAATCTGAGTCTCACTTGATAGAGGATGAACAGTAGGATGGCACATGGAATTCCCAAGTCCTTAAAGTTCATAGACTCCCCTTACCGAATTTCAACCTCAATTGGTCTCTGTCTGCTCGATGCTAACCTTACTCTGATGGTCAGCTTAGCTTCTCTGCCCTCTGCAGCTTTTCCTCTCTTTTTGTGTCACTCGGCCTTCGACTTCTTCAATGCTTCTTTGCCTCACTGTCCCCCTACTTCTTGTCAGCTTATGGCTTTAAAGCCAATTCGTTCCTTCGACTGTTCATTTTGGCTTCTTGGCTTTCTGGATCGCCTACCTCTGTCCACTGGGACTCCTCTGCCCTGCATCATAATCATTGTGTAATGCTTCCCAGAGAGGTGGCCACCTATGTCTTTGCGAATTGAGTGTCAGTTCTTTGTGAATGATTGTTTTTTCCGTTATTTACCAGATGCCTGTGAAACGGATCCTTCTGTCGATTCATTGGTCAAATCAGAATTCAAATCTTAAGTGCCATAGTTTATTTCTCCCTTTAGTCTGGTCATCCATCGGGTTGAACCTCTGCCATTGATCTGGAGCCCCCAGATCCTACGGTCTTCACTTATATCACGCAGTTGAGTTGCTCGACCGTTAGTCCGTCATGTAAGTAGTTTCTCTCTCTCCCCACCAGACACACGTCACTCAGTGTATGGAATCACTGGGTTCTTGGCCAAATCTGTTTACTGCCAGAAATTCCACCAATATTCCGTTGGTTTTGAGCGCAGGACCCGCCTTGTCAATTTTAGCACTTTCCCATGGTTTTCCAGTTTTCCTTATGGTTGAGTGCTCGGGGCTTTTCCTTATCGAGGGGTTTTTCCCAACGATACATGATTAGTGCTCCATTTCCAGATCTGAGCTTCCCAATTGCCATTTTTGCACCATGCGCAGTATCCATGGGCCAACAGTCAGCACGCTTTGACAGAAGGTGCATGTTGCTTCATGTTGGCTGCAAATTGCCATTATTCAGAGGTTATTTATGATAGCTATAAGATTCCTTGAAGTTGTTCATTCATTCTTACCAATCATGGAATTGTTTGAGGATCCATTTTGGATAAAGCAATCAGAGGCAATTTTCATGAACTTTGATTAAGAGCTCAAATTGCTAGAGATATGGTTGAATGTACCTCAGGTTAGAATAGAGAAATTGTTTTCTCTTCAAACTAATTATGTGGTCAAAGATGTCAAGGGAATTATGACAAATTGAAGAATGCCTCATAAGGATGATTTTTTTTCATTCATTGCAAGGAGAGGAGAAGTAGGAAGACACATAAATGCTTAAAGCATCTTGTTATTTTGGTAATTTTTTATAAAGATGATGAGATAATCACCGCTAGGATTGCAGAAAAAGGAAACAGAATGTTTCCATGAGAAGCCAAAAAAGAGGAGCATTAGACAATTTTGTCTCATGAAATTGAAATTTTGCTTCATTTTTTCCCAAGGGATATGGAGCACGAATCTATATTAAGAGAAGTTGTAATGGGAAACAATGGAGGTACACATGCAAGTCACCTCCTGACCGAAGGTAAAGAAACTAGTTATTGTAATAGCTCCATTCCATGTGTACATGATGGAAGTTTATCTTCCATAGATAATCCATGGGAAAGGCTATGAAATTTATTTAATGAAGAAAGGGAAGTATATGATGAGGTGGAAAATGAGGCCATGAATTTTTTGGAGGAACTACTACAAATAAATATTTTGATTCATCAACAAGATGAGCTGAACATTGAGATTGGAGGATAATAGATGTTGATGAAGAGGGTACCTAATAAATGGTACAGTGAAAAGGAAGAAATAGTTAGTTGTGGGACTTGGTTGTCTATAACAAACTACATAAACATAACAAGGGGAAGGAAGAAGAAAAAACATGGGATCTTAGAAGGACAATGACAACGACATAAATGGATGAGTTGGTAATAATAACACAATGTTTGGGATCGAGGAGGACTTAATAAAATTGAAGACCCATGACCAAGAGATCATATAATTTCTAACTAGGGACTATGATGCAGGAGCATCAAACCCTAGAAAATCCATTTTTGATTAGACCTAATGGGACCATGAAATTTTTCAAATGGGAATAAATTATCTCAAATTTAATTTGTGTGGAAAATATAGAATAAGAATTTTTTATGTAATTACAAGGGGCCAACAATAATTTAGGTCATTAAACAATTTTAATGAGTTATTTTTTGGCCAACTGGGTCTTTATAATAAGGAGAAGTGTCAAGTTGAGGTGGTAATAGTCCAAGGTATTTGGGACAAGTTTATGGAATACATTTTTTCTCCTAGGGTATTTTATGGCCTATATGAAGTATACAAGTGTACTATGTGTAGCAGTGGAAGAGGAGTTTAGCAGAGGACATGGAAAGTAGGTCAAGAGAGCTCAAGGGAGAGGGGGAGAGATCAATGATGGGCCTCTAAATTAGACACAAATTAAGGCCCATAAAACATTTATTAGGCACTGGAAGGCTATATTAAACCTCTCCTTCTACACTTAATAATGTTTTTTTTCTTTAATATGTTCTTATGAAGGTTTAGAGATGATTTCATATTATGTGCCTAGTATTATTTATTTTCTTAGAATATTGTGAGAATATTGGGCAGATTGTGAAGATTTGGAGGAGGAGATAATCTAGGGACTTAATCCCTGCTACAAGACAATCATGATTGGATGATAAGTTTCCAAAATATCATGAAATCATTGATAAATTCTAGAACTCTAGTATTTGAGAAAATCTAGGAATGTGTTCCCTATTATTTAATGCAAATTCGTAGTGTTGGGAACCAGATCCACTATTTGAGGAATTTTGGAGGGGAAATATTCATATTTTCAAGTATAATGCTTCCTCATCATATTATCTAAGTACCAATTCGAATTTTCCTCTAGATGCATGTATTTCTTAGTCTTCTTGTGGACAAAAATTGTATTTTCGCAGCTCCACATTCATTTATAGCAGGGATGTTCTTGGATTGATTCAAATAATGAACTTTGGTGCAATTTTTAGCTTCTAAAGCTTGGTATAATTCATATTAATTTGATTATCCTTGGACTTGGCCATCCTAGGAGCCTCAAATACCTTTTTATAATTTTCTTTTCTTCTTTACACTTCTTATTCATATGCATCTCTTATTTTTGTTTTTCATTTTTCTGCATTTAGTATTGATGCTTCTTTGGTTGTAGGATTGGGTTAAACGATTGAAATAAGTTATTTTTCAAGTTATTTAAAGATTCACAAGCAGATTAATCTTTATAACAACTTTGGAAATTCATCTTCATCATTGAGCTACTTGGATTGGTTTACTAGTTCACAAATCTAGAATTTATAGAAGTCCCTTGTAGAAAATTAGTAGTCATTTTCTATTATTCTTTAAAACGTGTTAATGAGATTCATTTACTTTGATTCCACTTGTATTATTCCATTAAAAAATTAATTTAATAAAAAAAATTAGCCCATTTAAGTTTCACTTCATTAGGTTAGGGATTTGATAGGTTAACTAGCTCATTAGATCTTGAATTTTAAGTTTTTAGAGTAGTAATTTTCTGCTATTTTTTAGCACACGTTAACAAGGGTATTTCCAA
Organism: Pinus tabuliformis; assembly: GCA_031772625.1. Classification (NCBI taxonomy): domain Eukaryota; kingdom Viridiplantae; phylum Streptophyta; class Pinopsida; order Pinales; family Pinaceae; genus Pinus; species Pinus tabuliformis. Next base: position 136,263,223 of record CM062806.1, read on the forward strand.
GTGATTCCACTTGGAATGGATACCTAAGAGATCCTAATTAATAAAAATAAATATTTCATCCCATTTTACTTTTATTTACTTGTACATTTGGCAATATTGTTACTCTTGTAGCATTATAGACCTCCTATAGCAATCGTGAGTAGAAAACCTATATCATCACTTTCCTTCACCAGTTGTGATCTCCACTGTAACTTTGACTTAAAGTCTAGATTAATAATGACCCCTAGGATCTAAATACATGATTAGGAAAACCTAAGGACCCTATAGAAACCTCCTTCTTCCACTGCAAGTGAAGTAGACTTAGTTCCTACATTTCCTAGTTATGTGTTGTATATTAACTTTATTATTTCCAAGTAATTTTCAATTCGATTAATTATTTATATTTTTCAAGTATAATAATTCATTTTATTTGTTTATAATTAAAGTAGCATGTTTTTTTTCATTAACTAGTTTAGGTTATGTTTTATGAAATTCACTTCATTAGATCAACGAAATAAGGGCACATTGCATGTTGCACATAAAGTGTCGAAACCTCTTAAGTTTTTATGAACCTCAAGTTGATAATTTAAGTTATTATCCTTAGGAGTTGCAACATTCTTGTTGCCATAGTGGGGCTGATCACTTTTTGGTGTCATTGCTAGGGAGGTGTCAAAGTATGCATTGTTTTCTATGATAGTTGATTCATTTCTTTTGATTTTTGCAAGACAAAATTTTTATTAGGCATATTTAATCTCAAAAACAGAAAATTGCATTGCATTAGAATTATTATTCAAAAAATTTAAAAATACTTCTCCAACACCAACTCCAGTGATTTGATCATGTGGTGTAGTAAGAACCACATCACCATCCACTTTTTCAGGTAGAAGAAGAAGAGGTGGCACAGACCATAGAAGAAATAGATGGAGATGATGACAATGAAGGATATCTTCTTGGAATTCCCATTCAAGAAATTGATGTGAGTTTTCATATGAATAAAATCCCTGCATATTTCCTTCACAACTTCCATGGTATGAGTTCAAAGGATCTGAAAACCTTTCTCTTTAAATTTTAAATGCTTTGTAGATATTATGGTTACTTACTAAACACTCAAAATTTGAGATTGTTTCTGGAAACATTGAAGGATAGAGCCCTTAAATGGTTCATGAGTTTAGTGATTAATTCAATAAGATCATGGAATGATATGCAAAATATATTTCTAGAAAAATATAAAGATCACTGTCTTAAAGAAGAAACCTTTAGAATGACTAAAGAATAAGATGAGACCCTTGAGGAGCTGATAAAGAGATTTATTTATAATTTTAAGAAGGAAAAATTGCACGATTTAGGATTTGGCACACTAAAAACACTCTTACTTACAACATTTAGGGTGACTGGATTGGTCTCCTTGATCTCATGAGTAGAGGTTATATATAGCAATTATCATTTGAATACATTTTTGAAAGATGCAAGTGCATATCAAGAGGAAGGGCAAGAGTAAGTAAATAAGCCTCAAGATCGGTAAGTCAAGATGAACTTCAAAATTTTCTTGATAACTTTAAAACATAAATTCTTAGCAATTTAAGCGAACAAGTAGAAATATTAAAAATGAAAGATAAGAGAAAAATAAGATGTTGATATTTATGGTGTCCATGAACAATCACATGTTATTAAATATTTCCCATCATTACCAAGGTTGAAGGAATTTTGCCAATAATACGGTGGAGCAGGTCAATCACCAAAGCAACTGTGTTATGTAGCTCCAAGAGGACCATGCAGGTAGCATAGTCAACCTGGTGTGATGCAAGAACCTAATTCACAATTTCAAGGCTATGCACATCTATCTCAAAGTAATTGTAACACACCCATTACTTAGAAACCTTGGCCATCTCAACCACAAAACATATGTTGGAAACAAGGTTGACAAGGACCTTATGGGGAAATTCCACAATATCCTCATTCTTTTCCGCAATATCCTCCATACCCAACTCCATTTTATCCCTGCCATCCACCTCCATCTCAACCACAACCAAAACCACATCCATATCAAAGATACACTCCCACTCAAATACTTGTACCGCCATTTCCAAACCCACACAAGGAATTAGGTCAACCCACTTACAATGTTGAGGTACAAAACTTCCAAACATCTCTTGGTCTATCTGGTATTCATCTTAGCTCAGGAAGAGTATTGAAAAAAAGAGATTATATGGATTTCAATAAAGGAAAACATTCATAAAAAAAGAAGATTTGAATGAGAAGACCAAAGAATCATGGGTTTCCCTTGATGAAGAGCAGACATCAGAATCAGAGAATAAGAAAGTTCCCTCGTATTTACCATCATATCGTCATGTGTTCAACATAATAATCAACAAAAATGAGAAGATTTGAATTTCATGGTAGAAGAAGAGCTAAATAATGATCCAGATGAGCAAGCAAACCAAAGGAATCAAAGCTATATTGAGGTTTTGTTATAGAAAATCAACAAGTTCCAACAACACACTCTTCTCCAAAAATTCCTAATCGCATCTCAATTAAAGCAGTTGATCTCTCACATTTAGGTACATGTCAAAGCATATACTTTGAGCCTACACATGAGTTTATATGTCATATTGATGTGAAAATATATCTATTCGAAGTATTCCTATACTTGAAAGATTTTTTTTTTCTTCAAGTAGAGTAGGATAGAAAAAAAATAAAATGGAAAAAGAATAAATAAGAGGAAAAGAATAAAATCTCAAGTGAGAACATCTTTTTAGGTTATTGAGATTGCTTCACTGATTGAAAACCTCCTCGAGGCGTTCAATGGATTGGAAATAAAAAAGAAAAAAAGGAAAATATCCTAGGTTAAATCCTCCTTTGAAGCACCTAGGCACACCTATTATTTGAAAACCTCATTGAGGTAGCTAGTAGGCTTAAGAAAAAGGGGAAAAAAATAAAAAATAAAAAATTCTCTTTGGTACATGTATCTCTCTCTAATTAATGTAGGTGCTCTCCAGCCTCTGCAAGCAACAAAAACAAGTTAGCTACCAAAAGAAGAATTGATCAACAACCTAGTCAAAGAAATTCAAACTTGGGTTTTGTCCTCCTTTGATCAGGTTCTCCAATACAACCAAGGCCATGTTAATCCATCACCCTTATCCATTCCCAACATCCACCCATCATTTCTAAGCATTTCCCATTCATTTTCCTTATTTTCCTAAAATGCTATAGGAGGGTTCTATCTTGCTACAGGATGCCCAAATACACAAAGAAGAAAATAGTTTTTATCATATATTGAAAGAATTATATCCATTGGATGATTTTTTTCATGGGGAGATGTACATTGATGATGGTAACATGCTCAAGAAATTTCAAAAAAATTTAGTGCACACTTTTCGAGAAATCAAACTCCATCACCTACAACCATTTTTACGTTTTATCAAGATTCATGCATACATTGAAAATTATATTTTATGGGGAGGTGCATAAGGATGACAGAAACATGCTCGCAAAATTGCAAGTCAATACAGTCTACCGTTTGAGAGATATGAATAAAACAATTTTGCTAAAGGAGATTGTCTTGAAATGCTACAGGAGGGACCAAAATGGCTACAGAAACTCACCTACAACTTCTCCTCCATCCCTCCATCCATACCATCTCATATAAAAAACCCTCACTCATATAACCATATCTCTCCACCCTCCAATCAACCAGAAATTCAAATTTCACCTCCTCATTGTAATGTTAGAGGAGGAGTTTGTGAAGCTATAGGAGGGAGATCGAAATAGAAGAACAACCCAAAAGGTAATGATGCATTGAGGAAATGATGAATAATGCCCTCCAATGATTTAATCATCACCTATCAATCACTCATCGACTCCATTTCACCTAAACTTGCTCAAAATGTTCACTCTTTCCTACCTAAAAAAACACACAGAGACCATTATTCTCCATTTTTCCATTCTTCACACTACCTCCTCATGACTCCAACCTTGTTTACATGGCTTTTCATCACTCCCCTCAAGACCACCATGCCAACTAAAGACTAGAAGAAAGGATCAAAAGGTTGCTACAAGAAGAAACTCCTCCTGTAGCAACTTGTGCAGTCAAAAGAAATCTCTGATATTTTTTCTCCCCCACCAACAAGAAGCATGAGGGAGCAATGTCTACACCCACAAAGGGAATCTCACCCTTATAGAAAAACTTCACCAACATATGCAACCCAGTCATGAGATAAACACCCACACACACATAGGAATATCATTAGTCAAGGTGCAATCCAGTTCATAAGACATGCACGACAACCTTACCTCTGTTTGGAAATGACATATGATCATCTACAACACTAACATTAAGAGCATATTAGGAGCATAGAAATATCAGTAACAAGAAAACCTAGAGGACCTCCAAAAAATTATCACATGCAAATTCAGAATCATCAAAGGTAGCTTCAATAACTACAACAACGTCCTACACAAAATAAATACACTCATGGTAAGACATGGGTATGCAACTCTCTAACATTACCCTTGGAAACTATTCTAGCTTAAGAATACATTAAAAGTGTGAGAAGCAAAGGAAGCCTCGATCTTATTTAGAAATTCACTTAAATTTTATCCAAATAATAGTCACACATGTGGGAGATAAATGAGACAAAAGTGAAAAAAAGACTTGAGAAAGTAGGATGTTATCATGGAGTTCAAAAAGTAGTTGGGAGACGAATCAGTTAAATAAAAAAAAATTGAGTTAACTTAAAAATTGAGAAAAGAGAGAAAAAAATGAAAAGAGTCAATAAAAAATAAAAGCAAAAGAATAAAAAGGTGGACCCACCACCTCTTGGCATGCAAGGAGTAGTTACTACAGAATTTAGGTTGGTTTCTATAGGAGAAAATAAAGCTGCTACAAGAGGAACAAAATTTCTATAGGAAGAAAATATTTTCTACAAGAAGGAACATCACTGCTATAGGAAGAACATATTTGGTAAAGGAAGCTAACAAAGTGCCACAAGAAAGAAAATTTCACCCAAAACAACCACTAGAGCCTTGGGAATAAAAGAAATATTCAAAGGAAAAGTAAGTAAACAATCCTTCTCTCCAACATTTGGCATAAGAATTCCAAAAGCACCTCAATCATCAAGAAAAAGTACTTTACAAATTTATAGTTTGTATTCTAGTAAGAGAAAACAATTGGATTGGTTAAGCGTTTACTTAAGGATATGGTGTGTTGAATGGGGCAAGGGTGCATGTTGTAATTTTTAGTTCCTCAACCTTGAAACAAGACTTTCAAAAACTTCTTCTGCTACAACAACCTCAACCGCATAAGCACCTATAGGGCATACAAAAAGTGTTATAGGAAAGTCATAGGTTGCTACAAGAAGCTTGTTATTGGACAATATTTCCCTTAAACCCTAATAAGGAGGAAATAATCATGAAGGAAAGGGTAAGTACAAATTTTCTCCACCAATAATTGATATGAAATCCCTTAAATATCTCTCAATTATCAAAAGAATACGTTGTAGCTACCAAATATTTAAATCTCAATAAGAAATATCAGTGAATTTGTGTCATTAAGGATAAAGTGTATTGGGTTGCATATTGAATTCTAACTTCTCCTCAACATCATAAAATAACATTTATTCTGCCTTTGTTTCCATAAACACTCTCACTCCTGTAGTAGACAAGAAAAAATCTTTGTTTCACATCGATAAAAGTTGATTAAAGTCACGAGAGGAGAAGAATCAACAATAACTTCCAAAATACTAAAACCAATAGGGAGAATCAAAGAAATCATGGGAAATGGGATAAATAGAAATATTATTCAACAGGGGAAGTTACATCCACATGAGTATGGGACATCATGAAAGACATCTGAGGCATAAAAAAATAACAACAGTGAAAGATGATGGATATGTTGCTCAGAGGATGAGCAGTAGTTCCACTAGGGGTCTATGATGGGCCTCTAAATTTGACACATATTAAGACCCATCTAAAATTTCTTAGGAAATTCAAGCATATATATTAAACCTCTCCTTCTACACTTAATAGTTTTTTTTCTTTAATATGTTCTTAGGAAGGTTTAGAGATAATTGCATGTTATGTGTCTAATATTATTAATTTCTGTAGAAGATTGTCGCAGTATTGGACATATTGTGAAGATTTGGTGGAGAGGATAATCTAGGGACTTTCTCCCTCCTATAGGAGGATCAATATTGGATAATAAAAGAACAAAATATCATTAAATCATTGAAAAATTATGGAGCTCCAGTGATTGAGAAAATCTAGGAATGTGTTCCTTGTTATTTAATGTAGATTCCTAGTGTTGGGAACCATACCCACTATTTGAGGGATTTTGGAGAGGAGATCTTCATCCTATCATAAATAATGCACTCATTAGGTTGGATAAGTACCAATTCGAATTTTCCTATAGAGACATGTATTTCTTAGTCTTCTTGTGGAGAAAACTTGTATTTCTACAGCTCCAATTTCATTTCTTGCAGGGATGCACTTGGATTGACTCAAATCATCAATTTTGGTGTCATTTTTAGCCTCTAAATATTGATATCCTTCATAGGACTCTAATTATCCTTGGTCTTGGAAATCCCAGGAGCCTCATAGTGCATTTGTATGATTTCATTTTCTTCTTTTCACTTCTTATTCACATGCATCTCTTATTCTTGTTTTTCCTATTGTTGCATTTAGTATTAATGCTTCTTTTGTTGTACAATTGCGTTAAATAAATGAATTAAGTTATTTCTCAGGTTATTTACAGATTCAAAATAATTATGCATGCTTAGAACAAATTTGAAAATTCATCTTCATCATTGAACTACATGGATTGGTTTACTAGTTCACAAATATAGAATTTCTCGAAGTCCCTTGTAGCAAAATAGTAGTAATTTTCTACTATTTTTTAGAACATGTTAATGAGATTCATATGGAATGATTCAACTTGTATTAGGTCATAAAAAAATTCATGTTAATAAATTTTTTCACCCCATTCCATTTTCACCTGGTTAGGTTAGGCATTTGATATCTTAACTGGCTCACTAGTTCTTGAATTTCAAGTTTTTAGAGTAGCAATTTTTGTTTATTTTTAGCATGTGTTAGCGGGGTATTTTGGAGTGATTAAAATTGGAATGGAGACCTAAGACATCCTAATTAATAATAATAAAAAATTCCATCTCATTTGAAATTTATTTACTAGGATATTTAGCAAAATTCTTGCTCTTGTAGCATTACAGGCCTCTTGTAGCAATTGCCTGGAGCAAACCTGTAGCATCACTTTCCTTCAACAATTTTGATACCCACTATAAATTTGATTTATTATATATGAATAATTATCATTAGGTTCCAAATAATTGATTAGGGAGACAATTACCACTCTACAATCCTCCTTCCTCCACTGCAAGCACAAAACAATAAATAGAGTTAGGAAGCAATTTTCACATTTGAAACTCTTCAATGCAAGTGAAGTAGACTTAGTTTATAAATCTCCTAGTTATGTGTTGTAGATTAAATTTAGTATTTACAAGAAATTTGAAATTAGATTAATGATTTCCATTTTGCAAGTTGAATAATTGATTTCATTTGTTTGCAATTAAAATAGCATGGTTGATTTCTGCAACTAGTTTTGGTTAGATTTTGTGAAATTCACTTCATTAGATCAAGAAAAGAAGGACACATTTCATGTTGCACATATAGTGCGAAAACCTCTTAAGTTTTTAAGAACTCCAGGTTGATAATTTAATTTGGTAGCCTTGTGAGTTACAACATTCTTGTTTCAATACTAGGGCTCATCATCCGGGCAGGGAGCCCACACAATTCTCTATAAATACATTATTTTTAGAATCTAGTGGAATGGTTTTTCGTGTCATCTATGGTTTATGCATGTCTTGGTTCCCTGTGTAGTTTGATTGTAAATGTGATGCATAAGTATGGTGCTAGTACAATGAGCATGTTGTTGTAACAATTAAATTTATGAGACATTAAAAACCTGTCAACTTGTGTAAGATTGGGTTATAGTGTGATCTTGAACAATTTGGTAAGAGAACCATAGTAAGACCCCAATTTAATAAAATATAAACGGCGAGAACGGTACAGAGTAGCCTAGCTTCCCGAATGGTGAGAAAAAGTTATTTCAGATCGAGATTGAGTCATTATTCTTGTTAATTTTTTGTTTAAATCCTAGCATTGAGGCACAACAACTCCTTTCCTTGGGATGAGAGCGTGAGTGCAAAGTTTCAGTTTTAGGTTCCACTAGTGTTGTTAAAAAAAAAACCACCAGGGGTATCCTAGAGAGTTGTCATTTGGGGAGGAATGTAGTTTTGAAAATCCCTCCCCACCTTTGTTACACAATGAATGACCACGGGGGGGGGGGGGGTGTGGTTAATCAGGGTCATGGATGGAACCATCATCAAATCCCATGACATATATGTCATCCAAAGGGAATTGGATTTATCATGGGCCCCCTTATGTGATTTTTTATCATGAAGACCCCCTCGTCTGCCTCATTTTATTATGTAATAGGGGTACCCCCCTCCCCAATTAATCCATATCCACTATATATTTCATCTAGTTGATCATGGTTCCAAGCTTCCTACTTTGCTACTTTGTGCTCCACCTTCAGTGGTAGATCTAGATTATATCTAATTTTACGCTAGTTCATTCATATATACAGTCTTGGACTCCATATAAATGTTTCTCAACAACATGATTGACTTCACATATTGCAGAATAACTTATTTGGTCACATCTATCTCATCCTGAGTTGTTTCCTATTTGGTGTTGTTCAATAAATATTCTATCCCATTCTTAATTGGGCTATTACCCTTTACTTCCATAAATGTACTAATAAAATGTATCTCATGCAACCTCACCAAGGCATCCAATTATTGGAAATTTCTTCACTACTGGGGGGGGGGGGTGTTGAAATAGTAGTGACAAAGTTTATTAAATTTTAAATATTTTTCAATTACTGAAACACAACATTCGTTAACCCATCAATAGACTAAATCATATATCAAAACACATTAGAACCATAAGTGATAACCAAGGAAACACGCACAAGAGGACACAAGATTTTTCTGGTGGAAAACCCCCTCCGGGTCAAAAACCATCGTTGATGTTGTTGCACTGATCAAATAAGTATATTGATGATTAATTAATTTAGTTACATAGAATATATATAAATGGCTATTATTAGTGAGAAATGGATCTACAAATACCAATCTAATCAACAAGCCCCATTGAATTGATAAAGAAATGTTTTCTCTATACTGACTTTGTCGGAGCATCCACACCACTCTTCTGGTTGACACTTGTTTGACAATATTTTGTACTAGAGTCAATCTTGAATTGCTCAATTAGAAAAACACAAAAACGTCTAGAAATATAAGCTCAAAACAATATGATGATCTCACTGAAACAAATTTGCACAACTCATTCAATCGCTGCAACAATCCCATCAACAATAAATGCAGCATACATAAAACATAATCTAATGAAAAAAAGATAGGAAAACATGAAGGAAATGATTTAAAAACATTCCTACTCTACTACCATACTACTGCATAAGATCTTGGTTGAATCATAGTTCTGCTGCCATCTTCTATGATTGTAATCTATTGAAGATTTTTTAAATAAATCCTTACATAGTTTTCACTCACCACTCTTCTCTCACTCACATTATCCAAGCTCACACACCATTAGATTTTCTTCTGAAGTGAAAAAAACCAAATAGACTCATGATATCCATCTATTTGTAATCTTATGTAAGGGTTAAATCAATAATTACAATTTTATGGTGGAGCTCTGTGCATACGCTGGAAGTGGTTTGGTTCGTTATCTCTTAAATCAATCTAGTTGCCAACTTCACTTACTAATGAGTATTATCTTTTAACTATATTCTAGAAGTCCAACAACCTTTTTTTGCACATACGTTGGAAGTGGTTTGGTTCATTAATTCTTAAATCAATCTAGGCACCAACTTCACTTACTAATTAGTATTATCTTTTAACTATACTCTACTAGTCCAACAAAATTTTTTTGACCTTTACATGATGAGTCCCAAACAAGACAAGTTGAAAAAGCAAATAAACACTTAATGAGCACCAGGAATGCAGAGCAATTTTAGCTCTAAGTCTTGGCCACACGCAAAGGGTTCCAAAAAATTTCCTGGGGCTCCTCAGTCACTTGGATGGGCTTGTATCCCAACAAATGGAGCTTTTTAATATCTCCCGTGAGCTTCCATCCAAGCCACTAGGGTAGAGGATGGTCAAAATCACCTCTCCTTAGCTGAGAACCTACTCAAAGTTGTTGCAATGTTAAACAACATTATATAAGAGTTGAGCCTCCATTTTGTCCAAATTTTCATGATTTACTTGAATAATTTTATGTTTGTACTAAGTCTCTATAATCATTATTATTCATTTTATGCATTATTAAGTTATCATTTAGAGGAATTTAGAGTTGATAGTTGTTGATCTATGAAATCTTCTTGTTTTTTAATTTAATGTGAAAATTCCATTAATGTCAGACTATTTTGTGGTAGCTGCTAACATTCTTGTAGTGTCAGTTCCTATACTAGTTGTGCTTGCACCAGCTTTGCTTGCACCTGCCTGCACTAATTGGGCACTTTCATACATTAACACATCTATAGGGAAATATGAAAGAATCTTTTGTTCAAAATGGTGTTTGAACACTTCCACATAGGCTAAGATACACCCAGGCCATAGGAATTTATGTTTAGGCAATAAATAATGCCTCGGCCCCAAAATCGCAACAGTTTCCCAACTGCCCACTTCTGCCTTGTTTTCCATGCAGGGGAAGGCAAATGGAGAAATTCTAGAACATGGGTTTTGGCCCCCGTATAGCCAATTGACAAAGCATTGAACCAGTTTCTAAAATTCATCATAGTATAAAATTTACGTAACGGTTTTTGAGGTAGTTTTCTAAAAATAGGTTGCTTTTCCACAATCTTAGCATCTCAGATTTCACACAATCATTTTTGGGCACTATTTCCGAGGAAATGGATCTGAACCAGAAACTTCTGAGAGAGGTTATTGTTTCAAATATAACACGCTATATTTCCTCTAGCCATTTTTTTGAAATTCGTAATGGTTAAGGAGATACAGAGAGTTCTTTGGAGGCATTTTGTTAAAAAAACCATTTTTTCCATAATTGTAGAAAATGTCTTGATTTGGAAAATTTGTGCCAAATATTCATTCCTTCAATGGGTAAATGTTTGTAATAATATTCCATTTGATGAATATCAGTTGGGATCCTATCCCCATGTTATTTGCTAAAGAAACTATCATGCAAAAACCAATATAAAAGAGGGGAGTTATGTAGGTGTGAGGAGGATGGCAGTTTGTATTTTGTAAATTGTATTTCAGTTGCAGAACAGGGAATTAGATCTTGTTATGCAGGGAAGGAGGAGTTGTGCACTAGTGGGATGATCCCTGGAGGGGACCATTGGAGCCAATGTTGCATTATTTAATGAATCTGTAACAATACTTTTGAAATGAATTTCCTTGGCATTAAATTTTGAATTCTAGTTTCTACTCTGAAATGAGTTTATTTGGAAATTACTTCTAAGTAATTTTGTGCTCCATATTGTTCAAAATATTTTGACTTAATCGCTGCAAGGGCAACAAATGGGATGGTTTGGCCCACCAACCAGTCCATTTCCCAAAACCTCTTAACTTTCTTTTGCTGCATTTTAGTTTGCTTAGTGTGAGTGTGATCTTAGATAATTTCACAATTTCATTTTATAGCTCTTCCTTCATTCATTTTGTTTTCAATTTCATTCCAAAATATTTATTTTACTACTTTGGTTATTCAAGTTTAATATCAATTCTTTTGGATGTAATTTGATAAAGGCTGAACCGAAGTAAACGGTGAATGTTTTAAGTACTTCTCTTATTTATTCTTACAAAGATTTACCCTAATCTCATTGTTGCATAACAAAGTTTATTTCCAGAATATAATGGTGAAATAATTGTTAATCAAGAATTCTGGTTAACTTAACTTAACATGTATTCATGGTTTCCTTCAAATATTATGTGAGACAGATTCCTGTACTTTTGCAGAAAAACATTTTTTCCTACACTTTTGTAGAAAAACATGTATTCCTGCACTTTTGCAAGTAGATGTGAGGATCAACATAATGAAAGATTGTGAATCTTGTTGAAAAAAGGCTCACAGAATTCTGCATTATAATTAAATGCTGCATATATTATAAGGAAGTATTTAACAAGATCAGGCCAAACAACACTAATTATATATTGGTTCTTATTGCATATTTCTCTAACAATTAAAGTATTGAATTGTCTTTAAGAGAAGTAGTGCATTATTATCTTGATTCTTCTTAAAACATTCAATTATTTCCTTAGATTAGCTGGAATGAATATTTTGTGTGATTTCTGGTTTAATTTCATGTTTGCAACATAGCACTGATGTTTTAAGAGGTTTGACATTATTTATTTCTTGAATCACATTCTTTTGAATGGGGCCTATGTTCCCTTATCCCCTAGAAAACAGAGGAAGACTTATTGTAGGAGTTAACTCAACCCAGAAGATGAGCCAGAAGTAGATTCCTAGAGCGTGTTTACTTTGTTTTGAGGAGTCTTGTTTATTTTTCTTGAATAATGCTCCTTTCGAATTTCTTGCAAGAGCTTGGTTTTTATTTAATAGATCCCTGAGCTCGTATTCTGGCATATAATGTGCTACACCTCTAAGTTTACTTCCCAGATTGAAAAATTAAATGTTGGTGTAAATCTTGCATTTATATCGCCTGAAATTTTGGCATCGTTGCCAGGGAGAAACTCAAGGGAATGACCTTGGTGATCTGTCGCATTTGGTGTTTTTTCCTTCACCTATTTTTTCTTCCAATTTTATGTCCTTTGAATTTATTTAGTTCCTGCACTGTTGTCTTAAGGTTTCTCATTTTCTTTAATGTTGTAATAACCATCCACCCACCCTACACATATATATTCACTATTTACGTGCTAACGAATGTACTGGTTGGCTTGTTAAAAACGGGAAAATGCTATTTTGAGGAATCATCTAATGAGGAATTTTTATGTTGCTACAGAGACATACAATTCATCCAATGAAGAATTAACAATTGAAAAATTTAATATTTTGATTGAGCATAAAAATGATAGCATTAAATCTTTAATTTTGAAATTTTATGATTTGCAGGAAGAGTAGGAGCAGGATGAAAACCCATCGCTTATCTTTTGCGCCAATTGTAGAAAGAAACACCTCCTTCGAAAGTGTCCACTTAGTGGCCTGAAAGTTTGCAAAATTTGTGAAGAGGATCATCGAATGGAACATTGCTCAGCACTACCAAGATTACTGCAAGTACTCATGAAATCAAGTAAGGAATCGAATTGACTACCAGGTATAACTTAAAACACCTTATCATTTGATACTTGGAATAATGGTTATTTTCTTGAGCAAGTTTCTCAACATGTTTACAATCCTACAATTTCATGGAAACGTTTTAATCCTTCTCCAATTGAATATCCTACTTCATGGCTGTAGTGGCCTTTTCCTTGGCCCTCATCCTCGAGCTATATATCATCATGGCGTCAAGAATCGTTTGGATCCTTATCTCTAGGGAAATCTCCCATGTAAATTCAATCATATGAGCACCAACAACAACCAAAATTTCTTTCCAATGCACCATTAAGTTATCCTCCCCCATGGTCTCAGTCGCATGTGCAACCTTACCCTAGCCTCAATCCATACCCTACCCATTATCCTAATCCTTACCCTACTCCTTATCCTTACCCATACCCTAGTTCTCATTCAAACCATAATATGTACCCTAACCCTAGTCCATACCCTAGACCTAACCCTACTCCAAACCCTAATCCAAATCCAAACCCAAGTCTTAGTCCAAGCATTAACCAAAACCCTAGCTCAAACCATATGATAAACCCTAATCTAAACCATGAGATTGCACATCAGTTGGAACCACCTATTCTTCCAGTTGATTCCCATGTTGAACAGAATACTACATCTTCCATGTTTGGAAAGATGATGAATTTGGAAACTTCCCCCATTACTGCTGAACATTCACCCTGAGAAGTTATCATTCAAACACCATCAGAGGAGAAATATTTCATTGGAACTTGTGCTCAAAATGTTGTTGAAGCTCAAAAAACTAGTATCTCTCTTAAGCATTCTTGTCAATTTGAAAATCAAATATTTGAGCCTAAATTGAGGGATTTATCCTTGTCTTTCACTAGATTCTTTGCGCCTCCACAACAGTGACTATCAAACTATGGAAGACTTGCATCAGTTGGAGAATCATACATATGTGGATTTCATCGAATCCTAGTTTCGAGTAGTCATCAAACCACCTTATTTCCTCATCATTCAAAAACTCTTGGTACATTATCAATTGAAGAAATTGGTTTGCCATGCTTTGGTACATCTTGAAGTCTATTCTTTAAAACTAACTATGAGTATAATCAACATTTTGTTGCACACTTAGTTGCATTGGAAGTCCTCCTATACTTAAGAGGGAGTCTTCCGCTTCTTAGTGTAGAGTAGTGTAGAAGAATAAAGAAATGCGATTAATAAAGTTGTTACAACAATGCAATTGAGGTTTTAACACTAAAAACTAAAACAACCACTAACTCTGCTTTTAATCCACATTAGTTTTTAACACACAAATCTATGACAAATCTTGTTGAGTATGATTCACTCTAATACCTCATTATTTTTCAAAAGTAACCATGATTAACCACTCTAACAAAGTTGTCATACGAGATATATATTTTCAGTTTCCCAAAGACGGTACTATTGGAGAGCCCCCTATGGTGGACGACTCTTGTAAAGATCATAATAATCTATTCATCAGAACACTAGCATTATTAACTTAAAGAATCTTTCAATCATTTTCTGGGATATTTTTAATAAGTCTTTAAGGTAGAGGAACTAGCCAGTAATGATTAGTCATTGAAACATCTTCCCTACATCCCATACTCCTAAGGACTAGATCTATCTCCCCACTTATTAAGTAACCTTTAAAGTTAATCACAATCATAATTTATGAAATATTTAGGGGAGGATAGGAGGTCTCGTGATGAGCCGACCTACCATGATCATGGGACCTAACATGCATGACATTACTACTACTGGTCACCAAGCCAGAGTGATGGCTTTTAGCTAAAAACCTAGAAGATATGAGATCTCATCACAAGCTAGCATGCTCATCCGTGTTATTTCTTGTGAGTGGCACTATCATCAACTAGTTACCAAGCTAGGAGAGTGGCCCTCATCTAATCTTTAAAATTAAATAAGATAACTCTGAATCTATATCTACTAAGTGGGACACAGGCATTTCACTGGGTTAAATGACATCCCTGCCAAGGTTATAGACACCTGTGGGAAGCAGGGCCATGTCTGTGGTATTAAAGTTATTTTCATACTATGATTTACTTGGTTATCTTTATATTTCCCTAAAACTCATCATTATATTTCATGGATAATGGTTTTAAGATGCTTTAAGCATGATGCTTTGAGTTCTATCTTTCAAAAATTAGGAATCTTTAATGATGTGGTACCCTTAGTAGAGGTAATTCTTTGTATTGGTTTAAGGAGAAATTTACTTTTGCATCTTTATGAAAACAAATTTAGAGTGTTCAATTTGTTGATTTGTCCAAGAAGGTGTCATTTTGTTCTATTTTTATCTCTCTTTTCTGATATCATAACTCCATTTATTTATGGTATTGTTGAAGCCCCGAAAATAGGGTCTACAACAAGGGGGATACCCGCCCGGTCCGAACCTTGGTTGGTAGCTCCTTTTCTGTTTGGTATACCGGGTCCGACTGGGGATATGGGACCAGTTTCCTAATTTATGTGTGTGTCAGAGAGATATGGATATTTTTGTTTCTAACAGTTTCTAAATGGAATACATCTACTCTAATTCTAATCTAATAATAAGGAAATTATATTTTAATAAGAAGAAATATCTAAAACTACACTAACATGGGTGAGATATTTCTTCTATGCGATCTAAAATGATTTCAAACAACAACTGGTAATAAAGATCATTCGGCTGCTATGAGAAAAGAATTCAATAAAGATGAACCACTTCATATAAGAAGTTAGACGAAACAGTTGTGAAAAACATATCGCATAATAAGATATTCATACACTAAGCATAAATAAATAGCTATCACCGTACAAAAGTGCCAAATGATAACTCAGGCATTCATACATTAATATATAAATAACTGAACATGAAATTCATTTTAACACAAGGCATAAATAGTTAAGAGATAGAAATACCATTTATAACTAGGCCTACTCATGAGCTTCAAGTGATAACGATTTATCTCTTCTTGATCAAATATCAACTAAGAGTACAAAAGTGTAACATCAGTAGCAGATATCAACTGCAAACATCAATAAATCCTCTTCCCTTCATTCATCAAAACCTCCTCAGAGGGTGCAGAAGTTCTGGGGATAAGTTTTTGATAAATTTCAGGACCCTTCTCTAAATGCATGAGAAGGGTTTAAATACTACTAACTAAATCTAAAAATAAATTATTACAAAAATATAGGATGCAGTTTAAATGACCGTCCTCTTTTCAGGAAAATAAAACAAAATTAAACTTAAATTGAATCTAAAATTAAACTACTTCTGTATTTGGTCCTTGAAATCACATGCATGCAACATTTGTCTGAGAAGAGTCAGCTGGCCGACTTCCGATTTAGCTGAGTTGGGAAAATAGAGTCGACGAGAGCTGGTGCCATCTTTTCGGCCGAATTGATGATGCACTTAATAGTCATCCACTGGCTATGTGGCTTTACCAAGTATGCCCAGTAATAATCCCAATTCAACTTGGTTAACCCTTGGATTGCTTGTGCCTTTTCTTGGGCGTTCTATTTCCAATCTACCTGTCTCATCGCTTTCTTGCAATTTTCGGAGCTTGCAAGTGACTCGGAAATTAGCAGCTTTCCTTTTCGAAAAACACTAATTGCGCATCAAAAACTGCCTCCGTTTCTTGATCTGGATTTCCTTGATGCGTTTTTCGTCTTTTGTGCTTTTTCCTTCCAGCAAATATAAAGTTCAAAATTTGTAAAAATGATAATTCTGTGAACTCTTAACCTTGAGCCTTAAACTGTCTATTTCTGATATCTGCATTATCCAGTATCCACTTTACCGTATCTGTGTATGGGAGAATTTTGGGCCTCGCTACTATTCGGTGCAAGAATGAGCAAGCTAGCTCTGTAAGGGATGCTTCAAAAGAACCATTTGAGCCCGCGGTAGCAACTACTTCCATTACTCTAGGATTCTCCTCTTCGAGCAGATTATACATGCCTTCCCACGTAGCAATTCCCATGTCTCTGTTACAGGCCATGTCTGTATACAACGGCGCCATTTATTTTTCTTCTGAGCTCGGGGCTTTGCTTTTATTTCCCATTTTACCCTGCATATTGCTTTGTATTGGCTTCTGTTCTCCGTTCCTGCAATTCACAAGTGAAGTGAAAATGAATGACAAGGAAGGGTGATAGGAAATTTTTAAATGCCGCAGACACATCAAGTCTACCACCTTACGTGAGATGGTTTTTTCGATAAGCACAAACCCATATTCCATTAATAACCAGCAACTAATTCATTTATTAGCATTAAAGCGCATAACCAAGTGTCAGGTTAAGGAAAATAATTTTCTTGAATAACATGCCTGAAAGATCTGTGATGGAGCGATTTTGCGATTTGCTTCGCAATATTGTAGATTGCAACATCGCGAAATGATAACATCGCAAAATCATAACATCGCAAAGTTGGTTGATCACTGTATCGCGAGATCGCATTGTCACTGTATCGTGAGATCGCAATATCACAATATTGCAGATCGCAGGAATATTATGTATGACAATCTTTGTTAACCTGTTTTCTACGAAATGCGATCTTGCGATCGGCCTCATCGCATATCGGCAAATTAACGTGTTTCATTGTAAATTGTGTTGTATGCGATGTGATATTTCATTATCGCACATCGCATTCTCGCAATGTTTAAAACTCAGCTTATAAGGAGGTATCTCGTTATCTTTTTTGCGATGCGATTTTTTCTAAGGAAAGGTTTTATGTCTTACCTTATCATAAAACTTAGATTTTTGGATTTTTCAAGGGGGGCTTCCTAAGTTTATGATGGTAATTTTATTCGAGAAAGGAAATTTAAACACTAATTTTTTGCTAAGGGTCCCCACTTATTTAATATTAGGAATTATACTAAATAAGAAGGGGGGTTGTTGGTAGCCACAACAATTGGCGATTCACTTGGAAGAACCAGTTATCTCTGCTGCTTTTTGAATTTTCAAAACTTCCAGAACAAATTTTTTTTCAGAAAGTTAAACTTTATTATAGAAAGATAAAGTAGGTTATACTTTAACCTGTCAATGACATTTTTTTTCAACTATTTTCAACTTTTATTATTTGCTGCCTCAAGCTAGTCCTTGTATTTACATCAGTCATTACTTGGCTTGTAAGGATAAAACAAAGTCTTCTTTGTAGACCAGTTTTAAATATGCTCATTTTTCATAGGTAGAGCCTCTGCTGCCAGCCGGAGTTTATAGCCTTGCCAGGGTTACCTATTACCCAACAATGATCCTGTATCCTACTTAAAGAAACCTACAATTCCTAAAGAAGAATCCACATCCACACTTTCTGCTTTCATTTTCTTTTAACTCTTAAAGAGCAATGTCTTGGTTTGGTAACCAATTCATGACACAGTCATTCACTGATTTATAACTTTGCTAAACAAGTTGGCTCGTGATGAGACCCCTTACCTTTTGATTGCAACAATCTTGAGTCATTGCCCTGTTGCGATATGCAATATTGGCAAAGTCAGCAAGTTATAACATCTATGATCATGATAAGTCGACTCGTGATGAGACCTCTCACTCTTTAAGATCAAATGTATCCTTGGATTGTTCCTCTGAAAGTTGTGATTTCCTTAGTAGGGAGGAAGTCATTGTTTCCTTAAGATAGCTCTGGACGACAATAATAGAGTTTTTGGAAATATCTGTTCTACAGAGAATCTTTATTTTTTTATTGATACCTTTCATTGCACTGATATAAAACAATTTCTCACTAAAGGTTATTTTCATCAAATTTTATGAAGTTGAAACTAGTATCATATCTAGGCTAGAGTTTTTAACTGTATCTTTCAATAATAAAGATCAATTTTCCAAAAGATTTGCTATTTATACAAGCGAAAGATCAAAATTTGAAAGAGAATTGGTGTCTTTTTCGTAAATTCCTATTGTAACCATTCACAACTAGTTTTATTATGAAAAGAAAAACAACTACTCTACAAAAATAGAAGAATGTTCTTCTATGGAAAATATTTCTTAAGAATCTGACCATTAACAGGTAGAGAATCTCTTTTCCCTGTTAGATCTTGTAACATGAAGGTAGATGGACCTATGACTTCTATGATCTAGAAAGGACCAAACCATATCCTTTGAAATTTTGTATGTTTTCCCTTTTCCTCATGAGCCTTGTCCCATTTTAAAACTAGATCTCCCATCTAAAAGTCTTTTCTGGATATCATATTAGAATCAAAAGAGGATTTCACTAATGCTTGATGATGAGCGTGAGTAATCTTAGCCTGTTCTCGTTGTTCTTCTAATTTAATTAATTCCAGTTGCCTAAGTTGTAAAGAGGAAGTTGGTACTTCATCAATATATTGGACCAAGGCTAAGGAGGGAATTTCCAAATGTGTTGGAAGAACCACTTATTTCCCATAAATTAAACTAAAGGGAGAAGTTCCAATAGAGGCTTTCTGCATTATTCGATCTGTCCATAAAGCATATATTAAAGACTTATGCCAATTTTTATGATTTTGGTCAATGGTTCACTTGATGATCCTGACTAGGTTTTTATTTGTAGATTCAGCTAACCCATTCCCTTGTGGATAATAATTGGCCAAGTATTTAAGCTTGAAACCCCTTTTGAGTGCGAATTCAGTCATTGCATTACCAAAAAAGTATGATGCATTATCAAACATTAAAGCGGAAGGCAATCCAAACCTGGTGATTATGAACTGATCTATGAATTCAATGATATTTTCAGCATTAGCCGTCTTGAGTGGAACTGCCTCTACCCATTTAGTAAAGTAATCTGTCGCTTTGAGGATGTATCTATGTTGTTTAGAAGAGTGAGGAAAGATCTCACCTATTATGTCCAATCCCCACTGATCGAAAGGTTGTTCGATGGTAACTAGTTGCAGTGGAAAGGATGGTTTCTTTTGACTCCCAGCAGCGGTTTGATAGATTTGGCATTTCCTTACATAGTTGTGTGCATCTTTGAATAATGTGGGCTAGTAATAACTTATGCGTAAGATCTTATGAGTAGTGGTGTCTCCAACATAGTGTCCACCTGCTGGCCCATCGTGGAGTTCGTGCAAGACTTTTTCAGCTTCAGATTTCTGAAGACATCTAAGAAGAACAGAATCATAATTTATTCTAAAAAGAACGTCATTTATGAGATGATATTGTTTGGCTTTTAATCTCAGGGCTCTTTTCTTGGTATGATCGAGGTTTGAAGGAGCATATCCGTTCTTTAAATAATAAATAATATCAGCATATAATGACTCAACATCATTTAGGCTTACCTCGTACACTTGTACCTCTTCAGATGGATTTTCGGCCATTAGTGATGCTCCTGCTAGCAGTTTGCAAAAGCCTTGACCTTTTACAATATTTGCTGGTTTGATATCTACGTCGTATTCTTGTAAGGTAGTAACCCAATTTTCCCTTTTCTCACCCACATCCCTCTGTACTAGAAGATTTCTTACCGCTGGAAATAATACTATGATCTTGGTATGTGCTTTGAGTAAAAAGGTCTAAAATATTTAATTGCTTTGAAAGCAGCATAAGCTTGTTTCTCCACATCTGAATAATTCAATTCAGCACCTTGTAAATTAGAACTGAAAAAAGAAATTGGGGCTTCCGCCTTTTCTTAATTTTCTTGTGTGAGTATCACAGCATATGATTTATTTGAGGCAAATGTGTACAAAATAAAAGGATCGGAAGAAATTGGAGTTGCTGAAGATGGAGCATTGATAATTGCTTGTTTGATCAGATTGAATGCCTCACGTTCATCTTGGCCCCATTTAAAGTTTGCGTTCTTTTTAATCATAGCTTGTAAAGGAGATACGATTCTTGAAAAGTCTGGAACAAATCTCTTTACAAAGTTAATCTGGCCAAGGAAAGATTGCATGGCTTTTTTGTTGTGAGGTAGGGGAACTGTGGAAATCTCCTTGATTCTGTTAGGATCGATGTGAATTCCAAATTTTGACACTATGAATCCTAGAAGCTTTCCTTCACTTAATGCGAAAAAAGATTTTTTTGTGTTAAGCAAAATTCCATACCTTAAACAACGTTGGAAAATTTGTTTTAAATCCCTGAGATGGTTGTTTCCTTTCTTGGAATAAATAGTAATATCATCCAAATAGATTACCATTGACCAATTAACTAACCCTTTGAATGCAATGTCCATGGCTCTTTGAAATGTGGCACCCGCGTTTATCAAACCAAATGGCGTCTTTTAATATGCATATGTGCCCCACTTAGTTCTGAATGTCGTTTTTAATTGATCATCGAGATGTACCAGCACTTGGTTGTATCCTGAGAATCCATCCAAGAATTACATTAATTATGAGCCCGCAACTGCGTGCAGTATTTGTTCCATAGGAGGTAAAGGAAAATTATCCTTTTGGCAGGCCTTATTAAGGTTTCGAAAGTCAATGCAGATTCTGATATCTCCGTTTTTCTTTCTAACAGGTACCATATTGGAGACCCAATTAGAATGTCTAATAGGAAAGATTATTTTGGCTTTCAATAACTTGAGTTCAGTTTTGATCTGATTTTCTAAATTTGGATGGATCTTTCTCAACTTTCGTTGGACAAGTTTTTCATTATCAATCATTGGGATAGTATGTTGGATGATAGAGGTGTCATATGTTTTGAGTTCATTGTAATTCCAGGCAAAGACACTTTTGTATTGTTTCAAGAGACAAATATATGCTAATTTCTCTTCATGGGCTAGGTGAAGGCCTAGGTTGATATTCTGGGGTTTGGCATCAGTTCCCAAATCTACTAATTCATAATTCAAAGTTGAACTTTAGAGTATTGAATTGGTAGATCTTTTGAATCGATCTTTCAAATCATAAAGGTCTTCTAATTGGACTACTGACTTAGGTATAGCATTGTTAGTACTATCCTGTTGCAATTGTTGGTCATGCTGGTCTTCATCAATTATTTGATTGGTGTAGGATCCTTCAGATGTGAGGAAGCTCACGATATCAAGATTGTCGTTGAAAATCCTCCAATTGGTAATGTTATCGGGAATAGATGGTCTAAAATTTAACTCAATTGAAAATTGGTCAGGGCTAAAATCTTTTGAAGGAATGAGCTTGGAAGCTACATTGGCTAAGAGGTCTGCACTAGCATTCTAGAGTCTGGGGATTGATGAAATATTAAATGCTATAAAATGTTTACTCATATCTTGAACTAAAGATTGGTAATGCTTTAAATGACCTGATAAACAGTATATAGTATTATGTACCTATCTAATTACAATTTCAGAATCTCCAAAAACTTGCAGGTATTTGACGTCTAATCCGATTGCTTTGTACAAGCCTTGGACTAGAGCTTTGTATTCTGCGGTATTGTTGGTGCACTCAAATTCGAGTCTGCAAGTTAGCATGATTTTATCTCCCTCTGGGCTTACTAACACGCATCCTGCTCCTGCTCCTTCGTTAGACTTAGAACCATCAAAAAATAATTTCCAAAACAAAGATTTATTTACAGGACTATCTATAAAATTAATGCATTTAGAACTATCTGTTTGAGAAAAAAAGTCTATCTGAGATAAAACAGAATGTTCTAAGTAAGGTGAAGTGTGAGCATTAAAATTTCCTAAGAAAGAATCTACTAAATAGTTGCCAATAATGTTAGAATTATATGCTACTGGTTCATTTTCTCCCTCAAGTTCCGTTACTATGTATTTCTTATGTTTCTCGTGTTCAACTATTATTTTATTTGGTTTACCATTATAAGGGAGCCACATATGTGACCAGTCAGTTGCAAAGTATCCATGAAGTTTTTCTGACCAATCTCTACTAAGAATCAAGCCATAAAATTCATGAATATCAGCAACTAAAATGTCGATAACTTGACATACTTTGGGTTGGATGACAACCTTATGGTAACCTGATTTAGTTTGCCAATCACCTCGACTTGCAATCGATCTAATTGGACTATTCATACAACAGATTTCTGTGGTTGAACTTTTAATTTTGTACAGATTGATCTTGGTAAAATATTCGATGAAGCTCCAGAATCAACTAACCAATTATGCACATTTTTATTGAAAATTTCATAAGTAAGGAGAAATGGGGGAGTATGTGATCTCGATCTTCCTCAAATTAATGTGATATCATTTCGATCAACTTTATTCATCGTACTAGTTGGAGTTCTTGCCATATCATGGGAAGCTTGAGAGATTACAGCAGCTGGTAAAGGTGCAACTGGCACAGCATGTAATTCTTTCAAAAGTACTTTCTGCTAGTGTTTTAACTTTCTCAATTCAAAAAGAGTAATATTGGCCCTAGTATTTTTCATGTCTTCTACAATATTATACTCCATTTCATCTGAAATGATTAGCGTTTTAGATGGAGTAGACGTGTCTGTTTGGACTGGGCTGGTTTGAGTCGCTTTAGGCGATGTTTTCTTGGCTACGACTTTATCCTTTGTCACCGAGCTTGCACTCTTTGGCTTAGGTCTAGGCTAAGGAGGATCAAGTTGATTTCTGCTGCGAGTGCTGACCGGGAATGCCTCTTGATCCTCTTCATTTGGGAGGATGAAATCCCACATACCTTGTAATTATACAACTTCTTCTTCATCAGTATGTTCTTCGGTAGTGTTTTCTTCTTCTTCTTCTTCTGACTCAGCATTTGATATAGTGTTAGGGGGTCTGGAATCAGTTGAAGGATTTCTTTTAAAAGTCTTGTATGGATTTCTAGAAGAAGTTTCTGCCACTTATTTCTTGATGTCGACCATTTTGTTAGACATGGTCTTCAAAACTTTTTATAATCCTTCTAAATCGAATGGATCTTTGGGTTGTTTTTTCTTGGGATCTTCCTTGAAAGAGACATTCTTAGATTTTCATTCTTCCATCGCATTTTCTTTTCTAGGGTCGTAATACATTTCTCTACTACTATCACTTCTTTCATGTTTTCAACTAAGGTTGTTTTGTTAGCCCTATCAACAAAGATTGCTAAGTTTGATGGTAAAGTAGTAATGTACCATTCACTTCGCACTTCTTCACTAGGCTGAGAAGCAGTAGGAATTTTTTTAAAAATTTTATTGAAACGTAAATTGAAATCTTTGATAGGTTCTCTTCACTCAGCCCTAAGATTAGACAAGTCATTGATCAGTGTCACTATAGACCTATCACCACCAAACTTGGTCAGAAATTGTTCTTGGAAGATGTCCCAACTAGTGATAGATCCAGAAGGTAACGATAAATACCATGATCCGGTTGTCCCTTGCAAAGTATAAGGAAAACGTCAAACAATACAATCCTCATTAACAACTCCATTGAGATTTATAGATAACATAAATTTATTTATATGTTCTTCTGCTAGCATGCTTGCCTCAGGATTAAACTTAGGTAGCCATTTTTCGGGATGGGCCGGTAACTGACTCAAGGGTGCAGGCATTAAGACTGCCCCTGGGTTATTCCATGGGGATTGGGCCATCGCTGAACTACCAATAGAGGAAAGTGCAGAAGATGATCCTTGTGGTTGAGAAGATGAGGATATTATGACTCTAGATGATTGAGAAGGAGTTGAGGAAGTTGCAATAGATTGATGGACAATGATCTGAAGTGGAGGGGTGGATGGTTGACCTCGTGGTGAAGAGGTTGAGATGGATGATGATGATGAAAGAGTCTCGCTATCAGATCCTTTAGGAGACTTCCTTGCTATCTTCCTAGTAGGTAGAGGTAATTCGGTTGGCCGAACGCCAAACTTTTCACTCTTTAACCTAGTGAGAGGATGAGCGGGATTATATTGTGAAGTCACACTACCTTGAGATTTATCAGATTTTTGAGGAGATATAGAAAATTGCTGAAGTTTGTGAATCAAATATTCGACTTCAGGAGGTTCAATAGTAGATTGTTCTAAAATATCAGGGTTTGTAGCAGCGGCTGTTGCTCCAGCAACTTCTAACTCTGGATTTAAGGTTTCTGAATGCAATGGAGAAGTCGAGGGAGATGGTGAGGGCGATTTACTCTCAGAATGGTATTTATATTTGGATTTGCTTTCCATTCACAGTTTGAGGCCCTCCTTCTAGCGCCAAATATGTTGAAGCCCCAAAAGTCGGGTCTACAACAAGCGGGATACACGCCCAGTCCGGACCTTGGTTGGCAGCTCCTTTTCCGTTTGGTATAGTGGGTCCAACTGGGGATATGGGACCAGTTTCCCAATTTATGTGTGTGTGTGAGACAGATGGATATTTTTGTTTCTAACAGTTTCTAAATGGAATACTTCTACTCTAATTCTAATCTAATAATAAGGAAATTATATTCTAATAAGCAGAAATATCTAAATCTACACTAACCCGGGGTGAGATCTTTCTTCTATGCAATCTAAAATGATTTCAAACAACAACTGGTAATAAAGATCATTCAGCTGCTATGAGAAAAGAATTCAATAAAGATGAACCACTTCTTATAAGAAGTTAGACGAAAGAGTTGTGAAAAACATATCGCATAATAAGCTATTCATACACTAAGCATAAATAAATAGCTATCACCATACAAAAGTGCCAAATGATAACTCAGGCATTCATACATTAATATATAAATAACTGAACATGAAAATCACTTTAACACAAGGCAGAAATAGTTAAGAGATAGAAATACCATTTATAACTAGTCCTACTCATGAGCTTGAAGTGATAACGATTTATCTCTTCTTGATCAAATATCCACTAAGAGTACAAAAGTGCAACATCAGTAGCAGATATCAAATGCAAACATCAATAAATCCTCTTCCATTCATTCATCAAAACCTCCTCAGAGGGTACAGAAGTGCATGTTCTGGGGATAAATTTTTGATAAATTTCAGGACCCTTCTCTAAATGCATGAGAAGGGTTTAAATACTACTAACTAAATCTAAAAATAAAATATTACCAAAATATAGGATGCATTTTAAATGACCGTCCTCTTTTCAGGAAAATAAAACACAATTAAACTTAAATTGAATCTAAAATTAAACTACTTCTGTATTTGGTCCTTGAAATCACATGCATGCAACATATGTCTGAGAAGAGTCGGCTGGCCGACTTCCGATTTTAGCTGAGCTGAGAAAATCGAATCGACAAGAGATGGCACCATCTTTTCAGCCGAATTGATGATGCACTTAATAGTCATCCACTGGCTATGTGGCTTTACCAAGTATGCCCAGTAATAATCCCAGTTCAACTTGGTTAACCCTTGGATTGCTTGTGCCTTTTCTTGGGCCTTCTGTTTCCAATCTACCTATCTCATTGCTTGTAATTTTCGAAGCTTGCAAGTGACTGGGCAATTAGCAGCTTTCCTTTTCAAAAAACGCTAATCGCGCATCGGAAACTGCCTCCGTTTCTTGATCTGGGTTTCCTTGATGCATTTTTCGTCTTTTGCGCTTTTTCCTTCCAATAGATATAAAGTTCAAAATCTGTAAAAATGATAATTCTGTGAACTCTTGACCTTGAGTCTTAAACTATCTATTTCTGATATCTGCACTGTCCAGTATCCACTTTACCATGTATGTGTATGGGAGAATTTTGGGCCTTGCTGCTATTCGGTGAGCAAGCTAGCTCTGTAAGGGATGCTTTAGAAGAACCATTTGAGCCCGCGGTAGCAACTACTTCCATTACTCTGGGATTCTCCTCTTCGAGCAGATTATACATGCCTTCCCACGTAGCAAGTCGCACGTCTCTGTTACAGGCCATGTCTGTATACAAAGGCACCATTTCCTTTTCTTCTGAGCTCGGGGCTTTGCTTTTCTTTCCCATTTTACCATGCGCATTGCTTTGTATTGGCTTATGTTCTCCATTCCTACAATTCACAAGTGAAGCCAAAATGAATGACAAGGAAGGGTGATAGGAAAGTTTTAAATGCCGAAGACACATCAAGTATACCACCTTACGTGAGATGACTTTTTCAATAAGAACGAATTCATATTCCATTAATAACTAGAAACTAATTCATTTATTAGCATTAAAGTGCATAACCAGGTATCAACTTAAGGAAAATAATTTTCTTGAATAACGTGCCCGAAAGATCTGTGATGGAGAAATTTTGCGATTTTCTTCGGAATATCTCAGATCGCAACATCGTGAAATGATAACATCACAAAATCGTAACATAGCAAATTTGACTGATCGTTACATCGCATTATCGCATTGTCGCTGTATCGCGAGATCGCAATATCGCAATATCGCAGATTGCAGGAATATTATGTATGACAATCTTTTTTAACCTATTTTCTACGTAATGCGATCTTGCAATAGGCGTCGTTGCATATCGGCAAATTAACGTGTTTCGTTGTAAATTGTGCTGTATGCGATGCGATATTTCATTATCGCACATCGCATTCTCACAATGTTTAAAATTCAGCTTATAAGGAGGTATCTCGTTATCTTTCTTGTGATGCGATTTTTTTTCTAAGGAAAGGTTTTATGTCTTACCTTATCATAAAACTTAGATTTTTCCATTTTTCAAGGGGGGCTTCCTAAGTTTATGATGGTAATTTTATTTGAGAAAGGAAATTTAAACACTAATTTTTTGCTAAGGGTCCCCACTTATTTAATATTAGGAATTATAGTAAATAAGAAGGGGGGTTGTTGCTGGCCACAACAGGTATTTAGAGTGATGAATTAATCAACGATGATTACTCACAAGGTGTTGATAAAAAACAATGTCTATTGATTGTGGTTGCCTCTAAAGAAGCACTATGTGACCTAGGTACATGATTGTTGTATTAGGTGCAAGAATTTTATGGTACTTTTCTTGAAATTGCACCTTTTCAACAAAGATTTGATTTTTTTATCATAAGTGTTAATAAGACTCTAGACAGAATAAGAGCTCTGAAATATATGACAAGCAAGGAATTCATCGGAAATAGGACAACAAGTATGTGGTGTCTATCAATAAGGTGCAGTATTATTTTTCCATAATGTATGATACAAAGCATTGCTTTCCTATCTGATCTTGCTGCAATTTTATCATTTCTGCACTTGATACTTTCATAAGTGTTGTAACATGGTTTTAGTTGTCATGGTAATAGAAACGTTGCAGACTTGATGAATACTTTAAATGATTACATACCATGATATCTTCATATTTCCTTGCTAAGATTCTTTTTTTTATGACACTTTTGTTGGAAAGCATAATTTGATCTTTAAAACATTTCCCCTACCTTCTTCCATGCTTTTATGGTCCTATGGTTTGGCTTTCATGAGGAAATGCAAGAAGGTCAGTTTGGGGGAGTTTTGAGACTCCATTTTGTCCAAATTTTCATGATTTACTTGAATAATTTTATGTATGTAGTAAGTGTCTATAATCATTATTATTCATTTTACACATTATTAAGTTATAATCTAAAGGCATTTAGAGCTGACATTTGTTGATCTATGAACTCTTCTTGTTTTGCTAATTTAATGTGAAAATATCATTAATGTCAGGCTATTTTTTGGTAGTTGCTAACATTATTGTAGTAGCAGTTCATATATTAGTTGTGCTTGCACCAGCTCTACTTGCACCAACATGCCGCAACCAACATCCCTGTACTAATTTGGGGCTTTCATACATTGATACATCTCTAGGGAATATGAAAGAGGTTTTTGTTCAGAATGGTTTTTGAACACTTCCACATAAGCTAAGATACACTCAAGTTGTACGGATTTATGTTTAGGCAATAATTAATGCCTCAGCCCCAAATTCGCAGCAGTTTCCAAACTGCCCATTTCTGCCTCGTTTTCCACATAGGTGAAGGTGAATGGAGAAATTCTAGAACATGGGTTTTAGTCCTTGTATAGCCAATTTACAAAGCATCGAACCTATATCTAAAATTCATAATGGTATTTGAGGAAGTTTTCTAAAAATAGACTGTTTTTCCAAAATCTTAACATCTTAGATTTCAAACAATAATTTTTGGGCACTATTTCCGAGGCAATGGATCTAAAGCAGCAACTTCCAAAAGAGGTTATTGCTGAAAATATAACAATCTATGCTTCTTCAAAATAGTTTTCTGAAATTTGTAATGGTTGAGGAGATACACAGAGTTCTTTAGAGACATTTTGTTAAAAAAACCAATTTTTCCAGAATTGTAGAAAACGACAAGATTTGCGAAATTTGTGTCATATCTTCATTCTTTGAATGGGTAAATGGTTTTACTGATATTCTATTGATGAATATCAGTTGGGATTCAATCCCCATGTTATTTTCTAATGAAACTATCATGTAAAAACCAATATAAAAGAGAGGAGCTAAGTAGGTCTAAGGAGGATGGCAAGTTGTAGAACAGGGAATGAAATCTTGCTGTGTAGGGAAGGAGGAGCTATGCACTAGTGGGATGATCCCTACAGGGGACCATTGGAGCCAGCACTGAATTATTTAATGAATATGTAACAAGGCTTCTGAAATGAATTTCATTGGCATTAAATTATGAGTTTTGGTTTCTACTCTGAAATGAGATTATTTGGCAATCACTACTGAGTAATTTTGTTCTCCATATTGTTTTGAAGATTATCACTTAATCGTTGCAAGGGTAAAAAGCTAGATGGTTGGGCACACCAGCCAGTCCATTGCCCCAAACCTCTTAACTTTCTTGTGCTGCATTTTATTTTTCTTGGTGTGAGTGTGATCTTAGATAATTTCACAATTTCATTTCATAACACTTCTTTTAGTCATTGCATTTTCAATTTCATTCCAAAATATTTATTTTACTGCTCTGGTTATTTAAATTTAATATCAATGCTTTTGGATGTATTTTGATAAAGTTTGAACTAAAGTAAACGGTGAATGTTTTAACTGCTTCTCTTATTTATTCATACAAAGATTTACCTTGATCTCATTGTTGCATAAGAAAGTTTATTTCTAGAATGTAATGGTGAACTAATTGTTGATGAACAATTTTGGTTAACTTAAGTTAACATGTATTCATGGTTGCCTTTGAATATTATATGAGACGAATTCCTGTACTTTTGTATAAAAACATTTATTCCTGCACTTTTGCAGAAAAACATGTATTCTTGCACTTTTGCAAAAGAACATGTATTCCTGACTTTTGGAGAAAAACATGTATTCTTGCACTTTTGCAACTAGATTTCAGAATCAACATAAGGAAAGATTATGAATCTTGTTAACAAAACACTCACATAATTATTCATTATAATTAAATGCTGCATATATTATAAGGAAGTATTTAACAAGATCAGGCCAAAGAACATGAATTATATATTGGTTCTTATTGCATATTTCTCTAATAGTTAAAGTATTGAATTGCCTTTAAGATAAGTAGTGCATTATTATCTTGATTCTTCTTAAAACATTCAATTATTTCCTTAGACTAGCTGGAATGAAGTTGTTGTTTGATTTCTAGTTTAATTTCATGTTCGCAACATAGCAATAATTTTCTAAGAGGTTTCACATTCTTTATTTATTGAATCACATTCTTTTGAATGAGGCCTATGTTCCCTTGTACCCTTGACAATTAAGGAAGACTTATTGCAAGAGTTAACTCAACCCAGATGAGGAGCCAGAAGTAGATTCTCGAGACGTGTTTACTTTGCTTTGAAGAGTCTTGTTTATTTTTCTCGAATGATGATCCTTTTTATTTTCTTGCAAGAGCTTGGTCTTTATTTAATAGATCCCTAAGGTCATATTCTGGCATATATTGTGCTACGCCTCTAAGTTTACGTACCCAGATTGACAAATTAAATGTTGGTGAAAATCTTGCATTTATACCGCCCGACAATAAGACCTCAGGAACCCACTGTAGCAACAGAAACACTCCAACAAAGAACTGTCACAACTCCATCATCGTCATAAATCAATTTAGGTAGACTTGAATTCCATTCATTCACTACTTTAACACCCAAGTCATCAAACTTCACGACAACTACCCCAACATTTGAAGTCATCAATGATACAGCTTGCAACTAATCATACAAGCTAAACGCGTCCATACACACACCTAATACTATAAAAATGACTTAACAATCTTTGATATTGTCAACTAGGTGTAGCAACTCCACATCTTGCCAAGGCATCTACACACAAGACAATAACATGTACTAAAATTTGCAATGTCAACCAAGCTAAGATTTGGAACCAATACACAAGTTAATTACCATCTCACTATCATAATCCTAGTACTTGTACCAATCAACCATGTGCATAAAAAATCACATACTTCCAGTTTAACATCAATGCCAACCAACAACACACTAATGCAACTAGGTTGACATCAATACCAACCAACAACTGAGATATAATTCCAAAAATACTCCCCCTTTGGAATTGATGGCAGCTCCAACTAAACCAACCAACTGGCCTTTGAAAAACTCCTCATTCACTCCCGCTTTAACATCAACGGCAAAGGATTGAGATCGTCTAAGAAACCATAGCTAAATAAACACTACTCCCCCTAGACACTAGTTGTGTCTCAACAAACAATGACAACTATAACCTTCAACCTAGTGTGGGTAGCAGCATACCATAACCAGTAAAAATATCAGTACATCATATGCACCAGCAAGATTATATTATAACGCATCATCAGAAATAACACTACTCATGGAAACATGACAACAAATAACAACAATAGCTCACTCTCTTCTAAAGCAACAATAAGAAACTCTCCATGAAAACAACCCTCAAATAGCAGCAACAACACACAACTCAACAACAATATAAGAAACATCAACAAATACAATGAGTAGCAACACTCTCTCCATTAGTAGCATCAATATAATATGAGAAGCAACACATCATAAGCAGCAATAGCAACAACATCACTCAACTCAACAACGCCAACTACATCAAACTCACTGTCATCCAAACCAACAACAACATAGAGTAGCAAAAACAACAAAAATCCATATCTGATCAACAAGAGAAACACCAGACATGCTCCCCCTGAGCATCATCATCATCCTATAACCAATTCCTTCTAGTTGAAGGTTACACCTCAAGGATAAAGGGACTGACTATACAATATGACTGATATATAGTACATGATTGAAAGAACACCCATCAACCCACATGAATGGCTAGTTCATCCCTCAACAATAGATACTAGACACCAAAACTCTCTCTCCAACATGACCATGAGAAATGATATGCAATACAATGTAGTGCATGGATGTATAATGAGATAGAAAGTTATAAAGTGATTATTACATTATATACAATAGCCCAAACATGGTTGCAACAACTCATAACAACACAAATTTTTCATGACTCATAACCTTCCTATCTCCAACTCATGAAAACATGAACTCAATGACTTAAACACTTGATTACATGGCTTCATAGACAAGGTACATGAATGAAACTGATGAAGTACAATAGGAAGCATGTGGTTGTTATATAATGACCATAACTCAGGCCTCTCTCCAAGACATACTCAAACAAGCTCCTTGACTAGAATTACAAATATTTAGGCCAATCAACAAGATGATGAATGATCAAAAATATATAAATCTCATCATGCATACAACCATCCATGTGCACAAAGTAGATCCATCTGTATCAAGGCCCCATATTCTAGCAGCAAATACGGTGATGGAAGTAGCAACCAATTATCATGAGATATGAAACAACACACAACAATAGCATATAACCATTAGCATCAATTGAGAAACATGATAATCTAATATATATCAGTAGCATAAATATATCTCATGAACTTGAAATAACAACATATAACCATCATCTCACATCATCCATAATGCACCAACCAACACATATATATGACAACAATAATAAACATATCTAAAATATCTACACCATTTATAGCAGGATGTGCACCAACCAACACATATTACATCATAAGATAAGTTTCAAACTATTATGGAAGTGAACTATAGATCCAAGAAACAATAAATATAATCAACAAAACCTCCAACCATTACCAACATATCATGTCACTAGTAACCATGAAGCCATATAAGCATAATTCCAGCAATTAAGCAGCAGCTAATAATATTTAACACGGAGGAATAATGAAGCATAAGGAGATCTACTAAATGCATCTTAAGCAAAGTAACCACCAATATCCTCAATACTGTCAATGATCATATGTGATATATCATGTGACCAATGGATCAATATCTGATGGCACTAGCATCACACCATATGTAACAAAAACAAGTAGTAGTAGAGAATCCAGAAACATGCATATGAATCATAAACACCAACAACATATGTGAATAAAAAATTATCTCTTCTACAAATGTACTATGGCTTCTAATCATTGGAACTAATGTATGTTAATCACAATGTGTTCATATAAAGGAAATTTTGCATGAATGCTCAAAATAACCATCTATCTAAAAATAATCAACTACATGCAGCTGATACAAGACTATGTAGAGTCATATTAGTCATATAAACTCAAGGCGGTTCTCAACCTCTAATAGCTACTGCAATGGCCAATGTTAGATAAATATGTAATCATGAGAAACATAGAAACCTCCTCAAAACAATCTCATGGACCATGATGACATCAATAAACTACTAAAAAATTAAAGCATATGAGATGCTTCCCCTGCACATGTGTCATCTCTAAATAAATCCTTCGACAAAAACTGTCAGTGCTACAAAATCATGACAATCATCTATAACATAATATTAATTCAAAGTCTCGAATATTGTATCACTATTAATGATTTGCATTGACCCAAAATGAATCCTTAAAACCTTCTACGTCTTCATATAGCTCAAAACTATCGCAAGGAGAAAACCTTTAAAAAAAAGGCAGGTAACACTATCGGGAGTGAAAAACATGAAGAAATAGTGGAAAAATAGAGTATTCGCGGTTTAAAACTACTTTGCATGAGAGCTGTTGGATCTGGCCAATCAACGGTCCAGATTCGATCAATATATCACAATCAGTGAAGGCTATCAGAGGCTATTGGAGGTGGCTATATGGAAGCGCGATAGCAATCAGTGTGATCAAACAAGAGTCGTTGATCTATCCGCGCAAATACACATTCTAGATTGAATCGCACTATCACATCATACATATATATACATACACACACACACACACACACACACGTATATATATATATATATATAAGGACTTAACCATGGCCCAGAGGATCGACGACATGCAATCGCGATATTGCAATATCACATCAAAGCTATGCTAAGGAGTGGGGCCGATAACAACTGTAACTATGATAGATGGACCTGATAAAATTATGAATGATATTTGATATATTTTGAGATCTAGAAAAATGGTTTTCCTTTGTATTTCTCATTCTCTTTAAATAAACGAAATACAAAGGATAAAGCGCTGATGTGATGAAACCAGACCTGAAAGGGTTTATTAATGTTGTTGTATATCATTTCAAGTCTAATATGATTCCAGGATCTCCATGTTTTAATGTATTTTTTAAATACAAATGGAAATCAAAAAATAAGTGGGATTTCGGGCAGGCCGTAGGCGGTAATTGGTTTTGGCTAGGCTCCGCTTGAGCCCATATAGTGGCTGCCACATGGCCAGGCCTTGGAGAGAGAAACGACCCTTTTTGGGCAGTTAACTCCCGTATGCATGAGCCGCCTAAAATGAACCTCAGCCGTTGGATCTAGATCTCTTAGATCAATGGTGGATATGTGATAAGCAATATAAAGGCAGACCTGATAGGATTTATAATGCAGAATTTATAATATTTCAAATCCGATAAATGGTAGATTTACAGATTTTCACAGTTTTATGTGTATTTCTCCGTGTACATAGAGAACGACCATTTTTGGGATTTCAAAGGCATCGATGGACCATTTCATTACAGAATAGGTGGCCACCATCCCTGAAGGTGTTTAGCAATCATTGCTAACACTCAAAGGGGGATCCAAGCGGACAAAGGCCGGAAGCTAGAGAGCCCAAGAAGGAGAAAAAAAGCATACAGTGCTAATTGGCTTTAAAGCCATAGAAGACAGAAGATGGGAACAAGTTAGTGATGAGACAGAGAGCGAACATAGATAAAGAATCAATGAGGAGAGTTTGTGTACTCAGGAAGACTTGGGGGATCCAAGTAAAGCCTTGTTGTTTTATATCTGTTGTGTGAGTCTCAAATTGAGATCACTTTTGTAAAAACTCTACTTTTGAAGACATAACGTATCCCAGGAGTGTTGGGTGAACTCCTTATTAAACTTGTTGTGTTTATGTGTGTTTGTCTATTATGTTCTTTATATGCTTCATTGTCTACATATTTCGAAATATTATCGATTTATTGCACAAAGTAACATAGTCAAATGCATGCACATGAGTCTGTAATACCTTAATAATTGTCTAAGATCTCATTATCAGATCAAGTGGTATCAGAGCTTTAGGTTCGCTAAGGTTAGACAAGCTTGTGCTGGATTGTTGAATGCTAACTAGGCCAAAGCTCAAATTAGGAGAGGGAGAACTAGTTGAGGCTGACCCAATAATTAGAAGAGTCTATCCTCAGAGGAAAATGGTAGAAGAGATTCCACTGGAATCAAACTCTCAGTTCATGGATAGTTTCATGACCATGAGAGCCATGGTGGAAGAAATGTATTGGGGATTTACGAATGATCAAGGTGCAAGCACCTCAACACCCGAGAAAGGCAAAGGAGTAGAGGAACCTCTTCTATTTTCTCATTTAAAATGAAAATGGAAAGGGGAAAAGCCTCCTCCATCAAATCCTCCTTCTAGCCCTGAAAATGAAAAGAAGCAAACATCTTTGATTAAATTAGATGTAAAATTTGATTTGCCAATCTATGATGGAGAATTAAATGCAGAAAAGCTAGATAACTAGATTAGACATATTGATGTGTATTGCAGGGTGAAGAACATTGATTCAAAAGGAGTAAAATTCAGGTGGCTAGCCTTCGCCTTGGAGGAACTACCCTAGTGTGGTGGGAAGGCAAGACACAAGCTGATTTTAGGAAGCATGGTAAAATTCTTTCTACCTAGAGTAAATTTGTTTCTGCCATTAAAAAAAAATTATATCCACTAGCTTATATGCAACGAGCGATGATGAGTTGGCAAGCTCTTCACCAATTAAAGGGGCAAAGTGTACAAAGCTATACCGAAGAATTTAGAAAAAGAGCTTTAATTCTAGACATTTCTCTAGACTCACCTGAAACTTTGCTAAAGTATATAGGTGCTCTGCATAGCTATTTGAGGCACACCATTCTCATGTTTAACCCTACTAGCATAGATGAGGTATTAGTTCAGGCTACACATCTAAAGGCTAGAGGCAAGAATGTGAACCCAGAGATTGGGGGATCATCAAAACCCACTGCAAGCAAGAATAAGGAATAGAAGAAGGTAAAATGGAAAGAGAGGAAGGTAAACACTATACATAAAGACAAACCTTCATGCACTCACTACAAGAAGGATGGGCATGATGATGAACACTATTGGTATTTGCATCCAGAGCTGAAACTCAAGAAGTTCGATTGCAAGAATAAGAAACTGCTGCTACTATTCAGAAATATTTGGGGTCAGACTCAGGCGATGAAAGAACAGTCATAGCCACAAGTATAAAAGGTAAAAATTATGAAGCATCTACTAGTAATTTCGCACAATCTATTGATAATGAAGAAAATTAGAGGAAAAGACATGAGCTTTTCCATATTAGAGTTATTTCCAAGCATCAAAAGATGGATACTTTATTTGATAGTGGTTCATAGGTAAACTTGATTTCTGAAGCAATTGTAAAGAAGTTGGGACTACTAACCACACCTCACAAGAAGCCATATCCATTAGGTTGGGTATGTGATAAAGCAAAGCTACAAGTGACTAGACAATGTAAACTTAGGTTTGCATTTGGGTCAACATTTGTAGATGAGGTTGAGTTAGATATAGTTCCCTTGGATATATGTGGTATTGTTTTAGGAAGTCCTTAGCTGTATGACAGAAAAGCCATTTTCTATAGAGCTGAAAATAAGCATCAACTCACCAAAGATGGAATAGAATATATTGTAAGAGCTCATCAACTCAAGAATAATTATACTTTCATTAACTCAGCGCAAATGAAAAGAATTGTAAATTCATGTAAGCAATTTTTACTAATGGTTGTAAAGGAAAAGAACTCTGATAAAACCAATGTATTTGAAGGCTGTGATGCTAAACAAAACACTGATTTAGAAAAATTTGTTTTAGAATAAGATATCCTATTTCAAGAACCTAAAGGTCTGCCACCCAATACGGAAATAGAAGATGATATGCATTTGCATCAAGATGCTCCATTTCCTAACATCGAAATATATAGGTTATCCGCTTCAAAGAATGTAGAGATCAAGAAGCAGGTACAATAAAGGGTTCATAAGGCAAAGCACATCACCATGCGGATCTCAAATTGTGTTGGTGAGAAAGAAAGATGGTTTGTGGAGGATGTGGATTGATTAGAGAGCACTGGATAAAATAACGATCAAAAATAGTTATCCTCTTCCTCGCATTGATGATCTATTATATCATCTGAAAGAAGAAGTTTACTTTTCCAAGTTAGACTTGCATAGTGGTTACCATCAGGTCAGAGTTGCAGGACAAGATGCATGGAAGACTGCTTTCAAAATAAAGCAAGTGTTGTATGAATGGCTATTTATGCCTTTTGGCTTAACTAATGCTCCTACCACTTTCATGAGAGTTATGCATGATGTACTCAGACCTTTTATTGATGATTTTGTAATTGTATACTTAGATGACATTCTTGCTTTTAGTAAAGCATGGGAAGAACATTTGAAGCATGTAAAGCAGACTCTAGATGTTTTGAAAAAAGAAAATCTCTATGTGAAATTGTCAAAATGCGAATTCGGTAAAACATCTTTAAATTATTTGGGTCATATTGTAGGGGCCGGTGAATTGAAGATAGATACCTCTAAGGTTGAAGTCATTGTGAAATGGCCTAAACCAAAATCTACTACAGAAGTTAGAAGCTTCCTAGGAGTAGCAGAATATTGGAGAAAGTTTATTGCTAACGTTTCCTTGATTGCAGCTCCCTTACATGCTTTGACAGGATTGAACAAGGTGTTTCAGTGGGGAGGCAAACAACAGAAAGCCTTCGACACCTTGAACGAAAAAATTAGTACAACACCAGTACTAGAATTTCTAGATCTTCAAAGACCATTTGAAATTGAAATAGATGCCAATGACTATGCCATGGGAGCAATGTTGATGCAACACGATAAACCCATATGTTATCATTCTGAGACATTTAATTCTGCAGTAGTTAATTATCCCACATATGATAAAGAATTGTATGCATTAGTCTAGAGTGTGAAAATGTGGAAACAATACCTATTAGGCAAGGAAACAATTATACATACAAAACATCAACCACTTCAATATTTGCACTCACAAACTAAATTGCAGCATTCAAGGCACTATAGGTGGATGGGTTTTGTACAACAGTTTCATCTTGTCATCAGATATAAGAAGGGAATTCATAATAAAGTTGCATATATGTTATCTAGACCAATCATAAATGTGTCTACTATACTTAAGCATAACTCAGTATTGCATGAAAGCTACATTGAACAATATGCTCAAGAAGTTGATTTTAAAGATGTATATGCAACCTTAAGTCATGACAAACAAGTAGAAGAATTGGATTATCATGTTAAGGACCAACTCTTGTATCATTTGAGAAAGTTATGCCTTTCTCAAACTAAAAGAGTTAACATAATCCGAGAAGCACATACTTCTCTAATATTAGGTCATTTTGGTGTAAGAAAAATAGTTGCATAGCTGCAAAGGTTCTGTTATTGGCCAAGAATGCATGAAACAATTTCTATACATATTAAAGGGTGTACCGTGTGTGCTAAAAGCAAGCCCAACAATAGAAAACTAGGCTTGTACACTCCACTTCCAGTTCCTTCTCATCCTTGGGAAAGTGTTTCCATGGACTTTGTTGGGCGGTTGCTGAAATCTAGAAAAGGTCATGATTATTTGTATGTTATTGTGGACAAGTTCAACAAAATGTGCATTTTAATACCTTGTAACAAACATATTACAGCTGAACAAACAACAAAGTTGTTCTTTCAGCATGTATGTATTCATTTTGGCTTACCCACTTCCATTGTATCTGATCGAGATTCCTGATTTTTTGGGAAGTTTTGGTCAAGTCTATGGGAATTGATCGACACCAGACTAAAGAAGAGAACAACCTTTCATCCACAAACATATGCCCAAACAGAGGTGGTCAATAGGACAGTGATCCAGTTGCTCAGGGGCTATTGCAGGAAGCATCCCAAGCTTTGGGATGAACATTTATGTTATGTGCAACATGCTTACATCCATGCTAAACACTCTTCTACACAGAGATCTACTTTTGAGACTTGTTTTGGTTTTACACCAAGGTCTCGCTTGGATTTTGTCTTTAGTAAAGACATAATAGTTGATGGACATAGTGAAGTGGAAAAAACAACCAAGTTCATTAAACAAATCCAAGAAATTCACCAGGCAGTGCTGGAACAGTTGGAAAGAAGCCAGGCCAGGTATAAGGCAAGGCATGATAAGCTTCGAATTGGGCATAACTTCCAAGCTAGTGATCAAGTCTGGTTGTACATCAAAAAATACAGAACGCAAGGTGAAGGTAAGAAGCTGAAGCCAATAAGTTATGAGCCTTCCAAGATACTTGAGAAAATTGGTGAGAACACTTTTCACCTTGGCTTTCCAGCTTACATGCACATCTATTCAGTAGTTAATGCAGAGAACTTGAGACAATTTGAACCTTCATTAATTGAAGATCCCAAAGAGCAAAGTTAGTTTCCTTCTATTGATGATCTGTTACCTCAATATCTCAATGAGTTGCAGGAAGACATAGTTCTAGACAGGAGGGTGAGAACTATGCGCAGTGGGGATGTTGAGTACCTCAGAATCAAACTTAGAGGTTCAAAACCAAGTAGTGCAAGGTGGATAGAGATTGGACAAGTGAGGAAGTTGTATCCTCAGTTGGTTGATGCTTAAAAACCAACTTTTGGTGGTCCATAATCTTTTTCAATGGGAAGGTGTGATCGAAAATGGATCCTAAAAACCCTCTATGTCTTCATATAGTTAAAAACTATTGCAAGAATAAAACCTTTAAAAAAAGGTGGATAACACTATCGGGAGTGAAAAACATGAAGAAATAGTGGAAAAATAGAGTATCGGTGGTTTCAAACTCCTTTGCATGAGATTCGTCGAATCTAGCTTATCAACAACCCAGATCCGATTAGCATATTGCAATCAGCAAAGGCTATTGGAGGCTATCAGAGGGGGCTATATGGGAAGCGTGACAGCGATCAGCGTGATCAAACGAGAGCCATTGATCTATGTGGTTGGATCAACGGTCCAGATTTAATCGCGTTATTGCATCATTGATATATATATATATATATATATATATATATATATATATATATATATATATATATATATATATATATATATAGATATATATATATATATATATATATATATATATATATATATATATGGAGTTGACCGCATGCTGAAGGATCGACGACATGCGATCACGATATCGCAATATCGCATCAGAGCTATGCAAAGGAGTGGGGCCAATAACAACTGTGACTATGATAGCTAGACTTGATAAAATTATGAACGATATTTGATATATTTTGACATCCGTAAAACAAGGTTTTCCTTTCAATTTAGCGTTTTCGTTAAATAAACGAAATACAAAGGATAAAGTGTCGATGCGATGAAACTAGACTTGAAAGGGTTTATTAAGGTTGTTTTATATTATTTCAAGTCTGATATGAGCCATTTTGCAGGATTTCCATGTTTTAATGTATTTTTTTAAATATAAAGGGAAATCACAAAATAAGTAGGATATCGGGCGAGCCATAGGCGATAAGTGGTTTTGGTCAGGCTTTGCCCGATCCCATACACTGGCTGCCATGTGGCCAAGCCCCAGAGAGAGAAAACCACCCTTTATAGGCGGTTAACTACCGTATGCATGAGCGACCCGAAATGAACCTTAGCCGTTAGATCTAGGTGTCTCAAATCAACGGAGGAGATGCGATAAGAGATATAAAGGCCAACCCAATATGAGTTATAAGGTGGAATTTATAATATTTCAAATTTGATAAATGGAAGATTGGTGGATTTTCAGAGTTTTACATCTATTTCTCTATGTAAACAGAGAACAACCATTTTTGGGATTTCAAAGGCATCAATGGACCATTCCATTACAAAAAAGGTGGCCACCATCCCTGAAGGCATTTAGCAATGATTGTTAATGCTCAGAGGGGTATTCGAGTGGGAAGAGGGCGAGATCCAGAGAGCCCGAGAAGGAGAAATGAACAGACGGCACCGATTGGCTTTAAAGCCATATAAGAAAGAAAATAGGAACAAGCAGTGTTGAGACAGAGAGCAAACAGAGACAGAGAGTTAGTGAGGAGAGTCTGTGTATTCAGAAAGAATTGGGGGATCCAAGTAAGGCCTTATTGTTTTGTATCTGTTGTGTTAGACTCAAATTGAGCTCACTTTTGTAAAAAATCTACTTCTGAAGACATAATAGAGGGGTCACCACTGAAGGCTGGACCAAGAGACGTAGCCCAAGAGTGTCAGGTGAACACCTTATTGACCTTGTTGTGTTTATGTGTGTTTGTCTATTATGTTCTATAAATATTTCATTTTTTATGTATTTCACAATCTTATCCATCCATTGCACAAAGTAACATAGGAAAATCCATGCACATGAGTCTTTAATAACTTAATAATTGTCTAAGATCTCATTATCAGATCATGCGTGCAATCCATAATGCAACCATATAATCCCCTTGAGACCATGTAGGCCTTAGTATTTAGTGGGAGTGTTCCGCTACTCCTTTCTTCCCCAAATTTTGTGAGGTTGATCCTTGGCATGCATATTCTTATTGGACTTCTTCATTGATTTTATTTGCATGAGTTTATTCCTTTGATTTGATTCCCTAAAACACATGGGAAGTTTACGATCCTTGGCCTTAGGGCCCAAATTATCACAAACATAACATCTAATGTGTGCAATAAATGTCAAAATATTTTGAGATATTTTGATGATATGATTTATACTCCATTCTCCATATGTCCTACAATCAACACCTTGATGACCAAAATCATTACATAAGAAACAATACCCATAAAATATTTTTTTATACCTGGAAACTAATGGGATTTATCTTTGATGGTGCTCCTTCTTTGGTTGCTTATTTTTATTGAAATGATTCATATTATTGTCCCTACAATTGGCTGAAATACTCCCAAATGTTTGACAGCTAAAACACTTAACATTTCTCATATCTTTCCTTGGCACATTTTTGGGCTCTTGACTTGGCACTCAATTTTGCTCATGGTTTCCTTCATTACTTCTTGAACTTTCTACTTTGAGCTCTTCAACTATTGCCTCATTTGTTCTCTTAATGTTCTTTTCTAGTTTCTTATAGTGGCTGATTTGATTCTTGAGCTAGCTCCAATCTCCTCCTAAATTTTGCTATATTTCAGTGCTATAACGGTTAAGTGACATTTTATGGTCTAGTGGTATGGTGCGAGTTTGTGGAGAGGAGGTCATGGAGTCGAACCCCGGTGCCTCCATAAAATTTTGTTGAACTATGCTAAGTCTGACTAGGCTATTTTTGAGGTGCCATGTGGCGGCATCCAGGCTTGAAATGTGGCATTATCTCATTGGTCCAAAATTAACTAATAAAATTGCACCAACACACTTGCCACATCACTAAGCTACAACCAATCAGACTGTGACACTTGGGGAGCCCTCATTTGGCATTGACTCCATTGACTTGCCAACATTACTTGCCCAGTCACTTGCCATGTCAGTACTATGGATTGCTGACTCGGCAGTACTTGTAATTTTGTTTTGTTGTTTGGTGAAACGGTCAGCAGGCTCTAACTTCCTCATACAAACTCCATTTTGAATGAAACAAGTTGCGTTGGGATATTTTGGATGAGACAGATGTGGTCATTCATGTTTCACATGATTCTAAGCACTTTGAGTTTTGAGCTAATGTTTGCCCCTAATCCAGATTCCGATAAACCATGAGAGCTATAAAACATCCATAAATTATTTCATGATAGATGTATATGAATAACATATTCCTCTTTTAATAGTAATATATTCATCTCCCATGTGGCTTCTGCTAGTCCAAAGTGTCTTCAATTCACCTTGACCTACTCTATTACTCGATTCTAGAGCGTGATATACCTTCGGTCTAAAATGAATAATGGCTCTAGCGAGAATTCTCCAATGGATTCCACCTATCTCACAAACCAATAAACAACATGATTAGCATAGGTGGCAATGCCAATCTATAGGCCACTGGCCCCAGTCCTTCTAGAATTTGGAGTGGCCCACAAAACCATAGTGTCAATTGGGCACAAGAACCATTCCTAAATGAGATTTTCTTTCATATAATATATAAATACATAGAATCCCCCACATTAAACTCCTTGTACACTCTATGTT
The DNA here is from genome assembly GCA_031772625.1 of Pinus tabuliformis. Taxonomy (NCBI): domain Eukaryota; kingdom Viridiplantae; phylum Streptophyta; class Pinopsida; order Pinales; family Pinaceae; genus Pinus; species Pinus tabuliformis. Next base: position 136,306,928 of record CM062806.1, read on the forward strand.
GGTCTGAATAACTCTTTTTCCTATCTTGATCAATCTTTAAGTTTTTCCTAATGGTTGTCAGTTCATGTTCCATCTCTTTTAGCATATAAGGGACGATATCAAAATTACTCATTGGATCACTCCAACTGATAGAAGTATTGCACTTTTACCATAAAGCTCCTCAAATGGACTCATCATCAGAAACTCTTAGTACCCATTGTTATAAGAAAACTCAACCAATGGAAGAAACTCTTCCCACTTCTTTGGCTTGTGCATGACATACATCCTGAGCATGTTCTCCAAGTGTCAGTTCATTCGCTTGGTGTACCCATCTGTTTGTGGATGGTAGGATGTGCTAAAAGCGAACTATGTATCCAAATAATTAGATTTTTATTTTCAAAATTTAGAGGTAAACTTTGCATCCCTATCTGAGATAATATTTTAGGTACTCCATGTAACCTAACTATCTCTTATAAAAAGACTTGGGAAATATCACTTATTGTGTCCATGGCAGAGTTAATAGCCACAAAGTGAGTTGTGTTTGTCAACTTGCCCGCCATGGCCATAATGGCATCATGTTGTTGTCTTCAAAAAACCTATGATAAAATCCATGGAAATGACCTCCCATTTCCATTATGGAATGGGGAATAGTTGTGCCAATCCCACTGGATGTTGACATTCTTCCTTTACTTTCTAGTATTCAAAAAATCTCACATTATACCCAACCACATCCTTCTTCATGCTTGGCCAATAGTATGACTTCTTCATGGTTGTTATCATATTTTGATAGCCAAGATGACTACAATATGATATTTTATGATACTCATCCAAGATCAGCTTCTTCAGGTCACCCCTACATGTACATACCACCTTGATATGAACTTTAGAAATCCATCATCTGTAAAGGAGAAATTATTGCTTAACAACTCATTAGGATCTTGTTGTAAGAATTACTTTATGCGTTGATAATGTTCGTATTGTTTCTTGGCCTTTTCAATATTTTCCTTCATGTTGATTTCATAAGAAATTATAGTGGTTACATGGGCTACTAGTAGCCTTCTATTGCTTGCATTTTCTACCTTGTTTTCCTTCCCATTGATGTATTTGATTTCAAAATCAAGTTCGTTAATCAAGGCCACCCACATTTCCTACCTGTAATTCACATTATTCTGAACAAATATATACTTTATCCCTCCATGATATTTCATTAATATGATTTTTCTTCTAAGGAGTTAATGTCTCCACATATTTACCACATGGACTATTGTTGCCAATTCTAGATCACAAGTCACATAATTCTACTCATGCTTGTTCAACTCTCTAGACTTGTACCACACAATTTTTATTTCTTCCATGAGAAGTCCATTGAGCCCTTCCCTATGGGCATCCATGCACACCAAAAAATCTTTATATGAATATACCATCTTTTGTATTGGTGCATTTGTGAGAAGATATTTCAATTGCTCAAAGTGGGCTTGACATTCTAGTGTCCATTGGAATTTTACTCCTTTCATTTGCAATGTTGTGTTTGGATGTCCAATCTTGGAGAAGTTCTGAATGAATATCTTATAGTATCTACCAAAACCCATGAAATATATAAGTTCTATCACATTATAAGGAGCGAGCCATTCCATGATGGCTTTAATATTTTTTGGGTATATTTCCAATCCTTGGAAACAATATGTCCCAAATATTGAACCTATGACTCAAAGAATTCACACTTGCTGAGTTTTTCATAGAAATTATCCTCTATCAACACTTGTATAATTGATACTAAATGCTTCTTACGTTCCTTCTTGGTCTTGGAATACGCCAATATTTCATCAACAAAAACCAATACAATTTTTTCTAGATAAGGGCTGAGCACATTATTCATTAGAGACATGAAAGTTTAATGGGTGTTAGTAAGCCTAAATTGCATAACCATAAACTCATACTGCCTATACCTGGTTTTGAATGATTTTTCATGAATGTCTTCATCCTTTATATGTACTTTATGGTACCCATATCTCATATCAATCTTCGAAAATAACGTTTCAACTCTCAACTGATCAAATAGATCACTCATCCTTGGAAGAGGATATATGTTTTTTTCTTTTTTTCAATTATCTACAATCTATACACAACCTTAGAGTGTTATCCTTCCTCTTTACACAAATAACAATGTGATCCCTAGGGTGATACGTTATGTATGATACCCTCTGTCAAGAATTTATTTTAACTATAGTTTTAGATCCACTAATTTTGGTGTACTCTTTTGATATGGGGATTTGGACATTAGAATTGATCTCAGTAGTAGCTCAATTGAAAACTCAATTCCCTCCTTCGCAGTAATCCTAAAATCTCTTTAGGAAACACATCATTGAAATGTTTAATTATTAGGTATCGTTCCAATCCGTCCTCATAATCCTATGGTTCATTGATCACTCACATTACAAATAGTCTACATCCCTTCCTATTGCAGTACTTCAGCTATAGTAGAGTGATTTGTATGATAGTGATAAGATTTATTTTCCTTATAGCGTGATTCTTTCCCCACTATTATTAAGGAACTTGATCGTCTTGATAAATAAGTCAACCTTTGTCCAATGCCAAGCCATCCAATCCATGCCAATAAGTCATATGAACCTAATGGTAATATGTTTAATTCAAATTTTCCATGCATTTCGTCCATCACCGCCAGACATGAATTCACCACGTGTTCAACCCTCGTCTTTGTTCTCATGGCTAGCTAAGCCAACCATGAATTATTATTTGATGTGCTCTTTAACACACATTTATCTACTACTTATGCAACTACATAACTGAAATTTGAGCCAATATTAATTAGAAAATAAATAGACTAGTTATTGATCGTACATTCCATTTCAATCACTAAGGATTGGTGATTAACCTTTCTATTATCCAGTGTTGGATAGATGTGTGGTATGCTCTGATCCATGTCATTTCATAGCTCAACTTCCTATACATTGTATAGTCTTATATGATCTCCCTATAACTAAGGACAATTTCTTTATAAGTGGTCATCCCCACATATCCAACACTCTAAATATTTCCTTCTAGATGCATCTATTTCTTCTCTTATAGAATTAGAAAATTGGTCTTTATGAATAGTAGTAGATCTCTGTTGAAATTCACCCCTATTGGTAGTGGTGGAATTCATATTATTTCCTCCATATTGTTGTCTTGTAGCTCCCTACATGTTTCCTTGGAATTTGGGCTTGCATTTTGCTTTCCATTTGGTCTTGTATTTAGACTTTTACTTGGATTGATTGTAGTAGTACTTAATCATCCTAACAACATCCTCTAGAGTTCGTGGCTCATTGAAATATGCCCCTAAATGCCTGCGGAAATCCACTAAGAATATTTTATATTTTCTTTTTCATCCTTGAGGTAGGGAACATACTACTGAAAAGTGGCAATAAGAAATTGCTAAAAATAGAAGTGCTGAAAACAACACTGCTAAAAATAGTAGTTTGGGTACCAGTGCTATATTGCGCAATAGGGAATAAAAAATGAAAGTCATAAAAATAGAAGTTCTATTTTTAGCAGCTCAGGATGCATTCCTATTTTAGTCAGTCCCTGGACTAAAAATAGGAAGAAAAATTCGAATTTGACATTAACAGCAGTTTGTAAATTAATTAGTTAATTCATCTTCAGTTAATTAGTTAAGGAAAAACAAACTTGAAGTCTATGTGAGGACATGCAACAATTTATCTATTAATTGATGAATTTATCCATCAGTTAAAGAGATAAGGATGAGTTGTAATTAGTTGCTCAATTAACTGAGTCAAGTCCAGTTAGATTAATTTAACAAGTTGTTAAATTAATGAGATTTAGTTTGTTAATGCTTGCATGCATGTAACAATTGGTATTTTCAGATAACTGAATATTATGGCTTAAATAACTCATGCATGTTAGTTCGGAGAGAGACCCAGTTGAGATCAAAGAAGGGACAACATACTATCAGTTGGATGCATATTTTTCCTATAAAGGAAGCTCATCCATGATCAGGATTTATCTCCTTCAGGTTTGTACAATTATTTCAGAGGTCAGTGTTGTGTGTGAGGTGAGAATGACATAGGTTGCAGTTGGAGAACCCATAAAAAAATTGTGCATAGAAATAGGAGGCTTGGAGGGCAGAGGAGAAGGTTTTTGAGAAGCCTTTGATTGTCTATGAGTAGCAGAAGGATTATACTGAGAGCTAAATAGCTTCTGAGCTAAGGCTTTGTGTAATCTGGACATATTTCCACTTGTATGATAATACAGAGATGGGGTTTTAGGCTAGTACTTTCCCCTGGTTATATCTTCTGTGTTATGTGTGTTTGATTTCTCCATATTAGTTATATGTGTTCTTATTGATGTTTCTCATGTTCGATTAAGCTTCCACTAAATTGGTTGTAGAAGTAGATCAAGTGTTTTGCTTTAGTACATTGTATTACCAGGTGATCTACAGAGGGAATTTCTACACATACCTCAACAACTCCAAAAATTTCCATACATACTCATCAGCTGATAGTTGCCTTGGCTTACGTTCATAAAATTTGTTTGCCTTATTGTCATAATACCTCTTCGATTTTATTTTTTAGAGTAACAAATGATACCATTTCCTTCATATTGTTAGAGAAATTATGGACCCTAAAATAATTATTTATTCCAAGAAGCCATGCTTCTGCATCCATGGCTTGCTTCACCTCTCCATTGATGGTAGGAAGGTTTTCCTTCTTGAATTCCTCTGGAAGGAAATGATTTCTTTTCCTTCTCTATTGATAGTGCCTTTCTGTTGCAGCACTAGGCAGGGGCTGAGGATGTCATGTCCACCTTTTTGGGGTACTCAGATGAGTTCCACCCCTCATTGCCTCTTCAATTCTCTATTGTGTCTCTTGTTGGACCTAGTACCTTCAACTCTGTCAGTCTTCAATTCTTGTCTTCTAAGTCCTGACAAAGTTTGCTAAAACTTGTAGCTAGCTCCTAGCTCATGTTGTTTCTATCTCTACAGATCTAATATGCTTCACAACATGATTTCATTTAAGTTTGATTGCTTCCCTTGGGCCTTGTTAATCTTCTTGTTTCCATCCTTATATCTTCTTAGATCAACCCTTATACTTCTAACAATATCCATCCAATCAGGGGAACCTTCCTCTCCTTACTTCTCCACTAATTCCTCTCCATTTCCATGTTGAGATCTATTAGTGACATACTTCACCATTCTACTACTTACATCTTGTTTCTTGGTTTCTTCTTATGTTTTTTCACACACATTCAACTGTTAGCCAACCAAAATACCACCTTTGTTTAATTGAAATAAGATTTCTAGTGTATATAAATTTGAAGCACCAAACTCAACTTAGCATGCCTATTAGAACCCATTGATCATATTAGGGTTTATACTTGCATATAGCATGAAATCTATAATCAAATACTATAGTAGCATAGAAAAATCAATAAGATTGATTACTAGACCTTGTAACATAACATCTACCTTTTATTCCCAAAGGTATAATGTTGAATATTTAGCTATGGTTCCACTCTATAACATCCCCTCCACCCCCTAGTTTCTTCTAGGATGAATGGGAGGTGTTATTTTATGGTAACCCAACCTCTATGATCTCAAATTGGAAATGAGGTTATAAAATTTCTACTTCTCCAAAGCTTGCAGAACTAGCTTCAGAATACACCATCATACTCAACTAATTGAGTTCTTTACAACCTATCCCAACTAGTGGACCAATATTGATCAATTAATATGATAGAACCAGTTGAAATGACCCTACTAGTTGCCTCAACATGACTAGCCAACAAACCACAAATAATCGACTTACCACAAATAGTTGACTTAATATGACTAGACAAGATGAATTGAGATGACCTAACCAATCTACTAACCATGACTTTTCAACTTGACACAAGCCGCCAACTTAACCGAATTGGTTAAGACCCTAATCTGGATTAGTGAAAACTCAATACTGACAGCCAGTTGAAACCTTCAACTATGCCAACAATCAGTAAGATTAATGCATATAATTATACAACACTAGGTCATAACTTTGGTTTAGGGAAATGACAATGATATGTCCCATGTTATACTGGTACCCATATCCTACACTGACACTATTATACACATAAGTGAAAAATAATCCACAACTTCACCAGTCAATAATCTTAGATGAATTGGGCACATGGATAATCTGACTTCACTCGTAATGGGCTCCATGCTGGCTATTGTACGCCCATCGTGGAAATTTGACACCTTTCTAACTATGCAAAGGGTGCAACTCATTGAATCATTTGGAGTCTTTATTGACCATAAAATTCAAGTTCCGTTTGGTCAACTCAAAATTAAGCTATGTTGGATTGCCCCAGCCTCAACGTGTGCCTTGGTCTCTTTCCATGATTTCCTAGTAGTGTAATAGCCAACCATCTTGACCAAACTTTGGCCTGAATTTCTCATCAATTGGTTCCCTATTTATGAGATATGACTTATATATCATATGATGTATTATACTCAATCCCTACTCCAAAAAGACATTCACAATCCTGAAGATGTCGAGATCACAAATATCCATGGTGGACTGACCAATGGAATTCACATATAGTAATAGCTTAGTCAACAACATCCCACAATCACATAGGACTATATGAATAGCTTTGTGCTTCATGATTGCATTAACTATCACGAAGGCCTCAAAGAACCTCTTATTTATATATATATATATCTATATCTATATATATATATATATATATATATATATATATATATATATATATTAGTACCATTAATAGAGAAATATGTTATTCATGTCTGTTTGTGATGACTTGTTTTATGGATATGTATAACTCACATAATAACAATAGTCATCTTTTCAACGCACCAAGTGCATAAACAAGAAACTTATCTTATTGTATTCAAATGACTAACAACTAAGAGTTGAAATTCAACTCTCCATGTAGGTTTATTACACTAAAATATCCTTGTAGTCAACCACCCATGAGCCATATTTGGAGTTTAATGAGGTAAATTTATTAGGATTTCTCAACCAATCTGTTATAGACATATTTGGGCACTGCAACCCCAATCACATATGTCCATAAACCGAGGGCTTCTAAGTCCCTAAAAGTGTTGTTTCATGCCCTAAAGGAACAAGGCCAACTGATTACATCATCTCCCAGAAGTTCTCCATAGAAAACTGCTCAGAACTAGTCAAAACTGGACCATATAGACTTCCCAGTGCTAAGGGTGCGATACATCTCACCTGCTCAGTGTAAAAAGTGTGATGCATAATAGAAAGCCCTTCTGTAGGGTGCGATGGGTGAGAGTAGACAAATGGTAGAGACAGTTTGTATGGTGGATGATCATGGAAAACTTCTCCTGTGACACTTGCCTCTCTGAATTCACCCAGGGATGAGTAAGAGATCATCAATCTTCAAGTGGAATCAAGAACCATCAGAGAGAAGACACTAATCAAAATCCCAGAAGCTGACTCACCCCCTTTCAATCATCTATATATGGATCCCTCATCCCAGAGATCCAGAGGCTAGAATCTTGTATCTTGTAAGGAAGTGTTGTTGGTTTCCTGGTGGAATTTCATAGTGTTGGGTGATCTAAGCTTTTCATGAGGTGAAGAAGGGCTTTCATGCTGGGAGGATGACGCTGGGTCAGATCAATTGGTTGTAATCCTCTCTTCTACTCTTTTATCAATAAAGCTATTCAAGTTTTCCTCCACATTCTTGTATGTTTGATGATATATGCATTTGTGTGGTCAATATATATCTGGTCCTATATTGTTTGTGATTGTAGATCTCTGCACTTTAGAGGTATTATGCTGCTTTGACTTTACACGTACTCATTGAATTGGAGTGGTAAAGGAAGGAGCAGCAAAGACCTGTCAGAGAGGAGAAGGAACAAGCAAGGAACCGAGTGAGAGATCGAGGTTAGTACTCTTTGCTCCTCTCCTCTCTACTTCTCGTAAAGGAAAATAAGAGTAACATTAATCTGTTTGCTTCTAAGATAGCTACCCATCTTAGTGGGACTAGCAGTTTTGCATAGACACTAGATTTCCGGTTAACAAAATGGCGACTCCGCTGGGGAGAAAATAGCTTTTTTCCTTGCCTATATTTGTTTGCTTTATAAACTTACAGACGGAGCCCAAAGTCAAGCCAGCTAGCCTTCAAACTGCATTTTCTATGCAAGTGCAAAGTAGATCAATGCTGCTTCAGTCTATCTCCAGGTTTTGTTTATAAACTGAACGATCAACTTTGCAAGCATCCTAATTGCCCTAGTAGTGGCTCAGTAGCCTCATTAGATCAGCCCATGTGATTTGCATTTAGTGACTATCATTTGCTCATCCTAAACCCCTGAATTGAGCTGCAAAGTGTGACCTGGAATGAATTTGAAGTCTCGTCCCTAGACCAGTGCACCTTCTCCTCTCAGAAAACTGGATGCATCACACCTCCCGAGTGCAGTAGGTGCGTTGCATCGCACTTTCCCTGTGTTGTAGGTGCAATGATCAGATAAGACCTCATCTGCCTCCAGATTTTGGTTTCTTGCTCACTCTCTTCAGCTTTATTCAGGATTTTTGCTGTCTGTGATCAGTATACCTCTGTGGAAACTCCCTTCCTTTGCATGATTTAGCCTCCCTAGTAAAAAGAATTGTGAATGTTTTCATGTATTATCCGCCATTTATAGTTCTCTTTTACAAAGAAGTAACATAATCGAACTATCGTCTTTTGATTTGAAAGAGTCACAAGTGTCGTTTTCAGTCAAAGAAAAGAATTCCACTATTCTGGATGGTCGATTACACTATTACTCTTGTATTTGATTTGAATTTATAGTTTTTCAAGTGTCGAAAGCAGTTTTCAATTCAAAATCGCAAAGTGTCGTCATTATCTTCCTTTCATATTTTGAAAAGAAAATCGTTAGTATTGTCACTTGAAACAATTCATATTTGTACTTAGCATTCTTTCTATCATTAACACATTAAGAGTGCAAAAACAAATACATGCATGTGCATTTTCATTTAGACTGCTTATTGATTTAGGACAGTGCATCTAGTGTGTGCTCTCTGCTCTATGTTGAAAGATTCCCGCTTCTCTTTCGTTAGTAGCTAGGATTTTCATTACAAAAAGAAGATTAAATGACTGTTTATCATCTTAGATTGCATTTTAGGAATTGTATATCTACATCACGTGGTGAACCCGAAAGCCAAACTTCTTAAAAAGATCAACTTTAAAATAAATTCAATGAACATAAAAACGCTTTGCAACCTAACACACAAGATTTAGAAGTATAGGCTAGAGACGTATTCTAGCGTTGTAAAGCCTGGTAACTATCGCTTTCATCATAGGTTGGGTGATTCCTCCTCTTTGAGATGACAAGTGCCAGTACGGACTTGTGCTCCCATGTACCGTCGAGTATATTTTGGGAGACCACAATAGGCTATCGTTTATCCTTAGGAAGCCATGTCTGCCACCCTATCAATCGTAATGCACTGAGCACAGCATTCGGGAAGATTGACTGTCGTACCGTAAAAAGTATTCCACAGTTTTGCGATTGGTTTGGTAATCCCTCTATCTAGATTTCTAGAGTAGTCTCTTTCATTCCTTTTCAGAGTCCTTAAAGGAAAAGGTCCATCTGAGCACTTTTCACTTCAGGCTCATTAAAAATCGAAGGCGACTAGAGTCATCTTTAGCTTTTTCTCGACTCTTAAAAATTGAAAAAGCAAGTTGTGTCAGAGCGTCTAAAATTTATTTTAATCAGAATAACATCATTGTTCCCTTGTTGGTCTTAGGTTGAGGAAAAATGGAGTCCACCAACCAAGGAGTTCCCCTTGAAGGAAATCCTAGTCCTTTTTCCTCTTGGGGAGATGTTGGTGCACCCCATATGGCCACATTGTCCCTCCCAGGACTGACAATCGGCTTGGCAATATGACTTTTCTCAACTTCTATCGTTCAAACCACCGTGATTCCTGAGCAATCAAATCAGCAACTAGATGATACTAGAGTTACCCCCCAACCTTCTACTTCACTTGTCTCTCCCTCCCTTCCTTCCTCTTCGCTTGGTAAAGCTGATAAGGCTAAAAACCAAGTAACTGAGAAGAAGATGAAAGGGAAGGAGAAATAGAGGAAGAAGAAGAAGCCAAAGGCGAAAAGGGGTGACCATGCGTCATCTAGTGAATATCCACCCACTTCACCGTCCAAGGATAAATCTCCATGTGTCATTTGCAAGGGAGACCACTATCATCGAGATTGTCCTCGCATCCCCCAGATCTTAAGGGACTGGTCCCCCCGTTTGCACAATCTGGTGTCATCAACCTTTGACGATCATGTTGAGAATACACCATCAACTAGTGAAAATGAGGCCTCTGGACAGAAAGGAGAATGTAAATTTCCTTGCAAACTGTGTGAAGGCAATCATGCCGTCCATCATTGTCCCTTCCTGGACGAAGCTAAAATAGTTTTGGATGACCGTCCTACTTCACCGCTATGGCTTCCTCCTGGGTATAAGAAACTCTTGCTGGGTCCATTGCTAGTTGAAAATATGACTGAAACAACTTTGTGGTCAGTCGAAGCATCTATCATTGAAAATAAACCCTCCAAATCCATACTAGACGAAAGTCAAAAGGTTGAGGCGGCAGTCAACCTAGTCTTGTCTTCAGAAGGTCCATCTTCAGATGATACAGTGACCGAAGAGAATGAGAATGACACCGTTCAAATTCTTTTCATAAACACAGACTCCGATGAGCATGGGGGCAACCTACCCGTTCCTTTACCATAGGAAGGAAGTTCGTCAGAGTCATATCCGGCCGTCTATTCAATCCCACCTCCGAGCAACCTAATCATTTCCTTCAATTGGAACCTACTAGGCAGACCCTGTCTACTGTCTAATGTACCATTACGAATCATTGATCAAGCTTACAAAATGGTCATGGTCGGTACCATCATAGATGAAGGGGATTTTGTGAGTATCCTTTCCTCGACTGCTTGGAAATCACTTGGCTCACCATCGCTTCTGCCTGAGATGCGAAATCTAACAGGCTTCGACAAAGGAACCAGTCGACCATTAGGGATCCTTCCAAATTTGCCTATAATTTTGAGAGGGAAAACTATTTATCTAAACGTAATGGTAGTCCAATGACCTTTAGATTATAATTTTCTCCTTGTGCATGACTATATTTATAGCATGGGAGCCATCGTCTCCTCACTCTTTCGAGTAATGTGCTTTCCGCATGAAGGTCGAGTGGTCCAGCTCATAGACCAAATTTCATTCCCTGGCTCACACATAGCTAATAGTCAAATGCCATCCCTAACTGGTCTTTTCATGCAAGGAATGTCTCATCAATCTCTAGTCTGTCCACTTGAAGAACGTGAGTATTTCGGTGGCCATGACTGAAACCCAGGGGGCATGCACCCTAGTCTGCTTCGGCAGGAAAACCTTGGGTATAGGGTAAAGTTTCCGTGGAGGATATATGACTAGTCCGACACACCCGTCCGTTTAGGAAAATGGGATTGGACCGGAAAAAGATACCTCTGTCAAAAGGTAGGCCTTTCCCGATAAAACAAATGTTTTGTCTGCAAATTGAAGGGTAACCTGGAAACTCTACTTCGCTATACTTGGGGGCATGCAAACCTTTTGTGCGCAAGTGAAAAGCGACCAACATAACGCTAACTCTATAATTCCGCTAATTTCAACCGCTTAAGTTAGGTGAATGGTCTAATCGACCGTTCGCCTTCGCAGGGGCCAACGGCGCCGGTGGAGTAAAAGGAAAAAGATTTTCCTACCTAACCTTAGTAGTTAACTAACCCCTAGGACAGTAGTTGGTCGTTCCTAGCTTGCATGTGAGAGGCAGTGGAGCAAAGTTTCGAATGGTGCAAGCTCCTTAAAAATTGAACCTATCAATGAGACATCCCTATTATAGGACTGGCATGAGCATTTTTTATGCGAAGTTCAAGCTCGTTAAAAATTAAACCTTAGCAATCAACAAACGTTCCCCCAGAGTTCAAGCTCATTAAAAAATGAACCAACCTCCAGTAAATAACCATTGTTAATGCATTACCATCAACTTTTGAGCCCTGGTCGTGTTCTTACCACCACCTCCACTCTGTTTTAGCCGATTATTCACCCCCATTTGATTGGTTACCCCTTTTGAGGAACAGCTGCAAAGATTGATTCTATTAGCCATCCTTGTGACATTGCCTTGATTGGAAAATTCCAAACCTTACATGGAATTAGCAGCTACCTAAAAATATCACTCGTTCCTCAAAAACGAGTCTCCTTTAAGATCTTTTCATCTGACTCATAAAATATGAAAAGATTGCTAAGCAATTGGCCTCTCTAGCTCGTTAAAGCTATCAGAAGTGCTATCCCTCTTCTAGATTTTAATCTTTTTGGACTTGAGGGATTATTACACAAAAAGATCGAGCGCTTGTCTTGTTCGGCTCGTTAAAACGATCAAAAATTCATCCCTTTCGTATTATTTTATACATTTTCATACTTAAGGGATTATATGATGAAAAAGGATCATTGGAGTTTTCTTTCCGTCCCTTTTCATACTCTCTAAAATTGAAAATGGACCGAGTTGTCTTTGTCATTAAACTTGTTAAAACCAATAGCGGCAAACTTATCCATGCAGATAAGAACGAGTTTCACTATCGCTAAGCTCGTTAAAACATAGCAACGGGTTTGCCTGAGGGGAAAATTATAGAACAAGCATATGTTATCCTCCTCAAGCTTGATAGAAATAAAGAGGTACTGGTCAGCAATGACTGGGGAAAATTGGGAAGAAAACTTGAAGAAACTTTATTGGTAGCGAGTCGCTCTTGAACATGACACTTTCACTCCATCACCATGATTGAGTCGGGTTGGGTTATTCCGTTCACCGGTCATACAGCCATTGGTCCACCATACCATCCATCTTTGGGGTTAACGCTACCAATCCATTTCAGTGTCGCCGATATGTTCAAGAGAAGTCGATCAGAGAATTCACCAATTCTGCTTGTGTCTCACCCGCTGCAATACCTTCACACTTCATTCCTTCATGACTGCCACCCTGAACACTGTATCATCAGATCGTTTTCACCTCCACAAAATCATTTGCTCCGTTCCGTGTCGTAGATGTGGGATTCATTAAGGCCCTCCTACGACGGGTCACTTCTTGTCGACGACAACTCATTATCCAGGAAGTCGTCCTAGGAACAACCCTTCAGTACTTTGAAGCTTGCATGCCTCAATGGCATGTTTCTCACTTCCGCCGAAAGGTTTACATCAATGGCCTTCGACCGAAAGATTTTACGTGGTGTTCGACGCCAAGTCTCATTTTCACACCACACGAATTGTACTGTGGTACCTTGAGGGTCATCATCATTATCGGTGATTCCTCTCATGCCTGTTAACAACTTACATCATTGGCTGGTAATTAGGTGATGTTTTTCCATGTTCGACTCCAAGACAGTTCTCACATGGATCGACTTGTACTTCGGACGAAGATTGGACGAGTTTGAAGACCCGAGATCTAGTTTCAACCATCTGAGCTGCGATAGATTCAGGAAAATAAAGACATCAAATGTACATCATTGCTGCACAGATAATCATCCGAATCAAAAGGATGATGGCTCTATTCGAATCATCAGTCTGCCACACAGACGATTGTCTGTCCTATGTACATGAAAATGAATTTATAAAGCTGAGCATGGGAATGTCCACCTCAGCTAGATCATGAAAATGTTATGAAGATAATGTATTGTATTGTATCTTATTACGGGTCGTCTTCTAGTTCGAAAAAACCTTGGATCCTCATGATAAAGCATTTCACCCGACATCAAAAGATTCTCGACCACATACTTTAGGGGGCAACTGTTATATACATATTTGGGCACTGCAACCCTAATCACATATGTCCATAAACCAAGGGCTTCTAAGTCCCTATAAGTGTTGTTTCATTCCATAAAGGAACAAGATCAACTGATTATATCATCTCCCAGAAGTTCTCCACAGAAAACTGCTCAGAACTGGTCAAAATTGGACCATACAGACTGCCCAGTGCTAAGGGTGCGATGCATCTCACCTGCTCAGTGTAAAAAGTGCGATGCATACTGGAAAGCCCTTGTGTACGGTGCGATGGGCAAGAGTAGACAAATGGCAGAGATAGTTTGCAAGGTGTTTGATCATGGAAAACTTCTCCTGTGACACTTGCCTCTTTGAATTCTCCCAGGGATGAGTAAGAGATCATCAATCTCCAAGTGGAATCAAGAACTATCAGAGAGAAGACACTAATCAAAATCCCAGAAGTTGACTCACCCCCTTTCAATCATCTATATATGGATCCCTCATCCCAGAGATCCAGAGGCTGGAATCTTGTATCTTGTAAGGAAGTGTTGTTGGTTTCCTAGTGGAATTTCATAGTGTTGGGTGATCTAAGCTTTTCATGAGGTGAAGAAGGGCTTTCATGCTGGGAGGATGATGCTAGGTCAGATCAATTGGTTGTAATCCTCTCTTCTACTCTTTTATCAATAAAGCTATTCAAGTTTTCCTCCACATTCTTGTATGTTTGATGATATATGCATTTGTGTGGTCAATATATATCTGGTCCTATATTGTTTACGATTGTAGATCTCTACACTTTAGAGGTATTATGTTGCTTTGACTTTACAGGTACTCATTGAAGTGAAGTGGTCAAGGAAGGAGCGGCAAATACCTGTCAGAGAGGAGAAGGAACAAGCAAGGAACTGAGCGAGAGATCGAGGTTGGTATTCTTTGCTCCTCTCCTATCTACTTCTCGTAAAGGAAAATAAGAGTAACTTTAATCTGTTTGTTTCTAAGATAGCTACCCATCTTAGTGGGACTAGCAGTTCTGTATAGACACTATATTTCCCGATAACACAATCACACAGTGACAAAGGTCCATTTCTCAGTTGATGTCTATCTATAGCTCCCCACTATAACATGACAGGGACTTGAAACAATCACACTAAAACTACCAACATTCAAGCAAGGCATAGACAATCTTAGTTCAGTTTAGAAGATGGATTACATATGCATAATGGGATGTTTATCAACTAGATTAGCTAATTTACTAGTAAAGAGAACAATCTTCTAGGTATTTTATTAGTGGGTGCTAATGGTAGTGCTGTTAGCCCTAAGGCTACACTTGGTGTTTATAAGCTCCATCTAGTACCTGAGTGCCTCAACCTATACAGTAGTTTCCCAAACCAACTAGTTCCCAATTGTTTGTCGACCCTAAGCAAGCCACTGCTCAGGAATTTTTTTAGTGGGAATACCTCAAAGGATTTTCAACTCAACAAGAACTTTAATGTCACCACTCTGCTAAAATATATCTAGAACAAAACACACAAGCACATACACAGGCTTACGAATGACAATGTGTAACATAGGCCTATGAAAACTCATGGATTCTATCTCTCAAGCACAAAAAACATGTTCTCAGAGAGTCTGAACCTTCGTTGTGGCCACACTAGCTACCTAAATCACTTTGCATTCTCCCTCTTATTCTTAGACACTCTCTCTCGGGACATCAATGTTCATATAGGAATTCTCCAATCCTCACATGATCGAACCCTCTCTTGATAAAATCTTAGTGATGATGAACAACAAATCATGATGTTCAACCACCAAGTTCCTCTCATATCCCCATCGATATTTTCTTCCCCAACTTTCTCTTGCATGTTAACTCTGTCAACATAATCTACAAGGGAAACCCAATTGAATGATCCTCTATTAAGGAGGTCCATTTCCATACCCTCCATCCAATGACTACACAACAGTGTCCTTAAACCAATATGGATTTAGGTAATGGAATAAATGCAATGCTTGGGTTTACAAGATATATCCTCCTCGTTTGAATATGTGTTCACTTCTCATTCAGTTAGTGTGTTACAACTCCACATAATTTGTAGAAATATGGTGATAGAATTGAAACTCTTCAATAAATTGAATCTAAATCAAGAGACACAATTCAACTCTACTACTATGCATAAATTAATTCACAATTTAGAACAACATTCAAAAACATGCATCAATCACATACAAAAGTATAAAAAATTATCTAAAGGAAACCAAATCATAAAAACCCCTTAAGATTTCTTGCATTAATCAGATGAATAAAGAATGTATTATAATTCCTAGCTCACTCTGAGCTCAACATGCAAGTGAATAAACTCTCTCCGTACTCAATGAGAAGATCTAACCTAAACTTAGTCAAGTTCTACCTCTACTTGAACTTCTATTTCCTTACACAAATCATCAGGAATCAGGGCCCTATTTTTTAGGAATTTCCTTCCAATTGATTACACAATTCCCTTGGTTGATCCTCTGACTGCATGCAACACATGTACACTAAATAATAGTCTACAACTGATGATATAGTGCCTTGGAATATTCACCACAGTTGGAGAAATTGAATTCTCTACATGCACTAGATATTTTTTGGTTACTTGATCAGTTAACTGATGATCATTGAGTTAAATTATTGTTCCACTGCACAACTGATCTCCAACTAGTTCTATCAACAGTTAGAACTGGTTTAACTAAATACAACTAGAAATAAATGAACTGGATTTATACAAATTAGCAATCACACATGCATAACTGAACTCCAATCCCTCTATCTCCAATTTACTAAGCTAACTATGTGACAAGAGCCATGTCACTTAAGTTAACTACCTCTAAGTTGTATGTTAACGTGGGAACTTGAATTTTCTCAATTTGACCAAGGCAAAGTCAAATTGAGACTTTCTTGCTACACTTCCCAACACTCCCTCTTAACAAGAAAGGGATTATCAACCACCCCTATCATGCACCTATGGAATTCAAACTTCTCTCTTGCCAAAGGCTTTGTCAATATGTCAAAATTTTGTTCCTCTTTAAGAATGTATTTTAACAACATTGTCCTCCTCTACACATAGTATGGTAAATGACGATACTAGATATCTATATGATTGGATCGATCATAAGATCCCAGAGTCTCAGAGAGCTTAATGTAACTCTGATTATCACAATAGATCATAGTTGGATCCATCCCATTACAAAACACTCCCACAAGTATCTTTCTCATCTATATCGCAAAAAGCCTCTGCTTCTTGTTGTACTGGGAAATTTTAGTGGGACTAACGCTGAAAATTCCCCTTGATGTACTCTTTTGGTAGGATGGACTCCTTTTCTAATCTTCATTTGTGAAGCCAGACAACTTGACTCCTCTGTTCGTATGAACCATAATCCATACTGGGTAGTGTCTCTAAGGTACCGTAAAACATGCTTTGTTGTCTTCTAATAAAATTTGGTTGGTCTAACCATAGCTTGGCTCAGCTAGTTGACTACACAACACATATTGGTTGTGCGTTCACAATATACATCATTTAACCCACTAGCTACCGATAAATGGTAGCATCCACCTCTTCAGCCAAACTGGGATTCTCCTTCCACTAGTTGGTTTCTAGATGTTATGCAACCATCTCACAAAATAGAAGAAAATATAGATAAAAGACTTCATAATCAACCTCTTCGAGAGGGAAACCTCCTGTACATTACACAAATGGACAATTCTTGGATGATACAACTGACAAGACCTCCTTTCTATATATAGGAGTATAAGGGGTCACAATATAATCAGAGCCGACATAACAATAATAATGTAACGACACAATAATAACAATAGTTGGATTCTATGTGGCACAATAATAACAATATGGGGACAACATGGGCATAGCAATAACAATAAAGGGGTACAAAGACAATAATAATAAGGGAATACACTAGTATTATAGGGACCTAACATGCCCCTCTCCTTCAAAAGGGTGTTTTCCTCAACACTTGAGTAGTTGTGGATGCTTTTGTATAAGATTCTCATCCTCCCATGTGGAATCTTCAGTCGGTAAGTTCATCCAGTTAATGAGATATTTTGAAATTGATCGATTTCGTAGTTGTCGAGTTTTGGTTTCAGTGACTAGTTCAGGTTCCAATATGATTTTTCCTTCCTTGTCAAGTTCTAGAAACATTGTTTGAGCTTGGAGCTTACCACCTATAACCTTATTTAAGCATGAAACATGGAAAATTGGGTGCATTCAGGAAGGTGTAGGAATTTGCAATTTGTATGCCATAGTACTAATCTTTTGCAACACCTTCTACATACCATAGTTGTAGCCGTCGAAATACCTAGTCACCTACATCAAAACTTCTTTCACCGCGATGCTGATCTTTCTGTTGTTTCGTTCTATTTTGCACCAAAGTCAAGTTATCCTTTAAGAGTTGGAGAAATTTTTGTTCACGATCGATGTGATATTCCCATGCTTGAACCTTGGAATTTTCTCTTAAATATGATGTGATGGATGGTGGATGATACCCATAAGTGCCATAAATGGGGTAATTTTTGCTGCAGTATGGAAGGAAGTGTTATACCACCATTAAACTAAAGGCAACCATTTGACCCATTGTGTCTATTTATCATATACAAAAGAACAAGGATATCCTTCCAAATATTTTTTTAGTATCTTAGTTTTCCCATCATATTGAGGATGATAAGACGAGCTATGAGCTAATTGAGTACCAAGATAAGAAAATAATTTTGTCCAAAAATTTCCAGTGAAAATAGGATCTCTGTCGCTTACAATAATCTTTGGGTTTCCATGTATCTTTTGAATTGTTTCCATAAATGCAGTAGAAACTGTACTTACTTTAAATGGAGGAGATAATGCACAAACGTGTGCATACTTTTAAGTATCTCAACTACCACCCATGATGACACTCTTTCCTTTGGACTTGGGTAAACCTATGATTAAATCCATTGAAATCTCCTCCCAACATTGACTTGGAGTGGATAAAGATTGCAATAGACCTAATGTCTTAATTGTCTCGACTTTATTTTTTTGGAAAACCAAACATTCCACGACAAACCTTTGAATATCAGATTTAAGGCCATTCCAAAAAAAATCCTTCTTAACCCTGTGGTAAGTTTTTAAAAATCATGAATGCCCTCTTAAGGGATAGGTGTGTAATTCTAGAAGAATCTTTTGTTTGAGTTGGGAATTCTTATAGAGGTATAAGCGATATTTGTACCATAACTAATCATTTTTCCAGCTAAATGTATCAGATGTACTAGGATATTGTTGCAACGTTTGAATTCATTCCCACACTTCTTCATCATCATTCCATTCATCCCTTACTTCATTTATCCAATCTGGTTGGATAATAGAAATGGAACAAAGCAATGCTTCCGCATCCTCATCCTTTCTTGAGAGTGCATCTGTAACAACATTTTTCTTCCCTTTTTTGTAGATGATTTAAAATTCATAACCCAACATCTTTGTGACCCATTTTTGCTACTCGTCTGAAGCTAATATTTGTTCTAAATAGTATTTAAGACTATCATGATCCATTTTTACCTTGATGTGTCTTCCCATTAGGTAAGGTCACTATTTCTTAAGTACATGTAGTATTTCCAACATTTTCTTGTCATAAATAGCTTTGTGTAAATAATTTCCTTTGATTGGATGACTTTCAAAAGCAATTGGTCATTCTTCTTGCATTAAAAAAACACCAAATCCATTTCCTGAGACATCAAATTCTGCAATAAAGGTTTTTGTGAAGTCTAGCATAGGTAAGACCAGTGCTTGGCACATTTCCTCTTCAAGATGTTCAAAGGCTTTCGTTGCTTTTGGGGTCCAAGAAAATGCATCTTTCTTCAGTAATATTGTTAGACACATTGCTATTCTCCCATAATTCTTAACAAACTTTCGATAATACCCTGTCAACCCGATAAATCCTCATAGATGCTTTATGGATGTGTGGATTTTCCATTCCTTAATGGATTTAATTTTGCTAAGGTCTACCTTAACACCTTCACGAGATACAATATGACCCAAATATTCCACCTCTTGTACTCCAAAGAAACATTTGGAGGTTTTTTAATATAATTATTTCTCCTCCAATAGTTTGAGCACTCTATCAACATGTTGAGCATGATCCTTATAAGACTTGCTACAGATTGGTATATCATCAATAAATACTAACACAAATTTTCTAACAAAGGGTTTTAAAATGGAATTCATCAAACCTTGAAATGTATAAGGTGCATTGGGAAGGCCAAAAGGCATGACCAAAAATTCATCATGACCCTCATGAGCTCTAAATTTTGTTTTTGGAATATCTCAGTCTTTATTCAGATTTGGTGATATCTTGAATGAAGGTCCAACTTGGTGAAGTAAATTGCTTCATGCAATTCATCCAATAATTCATCAATGACAAGAATGGGAAATTTATCTTTATAGCAAGCTTGTTGAACTCCCTATAATCCAGACACATGTGCCATGATCCATCCTTATTGTGCACCAATACTACCGGAGCAGAGAAAAAAATTTGACTAGGTTGAATTATACCAACCTCTACCATTTCTACAACCATACGTTCAATTTCACTCTTTTGGGTATAGGGATATCTGTAAGCCCTGAATTTGGAGGAAGACTTCCTGGAATCAAATGAATAGCATGATCATGCTCATGAATATGTGGGAGGCCTTTAGAAATCTCAAATAACATGGAATGATTGTCCGAGACTTTTTGGAGGTATGGAGAAATAGATGATTTCGATGTCGGAACCTCTAGCAAACATAATTGTGCAATTACGCCACATTGTTATTTATTTAGAATATTTGCAATGCCATTAGAGCTGATTATCTTTCCTTGTTTCCCTGTGATACCCCCAATTCAAATTCCTTTCATTTAAAAAAAAAAAAAGTTCAAGAAAAGTTCTTGAAAATTAAAAGCTATCGTACCCAAAGATTGTAGCCATTGGACTTCTAGTACAACATCAGCACCACCCATTGGAATGGAAAGCATTGGACTATTCAACAAATATTCTCCCATGGATAGCTTGATATTATGGCACTTTTTAGAGCAATTTATGGTTCCTCCATTTGCAACCATCACTTGATGCTATGGTGTTGGATATAGGTAGCAATTCAATTCCTTCGTTATCTTACAATGAATAAAATTATGGGTATTGCACGAATCAATCAACAATATTACCTTTTTCTTCTTGATATGTCCTTCTATCTTGATAGCTTGAGGAGTGCTAATTCCAGCCAATGCATTACAAGATATGGTTGGATTCATTTCTTCTTTCTCTAGGGTTTGTTCCTAGCATGTATCCTCTTCTTTTGATGTTTCTTGTCCATTCTCTTCTTCCTCTTGACAATATATGTAAAATAATTTATTCTTAGCACACTTATGATCTTTAGTGTATTTTCTATCACAACTGTGACAAATCTCTTTTTCTCCCAATTGTTGTGGTGTCAACCTTGTCGGTTGTGGAAGGCTAGTGGAATAAACACTTCCATCTTTATAGTTATGATTGATAGGCTTCCTTGTTGCCATAATTTTGATTTCAATTTTTCTTGCCGACCTGAATGCCTTGTCTATTGAATCAGGTTCCCAAAGGCACACCTCATGTTGGATTCTATCCTGTAAAGTCCCTATGAACACATCAATCCTATGCTCCTATGGAATATATTTTACCCTTATATTAATATTTTTGAATTCCTCAAAGTGCTCCACCATTGAACCCTTTTGTTTGATATTGATCAAATGGCTAAGAAAGGTGTTGCTTTTTGTATCCTCATAATGTGTTATCATTTCTTCTGTAAAAATTACCCATGTGACAATTTGTTTACAAGAGCAAAGCCATTGATACCATACAAACTGATTGGGTTCCAGATATAAAGTCACAATGTTTGTGTGTTTTGCACATTATGGATATCAAAATGTTTGGGTTCCAGATATAAAGTCACAATGTTTGTGTGTTTTGCACATTATGGATATCAAAATATTTCTCCTTCTGCAGTATCCATGTTACAGGATGCTTTCCATCTAACTTCATCATATCGATCTTTGGAACATGGTGGATCTTCAATCCAACGTTACAGTCTATGAAATCATTACTAACATTTCTTTTTTCTCATTATGAGTTTCCTCTACTACCTTTTCACCATTAGGAAGAATTTATTTTAGAAACTTTTCCAAACCTCCTTTCAAACCTTCCATGTATTTCTTCAAATCTTCAATTTTTACTTCTAAACCATCCATCTTAGCTTCTATGCCATCCATCTTAGCTTCCACGCCATTCATATTAGCTTCCACACCTTTCTTTAAACACTCCACCACGCCATCCATCTTAGCTTCCACACCATTCATCTTATATTCCACGCCACTTATATTAGCTTCCATGTCTCTCTTTAAACAATCCATCATAGCTTTTGTTACTTTTTGTGAGAGTGAAATTTGTTGCGCTTGGTCTCATAATTTTGATATACCATGTTGCATTTCTTCCTCTTCTTCATGAGTCATGCTACAGCTTTCAGGTTTCTTAGTAGGTGTTTCCATTTTCTTTCTTTGGGACATTAATTAATGATAATTATGCTTCACTACGTCATTTCAATTCCTCAAACTAATTTTTCAAATGAAACTTATGCAAAATTTTAAAAATACTACACCTTTTTTCGCTTTATATGAGCTCGATTTTGAATCTGTTGTATCTCTGTAATTTTGGATCTCCAAGGTGTAAAACTTCGTGATTAAGTAGCCCTCTGAGTCCTCTTTCCAACCTCGGAAGTCTGCTCAATATTGGATGCTCCAAGAAATAGTGATTCCAAATCTCTCATGATGACCTGATTATATACTCATTCAGTAGAGAGAACTTGTACGAAGTTGGACCACGTGTCACTGTTTTGACCTTCAGACTTGGAAACAACATACAGAAAACTACATTCTGTCTTCTTTCTATTCCTTTTTATGTAATTTCAATCTGATGTACAGAGATAAAGTTATGATGATTTTCCACAGGTCACATGTTCGAGATATAATTCAGGAGCCTGAAAAACCCTAACTTCCTTGGATCATATATCCGAACATATAGTGAGACGAGATAATAAATTTGTACTTGAGGTTCATAGATATTTTGGATCAAATGGATTTTAATTTTATCTTCTAAAACTTCATAGCCAAAAATTTATAGTGAAACTTCCACAAGGACCTATTTGAAGTAGCAAAACCCTAGAATCCAAAGCTCTAATAACCAATGTTATGCAACCAAATCACAAAATAGAAGAAAATATAGATAAACCACTTCAGAATCAAGCTCTTTGAGGGGGAAACCTCCTTTACATTACAAAAATGAACAATTCTTGGATGATACAAATGACAAGACCTCCTTTTTATATATAAGAGTCTAAGGGGTCACAATATAATCAAAGTTGACATAATAATAATAATGTAAGCGCACAATAGTAACAATAGTGGGCTTCTATGGGGCACAATGATAACAATATGGGGACAACATGGGCACAACAATAAAAATAAGGGGATACACTAGTATTACTGGGACCTAACACTAGAGGTGTCTCCTTGGGCTAATAACTCTCTACGTGAAATCTCTGCAGTATCTCGTTGGCATAATTTCCTTGAGACACAAATTATTCCCCATCACTTTGTCATACTTCCAACTTGAGTAAGTAGTGCATAAGACCCATGTCTTTCATATCAAATTCCCTTTCAAGGTCCTCCTTGGAGGAGTTGATTAGCTGCTCATCACATATCAATATTAAATTATTAACATATAAAATAATGATAATCAATTTACCTTCTATCAAATTATGATAAAGGTTCACATCCACTTCACTATTGGTGAAGTCAAAACCAGTGAGATAACTGACAATCTTGTTGTACCAAGCTCAGGTTTCCTATTTCACACTGTAAATGCTCACATGAATCTGCACACATGAGACTCCCAATCAAATGTCTCAAAACCGTATCATTGCTCAATTTACACTTCCTCCTCAATAATACCATTTATAAATGTTGTTTTTACATCCATTTGGTGGATCTTCCACCCCATATGCACGACCAATGCAAGAATTGATCTAATGGACGAATTCCTTGCTACAAGAGCAACAATTTTGTCATAGTCAATTCTCTCAACTTAAGAGAATATCTTCACCAAAACTTTGGCCTTATACTTCTCTATGCTTTCGTTTGTTTCTTAACCTTGAATAACCATCTTGAACCTACAACTGATTTATCTCTCATTCTTGAGACCACTTCCCAAACATTGTTCTTCATGATGGATTTGTACCCTTCCACCATTGCATCAACCCAAAATCATTTCTGAGCTTCTTCCCCAAAACAAGATGGCTCAATCTCTATAAGCTTAGTCATTATAGCCATGTAGCTAGTGTACCTCTTAGATGACCTCCTTTTCTTGCACAAATTTGAAGGAGATCCCACATTCTCCCTCACATCCTAAACCAATCTATCAGTTTCCCTAGTTTTTTTCTGCCTTATCTAGATGGTTTCGCTTGAGTGGAAGTATCCACTCGCTCCTCCTATATTTTTTGTTTCTGCACAACTTCTTCAAGCTCCTCCTTTGGAGCTAAACTCTCCTCTTTAGGTGGGATTTGAATCTCCCTTTGAAGAGAGCATTGCATTTCTTTCTCCTCATCAGATTTTATATCTCTTCACACAAATGTCATTATGAGGGAAGGCAAGTACACATTGTAATTGTGTGGAGTTTGGGTGTAATCCACAAAAACTCCCAACTCTGTTGTGGGCTCAAGTTTCTTCCTTCAATATTTAGAGACATGGAATTAAAAAGAGGCTCCAAAAATTATGAAGTGAGACACATCCCAATTTCTCCCTGAGAAGGCCTCCTATTACGTAATCATACCAAGAATCTGATGAGGACTTTGGTTTTGCAAGTACACTAATGTGTTACATTCCCCTGCCCACAAATGCAGTGGCGGGCCTTGGTCATGTAGCATAACACTCGAAACTCCCACAATGCCATATTTCATTCTCTCAACTACCCCATTGTATTGTGAGTTGTGAGGTGTTGTTGGCTATCTTTCAATGCCTTCTTTTGCACAAAAATCATTGAATTCATTCAAAGCATACTCACTTGCATTATCGCTCCTGAGAGCCTTCACCTTCTTGTCACTCTCTTTCTCAACTAGCGCCTTGAATTCTACAAAATTTTAGAATGTATATTCCTTCTTCCACCTGAACAACATCAAACACTTCCTTGAGAAATCATCAATGAAAATAAAAAATTATATATGTCTAGTCGTGTGAAAATGGATTATTTTCAAGATTTCATGTTCTTTTCTGTATCGAACATGGAATGTAGATTTTACATACTTCCCCAAGGTACAACATTTTTAGACATTGTGCTGCTCAAGTGATCCTTTAGGGAGGCTAGTGGTTATTTGTTTCATAAACTTTAAGGCGTCACGATGCAAATGGACCAATCTATTGTGCCAAAGTTCATTGACATCGTGGATCTGCATTTTCTCTAGCTTATTTATTAATGCAACAAAATATTCCACATCATGTTTATATAGGTTCTTCACACGAACTCCGATCTGCTTCACCTATCTCGTAGCTGTGCCTTGGAAAGGCTTTACCTTTAATGGAGATGACATCATAGCCACGGTATTCCAAAACTGCTACAGAGATGATATTCTTGTTTAGGCATGGTACAAACATGACATATTTGAGGTGAAGAGGGGATCCTGACTCCCTGTTAAAGATTACTATACCAATACCAGTAATATTGTACTTTCCGTCATCCCTAAGCTCAATATGAATATGGAGATCATTCTCCCCTGAGTGACTAAAAAACTCTCTACACCCTATCATGTGGAACAACGAACCTCAATCCAAGTATCACATAGTGTTAAGTACATGCATGAGATAAGGGTGAAGTTTATCTCAAACTGTGAATCCAATGCTTCACCTACTTCTCCTCCTAAGTTATTCTTGCTAGACTTTTTGGGTGGAAACTTTGTAACATAGTGCCTAAATTCATGACAATTTAAGTATTTTTTTTGGTACATGTCTTTCTTCTTACCTCTTCGATGGATTCTCGTTTTGTTTGAGATTTCTTCCCTTTTCCCTTCTTTCCCTTTCCAACGAATTCAAAATTTTCTTCATCCTCTCCATTTGATGAACTTCCATCTCTGGTATTATGCCTACTCTCTTCTTGTACAAAATAAGATCATAAACATTCCTAATTCGATAATTTCTCCCTCTCGTTCAGAGAGTCCTAATAGCTATGCCAACTTTTGGGAATGCCTTGTGGACCTAGGCTCACTAGGTCATTGTCTACATCATTCACACCAACTCCTCCAAGGTCATCCTGAACTTGTGCAATCCTGGTGAGATACTAAAGAATGATATAATTCTTCTACATATTGATATTTCGAATTTTATCTTTGGGGATCAATTTTCTATGAGAATCGTTATTCTCAAATAACACTATCATTTCCTTCCACATTGCTAAAGGAGTTTATTTCCAACAGATATTTGAGATAATGTGGTCTTGCAATCCCTCCAACATTATTTTCCTCGCCTTGGCTAGATATTTCTTCCGCTGGGCCAGGTTTTAGGCATCAGCTAATCCTACTTTTGGAATGTTTGTCTTGACATATTCTAGTAATCTGTTGTCATCAAGCACTTACACATGTGATCCTTATAGGAAATTAAATTCGAGCTTCCTTCAAAGGCATACTCTAATATCAGTCCGTTGAAGGTCATTCTCCCAAATATGAAAAGATCATGGTACACCAAAGCTGCAAATTCGAACCTCCTAAGAAAAAACTTTAAAATTATTGTTCAAATGTGAATCCTGCTCTGGTACCATGTATAAATATGGTGATAGAATTTAAATTTCTCAAGAAATATAATCAAAATCAAGAAACACAATTCTACTCTACTGCTTTGCAGAAATTAATTCACAATTTAGAACAACATTCACAAACATACACGAGTACACAGATTTATCTAGGGGAAACCAACTAGTAAAAACCCCTTACTCCTACTTGCATTAATCATATGAATAAATATTTTGTTACAATTGCTAGGTTTCTCTAAGCTCAACCTGCAAGTGAATAACATATCTCTCTACTCACTAACAAGATCTGACCGAGACTTACTCAATTTCAACCTCTACTTGAGCCCCTATTTCTTTATGCAAATCCTAAGGAATTAGGCCCTTATTTTTTAGAAATTTTCCTCCAATTAATTGCGTAATTCCCAAGGTTGATCCTTTGACTGGATGCAACACCTGTACACTCAAAACTAGCTTACGACTAATGTTACAGTGCCTTGGAATCTCCACCACAACTGGGAACTTGAATTCTCTGCATGCACTAGCTATTTTTTGTTTGATTGATCAGATAACTCGATAGTAACTGAGTCAAACTCTTGTCCCACTGCATAACTAATGTCCAACTAGTTCTATCAATACCTGGAACTAGTTTAACTGAATACAACTAGAAATAATTGAATTGGATTGTTGCAAATTAGCAATCACACATGCATAACTGAACTCCAAGAACTCTAACTTGAATTTATAGAGCTAACTAAGTGATAAGAGCTATGTCACCTTAGTTAACTACCTCCAAGTTGTCTGCTGATGTGAAAATTCGAATTTTGTCAATTTGACCAAGGCAATGCCAAATTGAGACTTTCTTGCTACACTTCTCAACATAGTTTACATGAATTACAATTCATAATGATATTTACGAGAGGGTTAGCCATAGGTGTTGTCACACGTGATGACCCAAATATTATGCACTTTAGATTAGATAATGAAAGAGAATTGTAAATTACTTGTCCTTAGTCTAGATTAGAGGGTTTCACTTTAAAAGATTATTTATTTATTGTAAAGCAAATTAAGCATCTCCCTTTTCTTTTGGTTTTACCCATGGGCGATTCGAACATCAATTCTCATGCTTTATATAAGACTTCATAACATGGAAATCACCAATTGAATGACCCCCATGAGTTGAGCATATCCTCATTAATAGATATGTTCTTCCTCATTATTTCTCATGGTTCACATTGGGGAGAAATATACTAGCAAGTTTTACACTGTTTGTAACTTTTTGGAGACATTTTAGCTTTTTTATTTTACTATGGATGGATAGATACAAAGATCTCTTTAAAGTGCTATTTGTGATACTTCTAAATGGATGGATGTTTAATGGATGAATGGCTTTGTGACGATTTGATGAGTAAGTGGTATCTCATTTTCTTTGTCGAATTCCATTTTTCAGCGATGTTTCTTCTTTGGGTGTTATTCTCTCTCTTCGACCTTCTCGAATGAATCCCTTCTCAAAGGCATTATAGGTATTCTGGTATGAAAAATTCTCTGAGATTCTTGGAATTTATGAAGCAACTTGGGTGATATTTTAGGGTATTTAGTGGACTACCTCAATCATCATTTTTTGTTCCACCTATGAACACTTTGAGTTAGGAGCCTTACTTGAACCCATATCCCCAGTGAAAAAAGATTTGTAGAGAGGTCCTTTAATTTCTCTTCTTTTCTGAAGAAAAATCCAAGCCATTTTTCTTGTTTGACTCTTTATATCACTTGGAACTAATTGAATAAAAATCATAGCAATCCTACCCTAGAGAAGTTCCCTTGAGCTAGAGAAGAGATGGCCTCAAGTGACAAAGAAGGTTGGTGGAGTGATAGTGGTCTCCCTCTTAACCGCACTCAAACCACACTTTAGATTTAAAAATTTATCTCGAGAAGTGTGATCATCATCAATGTCGTGTATATCATCCCTAACCACCTAAAAACTATACGAATATGGCTAATATTATCTTCAAATAAAAAGATCAATATGAGATATAAACATCATCAATGTCATGTAAACATCATCAATGTTATGTATAACATCCATAACACTCTAAAAACTAAAGGACTATGGCTAATATTATATTCAAATGATGAATATGATATATAAACATCTTCAAAAAATGATGATAACCCTTCATTAATTTCCTCAATCACAACTTTACCTACTACCACCATATGACCATCTCAAGAAAATTTATCATCCTTGTATTTCCCTCTTTATACACATGATCAAAAGTAATTGACAATGTACTATTACTTAACCTGGTCATCTATATTTTTCAATGAATGTTCAACATTTAGCCCTTTCTACCGATCCATTTACTCACAAACTTCAAGTTTCCAAAATATAGTAATGGATCTAACACTTTTCTCCTTTCCAACTTCAATCACTGATAATTAACTTTATGAGATCGTTGGAATAAGTCACCAGTATTACCTTCATCTTCGCTAAATGCCATATTTCACCTTTATTAATATGGTTATGAAAGGTAAAGAACACAACAAGGAACACTATTGCCTGATTCATTTGAGTGGGATGAAAGAAAAAAAAAGTGTCAACTTTATTTATGGTTTATATTTAAACCTATAACTATTCTTTTATGTTTCTATGGTATTAGCATCTTAGGAACTAAGCTTATAGGTTTTATGTATGAAGGAACTTTGAAAATATGGGAGCCATTTCACTACAAAAGAAGCATGTGATTAGTTGCTATTTATAGTCAAATTTAAATCACAACTATCTAACCTAAAAACATTTAAGGAAAAATGCGGAATTGTTTCATCATCTTCTTTATAGAGAATACAAATTCTACATTCTTATTTAATGTTCTTTTACAAATATTCCAAAATTAACACCGATCCAAGCTAATAACACCAATACCCATAAAACAATAAACTTCATACAACTTTATATAAGTATTCCTTATATTCAACCTAATTATAACTCATAATTACCATGATATAAAATTTCTATAATTCTTCTAATCAAAGTTAAAAATCAAAATGAATCTTAAAATTTATTCATACCTAAACATAATTGTAACTCATAAAGACAACGATCTAAATTTTTTTTATTTATTTATTTATTTTATGATGGTTAATGTCCACTAAGACCAAATTGGTCTATCGGACCTATAATTTTCTTAGTTTTTAATTGTCTGGCTCCTCGTCTTTCTTGGTGAGATTGGTGCTGTAGCTTTCTTTTTTTTCTCTACGATCTTCCAACTTCCTTTTATCTTGCATCTCTTTCATCTCTTCTGGTTCTTGGGACATTGGTGTTTTAGCTTCGCGATCTATTGTGTTCATCCTTTTGAGGATAGTCAGAGAAGAAGTTGAGATATATTTCCTCACGATATCAAAATTATCAATTCAATTTAAATCTTCATATTTCTACCCAATTTAATACTATATTAAAACTAAGAACCATTACAATATTATATTATATAATATGTATTATACATTTTTATAATTGCAAAACTTATTTTCATGTGTATGATAAAAAATACTTGCCCTATGGCACCCAAAATATATATATATATATTCCTAATTTTATCGATATTGAATTTCAAAATTTTAAAAGAAAACAAATCCCTAAATTTTCTCACCATTAAATATTTTGTGTTATATATTTTTCGCTTCCTCTTAAATATCAAATACACAAGTATTATATTGAATTTCAATTTGTTTTGAAAGAAAACAAATCCCTGAATTTTCTTACCATTCAATATTTTGTGTTATATATTTTTCGCTGCTTCTTAAACATCAAATACCTGAGTATTTTAGGAAGGCAATTATTTTCACTGCATATTGTTATGTGTCGGTTCACCATTCTCAATATTTGAGAGATTGTAATGTGTAGGATTGCAATCATTTTTAATACTTTATCACTATTGTACATGAATACAATTCATGGTTTCTATTTTCTGGGCTCTCCACTTTGAACCAGTATACCTTGGTCGGTTTCCTGACAAGGTTGGGAAAAATCCTAATCCTACTTCTTTTTATTGCAGTTGATCAAATATGCAAATAATACAAGACCTAAAAATCCAATACTTATAAGGTTTAGAAATCCAAAAATTGCAGTATAGCAGATAGATGAACACAAAAGATGTTGTCGATCGTGTGGTAGACAATAGCTTGAAAGGCTTCTTCCAGGCATTCCTCGTACCATTCAACTCATTCTTTATAAAATCGGGAACGTAAAGCCTGGCATGGCGTATATGAATTTTGTAACTTGATAACCGCAGCTCTCCATCCCGACCTCACCCGGAATGATTTTACCAACATATTTGCAGCTCCCATAAAACCTAGAACCGATTTCCACATCAGACTTCATATTCGGTTATTTCTGGAGTAGCAGTGGGTTAGGGTGACTCTACTTTCCATTCCAACTGCTGACTCCTTGTACTTCTTTCGACCTATTTGATTATTTCCAACAGAATCAGTGGGTTGGAGTGGTTGAACACTCGATTCCAATTGGGATCCTTGTATTTCTTTCCACATTTATGTTACTTGTACATGATCATCGACATTTTTATTATGTTCTGCTCCCCACTTGGTACAATCAGTGCCCTTCAGCAGAAGGAAAATAAGAATGAAGACGATCCTGTACAGGTTGTAGATATGTGGAAAAAAATACAAGGATCTCACAATTGGAATGGAATGTTAAATCACTCCTACCACTGCTTCTATCGAAAATAATCAAATATGTGGAAAAAAATACAACGAACTCACAGTTGGAATGAAATGCTGAAACACCATAACCCCCTGCTATCGAAATGTTCAGACTTCGAAGACGTGTTGTTTGTGCAAAAAAACTATGCAGAAACTCGGAGAGAATTGAACTTAGGCTATACCACGGATCTGGTTAAACCACGGCCCAATCTAACACGGAACTCATGACCTAAACATGCTCGCCTGAGCGTGGGATAAGGGGCACTCATACTGGTGAAAACCAAATTTCGCATGTTATATCCCTAGCCGGGAGGCGAACCCTTAGCCGATAAATAGGGTTCACAGCACCGACATCAGTAAGAGATATGCTTTACAACGCAGACATGTTTGACAAATCAGTCACGAGTCCGCACAAATATTCGACCACACAGTATGACGGTACCGAAAGGAGTAAAACCAAATCAGAATGACGGCACCGACAAGGTCGACAACACTGAGTTGAGTTTGATGAGAGGCACCCGTGAAAAGCGGAAGTTAATAATTTAGAAATATAAAAAGTCATTTAAGAAGATTTTGCTGCTAGAGTGCGGTATGGCTTCCACCATGCACCAAGCGCAACATCCCCATTACACTATTCGCTATGTTTATATCGTAAATAACGCAATCGTATAGAGTTAGTAGGAGTTTGATCACTAGGTCTAAATCTTGAGGATGGTTAATAACCAAGAGAGGTGGGCAAAACCATGCTCGTCGCAAAACACTGACATTTGAGGTTTCCACTTGAGAGCATATGAGTTGGCACGAGGAGGCATGTTGGCATAGGTACCATAAGAGTCTGCACATGGGTTGGTGGCATGGTTGCCACAAGGGCGTGGCATGACTAAGGAGTGTCTCCTTATAATCATGTGGAATGATTTGGCCCAAGCATGGAAGGACTAAGCAAGTATGATGAACAAAAAAAATGGATTGAGTGGGCATGATTCAATCAAACAAGGGAGAATTGAGTGGGGTGAGTCAAGCATTAGTGTAGGTGGCCCAAGCTGGGGCACATGAAGAGTTTTCTAAGTAAGTCAAGCCAACCCAATTGAAGGTGAAGGGTCATAGCTCCTCATAACTATGTGAAGTAGTATGTATGTGCAAGAGCCATACGTTAGAGAGGACACAACGAGGAAAACACAACTCAAGAGATGAGTGCGAAGTCATAAGGAGAAGCAATTGAGGGAGAAAAGGGCAATGTCAAGTTGAGTTTTAGGAAAAATTGAGATCAAGGAACTCAAGTGAGTCTGCACTAGGGTAGATGAACCAAGGGAGACAAGAAGGAAACTCAAGTGCAACGGATATGATGGAGACAACCCATCACGTCAGTTGTTATGAAACCGGCTCACAAAAAGATAGAAAAGATAGATCAATGCCTTAGAAATAAGCATCTTCAAGGGGGCAACCTCCTTTACATTACAAAAATGAACAATTTTTAGATGATACAAATGACAAGACCTCCTTTCTATGTATAGGAGTCTAAGGGGTCATAATATAATCAGAGTCAACATAATAATAATAATGTAAGGGCACAATAATAACAATAGTGGGCTGCTATGAGGAACAATAATAACAATATGGGGACTACATAGAAACAACAATATAATAAGGGGGTTGTACTAATAGCAATAAGGGGTTACACTTGTAGTATAGGGACCTAACATGCCCCTCTCCTTCAAAAAGTGTTTTCCTCAATGTTTGATTAGTTCTTGATATTTCTGTATAAAATTCTTGTCCTCCCATCCGGAATCTTCATTGGGTAAGTTCTTCCACTTGATGAGATACTATGAAATTGATCGATTTCCTAGCTGTCAGGTTCTTGTTTCTGTGACTGCTCCAAGTTCCATTATGATTTTTCCTTCCTCTTCAAGTTCTGGCAATATTGTTTGAACTGGGATCTTCTGCAACTTTTGAATGAGTGGCCACACTTCCTTGTCCTTCTTCCATTCATCCCTTGCTTCGTTTATCCAATCTGGTTGGATAATAGAAATAGCACAAAACAATGCTTTCACATCCTCATCCTTTCTTGAGAGTGCATCTGCAACAACATTTTTCTTCCTTTTTTGTAGATGATTTCAAAGTCATAACCCAACATATTTGTGACCCATTTTTTATGTTCTTCTAAAGATAATATTTGTTCTAAAAAGTATTTAAGACTATTATGATCTATTTTTATCTTGAAGTGTCTTCCCATTAGGTAAGGTCACCATTTCTTAAGTGCATGTAGTATTGCGAACATTTCCTTTTCATAAATAGCTTGCTTGAGATGTAGCCGTAAAAATACCCAATCACCTACATCAAAACTTCTTTCACTACGATGTTGATATGCTTGTTGTTTCATTCAATTCTACAGCAAACTGACATTATCCTTTAAAAGTTGGAGAACTTGTTGTTGATGCTCCATATGATCTTTCACTACTTCAATCTTTTTTCTTCTTGATATGTCCTTCTATCTTGAGAGTTTGAGGAGTGGTAATTTCTTCCAATGCATTACAAGATATGGTCGGATTCATTTCTTGATGCTCGATGTGATATTTCACTTCTTGAACATTTTTCTTCTTGATATGTTCTTCTATCTTGATAGTTTGAGGAGTGGTGATTCTAGCCAATGAATTACAGGGTATGGTTGGATTCCTTTCTTCTTTCTCGATGTGATCTTTCACTTATTTAACCTTTTTCTTCTTGATATGTCCTATCTTGAGAGTTTGAGGAGTGATAATTCTTGCCAACACTTTACAAGATATGGTAGGATTCATTTCTTCTTTCTCTAGGGTTGGTTCTTGGTGTATATCCTCTTCTTTTGATGTTTCTTTATCCTTTTCTTCCTCCTCTTCACAATCAATGTAAAATAATTTCTTCTCAACACACTTATGACCTTTAATGTATTTGTTATCACAATTGTAACAAAGTCTTTTTTCTATTTTTTCTTCTAATTGTTGTCATGAAAACCTTGTAGGTTGTGGAAGGGTAGGAGAAAAAACACTTCCATAATTATAGTCGTGAGTGGTGGGATTCCTTGTTTCCATAATTTTGCTTTCAATTTTTCATGCCAACCTGAATGCCTTCTCCAATGAATCACATTCCCAAAGAGGAACTTCATGTTGAATGTTATCCTTTAATGTCCATATGAATACATCAATCCTTTGCTTCTATGGAATATCATTTACCCTTATATTCAATGTTGAAATTCCTCAATGTGCTCTTCCATTGAACCCTTTTTCTCGAGATTTATCAATTGGCTAAAGAAGGTGTTACTCTTTGTATCTTCATAATGTGCTATCATTTCTTCTGTGAAAATTGACCAAGTAACAAGTGCTTTACGAGAACAAAGCCCTTTATACCATAAAAATTGATTTGGTTCTAAATATAGAGATGTAATATGTACCTTTTGTAAAAGCTGAACCTCATGTAAATCAAAATATTGCTCCATCTATAGCATCCAATTTACCAGATCCTTGCCATCAAACTTCCTCATATTGCCTTTTCTTGATTTTAGGAGCTCGATCTCGAAACGACAGTAACTCTGTAATTTTAGATCTTCTAGTTCTTAAATCGTGACTTACAATAGCGCTCTGTATCCTCTTTCCAATGCCACCAGTTTGATAGAAATTGGATTCTCCAAGAAAGAGTTATGCAAAATCTCCCAAGATGATTGGATTATATACCTTTTCAGAAGAGCTAAATTGTATGAAGTTCCACGTGTCACTGTTTCAACCTATGGATTTGCAAAATATACACAGAAACCTGCATTGTATCCTCTTTCTGTAACTTCTTACGACATTTCAATCCGATCCTCAGAGAGAAAATTATGACAATTTTCCCAATGTCACCTGTTTAATATGTAATTCGGGAGTCTGTACAAACCCTAACTTCCTCAGATCATATATCCGAAAATTTAGCAAGACAAGATCTGAAATTTGGACCCAAGATTTAGACCACTTTCTTCTCAAATGGGTTTTTGGTTTAGCTTCTGAAACTTTGTAGTGAACAAGTTATAGTGAAACATCCATGATGAGTTGTTTTAGATGAAATTATGGAGCTTTCAAAAACCTTAACTTCCTCAAATGATATCCCTGAAAATATAGCAAGACAAGATCTCAAATTCAGACCTAAGGTGCAGCGAGGATTCGTCTCAAATGGGTTTTTCTATTAGCATCTGAAACGTTGCAGAAACAAAGTTACAGTGAAAATTCCACCATGAGCTGTTTGGAGTAGCGAAACCCTAGAATCCAAATCTCTGATACCAAATGTTAGGAAAGTAGCTCACAAAAATATAGAAAAGATAGATCAATGCCTTATAAATAAGCCTCTTCGAAGGGGCAACCTCCTTTACATTGCAAAAATCAACAATTCCTAGATGATACAAATGACAAGACTTACTGTAACCATAATCAAAACCATAAAGTGTAACACGAAGTCCAAGCGAATGATAATGAAATGTAGAAACAGAAAACTAATTCAATCAATGACATTGGAAAGGTCAACATTAGCAGTCATAACCTTTGATTATTTTTTTTGTATAGATTGTAGACCCTCTTGGGCAACACTAACTTCTTTGTGAATTTGGCATCCTTTATGAAACCAAAACTACTATGGAGAGACATGCTCTCAAATATTTTATTTCAAACCTATAAGAGATTATTTTAGATATGATTTTTTAAATAGAGTTGCAAAGAGATATTAAGTGATATCTCTCAAGTTTGATTGGATTGTTTGTCTTCAAGATGAGGGTGATGAAAACTATGTTGAAAGTGACGAAGACCTTGTTCGAGAATGAAGAGGCTTCCACAACCCTACCAATATCTTCCTCTATGAAGTCATAATATTTTAGAAATAAACTAATGGGTATCCCATTTGATCAAGGGTTCTCAGAAATTCCTCTTTTGCAACCTTTTCCATGAGGTGCTAATTATCTTCGAAGTCTACAAATCCATGGAAGAAATTGGAGAGCCATAGTATGGCAGTTATAGTCGCTTAGTTGTCCTCTTTGAAGAGGGCTTTAAAATGGGTGACCCATTTCGTATAAATGTTATTGAAATTTTTATCTCAGGAGGAATTGCTCTATTTTTTCTATATAATAATTTGATATTTCTCGAACAGTTTACAAAATGATAAAAGAATTTCACATTTCCATAGCCTCCTTTAAGCTTGATCTCCTTTCTCTTTAGGTGTTATTCATTTCCTTTATCCAAAAGGGGCTTCATTTTTTTTCCAATAGAAAATTTCTTTCTTTTTTGTCATCATTAAATGTCAAAAGCCCTCTAATGAGACTTTGTTTTTGAGTCTTTTTCTACTACCTAGTGGTATTTATCATCATTTTCATGTCTTTCCTTTTACAATTGGATAACCATGGACTTGTCCCTTTTCAAATTTGAGTGAAAATAATGATCACAAGTTTTATAAGTAAACTATTGAAATGAAACTATCCATTTTTCAGCCTTTTAATTAAATATTCATATTTGAGCCATTTAAGATCTAGTTTGAAACAAATGGGAGGCTTTCCTTGCATAGGTGCCACTTTTAATGCAACCAATTTTTTCTTTGAGACCCCTCCAATTGAGATCCATTGCAATTTAGCTCTCCCTAGTTCTTTTATTCATCCAAGTGGTCGTGAGCTTGGTTGGCTGTATGTCTATGGCGATACTTGCTCTAAGATTATAATAAGAAAATTAGATATACTCTACACCTGGCACACTAGCCCCCAAACTTTAGAGGTTCCAAAAATAAAACTGAAATAACCACCTAGGGTTCCCTACCCTTTCCTTATCCATAATTTACAGAAGCTTCACTCCAAAAGTTTTAGATGATCCATCTAGGGTTTGCATATAATTAGAGATTTTTTTTTTTTTTTAAATCAAATGGGTGAATTGAGACACTCATCCACGGATCAAAAGAACATAAATTATTGAGGTTAAAAAAATAAATCTTTCATCTTTTGATGAACCCTCATAAAAGCCATAAAGCAACCATGAAACTAAGGTCTCACTCTTTTACAAGTTTGGAGTGGTATTGTACAATTTAGCTTCTTTTTTAATGAGCTCTTTGCAGAAAAATATGAAGGGTTTATGATTGAGTATTAATCTCTTAAGGGCCTAATACATAGAGGTATTGGTCAACCCTTTGCAATTTATGTTTAAGAAAATCATTTTGGAAGTCCTTTTGGGGCATAATCTCTCAGGACCCCAATTAAAGATTGTTAACTTCCACTTTTAAAATTTTGAATTAGATTTCTTCTTAGCTATGGAGAGGTAAGAGTTTTTTGTGTAATTTCCCTGGCCTTATTATTTTTCTCTTCTAGATGTTGAAGTTCACCTTCAAAGATTCCTTCAAAAGTCCCATTTCACTTATTATGTGGTATAATATTATATTTTATCATAGAATAAGAAAAACCTTATATGGTATAATTCTCAAAGAATTCAATTAAGAGAGGAGGATAAAGATTGGGATGTTTAATATTTACAAGAAATAGCTACCTAAGCCTTCTCATGGGATGAGTAAAGAGGGATAAGTGTCCAAAAACCTTAAAAAAATAGAGATTAAGTCCCCTTCAATACTTTTGGGTTCTTTTGCTAATAAAATTCTTAGGATCTAAAGGGTCAATGAATAATATGTAAAAGGTTGTAGATACTGCACTACACAATTCATCACAACAAATCTGATAAAATGATGCTTAAAATCTGAAATGTGTATTATGCATATTATTTTTCCTTAGATTTCTAGATTTATAAATTATTGTTTATTAAGTATGCATGCAAATTATGATTATGTACAAAATTGAGAACAACTAAATAAAACTCATAAATAACCAACTAACACAATATATAACCCAGGAAACCCTTTTGGGAGAAAACTCAGCTAGAAGATGAGGTTGTCTTCTCTAATCCATTGAATGGAAAATGGATGCATGTACAAAGAAGTGAGGCTTGTGTCCCATGGATGTTATAGTCTAAAAATCCTATATTTTCTCTCTCCCTGTCCACTCTTTTCTACTCTACTCATCTATCGAACAAAATACACTCGAATAAAATCAAACCCCTTTCCCTTGTGGCATCCCAATTATAACACAACTTGATAGCCTACTAGTGGTTATATTTGACTCCTTCAACTCATAACTAGAGTTACCATATGGACTACTATGGAGTCTTATGCATCTTGATAAAATGGCCCATTCTATGAATGGTGGTGGTTGTCATGGAATCCTCTCTAATTATGATGGTGAAAACAGAAAGGTCAACTTTTGAGTGGAATATCTTTTGCACATAGAATCTGATTAAGGAAATTATTGTGCTACTAGAAAAGTATATGTGTGTATAATAACATGAAAAGGTATAGGCTTAAAAGGAATTTTTTAAGACCCAAAAGACGCTATTTGATGCCTCAACCTACTCATAGAAGGTTTCAGACCCCAATTTTTGAAACCGAGTCTCACTAATAAAAATGGTCTTGTGAGCTAATTCCTCCACTTTTTCCACTCCAAAAGAATTGATATGGATGAAAAAAAATATAATGACCCATCATGGATTACACCTACCCATATTTGGAGGCTTTTGATCCCCAAATTTTTCTACTTAATCAAGTAAGGAAAATTTCCCCTCCACCTTACCTTAGGTGTATCATTTAGCATTGCGTGGAAGTTATCCTCTCAACATAATATTCCAAAGTTCATGTTCCCCCTATCTTGTAGTTATGGACCTATTTTGAAAAAACATATCCTTTATTAACTTTGCATTAGTATCTAGTGCCAAATTCTTTAGAGAATATAGGTCCACCTATTCCTTTTCCTTACCTAACATGGAAGGCTCATAGAGTTTCAAATTATATACGTTCTCCACTAAGTAAATGCGAATGTATAAGGGTAGAATTAGTATATAGGTGTTATATACCACATTTTTTAGTATCTGAAAGGGACCATATTGCAAAGCCTTGATATTCTTATCTGGATCCTATAACCTCTCCTTTCTCAATGATAACCATACTTTATCTCCCACCTTGAATGATCTCTCTATCATATGCTTATCATGCTCTGCCTTGTATTTTTCTTTTGAATTTTGAAGTGTTCCTTGTACCTGTATATGGATTTTCCCTATATTCCAAAAGAAATTAAGGCATCCCCCATGGGATCCTCCCTTTACTCCTCCTTACTATCCATGTGCAATATCGAAAGGCGAAGCTGGAAAATATTGAAAAAGTTTCAAATGGGGAATTACTAGTAGGAGAGTGGACTACTCTATTATAAGAGTTTTGTATATCTACCATATTTTCATCCTAAGTCTTTAGATGTTTTTGATAGTAACCACTAAAAAGCTACACCAAAGTCCTATTAACTACTTTTTCCTGCCCATCTGTCTATGGATCTAATGTTATAGACCTGTTGAACTTTTATCCATCTTCTGCCATAATGTAGTTTATAATGCATGGAGAAATATTGTGTCACTATCTAAAACTATGCTACTTGACATCCCAAAGTGCACCCATACCTAACCAAATAACAATTTGATGCCTCCTTCCCTTGATGGTATTTTTACAGGGCATCCAAGCACACATCTTGTTGAACCACTCAACTACCATGAAGAGATAGTCATGTCCCTTCCTCACTGTTGGTAAACCTCCCACAAAGTCTATGGAAATAATTTCCCAAGGATGAGTGGGTATGGGTAACGGATTATATAGACATTGTTTTCCCTTACTAGGATTGTTAACACAAACGTAATACCCTCCTCCCACACTTACCTAAGATAATCAGTCCACATGTGTAAATATGTGATGAACATTTACTATGATATGAATCAACCTACTAGATCACCTTAAGGAAGTGGAATCGACAAAACCAAAGGAATTTTACCTTCCTCAGAAGCTACAGGACCCCCAGGGGTGGACCAGCCACTCCAGGTGCCCGACCCCTAAGTTAAATTGCTTCTTGACTGAACTATACCGCCAATCACTCCCATGACAAGCCCTCCATGTGACTGGAACCCTCTAGTCAATCCCATGGCAAGGCATCCATGCAAGTGCAGAAATTTTCAGACAATTTTGTGCCAATGTCCCTGAATTCTAAACCACTTTTTGAGAGCTAGGTCTCAAGCCTCTGCCTAGAACTTGATGAACTATCAGGAATGATTAATAACAAGAAAACAAGGCCTCTAATGTAAAACTTGAAAAAGGACATCTGCAAAATGATACCCAATACAGAATATGTGAAGAAAAGATACCCAGAACACAGAATAGCAATGATTTTATTATTCAGAGAGTAATGTTCACTTGCCTCTTCGAGGGGGCAACCTCCAATAGAGCAGAGCTCGATTACAAAATAAGACACGATACTTCTCGCAGGGAGTCTCTATCCTTTATATATGACTCATACATGCAATACCATGGGCCAATACCTTGGGTTTTATTAATACCATCTATCTAATACTACGGCCCATTTGCAACTAACTGTGGTCCCGTCATTAATTGCGGGTTAACCCTTACAAATATTAATATGGGCTTTATGTACATAGGACAGACAATCGTCTGAGCGTAGACTGATGATTCTGATAGAGCCGTCATCCTTTTGGTAGGATGATTATCTGTGCTGCAATGCTTGTACATTTAATGTCTTTATTTCCCTGAATATATATCGCAGCCCGGATGGATGAAACTAGATCCGAGGTCTTCAATCTCGTCCGATCTTCACTCGAAGTACAAGTCGATCCATGTGAGAAATGTTCTGAAGTCGAACATGGAAAGACATCGCTTGATTACCAGTCAATGATGCAAACTGTTAACAAGCGTGAGAGGAATCACCGATAATGATAATGACCCTCAAGGTACTGCAGTACAATTCACGTGGTGTGAATAAAGGACTTGGCGTCGAACACCACACAAAATCTTTCAGTCGAAGGCCATTGATGTAAACTTGTCGCCGGAACTGAGAAACTTGCCATTAAGGCATACAAGCTTCAAAGTACTGAATGGGGTGTTCCTAGATCAACTTCTTGGATAATGAGCTAATGTCGACAAGAAGTGATCCATCATAGGAGGGCCTTAATGAATCCCACATCAATGACATGGAACGGAGCAAATGATTTTGATGGAGGTGAAAACGATCAGATGATATATGGTTCAGGGTGGCGGTCATGAAAGAATGGAGTATAATGTATGGTAGTGGGTGAGACAAAGGTGGCTTCTATGGATGACTTCTCTTAAACATGTCGGCGACACTGATGTGATGGATTGGTAGCATTAACCCCCAAATGTGGATGGTATGGTGTGACCATGGTGATGTGACCGGTGAATGAAACAACCCAACCTGACTCAGACACGGAGTGGAAGTGTCATGTTCAAGAGCGACTTGCTACCAATAAATATTCTTTGAGTTTTCTTCCCAATTTTTCCCCAGTCATTGCTGACCAGTACCTCTTTATTTTTGTCAAGCTTGAGGAGGATAACATATGCTTGTTCTATAATTTTCCCTTCGGGAAAACCCATCGCTATGTTTTAACGAGCCTAGCAATAGTGAAACTTGTTCTCGTCTAAAGACAAGTTTGTCGCTATTAATCTTTTTAACGAGTTTAACGACAAAGATAACTCGGTCCTTTTCAATTTTAGAGAGTCTGAAAAGGTACGTAAAGGTAACTCCAAAATTCCTTTTTTGTCATCTAATCCCTTAAGTCTGAAAAAGTATAAAACAATACAGAAGGGATGAATTTTCGATAGTTTTAATGAGCCGAACAAAACAAGCACTCAATCTTTTTGTGTAATAATCCCTTAGGTCCAAAAAGATTAAAATCTAGAGGAGGGATAGCACTTCCTGTCCCTTTAACGAGCTGGAAGGCCAAGGACTCAACAATCTTTTTATATTTTACGAGTCAGTTGAAAAGAGATTAAAGAAGACTCGTCTTTTGAGGAACGAGTGATAAAACGGGTAGCAGCTGATTCCAGGTAAGGTTTGGAATTTTCCAATCACGGCAGTGTCACAAGGATGGCTAGTGAAATCACTCTTCGCAGCTGTTCCTCAAAATGGGTAAACAATCAAATGGAGGTGAATGATCGGCCAATGAAAAAGTGGAGGTGATGGTGCAAACACGACCAAGGCTTTAATGGCTGAAGTACTTCATTCACGGTGGTTATTTACCGGGGAATAGTTCTTTTTTTAGCAAGCTTAAACGCGGGTGGAAACATTTGCTCATGTCTTATGTTTATTTTTTAATGAGCTTGAACTATGTGCTAAAACTGCTCGATCAATCCAGTCGTGTGATAAGAATGTCTCATATAAAACGGCAATTTTTAGAGTTTTGCCCCACATCCTTTCTTTATGCAAGTTAGGAAACGACCAATCCAAAAAACAGATAAATGATCACTCTTTGCTTGCACTCCAAAAGGTTTGCATGCCCCCAGGTATAAAATAGAGTTTCAAGGTTACCCCTACTTCTTTCCGATAAAACATTTGTTTTACCGAGAGAGGCCTACCTCTTACAGGTTACCCAAAGATTGTTCTATTCACAGCGCAAACAAAACACTTCTTCGGCGATGTCTACTGAGATAAACAAAGGTGAGTGGCGGCGCTCGCCAACTCACATAACTTTGACAAGAGAATCTTGTTCTAGAATAACCCCCTCTTCCAATCACGGACGGGGGTACAGACTAGTCATATTCTCCTGCGGAAACCTACCCTATACCCGAAGTTTTCCTGCCGAAGCAGACCAGGGTGCATGCCCCCTGGGTTTCAGTCATATCCCTCTGAATCACTCGCTCTCATCGGGAGGACGGACTGGAGATTGAGACATTTCTTGTGTGAAAAGACCATTCAGGGATGGTATATGACTATTTGCTCTGTATGATCCGGGGAATGAAAGTTGGTCCACGAGCTTGACCACTCTTCCTTCGTGCGGAAAACACATTACTCTAAAGAGTGAGGAGACATATGCTCCCATGCAATAAATACAGTCTCGTCCAAGGAGTAGATTGTAATCCACGGGTCCTTGAACTACCATTACATTCATGTGAACAGTTTTCCCTCTCAATGTTATGGGTACATCGGGAAGGATCCCTAACGGTCGATTGGTTCCTTTATCAAAGCCTGTCAGATTTCTCATCTCAGGCAAAAGCAGTGGCGAACTAAGCGCTTTCCAAGCAGTTGAGGAAAGGATACTCACAGAAGCCCCCTCATCTATTATGGTACCAGCCATAACCATTCTATATATTTGAACAATAATTCAGAATGGTGCATTAGCTAGTAAACGAGGTCTGCCTAGTTGATTCCAGTCGAAGGAGACAACTAGGTTGCTTGGAGGTGGGACCAAATAGACGGCTGGGTATGACTCTGACGAACTTCCTTCCTGCGGTAAAGGAACGGGTAAATTGCCCCCATGTTCATTGGAGTCTGTGCTTATGAAAAGAATTTGGACGGTGTCATCCTTGTTCTCTTCAGTGATTGTATCATCCGAAGATGGAACCTCTGAAGGCAAGACCGGGTCAACTGCCGCCTCGACCTTTTGACTTTTTTCTGGTATGGATTCAAATGGTTCATCTTCAATGATAGATGCTTCGGCCGACCACCTGAGCGGGTCAGCCAGATTTTCGACTAGTGACGGACTCGGCAAGATTTTTTTATATCCAGGAGGAAGTCGTAACGGTGAAACCGGACGATCATCCAAAACTCTTTTAGCTTCGTCTAAGAAGGGATAACGGTGAACGGCATGATCGCCTTCACACAGTTTACAAGGAAATCTATATTTTCATTTTTGTCCTGGGGCTTCACTTTCACTAGTCGACGGTGTGTTTTCAACATGATCATCAGAGGTTGACGACACCGGGTTGTGCAAACGAGGAGACCAGTCCCTTAAGATCTGAGGGATGCAAGGACAATCTCTGTGAAAGTGGTCTCCTTTGCA
Source organism: Pinus tabuliformis (assembly GCA_031772625.1). NCBI lineage: Eukaryota > Viridiplantae > Streptophyta > Pinopsida > Pinales > Pinaceae > Pinus > Pinus tabuliformis. The sequence goes on from CM062806.1 coordinate 136,351,193, forward strand.
AATGACACATGGCGATTTAGGCCTGGTCGGTGCAGTGTGTGGATTTTCGTTAGACGACACTCGTTTGCCCCCACTCGCTTTTGGCTCCTTCTTCTTCTTCTCTTTCTTCTTCTTTTCCTTCTTCTCCTTAGGAACTTGACTTTCAGATTTACTAGCCTCGACAAGCGAAGAGGAAGGAGGAGAGGAAGAATTAGAGGAAGTAGAAGGTTGGTGGGTAACTCTGGATTCGTCTAATTGTTGATTCGATTGTTCAGGAATAGTGGTGTTCTGAACGACAGAGGTTGAGAAGAGCCATACAGGCAAACCAATTGTCAATCCTGGAAGCGACAATGTGGCCATATGGGGTGCACCAACATCTCCCCAAGAGTAGAAGGGACTAGGATTTCCTCCAAGGGGAATTCCTTGGTTGGTAGACTCCATTTTCTCAACCCAAGATCAATGTAGGAAAGGGTAATGAATATTCCGTTTAAAATAAATTTTAGACGCTTTGAAACAACTTGTTTTTTCAGTTTTTAAGAGTCGAGAAAAAACAAAAGATGACTCTAGTCTCCTTCGATTTTTAATGAGCCTGAAGTGACAAGTGCTTAGATGGACCTTTTCCGTTAAGGAGTTTGAAAAGGAACGAAAGGGACTGCTCTGGAGATCTAGGTAGAGGGAGTACCAAACCAATCGCAAAACTGCAGAATACTTTTTACGGTACGGCAGTCAATCTTCCCGAATGCTGTGTTCAGTGCATTGCGATCGATAGGGCGGCAGACACGGCTTCCTATGGATAAAGGATTTAAGCCTATAGGGGTCTCCCAAAATATACTCGACAGTATGTGGGAGCACAAGTCCGTACTGGCACTTATCGTCTCAAAGTGGAGGAATCACCCAACCATCAGTGAGGACAACAGTTACCAGGCTTTACGATGCCGGAATACGTCTCTAGCCTAGACCTCTAAATGTTGTGCATTAGTTCCAAAGCGTTGTTAGATTCATTGATTTTATTTTAAGTTGATCTTGCTTATGAAGTTTGCCTTTTGGGTTCAGCACGAGATGTAGATGTAATTCCTAAAATGCAATCTAAAGATGATAAACAAACTTTTATCTCTTTTGTGCAATGAAAATCCTAGCTACTAGAGGAAAAGAAAGACACAATCTTTTCACAAAGAGCAAAGAGCACACCGTAAATGCACTTTCCTAAATCAAGCCAAACAGACTGTCTATATGCAAATGCACATGCATGTATTTGTTTTCGACTTTCTTAGTATTGATGCTAAAAGGAAAGTTGATGTAGAATTCTGAATTTCTTTTCAAGCGACAAATATAAACAAGCTCTTTTTCGAAATTAAAAAACAGAGATGATTATGACACCTTGCGATTTTGAAATGAACACTTGTTCTTGACACTAGAAAATCACAAATTCAGACCAAAGGCAATAGTAACAGTATAATCGACCATCAACAGCAATCAAACTTTCTCCTATGATCAAAATCGACACTTCTGACAGATCCAAATCAAAGGACGACAGTACGACTATTCTACTTTTGCAATGGAAAACTGTAAATGACTCAACAAACACACAAAAACATCTACAGTTCTTTTGTAGAAAGGAGGCGGAATAACAGAAAGGAAAAGGGGTTTTAAACAGACATATACTGATCACAGGCAGCAAAATTCAGAGACAGAACTGGAAAGAATGAAGCACAAGAACCACAGCTGCACAGGGCTAGTCTGATCAGCGCACCTGTAACACAGAGAAACTGAAATGCAGCATAGGTTTCCCTTTCGGGAAGTGAGCTGAAATTCAGGATCTCTTAACAGTACCTGCGTTGGGCCAGAAACGAGAATCTGTCTGGGTTCTGGGTCACAGTTTGCAGTTCAGTCTTTGGTTTTTGGCCGAGTAAAAGCGATCAGTAAGGCAACAATCAGGGTAGATCTAAGGAGAATCTAAGATCTATCAAAAGGGCAATCAGATAGTTTGTGAATCAGCTGTTTAAATCATAAACAGATCCAGTGAATGGATTGAAGCAGCAGTTATCTACTTTGCATTTGTTATGGCAAATGCAGTTCGAATGCTACTTATAAGTTTATGAAACAAACAACAAAGAGATACACAAACAAACTAATTAGACAGTCCCCAGCGGAGTCGCCATTTTGTTACAAGGAAAAGTGTCTATCTAGAACTGCTCTATCCCACTAAGGTGTGATAGTTGCCTTAGAAACAAACAGAGAAAAACTACTTTTGTATTTCCTTTATGAACTATAGATAGAGAGGAATAGAAAGAACCAACCTGTGTCTTGCACTAATCCTTTGATCCAATCCCTCTCTTCTTTGATAGTCTCCAGCTACCTGCTCCCTTACTTGCCCGACTTCACAAAGTACCTGTAAGATCAAAGAAGAAGAACACTATACAAAGACATGGATCTATATTCATAAACAACTTAGGATCAGATTTAAGTTAACCATACAAATGTAACAAGCATCAATGATACAAAAGCATGGAGGAAAAACTCAAATAGTTTTTATTGATAAACAAGAAAAGATCCAGGAAGAGTTACAACCGGTGGTTCCTGACCCCGCATCAACCTCCCAGCAAAGAAAACCCCTCTTCACCTCAAACAAAGCATAGATCACCCAATACTCTGATGTTTGTCTCAAAAACCAACAGCAATTCCTTACAATATGCAAAATTCCAGCCTCTGGATCTCTGGGATGAGGGATCCATATATAGATATGTGTAAGGAGGATGAGTCAGCTTGTGGTTTGATTAGTGTCTTCTCTCTGTCAGTTGTTGCTTCCACTTGGAGACTGAAGGCCTCTTACTCATCCTTGGTCGAATTCAGTGAGGCAAGTGTCACAGGAGAAGATTCTGGAAGCTTCCATTGTCTCTCCACCTCGCGGAATGACACTGCCATTTGTCATTTCTCGCCCAACGCACCCTCACAGTGCATTTAGGTGCAATGCAACACACCTAGCCAGCGTATTTAGGTGCAATGCAATGCACCTAGCCAGTGGAGCAGCTGAAATGATCCTGTTTTGACTTATTCTGAGCAGTTTCTGGTGGAGAACTTCTGGGAGAAGCTGTAATATGTTGACCTTGTTCCTTTAGGGTTTAGAACAACACTTTTAGGGACTTAGGAGCCCTTGGTTTATGGACATTTTCATGCTTGGAGTTGTAAGGCACAAAAATGTCTATAACAGGCAGGAGGAGGGGCATTTCTTCCTGGGGCAGGGGAAGTATATTGTGGACATCCTTAACAGATTCCACATGGAGGATTGTAGACCCATGTCGACACCGATGATCACCAACTAGAAGAAGCTTCATGCTTCGGATTCCGAGTTGGTGGATCCCACATTGTACAGGCAGCTGATTGGTTCCTTGATGTATTTGGTCAACACTAGACCAGATATCTGTTTTGTAGTCAACACGATGAGTCAGTTTATGTGTGAGCCTAGGAAGGTTCACTGGGTGGCTGCAAAACACATTTTGCGGTACTTGCAGGGGACAGTGGATTATGCTCTGGACTACAGGCAGGGAGATGGAGTGAGATTGGCAGGATACACTGATTCTGATTAGGCAGGTTGTGCTTCTGATAGGAAGAGCACTTCAGGGTGTTGTTTTGGGTTGGGTTCAGCAGTAGTGTCATGGTTCAGCCGGAAGCAGCAGTCAGTAGCACTGAGTTCAGCGAAGCAGAGTATATGGCAGCCAGACTAGCTAGTTGTGAGGCTATTTGGCTTCGCAAGATGTTGTTTGGCTTATTTGGTCAGCCGTTGAGACCTTCAGTGATTTACTGTGATAATCAGAGTTGCATTAAACTCACGGAGAATCCAGTATTTCATGACAGGTCAAAGCATATCGGGATTAGATATCATTTCATCAGAGACTATGTTCAAAAGGGAGCTGTGAAGCTTGAGTATATTTCCACTGATGAGCAGGTTGCAGATATTCTTACCAAAGCCTTCCCACGGGGCAAGCATGTCTACTTTAGAGACAAGATGGGTGTGGTGAGGAACACCTTCCTCGGTAAGAGGGAGTGTTGAAATTTGGTACCGGAGGACAGGTGGTTCCCTTAGGCTTTGATCTTTGGCCTAGGGAAAAGTGTCCAAAAGAATTTAATTTTTCTTCTAAAGTGACTTTATAATTTTATAAAGTTAAATCCAATTTAAAAGTGACTTTAAGTGATAAAGTTACTAAGTCTAATTTTAAAGTGACTTTATAAAGTCAATGAAAAATTAGAAAGGAAAAGTGACTTTGGAAATAAATGACTAAGTGGGTCTTTATTAAAGTGGGGTGAATTAAAAAATAAAAAGTGAGATTTAAATGAGCATTTAATCTCAGTCATTGATCTAAATCTATTTCAACCATTGGATTTAGAGATCACCCAAAAGTCACTTGGAGTTATATTAAGGGAGGAAAAGGAGGAAAAGATCACATTCGATTCAATTCTTTCATGAGCAGATTGAGAGAAGGAGAGAAAGAGAGCAAGGGAGATTTCTGGGCGGTGCAACATCAGCGGTGTATCAGCAGCGGTGTATCAGCAGTTGTGTATCAGCAACAGCAGCGGTGTATCAGCATCAGCAGTGGTGTATCAACATCAGCAGCGGTGTATCAGCAACAGCAGCGGTGTATCAGCATCAGTAGCGGTGTATCAGCAGCGTGTATCAACAGCGAGTATCAGCAAGGCTGAGATAAGTTGTAAAAGTCTGTTTGCTGATTTTTTTCTAAACATTTCTCCTACTGTAAAAAGGCATTTTCCAGAAATAAGGAAGAGCTCTCAAACTGGTTTTCCCCAAGAGTTGTAGGGGGTTTTTCCAGGGTCACATTGACCAAAAATCTCAGTGTTTAAATGTGTTTTAATGGCTGTTTATTACTGCTGATTTTTATTTCTGCAATTTCCAGCATTTTGTAAAATTTCCAGAATTTGTATTTTCAGCAAATTTATTTTTTTCAGCTTGTTAAATGTATGGGTATGGGAAAGGGCATTTAACTATATGGGAGAAATAAGGAGAAACTGAAAACCGGGGTGGGAAATGAGAAATTTCTACACACTCATTGCAGGACTCCTTTTCCATGACTAAGGATTTATTATGTTTGCGAGTTTCTTTTTTGTTGATTTGTGTTTCTATTGTGTCCTTACTAGTTGATGGCCGAGTTTTAAGAATTCGCCCGCAAATTAGAGTTGTTGATTTAAAGAGTTCTTTGCTGGGTGGTCTTTGACTGCCCCATGGTTAAGTGATTCACCTAAGTAGCTTTGTAAAAGGAGTTGGCACAATTCCTTCTCTTAATTTGGAACTTTCTTCTGCGGTCAACGAGAATGTTAAAATTCTCAAGGAAAAAAGGGTTGATGGGTAAGGTTATCCACCTTTGCCCTAATTATACTTCTATTTTAGAACGGATTTATAACAATTAGGTAGATATCATGCTTTTATTGTGATATCATGCTTTTATTGTTGAATGTGAGGACAAAGATCTGATCTTCAGATCTGAGCCTTACTTCATAGACTCCAGGAAAATGTTTCTCATCTATTTGACTTTGAATTTTCATCCTAACATATAAATTTTCTATGCCTACTAGGATCAAATTGTCATATCTTCCCCCTTTCATATCTTCCCCTTTTTTTTGGTATTTTTAAATCTATCGACAAATTGGCCCGCTATATTACTAGTTTACATTCTAAGGAATACAACTTCCCATGTGCCAAAATTTGTGTTAGAAATGTATCTTGCAAAACTCCCAAAAGTAATTTGACTTGCTATATAACTAGTTTAAAGTCCAAGGAATACAACTCCTAGCATGCCAAAGTTTGTGTTGAAATGTATTTTGCAAAACTCCCAAAGGTAATTTAGCTGACTTGGAGGGTCCAAGTCATCTTCAGGTTCTAGTTTAAATAGGAGACAAATGTTTGTTGGAAATATTCGAAAATTTTATATCAGAACGATCTCAAAACATACAGGTAATGACTCATTTTCTTTGGTCAAGGATAGTGTGCGTTTGCATGGAGTGCACAAAACAATTACAAGTGATAAGTATATTTATTTTCAAAGTGATTGGTACATTTTTTCCCATTTGCAAATTGATGGTACAACAAACATGGTAAATAAAGTTCTAAAAACATGTTGCAGATAAATTCTGGAGAGCATATAGACAAAATGAAATTTAACTGGTGTCAACAAACTACAAGAAAACCACCCCTCCTTATCGTCTAGATTTGTGAACTTAGTGGAATTACCAATATGAAAAGGTCAGAAAAGGTGTCAAATAGTTCAAGCACAATAAATAGGTAGCCTTTCATAAAAATAAAAAGGTATTCCCATTAAAGTAAGTGATGGTACATCTAAGAGGAGTGATTTCCTAAAGGTTTTTGCAACAAAGTAAAGTCAAAAACAAAAGAGATAAGTTAAAACTTAAAAGCAAAAGAAAATTGAACCATGTAAAATTCTAATGACAAGGCAATCATCGATATACATCACTTAAAATTTCAATGTTTCAAACATTTATATATATAACACAAGGTCAAATGATGAACCAAGGCAATGTTGAATGACCAATTACACGTCCATCAATTTATAAACTCTATTTATTCAAGTGGAAAGGTTTACCAGATTCATGCGACACTGACAACTAGAAAAAAAATGATGAAACACAATGAGAGCAGTTCAACATAAATTGATAAACCAAAAAATGAAGATATGAAAATTGAAAAACCTAAAAAGCTAAATTTGTGAATGCTTGCTTTATGAGTAGAAGAATGTAGAGCCTCAGGGGTTAGTTCAAGATGAACCAGATTTAAGGGCCAAACCCTCAATTCAATCGCAGATTTCATATAAAGTAATTAATGTGGAAAAAGTCTGCAAAAAATCAGGATTAAATTCTAAAATTGCGATTTTTTCAACAAAACTATTTAATCCTCCGATTTTTTGTAGACTTTTTCAGAAACAAAAAAATCGTGATTTATTCGTTATATGCCTGATTTTATCAGGATTTGACCCAAAAAGTCTGTTGTCTTAAGAGTTGAGACTCGGACAAAACTCAAGATTCAGGAGTTGATTCACTATTTTGATATGTGATGTAGCACTAGACTTCATATACATATTATATATTAGCTTTCTTTACATGTTTATGTGGAAATGCATTTACTTGATGTTGTGAATACTCTAGATGTTAAAAAAAAAATGAATATTTTTGTGTTTTTTAATTTTGTCGACTTTTTTAATGAGTTTTTCAACTTTTGGACCCTTGCCGTAATTCCGACTTCAACTTTTTCCACATTGATAATTCTTACTTCGACCTTTTCCACATTGATATAAACTTCTGGACCCTTGCCGTAATTTTGACTTTGACTTTTTCCACATTGATATAAACATTTCGGGGCCAATATGGGGGTCCCAATTCAATGGCGGAGTCGGGGACTAATTTGGGGGTCATTTTAAGAAGAGTATTTCATATAAACGGCAGCGAGGGCTGCTCGGCCTTCTCTCTCGTCCCATGATATAACCTTACTATATACACAAGTACATAGGTCATTTTAAGAAGAGTATTTCATATAAACGGCAGCGAGGGCTGCTCAGCCTTCTCTCCTGTCCCATGATATAACCTTACTATATACACAAGTACGTCTTGGTGCCCCAAGTGTTAGACTGTTAGTTCAAGTACGCAAGTGAGAAATGGGAGTTAAAGCCACTGCAGAGACCTTTACTTCAACATTCATACTCACTAACAATAGGATTTGTTAACTGTTTAATAATGAGGAAGACTGTTGCATGTGGTTTTATTTCCCAGTTCTTGGGTGTTGGGTTTATTGTATTAGCTAGCCCTTCAAGTCGGATTCCTCTGATATTACGAGTTTGGGGTTTTGCATTGATGATCTCTGTCAAGCAAGCTAGAAGTCTGGTGAATTCACCAGTCATTACATTATTGATTCAGCCAACAAAGGGCATCAGTTTCAGATTGCACTCTAGGGGTCACAGGTTGAAGAAGAACTATCTCAGTAATGTTGTGACTTAGGTGCCATCATGGTTCATTTCCAGTCTAGCAGGGTGTGGTGTCCTGTGTGAATGCGATGTTTATAAGGCTCAATGCGAATTGGCAAATGCATCCTGCAAATGGACTAGATGGCAGGGAGATTGGAAATACAAAGCAACGACAGAAAGCTGTGTTAGGGATCAATGTGCAATTGAATCTGCCATCCAAATGTTGGCATCTAATGAATGGGAGCATGTTTTTGGAGCTTGTATGCATGCTCACAAGAGGAAATATAAGCAGGTGGAGACAAATTGGGTTTCTTGTATACTTTGGTCACCAAATTACGGAAAATCTTCAAACCTCTTCTCATTTCGGTCCAACATGTGCGAAGGAGCGACTGCAGACTCTTACGTTGGCACGAATGAAGAAGCCCCCCGAGGGCCAAATTCACTGTAATCTTTTGTGCTAGTTATGTTGTGGTAGCTTTTTGGTTAAACAAGTATTTTAGGCAATATACACGCCAAGTCTATAGGAATAGGTATGAGTAAGCTGGGCATAACAATTTTTCAATAAAAAGATTCTATGAGCAGCAGGCTGCAATTGTTTTCATTTTCATCTATAACTGTCATTCTTTTAATTTAAATTATTAAAAAAAAGGGTGAAATTTTTCTCAAAAATCTCTTAAAGCCGACAAGTTTATGGAGAAAGGTTGTTGATGTGATTAAAGGGGAAAAATTAATAGCCCGGTAGGTTAATCAACGAATCTCGTTAAAGGCTTGTTCTACTTGCGCTCGCTTCAACAAGGTGGCCATATGAAGACACTTACTTTTCTCATTTTACTTATTGCACAGAAAAAAGTTAATTACAGTTCCAACTACATTATTAAAATCCATTAGAATACATCCATGTTAACCTGGGGAGGATTTGATAAGCACCTATACCAAAAAATGAAAAAAAGAGCCCGATGAAGTGGCTAGGGTAATCCTAGCCATCGCCCTGAGCTACTGCAGGAATTTGCAATTTCCGTTTGCTAGCTCAATTGCCGCTTTCCACTCATTGCAGGACTCCTTTTCCATGACTAAGGATTTATTATGTTTGCGAGTTTCATTTTTTTTTATTTGTGTTTTCTGCTGTGTCCTTACTAGTTGATGGCCGAGTTTTAAGAATTCGCCCGCAAATCAGAGTTGTTGATTTAAAGAGTTCTTTGCTGGGTGGTCTTTGATTGCCCCATGGTTAAGTGATTCACCTAAGTAGCTTTGTAAAAGTAGCTGGCACAATTCCTTCTCTTAATTTGGAATTTTCTTCCGCGGTCAACGATAATGTTAAAATTCTCAAGGAAAAAAGGGTTGATGGGTAAGGTTATCTGCCTTTGCCCTAATTATACTTCTATTTTAGAACGGATTTCTAACAATTAGGTAGATCATGAACTCATTGGTACTCTGTACTATGGAAACAGATATCATGCTTTTATTGTGATATCATGCTTTTATTGTTGAATGTGACGACAAAGATGTGATCTTCAGATCTGATCCTTACTTCATAGACTCCAGGAAAATGTTTCTCATCTATTTGACTTTGAATTTTAATCCTAACATAGAAATTTTCTATGCCTACTGGGATCAAATTGTCATATCTTCCCCCTTTCATATCTTCCCCTTTTTTTTGGTATTTTTAAATCTATCGACAAATTGGCCCGCTATATTACTAGTTTACATTCTAAGGAATACAACTTCCCATGTGCCAAAATTTGTGTTAGAAATGTATTTTGCAAAACTCCCAAAAGTAATTTGACCTGCTATTTTACTAGTTTAAAGTCCAAGGAATACAACTTCCAGCATGCCAAAATTTATGTTGAAATGTATTTTGCAAAACTCCCAAAGGTAATTTAGCTGACTTGGAGGGTCCAAGTCATCTTCAGGTTCTAGATTATGAGCAAGTTCCTTTCAAATGTAATTTTTGCGATAAGTATGTGTTTTACAAAAATTTGTCCAAATACTATAATATCTCAACTTCTTTCTATTTCAGCATCATCTTCTCAAATTAATAAATAGCAATGAACATTCAAACAAATTCCAAGGAAACACAAAAGGCCTCATTCTAATAGATTTGAGTCTCACCAACATTCTCCCTCCAGTAATAAATTTGGAATTTTGCACTCTATAGAAGCAGAGGTCAAGGCTGAATGATTAATTCAATACCCCATTTCGATCACGCAGTTCCATTCTCCCTCTAGAAATAGATTTGGAATTCTGCACTCTACAGAAGCAGAAGTCAAGGTTGAATGATTAATTCAATATCCCATTTTGATCAGGCAGTTCCAGATCTAGTGTAATCAGAGATCATCAATTCACCTGTTGAGGAAGAGGTTTCACCTAAGGAAAGGACATAAACAGTCTTTTAGAAAAGAAGTAAGAAGTAAAGAAGAAAAATATGTAATCCTTTTTTTCTCAAATGTTCTAAAAATTAATCAATGTTATTAACCATTAATAAAATATAGAAAATATCAAATTAAGAAATCTCCAAAATCTGGTGTCTTGATCTTCCTACAGATCTAGTAAAAAGATGGTTTCACTTAAATTCTAGAGATATTTTATTTTTATATTACCTTGTGCAAGAAATTTGTAAGAATCTATTCATGTACTCAAAAAACAATGTATTTAATTTTCAGTAGATCTAGTCTTGAATCCCCTGCTCTCTTTTTGTCAAGAAAAGTATGGTTTTTTTGTCCTCTTCCTTTTACATTTATTGAAGAATTTTTAACTGTATGACACAGACACTGGCTTTAGCCCACTGCAAGGCTGTATGACACATTTCCGAGGAAAAGATTAGTTGGTTGCTTAGGGTTTTTAAATTTTTGCTCAAATAACAATGAAAACAAATTACTTATTGAACAATCTCCAAATTTTATGAAACTATTATTTAAAAGAGACTTTTCAATATAAAATTTGTAGCATTCCAATCTCAGATAAGTTTTTTGTTCTGAAACTATTATTTAAAGAAGGCTTTTCAATAATCTGAGTGAGTTGTGGAGAGGGTGCAAAATATCCAAAATCGTTAACAAGCAGAAAGCAACACCTTTCCACCAATTAGTCTTGCCCTTCTTCAAAATGATGCTTTAAGAAGAAATATGGACACTGATCTGGAGATTGCAGATGTACATAATTATAATAGAAAAGGTGTTACAGAAGCTAGCAAGGCTCCCAGAGACAACCAATCCACTGGTCTCGGAGAAAATCTGAATGCCACTGTGGAGAATAGAGTCAGAAACAAAGATTTTGTCAGATGTAGCCAAAATAATGATGTCTCGTTCATGAACATAGGCCAACATGATATTGAGAATGAAAATGTAAGCAGGTCCAAGCAGACAATATCATATTTCCACCAATTAGCCTCGCCCTTCAAACTGAGTGCATCAAAAAATTACACAAGGCAGGGCAATGTCGATCCATCTTCCTAAGCTGTGACTTTAAGAGGACCAGAGCCTGTGCAACATTTTGCTGGTTCCCAACACGTGCCATAGAGTAAGCTAGAAATAGAGTCTCATTGCGTGCAAACCAAAGCATGTGCTGCAGAAAATTGCACAATTCAGAGCAATGTTTCAAATCCATCTTCGCAAGCTGTGGCTTCAAGAGGATCAGAGGCTGTAAAACATTTTCATGGTTCCCAACACGTGCTGAGGCCAATAGCACAGAATAGAGAACAACTTTTGTTTGTTCCACCTGTTCCTTGTGGGGCAGATCTACGGGATAAGATGGAAATGGAAAATAGATTAAATACAGTTCAAGTAAGCACTGAAGCCTCAAAACCTATCACTATGATAGATGAATTAGGAGGAGATTCTATTCTGCAGAGTGCTCCATTAGGGAAACATTAATGGTGATGTAGATTTTCCCTTGGAGAATAAATCGAAAGATCTAACAAATGTGATAGATGAATTAGGAGGAGATTCTATTCTGCAGAGTGCTCCGTTAGGGAAACATTAATGGTGATGTAGATTTTCCCTTGGAGAATAAATCGAAAGATCTATCAAATGGAAACATCTTTCAATCTCCTTTGGGTGAAACACTGTAATAAAAAACTTCTCATACATACCAAGTTGTTCCTCATGGTGTCTGGTAATGATAGGGTTAGGGTTAGATGCACCCAGCGTGTTTGATAATGAACAGGTTTAAGGTTAGATGCACCCAGCGGAGCCACCGAACGTTGAAAGAATTGGCACCCAGCGTGTCTGGTAATGAATAGGTTTAGGGTTAGATGCGGTTTAAATAGCTTAGCATTCATAATCAGCCTCTTGCATGTCGTTAACCAGGATAAAAATGAAAGCCCAATAGATGAAAACGAATAAAAATATACATTAAAACCCTAGTAATTTAGCCTGTACCCAAAGTTCCAAGAATACGATGACGAAGCCATAATGAGTTAAAATATTTATAAAACCCTAGTAAATACTGTGTAGGCAAAAGCAGAGGGAGAGCCATACACAATAATTTACAACAGGATCCACACAGATGAAATGAGTACACAATTCTCACAGCACAACAAGAGTGTAAGGAATGAATCAGTGTAATGAATGAAACCCTATCTTGCTCATTATTCAACGGAGGCAGGGGCCCTCTAATCCTAGAGTTGATGCCACTGCCACAAACACCAAGGCAGCCACCGGCAATATTTTCACAGACAAAGACGCTATCGCGTTTGATTTGGTACTTGTGGTTGTTGAGGGTGTGGCAGTAGAAACTGCTCAACACAAAATCCCCTTTCTCATTAATTCTCAACTTAAATATCTCTCAAGGGAAGGAAATGGCGATTGATGAGACAAACAAAGGAAAGGAGAATTCCTGACCTGAAGATGAAGGTGTGGTTGAAGTTGGAGTTTTCCCAGTAGACGAACCACCCGCAGTCGCTGTTGCGCAGATCACAGATCCAGAGGAAAGAAGGCGGCATGAGATGAAAAATGACAATAAAAGAATTGCAGGAAGGCAGCATGAGAAGAAATATGAAAAGAAATGCAAGAAATAGGGCAAGGGAGAAGACTTACTTTTGCTGCATTGGCTGGCGCTAACATTCTTGCCACACTCGACAGGCAGCTTCATGGCTTGGGTAACATTGACGCCTAGCTGCTTAACGGCGTCACTGTTGAGAAGATTACAGAGGCATTGGGAGTCCTTGTCGATGACAGAGATGAGAGCAGAGCAGCATGTGGCATCGGGCTTGGTGGTGGCGTTCAAATAAGGGGCACAAGCACTAAGGGACGATATGCACGACGTATTGTCTGTGTCTTCACACCCTACCAACATCAAGATTGACAGAAAAACCAGAGGTCGAGTCCAGGCAGAGCCCTTGTTGGCACTGCGAGCCAAGCACATATCAGTTGCGAAACGAATCGCTCGTTGGCCATTCAGTTTCGCTTTCTCATTAACCGTTCAGTTTTGGATCAATGTTGGATCAACGATCATTCAATCGTCTAACACCACAAATCCACGATCAACAATAGGACACGACGGCGACTCGCGCAATTCATTTCAAAAAGAAACGCCTTATGGCGTAAAAATACCCCGAAAATATCTTTCTAAACATGACTCATACTGTAAACTAACTGGGCTACTTCAATTCACAAGATTGCAAATTCTGAGAATTTGAGAGTCAGGAGAGAAATGAACCCCTTGCCCTATCCTAACCGAGTAAAATTCCAAGATATATCCGAGAAAATATCCTTCTAAACATAAACTCACTGGACTACAATTCACAAGAAAAAATATTCTTAGATTATTCTTTAACATCGTTCATATGAAGTCGATGCAAAGGAACAGTTTTCGGACATGGTAACAATGTTCTCTAGAAGAATTGAAGACGAACGAGCGAGAAAATATTCACTGAGTGTCCCATCACAAAGAACAGTTTAACGTTCTAACCCCTTACAGCAATGGGTATCTAGTTGTTATTCCAATCAATATGTTCCGTATGTTCACAGGTAACTAGAACCTAAATATGGTTGTAAGCTTGTTGCGATTTTTTTGGGTATTGATATTATGTTGAGGTTTTTCATTTTCTAAAATAGTTATTCATCTATATAATCCATTATATAATCCATTTTTAACTAAATGATTTTAAATATCTAACCAATAATATTAAATCTAAATTTTTTATTCCTAATATAAATAAATATCTTTCAAATTTTGAAATATTTTTACCATAATCCTTAGAATAATTTTGGTAAAAATGACCCGTTATCACTTTGAGGATGGAACTCAGCCCGATCGGGGGGCTGAGATACTTATAAAAATTTCCGGTTCTATATTGCCTGCGATGAATCTTGAGATTTTTACCATAATCCTTAGAATAATTTTGGTAAAAATGACCCGTTATCACTTTGAGGATGGAACTCAGCCCGATCGGGGGGCTGAGATACTTATAAAAATTTCCGGTTCTATATTGCCTGCGATGAATCTTGAGATACATGCATCGGTCGATCGTTGACTACCCTGTTCCGGTTCTATATTGCCTGCCATGAAACTTGAGATACATGCATCGGTAGATCGTTGACTACCCTATTTATCACCGTTATCACTTTGAGGATGTAACTCAGCGCGATCCGGGGCTGAGATACTTATCAAAATTTCTGTTTCTATATTGCCTGCCATGAATTTTGAGATACATGCATCGGTCGATCGTTGACTACCCTATACAAAGGTCTTGGGATGCAAAAATGATGTATGAAAACATTTCTACCATTTTGCATGCTCTATTGAATGGAACCAGTCTGGATCGTAGAAGATTTGGCAGCATGAATCGTTGTAAATTTTGTTGAAGCGTGCTCCTTAGGCTACAGCAATAGTATACCTGTTTTATGTTCTATATCAAGGGGAAGGAGAGCACACAAAACCCTTGGATGACTTGGAATGCGTAACTACAGTAAAAGAGTGGAAGAATATCTAAGCTTAGAAGATACTTTGTTGACGCTCTTGCTTAAAAAGGGGATGCCAATCAACCAGGAGTCGATTATGATGCAGCCACTCCCTCAGGACACTTTGATAGGTAGACGCACAGTGCGTGTACTCCATAACTACATCTTCGACAAGAAACAAAGTAGTCATGGCTTAGAAACATATTGAGTAGGTGTTAGTTTGTGTCTTAAATGCTGCTAGAATCCAGAGGAAACATGAAATGAACACTGTTAAGCTGCACACTATTTCTGGAAAATGACCCTCTTAGACCATGCAGGCTGGTATATTTACATGAGAAATGGCTATGAATCTTGAGCATGGTGATAATGAATCTTTATCCTTGCATTTCAAAATGAAGAGAATCTGTCGGTATGGGTAAGGTATATGCATGGAAACCTTGAAGCTAAGACAGTGAATTGGATTCACTTACAGCTTTATGTGGAGGCCCGCTGGAAAGTTTTAGTCACTAGCGTCTGTCGAGGCCTAATAATGATGAGTGCAGACTACGGAATAATTACATCCTTGTGGAGAATATATCAGATTATACTATCACTGTGATAAGGTTTCAGCTAGAAATTCAACATCAGAAACTCGAACCATATTTAACATCTTCAGCTGGCCACAAAAGGAAGTTACCATGGATGATGACATGCATAGTATATTTATTGGGGCTTAACAAGGTCTACAACCATCTTTTTTTAGAAATCCGCGGTGCTAGCATGCAGTGTCTTAAGTTTACCTTTGTCTGTGGATATCACTGGATTTTAGGTACCCAAATTCATGTACTCAATAGCAACGACAGAGCCATCAACTCACAAGCACTCAGAGTTTCATGCTTCCTTATTCTATTTGATGGTTAAGCATAAAGAAATATTTTGTTGATGAGATGCCAAGATTTTGAGGTTCCCAGGCATTCCGGAGGAGAGAACAGGTACCTAAGTGGGAGAATAATATTACACCTCAATCTATCCTTAGTTACTCTGTGGCTAAGCTGGATGGTTAAATGACATCTGTTTTCTCAGGATCAGCATTTTGTCTAGGCTAAATTTCAAGGGCTAGGGGAGGTGAAAAGTGTGGTTGAGATGGATGGGATTCCTGATCTGTTTCTAAGTGTCAACTTTCTTACTACTTTTGATGAATAATAAACATAATTAATAATGAACATAATTAGGATTTGGATGGCAATGAACTGCCTCTGCCCTAGAGGGTGCTCTATGGGCTGCAACCCATTTATAATATGTTATGGCTTTATGTTTTTCTCTTGTAACAGCAAGTCGAATCAAAGAATAGAGAGGATGCCATGAAGGTACAAGCCTGATCATTCCGTCACTACAATTTTATTAAGCCCCATAATATTACAAGCACCTTTGGAACTCCTGAATCTGGTGGCATGGCTTGTGCTATGTGAGAAAGGATTTTGGACTGTTTCTTTGGAAATCAACCAAAGAAAAGCCATCATAGTTCGTCATTGTTGTAGGTCTATTTCATACATATCAACAAAAAAAATATGCGAAGCTTTAACCCATCAATAAAAGCATTATGACCATGAAACCATTGATGTGATGGCTATGCATCTTGTAATTCCGGCATTTCAGTCTTTATATGCAAGTGATCGTGTGACTGGCAATGTACTAGATTCTGGAAACCCTTTTAGTCATATGATGCCAACTTACAAAGGATA
Source organism: Pinus tabuliformis (assembly GCA_031772625.1). NCBI lineage: Eukaryota > Viridiplantae > Streptophyta > Pinopsida > Pinales > Pinaceae > Pinus > Pinus tabuliformis. The sequence continues at coordinate 136,367,768 of CM062806.1, forward strand.
TACCTTCCCTCAGGGTATCCTCGGGTTGAATCTTGCGGACTGAGATTTCACATATGTGTTAATGAGGATCCTGAAAAGCAGAGGGTCATCATCGTTAGTGTGGAATATTCTAGATGCCCTCAGATATTGTTCCAGGAGGTTGCCGGTATCATAGTGTGAAATGATAATTAGAAACAATGTATGTGGAAACATAGTGCTTAAATCGCAGGTCTGCCACGATTTTTGTATGCTTGGTTGTGTGATCAAAGAATGATTGCATTGGCTCCAACATCGCAGGAATGGAGATGATAGCTCCTCCAGAAAACAGGCACAATGGTTCAATTAGAGAGTCTGGTTTGGCATCTCTTACTAAATTCTAATACATGTGGATTGTAGAGGCCGAACATGGTGAATCTGCTCCTTCGGTAGCCAATGAAAAAAACAAAAGTGAGTCCTTACATCACATTAGTGATTTATGAATGTTGTATTACCGAGAATGTTTGCTTAGGATGGCAGAAGACTTCTCTTGAATTGTCAAAAACCTAGTAGCTTTGCCACTTTTATTATATCAGGATTGGTATGCTTTTAAATTTCATTTGTGGCGGTTATAGTGAAGTGATGACTCTTTTTAAAGCTCGCTCCTTTCATTTTGGAGGCACAATGTTCATTTGAAAGTTATTTTGTCCACCTTCGAGTTGATTTAAATATTGGATTTACTTATTTTGTAAACAAACACAAGGTTTGGAGCAATGTTGTTAAAAGCGCGAGCGGGATTAAATCGGCGCCCGGAATGAAGCGGAAAAAATCGAAAAAAGCGGGAAAAAAGCGGAAAAAAAGGGAAAAAAAGCGTTTGGTACAAAAATATTCATTTTTTTTCATTTTTTTTCAATTTTTTTAATATCTAAACCATCTACAGCATAAAATAAATACATTGACACATAAATATGATAAGAAAACTAATATATAAGATGTTTAATATCATTTCTAGCGCTAAAATCACACATAACATTGAATCATGTCCTGAATAGTAAGTCCTGACTCCTGAGTCCCAGCTCAGCCTCAAAATATCAACAAAAAATATGATAATGTATCTCATCATGTCATAATGTCATATACAATAAAATGAGGTCTAATCCTATTGATTTCCTCTGCCCCTCTTGTGAGAAAATGCCACAGCTTTCCCTTTCCCTCTAGATGTAGATGTTGGTGCTTGTGCTGGTGGAGATGGCAGTGGAGTCTGATGTGCTCTAGAAGCTGAAGAACTAAAAATAGGAGTTATAGGAGGTAGACCACGTCCTCTACTGGTGGCAGGGGTAGCCCGAGCAGGTGGTGTCACCTGGAAACATTACAATCTCCCAATCCTGAAATCCTGAAAAACTGATAAGTCTGCTGGATTTTAAATGAAATCTAAAATTCTACTTTCTCCATATGAAATCCAATGAGGCTGGAACCACTCTCAAACATCCTGAGTCATTTCATGGTAATGTTAAAAATTTAAGTAAAAGGATGAAAATGAAGATTAAGGAGAATGTCACTTTTACTTTAAGAATTTAACATTACCATGAATTGCATATCCATACTAGGGCCTAGATTTGATCATTAAGCTGCCCCACTCAAAAATTATTTGTTTCTTTCAAAAAAAATTGCATGAAAATTCAAAAAACCCAAATGAAAAACCAAAAAAAAAATTATAAAATCGTGTTGCCCTGACACCCCGCAAAAAAAATTTTAGCCGCTTTTTTCCCATAAAACGCGCGATTAAATCGTCTTAGGGAAAAAAGCGCGATTTAATCGCGCTTTTCACAACACTGGTTTGGAGGGCTCATGAAGCTAGACATTATAATTTGGAGCCACACTATCCCTTTTTCTGGGAGGCAATGCCTGAATTTTTAAGGGTTTCTACATTACATTATTATGCATGCCCTATGATGTAACATTCCCTCAGCCTTTAGTTCCTTCTAGGCCGAATGGGAAGTGTTAATTTATCCCAACCCTACTTGCATGGTCTCATTATGGAAATGGGGTGATAAAATTTCTAATTCTCCAAAACATGCAGAACTAGCTTCAGAATACACCATTGTCCTCAGTTGGTCTAGTGATTTTCGACATAACTTAACTAGTTGACCAAACTCAATTAGTTAGCATGAGAGAACCAATTGAAATAACCCAACTAGTTGACTTAACATAACTAACCGACTTACCACAAACAATCGACTTACCACTAGTAGGAAACTTACCATAAGAAATTGACTTAACATGCATAGACAGGATCAGTCGAGATGCCCCATACAGTTGACTCAACACAACCATATGACCTAACACAAGTGGTCAATTTAACCTGACTAATGGAGACCCTAGTCTAGATCGACAGAAACTCAATGTTGACAGCTAGTCAAAAATATTGTCTAAAAAGACAATAAAAAAGATTAACGCATATGATTGAACAAGGCCGTCGCAACTTGGGTCTAGGGAAAAAAAAATGAATATGCCCCACGTTGTTCAAGAACCCCTTGGCTACGCCAATAACTTTATACACATAAGTGACGAAAAAGCCACAACATTGACAATAGGTAACCTCAGATGAATTGTGTACCTCAACAATCTAGTTCTACCCGCAATGGGGCCAATGTGGGCTACTATTTGCTCATTATGGAAATTTTTCCCCTTTCGAACTATGCAAAAGGTGAAACTTGTCAACTCATCTTGAGTCTCGACCGACCATAAAATTTGAGTGCCCCTTGGTTGATTCAAAATTATGCTACACTGGCTTTCTCCACTGTTGACTTGTGCCTTAGCCTCTGTCCACAAACGAATAGCAATGTAGTAGGAAACCCTCTTGACTGAAGGTGGACCTCACTTTATTATTGAATGGATCCCTATTGATAAGATCCAACTAATTAACCATCTGATGCATTATACTCAATCTCTAATATTCCATATGATGCATTATAGAGCTGAAATACCCATGGCATACTAGCTAATGGAATTCACATATCATAGCAACTTAGTCAACTCCATCCCACAATCACGTAGGACTTTGTGAATAGGTCTGTGTTTCATTAGCACATTAACTATAGAAAAGGCATCCAAGTCTCTCTTAACCATGAGAGCTATAAACATCGATAAATAGATATACATGAATAACATATTCCTCTTTCAATAGTACTATAGTCATCTCCCATGTGGCTTCCTATGGTCCAAAGTGTCTTGAATGCACCTTGACCTACTCTATTACTCAATTCTAGAGCATGATATACCTTCAGTCTAAAATGCATAGTGGCTCTAGCTAGAATTCTCCAATGGAATCCACCTATCTCATAGACCACTCAACAACATTATTAGCATCATGTTCATACATTTTAAGCAAATAAATATGGAACACATCATGTTCCTTCAATATAGGTGGCAATGCCAATCTATAGGCCACTCGCCTCGGTCCTTCTAGAATTTGGAATGGCCCACAAAACAATAGTGCCAATTGGTCACAAGACCCATTTCTGAATGAGATTTTCTTTGGTATAATATAGAAATACACATAATCCACAATGTTAAACTCCTTGTGCATTCTATGTTGGTATGCATAGCTCTTTTTCTTGTCTTGATCTATCTCTAAGTTCTTCCTAATGGTTGTTAGTTAATATTTCATCTCTTTTATCATATAAGGGACAATATCGACATTGTTCATTGGATCACTCCATATAATAGAAGTATTGCACTTTTTACCATAAGCGCCTCAAATGGACTCGTCATTAGCAACTCTTAGTACCCATTGTTGTAAGAAAACTCCACCAATGGAAGAAACTCTTCCCAATTCTTTGGCTTGTGCATGACATACATCCTGATCCTCCAGCTGTCAATTTGTTCTCTTGGTGTACCCATGTATTTGTGGATGGTAGGATGTTCTAAAAGCCAACTATTACCCAAACAATTAAAATTTTATTTCCAAAATTTAGATCTAAACTTTTTATCCCTATATGAGATAATTTTCTTAGGTACTCCATGTAACCTACCTATCTCTTATATAAAGAATTGGGAAATATCACTTGTTTTGTCAATGGTAGACTTAATAACCAAAAAGTGAGTTGTCTCACTCAACATGTCCACCACGACCATAATGGCGTCATGTTGTTGTCTTCAACAAAAATATGATAAAATCCATGGAAATGACCTCCCATTTCCATTATGCAATGGGGAATGGTTGTACCCAGTGTTGATAATATCGCCGAGATATCGGCGATATTCGGAAATATCGTGATATTTTCGGCGAGCCGAAATATCGCCGACCAAATATCACGATATTTTAGAGTTTTGAAAATCGCGCGAGATTTACGATATTTCGGCGATATCTCGGAAAATATCGCGCAACGACAGAAAATATCGCCGGTGACCCTGAAATCATTCCGCGCGGCCTATATAATTCTATTTTTGGTTTTTGTCAAGTCATTTTGTTTTTTTGAGCGCTGGAGAAGGAATGTGGTTGCTGCCAAGGAGGGTTTGAAGCCATTATTGCCAATTTGCCACCAACAACGAAGATTTCTCTAAGCTGCAAGTGCCAAGAACAGTAAGACAATCTCGATTCTCATTCTTCCGGTTCCCTACAATCATTTTGCTTGGTTTTTGTTTTGCATTTCAAATTGCAAGGGTTTGCATTGAGCAATACCACACATATTTATAGAAAATAACTTCATATTGATATCACTGTCAAGGTAAACCGTAATACAATATTACAAATACAAAAGTGGTCACCTACAGCAGTGGTATCACGGTTCCAACAAAATCAGGGAGTATTACCCATTCCCCCAACACACAATAATAAGCAAATAGCACAAGCGTGTCTGCTTTGGCTCAAGTTCTAAAGAATCGATGTCCTTTACAAGAACATTACTATCTTGGCTACAAATTGTACAGCAAATGGCTAAGCAGCATCTTCACCATAAAAAGAGACATATTTGTTCATCTTATTGTATCCTATATGGTTTTTGTTGCCTGTCTAAACAATCTCTTCTCCACAAAGATGAACCACTTCCACCGGACAGGAGCAATCAACAGACAAAAATATGCTGCCATTACCATATATGCACAGCATAGAGGATTTACAGATGGCAGCTGTGTAATATGCCATGCTGCAGAAACAATCAAGCATCTAATGTGCGGCTACAAAATATTTTCACAATTACCCATTCTGCAAACAACATTCAAGAATCAATATACAGTTTCTCATGATCTTAACTTGATGTCCTCATGTCGGTCTTTGGAAAGAATGTAGAAGTATGAATGGGATGAATGAGCATATATTCCTCCTCTTCTACAGCATTTATGCCCAAAAGATGTAGGGAATCATCACCTACAGCAGGTCTAGACTCTAAATTATAAAGTTATAAACCATTTGCAAACTACATAAAGTTATAAACCATCAGTAATGTGATGTCAAGTTTATGAATGGAACGAAAAACGCCTCTAAAACCTCTCAATAGGTATAATGCTGGCCCATGGGATATTGAACCATCAAATATTTGATCACCCTTGAAGAACAAAAATTTCAAGCCTATACACTTTAATAGAATGCCCACAATTATCTAAGTTCCTGACTTCTTCTATTTTCAACATACTTCAAGAATGTCTACTTGATGGATCTTAGAAGCCAATGATAACACTTACAAAAACTCAGATGAAGAGAAGGATGATGATATTCTCAAAGATCCGAACCTTTTCAACTGCTAAAAACATGTTGTCATGGATAAGTATCAAAGTTTGAAGAAGTACTGTTGGAAACCTCATCTTTTCTCTCCCATATCGATGCAATCATCAAAATCCTCCCTCCATCAGCTCAAAAGGTGTTGCCTTCTTCTTCAAAGATTGCACCCTGCCTTGCTGGTTAAAGATGTAACTTTCTCTGTGCTATGAAGTCTAATAATGCATTATGCACCTACAGCAGTGGTATAAGTTATAACAGTTATATATTTTTCCCATGCTTGGCATAATTCTGAAAGAAATTGTTCTCATTCCGTGCCAATTTGCTATGTGTTTCATTTGCCATTTGGATACCTCACGTTACAACATGTTCATACTCTTTTGTTCAAGAGTATTCAACAGTCAACTTGTATTACACTTCTATTCAATAGTCAACTTGTATTACACTTCTATTCAACAGTCAAGTTAAAACTATTTTGTAAAATGATGTGGTTATTTGTAATTTGAAAATTTCATATTACTTATTAAGTTACTAATTCCAAATTTTTTTTGGTGCTCTAGGTTTCCTTTTGAGTTAGCCCACTACAAAATACAAATATCCCAAAAGCCTTGGACCCATTTTGGGAGTATGGGAGCCCTGATGGTGGGACAAATCGTGCATATCTTACATGCAAATTGTGTGGGGACAAGATGACAGGTGGGATTACACGACTGAAATACCATCTTGCTAGACTCAGTGGACATGACGTTGGGCTTTGTACAGTTTCTAGTCCGGAGCTTATACAAAAAGCTCTTGAGGCAATTGAAGAAAAGGAAAGAAAGAAGGAAGAGGCGGAAAGAAACAAAGCTGAATGTGCAGGTAGATCTTTCGGGATACCTTCTCCTGATTTTGGTGTTGAGGGTAGTGGGCCTAGTGGCCCTAGTGGGAGGGGCTCCACAACTGGTACACCATCACATGCTACTGCTAGTGTGAGTGCGAGGTCATCATTTTTTGTTCCACGAACAGGAGCTGGAGCACAACCTGGCATAAAATCGTTTGTTAAAAAAAAGGAGAAGCAAGAAGCAGAGAGTCATGGGGAGGTGTATTTTTTGGAGCGACTTACATCTCAGCATCATGAAAACCAATCCATTTTGGTAGCCAATGTGTGATGCTATTGTTGTTGTGGGCCCAGGGTACAAAAATGCCACATATGAGGAGTTGCGGGGGCCAATTCTTCAAGCAGAAAAACAGGACATCAACTCTAGATTGGCAGAGTTGAAAAAGACATGGGAAGTCACTGGATGCATAGTGATGTCTGATGGTTGGACAGATAGGAAGGGTAGGAACCTTCTAGATTTCTTGGTACATTGTCTTAATGGTACCATGTTTATTAAATCGTTGGATGCATCAGAACATATCAAAGATGCAGCAACGATATGTGAGTTGTTAGATGGGTTCATTCGGGAGATTGGTGTGCAGAATGCGGTGCAAGTCATAACAGACAATGCAGCTAATTATGTGTCTGCCGGAAGAATTCTTATGGAGAGGCATCCCACATTGTTCTGGACTCCATGTGCAGCACATTGTCTTGATTTGTTGCTTGAGGATATGGGGAAACTCTCCTTCATCAAGGAGGCAGTTGATATGGCTAGGAGCATCCCCAAGTTTATTTATAACCATGCTTTTGTTCTTAGCCTTATGAGGAGGTTCACTAGAAACAAGGAGTTGCGGCGTCCTGCCATCACATGTTTTGCCACAACCTTTATTACTCTTCAGTCTTTGCTTCGATGTCAGTTCGAGTTGAAGCAAATGTTTGTGTCTGATGACTGGCGTAATTGTAGATACAACAGGAGAGCTGATGGGAAAGCCCTTTCAAAAATGGTGTACTCTGAGACATTTTGGCGTGGAGTAGAAGAAGCATGTGTAGTTAGCGAACCTATAGTAAAGGTTCTTAGGTTGGTGGATGGAGAGAAGCCTGCAATGCCTTATTTGTATGAGGGCATGGATAGGGCCAAGGAGGCCATTCGTTCCTATTATGCAAACAAGGGTTCTGTTGGCCTTGATAGGCAGATGATGTTATGGGATGTGATCGATAGTCGGTGGACAGGGATGCTACATCGACCCATTCATGCAGCAACACTCTTCCTCAACCCCGCATTTTCATACAAATGCAACTTTGATTTTGATAGCGAGGTGATGGAAGGGCTCCATTCCTGTATTCAGAGGATGGTACCTGATCCTGAGCTTCGTAGCAAAATCAATCACGAGGTACAGTGTTATTAGGATTGTGTTGGCCTATTTGGATTTGATGATGCCATTAGGGAAAGGGCCCTCTTCATGCCACGTAAGTGACAAGTCATCACTCATTAGAAATTAGAAATTTGAATTTAATTATAATTTATGTTTTAACTTTTAAGTTTTTGAATATTTTATTTCATTATTTTGTTGTATATATTTGGTGGCGAAGCTATGGTGCAAGGGCACCAAATTTGCAAAAATTGGCTACACGAATCTTGAGTCAAACATGTAGCTCTTTAGGGTGTGAGCGCAATTGGAGTGTATTTGAGAAAATACACGGCAAAAAGTGCAACAGGTATAACTTTGAACTCAAGCCTTCAGTTGAGCAATTACACTTATTGTGATTTTTAATTTTTAATTTATGACCTTCAAGTGTCAAGAGTCAAGAGTCAAGACTCATTACTTTTTTTGACACTCTTACAGGTTGGAGTTCGCACGCCTCAATGATTTGGTGTATGTGCATTACAACATCCGACTTCGAGTGAGGCAAATAGAATCACCAATGGATCCAGATTCCATTTCCTTAGACAATATTGATGTATTGTCTCTGTGGAGGGTGGAGTCTGAGGAGCCCATATTGGAGGAGTCACCTTCATGGTTAGAGCCAATGGCAGATGATCCATTAGAGCAGGGGCAGCAAGAGGACTCGAAGTCAGAGGAGCAGCAGCACTTAGAGGAGGAGCAGGAGGAGCAGGAGGAGGAGGACACTGCAGGAGCATCAGCATCAACACCATCTGCTATAGATATAGGAGAGCATAGCTCCATGCCTAGCACTCATTATTTGACATTAGGTGCAGAGGTAGGGTCAGGGCCTTCTACTACTAGGGGCAGGCCTGGCAAATAGCCCATCATGTTTTCTTGTAAAAGGGGGAGAGGGAAGTAGATAGATAACTGCTAGTTTTATTTGTTATGCTACATGTAACTCATGATGATGAGATACTTTTATATATGTGATGTTATTTTGTATTGGTTCTCCACATTTGAGTCCTTGAATGGACAATTATCAGGGATCAGCAGGATTTGGTATCGCCTTTGATATATCATTTCTATTTGACATCATATGTATCAGTGTTTTCTTCATATTTATGTGCCAATGTGTTTATTTCATGTTGTTATTGCTTTACATGTTTAAAAATATGAAAAAAATGAATATATTATGCATTTTTTATGCTTGCCGATATTTGCCGATATTTTGCAGATATTTTCACCAATATTACCGATAAGATATTTTTTGGACCCTCGCCGATATTTTCCCGATACTGATATTATCAACACTGGTTGTACCAATCACAATAGATGTTTACATTCTTCCTTTACTTGCTAGCACTCAAAACATCTCACAATATACTTAGGCACATCCTTCTTCATGCTTCGCCAATAGTATGACTTCTTCATGGTTGTTATCATATTTTCATAGCTAGGATGACCACAATATGGTCTTTTATGATACTCATCCAAGATGAGCTTCTTCATGTCACCCCCACATGTACATACTGCCTTGATATGAAATTTAGCATTCCATCCTCTGTAGAGGAGTAATTATTTCTTAACAACCCTCTAGGATCTCGTTGTAAGCATTCCTTTATGCATTGATAATGTTCATATTGTTTCTCAACTTTTTTAATATTTTCTTACATGTTGATTTTACAAGAAATTATAGTGGTTACATGGGTTACTAGTAGCCTTCTATTGAGTGCATTTGCTACCTTGTTTTCCTTTCCCTCAATGTATTTGATTTCAAAATCAAGTTTGCTAATCAGGGGCAACCATCTTTCCTACCTGTAATTCACATTATCCCATCCGAATAGATACTTTATCCCTACATGATCATTCATTAATATGATCTTTCTTCTAAGGAGATAATGTCTCCACATATTTAGTGCATGGGTTATTTCCGCCAATTGTAGATGACAAGTCATGTAATTCTACTCATGCTCGTTCAACTCTCTAGACTTGTAGCACATAATTTGTCTTTCTTGCATGAGAACTCCAATGAGACCTTCCGTGTAGGCATCCATGAACACCACAAAATCTTTATATGAATCTACCATCTATATTATTTGTACATTCGTGAGCAGATATTTCAATTTCTCAAAGTTGGCTTGACATTTCGATGTCCACTGGAATTTTACTCCTTTCATTTGCAATGTTGTGTTTGGATTTCCAACCTTGGAGAAGTTCTAAATGAAAATCTGACAGTATCTACCCAAACCCATGAAATATATAACTTTTGTCACATTCTAGGGAGTGGACCATTCCATGATGGCTTTAATATTTTCTGGGTATATTGCCACTCCTTCCTTGGAAACAATATGTCCCAAATATTGAACCTGTGACTCAGAGAATTCACACTTGCTGAGTTTGCATAGAGATTATCCTCTATCAACACTTGTAGTATTGCTCCTAAATGCTTCTTACATTCTGTCTTGGTCTTAGAATAGGCTAATATTTCATCAAAAAAGCCAATACAAATTTTTCCACAAAAGGGTTGAGCACATTATTCATTAGAGACATAAAAGTGGAAGGGGAATTAGTAAGCCGAAATGGCTTAACCACAAACTCATATTGCCTATACCTAGTTTTTAATGATGTTCTATGAATCTCTTCATCCTTTATATGTACTTGATGGTACCCATATCTCATATCAATCTTTGAAAATATCATTGATCCCCTCAACTGATCAAATAGATCATTGATCCTTGGAAGAGGATATATGTTTTCATTTTTGGTTTTTTCCAATTATCTAAAATCTATACACAACCTTAGAGTGATGTCCTTCCTCTTCACAAAAAATCAAAATGTGCTCCCTAGGGTGATACATTAGTTATGATACCCTCTGTCAAGAATTTATTTTAACTATAGTTTTAGATCCACTAATTTTGGTGTACTCTTTTGATATGGGCCTTTGGACATTGGAGTTCATCTCGGTAGCAACTCAATTGAAAAATCAATTCCCTCCTTGGCAGTAATCCTAAAATCTCTTCAGGAAACACATAATTGAAATGTTTAATTATTGGGTGTCATTCGAATTTGCCCTCCTAGTCCTATGGTTCATTGGTCACTCACATTGCAAATAGTCTGCATCCCTTCCTATTGGACTACTTTAGCTATAACAGCGTGATTTGTATGATAGTTACCAGATTTCGTTTCCTTATAGCGTAATTATTTCCCCGTTATCATTAAGGAAATCAATCTTCTTGCTAAAGAAGTCGACCCTTGTCCTGTGCCAAGCCATCCATTCCATGCCAATTAATAAGTCATATGAACCTAATGGTAATATGTTTAATTCATCTTTTGCAGGAATTTCATCCATCACTGCTAGACATGAATTCACCATGTGTTCAACCCTCCTCTTGGTTCTTGTGGCTAACTAATCCAACCATGAATTGTCATGTGATGTGCTCTAACACACATTTACCTACTACTTATGCACTTACATAACTGAAATTTGAGACAATATTAATTAGAATAGAAATAGACTAGTTATTGATCATACATTCCATTTCAATCACAAAGCATTTCTGATCAACTATCTATTATCCAATGTTGCATAGATGTGTGGTATGCTCTGATCCATGTCATTTCATATCTCAACTTCTTGTAAACAAAGATAATATTAGTCATATTTGTATAATTGTTAGGTGGTTATGGATGATATACAACACATTGATGATGATCACACTTCTTGAGATAAATTCTTAAAGCTCAAGTGTGGTTTGATTGTGGTTAAGAGGGAGATCACTATCACTTCACCAACCTTCTTCCTCCCTTGAGGCCATTTCTTCTCTAGCTGAAGGAAAATTATCTAGGGTAGGATTGCTATGATTTTTATTCCATTAGTTCCAAGGTGATATAAATCCCTTGTCATTGGGGATATAGGTTCAACTAAGGCTCCTCATTCAAAGTTTTCATACATGGAACCAAAAATGATGATTGAGGTAGTCCACTAAATACCCTAAAATATCACCCAAGTTGCTTCATAAATTCCAAGAATCTCAGAGAATTTTTCATACCAGAATACCTATAATGCCTTTGAGAAGGGATTCATTCGAGAAGGTCGAAGAGAGAGAATAACACCCAAAGAAGAAACATCGCTGAAAAATGGAATTCGACAAAGAAAATGAGATACCACTTACTCATCAAATCGTTCACAAAGCCATTCATCCATTAAACGTCCATCCATTTATAACTATCGGAAATAGCACTTTAAAGAGATCTTTGTAACTAGCCATCCATAACACAATGAAAAAGTTGAAATGTCTCCAAAAAGTTTCAAACATTTTAAAACTTGCTAGTATAGTTCTCCCTAATGTGAACCATGAGAAATAAAGAGGAAGAGCATATCTATTAATAAGGATATGCTCAACCCATGGGGGTGGTTCAATTGGCGATTGTTGCGTTACGAAATCTTATATAAAGCATGAGAATTGATGTTCAAATCCCCTAGGGTCAAACCAAAAAAAAAGGGAGATGCTTTCCTTTACAATAAATAAATGATCTTTTAAAGTGAAACCCTCTAATATGGACTAAGGACAAGTAAATTACAATTCTCTTTCATTATCTAATCTAAAGTAAATAAGATTTGGGCCATCATGTGTGACAACACCTATAACTAAACCTCTCGGAAATATCATTATGAATTGTAATTTGTGTAAATTATGTTGAGAACATAAACACCATAAATGTCATGTGAACATATCAATGTTATGTATAACATCCATAACACTCTAAAAACTAAAGGACTATGGCTAATATTATCATGAAATAATGAATATAATATATAAACATCTTCAAAAAATGATAACCCTTCATTGGTTTCCTCAATCACAGCTTTACCTGCTACCACCATATGACAGTATCAAGACAATTTATCATCCTTGTATTTTCATCTTTAGACACGATCGAAAGTCTTCTACAATGTACTATTACTTAACTTGAACATCTATATTTTTTCAATGAATGTTCAACAATTAGCCATTTATATCGATCCATTTATTCACAAACTTTCAAGTTTCCAAAATATATTAATGGATCTAACACTTTTCTCCTTTCCAACTTCAATCACTGATAATTAAATTTATGAGATTGTTGAAATAAGTCACAAGTATTACCTTCATCTTCTCTAAATGTCATATTTCACCTTTATTGAAAATCGTTATGAAAGGTAAAGGACACAACAAGCAAAAATATTGCCTTGATTCATTTGAGTGGGATGAAAGCAAAAAAAGCATCAACTTTATTTATGGTTTATATTTAAATCTATCATTATTATTTTATGTTTATATCATATTAGCATCTTAGGAACTAAGCTGATAGGTTTTATCTATGAAGAAACTTTGAAAATATGGGAGCCATTTCACTATAAAAGAATCATTTGATTAGTTTCTATTTATAGTCAAATTTAAATTACAACTATCAACATTTAAGGAAAAATGTAAAATTGTTTCATCATCATCTTTATAGAGAATGCAAATTCTACATTCTTATTTACTGTGTTTTCGCAAATATTCCAAAATTAACACCCTATTGATCCAAACTAATTACAAAATTGCTTAAAATTCCACAACTACCCATAAAACACAAACTTCTTACAACTTTATATAAGTATTCCTTATACTCAACCTAATTATCACTCATAATTAATATGATATAAAATTTCCATAATTCTTTTAATCAAAACTTAAAAATAGAATGAATCTTAAAATTTATTCCATATTTAAACATAATTGTAACTCATAAAGATGGTGATCTAAAACTTTTATATTTCCTCACTATATCAAATTTATAAATTCAATTTAAATCTTCATATTTCTACGATATTTAATACTATAATGAAACTAATAACCATTTCAATATTACATTATATAACACGTATTATACCACCATTACAATATTATATAATATAATATGTACTATACATTTCTATAATTGCAAAACTTATTTTCATATGTATAACAAAAAAATTAGTCATATATATATATCTATATACCTGATTTTATCTATATTGAATTTCAAAATTCCATTCAATATTTTGTGTTATATATTTATCGCTTCCTTTTAAACATCAAATACATGAGTATTATATTGCATTTCAATTTTTTTTATGAAAGAAAACAAATCCCTAAATTTTCTTACGATTCAATATTTTGTGTTACATTTTTTCGCTGCTTCTTAAACATCAAATACCTGAGTATTTTAGGAAGGCAATTATTTCCACTGCATATTGTAATGTGTCGGTTCTTCATTTTCAATATTTGAAAGATTGTATTGTGTAGGATTGCAATCATTTCTTATATTTTATAACTATTGTACATAAATACAATTCATGATTTCTATTTTATGGGCTCTCCACTTTGAACAAGTAGACCTACGTCGGTTTCCTGACAAGGTTGGGAAAAATCCAAATCCTACGTGATGTTCTTACAGTTGAGCAAATATGCAAATAATACAAGGCATAAAAATCCAATAATTATATGGCAGGTTTAGAAATCCAAAACTTACAGTATAGCAGAGAAATCCAAAACTTACAGGATAGCAGATAAATGAACACAAAAGATGCTGTTGATCGTGTGGTAGACAATACCTTGAAAGGCTTCTTCCATTTTATTCTTTAGCATGATGAAATTTCTGCCTAAAATTTCCACAATATTCAACATTGGCGAGATTGGCCAGGCATTCCTCGTACCCTTCAACTCATTCTTTATAAAATCGGGAACGTAAAGCCTGGCAGGCGTATATGTATTTTGTGACTTGATAACCGCAGCTCTCCATCCCGACCTCACCCGGAACGCTTTTACCGTCATATTTGCAGCTCCCATAAAACATAGAACCGATTTCCACATCAGACTTCATATTTGGTTATTTCTAGAGTAGCAGTGGGTTAGGGTGACTCTACATTCCATTCCAACCGCTGACTCCTTGTACATCTTTCGACCTATTTGATTATTTCCAACAGAATCAGTGGGTTGGTAGGGTTGAACACTCCATTCCAATTGCGATCCTTGTATTTCTTTCCACAGATATGTTACCTGTACACGATCATCGTCATTTTTATTACGTTCTGCTCCCCACATGGTACAGAAGGAGAATAAGAATGAAGACGATCCTGTACAAGTAGTAGATATGTAGAACAAATACAAGGATCTCACAATTGGAATGGAATGTTAAATCTCTCCTACCACTGCTTCTATCGGAAATAATCAAATATGCTGAAAAAAATACAACGAACTCACAGTTGGAATGAAATGCTGAAACACCATAACCCCCTGCTATCGAAATGTTCAGACTTCGAAGACGTGTTGTTTGTGCAAAAAACCTATGCAGAAACTCGGAGAGAATTGAACTTCGGCTACCATGTATCTGGTTAAATAACAGTCCAATCTAACACGGAACTCATGACCTAAACATGCCCGCCTGAACGTGGGATAAGGGGCACTCATAGCAGTGAAAACAATCCCTAGCCGGGAGGCGAACTCTTAGCCGATAAATAGGGTTCACGGCACCGACATCAGTAAGACATATGCTTTACAACGCAGACATGTTTGACAAATCAATCACTAGTCCGCACAAATATTTGACCGCACAGTATGACGGTACCGAAATCAATAAAATCAAATCAGAATGATGGCACCGACAAGGTTGACAAAACGAGTTTGATTCGAGGCACCCGTGAAAAGCGGAAGTTAATTATTTAGAAATATAAAAAGTTATTTAAGACGATTTTAGCTCTAGAGTGGGTGACGGCTTCCAAGTTCCACCATGCACCAAGGGCAACATTCCCATTGCACTATTTGCTAGGTTTATATCGTAAATAATGCAATGTTATAGAGTTAGTCGGAAGTTGATCACGGGGTCAAAATATTGATGATGGTGAATAATTAATTAGTTGTTTTTACCTGATTTTTTGGAAGATTTTCTCGTAGATTTTTTTCTTCTAATTTCTATAAAATTTGGCAAGAATTCATTGAAATCAGAAATTTGATGGGTAACCTCTGCACAATAGAAGTGCCCTAGGGGTTTTTGAGGGTGTTGAATCCATATATATAGTCAAAAAACTAGTTTAAATAACACAAATAAAGATTTCACCTCAATTTTTTCCCATTGGGGTTTCCACTTGAGCGCATATGAGTTAGCACGACGAGGCTTGGTGGCATGGACACCACAAGAGTGCAATAGGATCTAGCGTCCTAACCCACCTATGTGAGGAGAAACTTAAGTAAAAGGAAACACACATGAATCTAGTGGCATGGTCGCCACAGGAGCATGGCATGACAAAGGAGTGTGTCCCCATAACCATGTGGAATGAGTTGGCCTAAGAATGGAAGGACTAAGCAAGTATGGATAGACAAAGCAATGGACTTAGTGGGTGTGATTCAACCAAACAAGGGAGCACTGAGTGGGGTGAGTCAAGCATTAGTGTAGTTGGCCCAAGCTGGGGAACATGAAGAGTTTCTTAAGTCAAGCCGAGTCAATTGAAGGTGAAGGGTCATGGTTCCAGATAACTGAGTGAAGTTGTATGTATGTGCTAGAGCCATATGTTGGAGAGGACACAATTAAGAAAACAAAACTCAAGAGATGAGTGCAAAGTCACAAGGAGAAGCAATTGAGCGAGAAAAGGGAAATGTTGAGTTGAGTTTTAGACAAAACAGAGAGGAACGAGGTCAGGTGAGTCTCCACTAGGGAAGACAAACCAACTGAGACAAGAAGGGAATTGAAGTGCCATGGATATGGTGGGGACAACCCATCAGGTCAATCGAGCCAAGTGACATAGGTTTCTGGGCTGGTACAAATTTTGTTGGCTCGTTTGTTGTATTAAGGGATGAGCATTTGTCTCATACCTCATGTGGAGAAGTTTTTACATTGATTAGCAAAAGAAGGCCAAAGCAACGTTCCATACAAATTGTGCATTTGCGATGACGATATTGTTGATGTGAATTCTTTACATGTGTGTCCTGTGAATGAATCTTAGTTGGAGAATTGTGGTAATACAATTTACTTCCACTATATTTAAGGGCTATAAAATTCTGTTAAGTAATCAATAATATAGATATTATATAAGTAAACCTGTTGCGAGGCATAGTCGAGGTGGAGTAACATTGTGCTACATAAGGTAGTTGTAAGACACGTCGGTATCACATGCTCAAGGCTTCATAGTGCACCCAACAAAAGTGCCTTGTAAATGTGTGGAGCCCTTGGCGTCATGACAGATACCAAAAGTTATAATTATAATTTTATTTATCAATTATAATTTTAGTAAATAATTGAATAATCAAAGAGATAGAATTTGAAGTTATATATATAATTTTAAAATGGGTTTATCTTGGTTGTAGTTTTTCTTAATTAAAGGGGATTATTTTATTTGGGAATATAAAGAGGGATACCTATTAAAAATAAGGTTTCTATATATAGAGAAAATATATTGGGAAAGGCGTTCAACAAATTAATTTTGAATAATATTAATTAATATCTAGTGAAATTAGAGGTATTTTCCCATATCCCATAAAAACACTTATAAAAACTACAATATTGCATTGAAATTCACAATTAGGTCTATGTAAATTATGTAATATATTGAAATAATTTTATTAAATGTTAGAAAATTACATTAGATGAATATTCTAAGTGGTATTTGAAGTTATCATGTTAGGTCAAAAGCTAAAAGGACCTACAAGTCACTTATAAATAATAAACTACCTATTTTTCCTTATCAATGAGCAAGGGAATATGAATCAAGTACTACATAAAAATATTGCAATATGAGAGGCCATTAGGTCTCCTCAATAGTATCTTCGAGTAATTATATAGAAATTTAGATATTTTGTGATATTTAATGAATTTATAGAAGCCCCTTTCCATGAAAGACTTTCACTTGCTCGTTGTTACTAAAACAAAGAAAAAAATAAAGTTGGGACTTAACAAGAGAAGTGGAGGGAAATTTTTATTTTTTCGAGTCTCATCTTGGAATTCTAAAAAAAGTTTGCAGGGTCTATCAGTGTCGATGCATTTTCCCATATAAACATGAGCAAATGTAATATGAGAAAATGAGGACTGTAGATTTTTGATACCAAATAAATGTGGCTCGAGCATGAAGTTCCTTAAGATAAATAATGCTTCCATCCATCTCATTATTAAAAGTGATTCCTCATGAACTTGAATTTGTTTGATAGATTTTTAATAGCTAGTAATAAGACCAACTTGAGAGCAGCAAGATTGTAGAATTTTGTAGAATTTTTCTACAAATCAGCGAGATTTGATACCATGTAAAAATTTCCCACCTGTAGATCAACTTGGTAATGCAATGTACTAAAATAAAACACTTGATCTACTTCTACAAACAATTTAGCGGAAGCTTAATCAACCATGAGAAACATCAATAAGAACACATATAACTGATAATAAGGAATCAATCACACATAACACAGAAGAATTTACCCGCGGAAAGCACAAGCTTAAAACTCCATCTCTGTATTATCATACAAATGGGAATATAGTCCGGATTACACAAAGCCTTAGCTTAGAAGCTATCTACCTCCTAGTAAAATCCCTGTACTACTCATAGATAGTCAAAGGCTTCTCTCAAACCTTTTCCTCTACCCTCCAAGCCTCCTATTTCCTTATGCAGTTTCCTTGAGGTCCACATCTGTTCTCAACTTGGTCTCTGACAAAACTGACATGCAACAGTTATCCATGAGTGAATTCTCAGTTATCTAAAATAATAGTTGTCACATGCATGCAAGCATTAACAAACTAATTTTATTATTTTAACAACTTGTGAAAATAATCTAACTGGACTTGACTAGTTAGAACTAAGTCAACTGATTCTCTCATTATAGAACTCATACCTATTCCCTCAATCAGGGAGGAAATTAAGGATAAATTCCTCAATCAGTGGGACAACTCATGTGCATGCTCACAAAGACTTCAAATTCAAATTTCCTTAACTAATTAACTCAACTGCATTAATTAATTAATATTTCCAACTGCTGTTAAGACCAAAATTAATTTTACTTCCTGTAGATAGACTAGGGACTACTATAAATAGGAAGGGACCCAGAAATGCTATTTTTAGAACTTTCTATTTTTACCAGTTTCACCTCTCACCCAATGTGGCCAATGACCTCACTGGCCAAATTGTTATTTTTAGACATGCTATTTTTAGCAGGTCTATTTTTAGCACATTCTAAATTTTTCATTTTTTGTTGCACACTTATCAACACTCCCTCTCAACAAGAAAGGCTTCCTCACGAACCCGATCCTATAACTCTGGAATGTTCTGCATGCAACACATCTATCTGGTCCACTTGCTCCAACAACAGTTGGAACAAGAACACTCCCAACTGACCACTCTGTTGGGCTAGGAACATACTTTGATGTTAAAGCTCTACCTGTTGCTAACAAGTGCTCCCTCTCTGACACCTGTGCTACTGCAACATCTCCATGCATCTCGCACCATTGCACACCACTCTGTGGCACCTAGGACTATGCAAAGCACTTGTGCCTCTCGCATTGCTACAACCTGCTAGCTATGCACTGTCCTGGGATTCCTTGCACTGTCACTCTCTTTGCCACTTCATCTGCATCTGTCTCTACCCAATCAGCTAGTTCCTGCTACTCCACATCAGGGCTCTTGTAGCAAGGTCTAATCCAAGAGGTTGGGTACCTCAAGGATCCTGCCCCTCCTCCTTGGGATGATCACTCTATATCGCCCCACCTCCTACCTAGAGGTATGGTTGCATGTGATCCCTCAGCCCACCTGTCTTGAAGTTCCCCCTATTGGAGGTCTCTGCATGAGTAGATGTCTCTCAGCTTCCCCTGTTGTGGCTGCTCCACAAACTCCTGAAGCAGCTGCACCAATTGTGGCTCCTCCACAATCGTCTAAGACTTCTTTTGGCTCCGCATGTTGAGAGGTAACATACCCTCCCTCTCAACAACCAAGTCTCCAACCTTTGCCTTGCTCCTCAAGGCTTTGCATGCATCCTGTACCTCAAGTGCATACAGGTTCTTAGCTAGTACACCAATCTATTTCCACTTTCCTGCTGTCATGAAATTTTCTACGAAAGGAGCTGATTTTAAATACGCGATATCTCCCTCATTCGAACTCCGATTCAGCCGATTTTTTCTTTATTTTTGGTATTTTTCTGCAAGGAATCCAAATCTACTACTTATTTCTGAAAATTTTGTACAAATTTTTTTAGATCTGCTCTACAAACTCTCGGCCCAAAACTCAAAACTTTGAAATCTCCTCTCAGTATATTGTTCTTGCTTGATCACCTGTTCACTAGTACCATGTAGAATTTTTCTACAAATCATCTAACTTTAATACCATGTAGAAATTTTGTTACAAATCAGCTAGCTCTAATATCATGTAGAAATTTCCCACCTATAGATCAACCTGGTAATGCAATGTACTAAAGAAAAACACATGATCTACTTCTACAAACAATTTAGCGAAATCTTATCAACCATGAGCAACATCAATAAGAACACATATAACTGATAAGAAGGAATCAATCACACATAACATAGAAGAATTTACCCAGGGAAAGCACCTGCCTAAAACCCCATCTCTGTATTATCATACAAGTGGAAATATAGTCCGAATTACACAAAGCCTTAGCTCGGAAGCTACCCAGCTCTCAGTACAATCCCTCTGCTGCTCATAGACAGTTAGAGGCTTCTCACAAACCTTCTCCTCTACCCTCCAAGCCCCCTATTTCCTTGTGCAGTTTCCTTGAGGTCCACATCTGATCTCAACTGGGTCTCTGACAGAACTGACATGCAACAATTATCCATGAGTGAATTCTCAGTTATCTAAAATAATAGTTTTCACATGCATGCAAGCATTAGCGAAGTATATTTTATTATTTTAACAACTTGTTAAAATAATCTAACTGAACTTGACTAGTTAGAACTAAGTCAACTGATTCTCTCATTATAGAACTCATACGTATTCCCTCAATCAGTGGAAGAAATTAAGGATAAATTCCTCAATCAGTGGGACAACTCATGTGCATGCTCACAAAGACTTCAAATTCGAATGTCCTTAACTAATTAACTCAACTGAATTAATTAATTAATATTTCCAACTGATGTTAAGACCAAAATTAATTTTACTTCCTATAGATAGACTAGGGACTACTATAAATAGGAAGGGACCCAGAAATGCTATTTTTAGAACTTTCTATTTTTAACAGTTTCACCTCTCACCCAATGTGGCCAATGACCTCACTGGCCAAACTGTTATTTTTAGACATGCTATTTTTAGCAGGTCTATTTTTAGCACATTCTAAATTTTGTATTTCTTGTTGCACACTTTTCAACACTCCCTCTCAACAGGAAAGGCTTCCTCTCGAACCCGATCCTATAACTCTGGAATGTTCTGCATGCAACACATCTACCCGGTCCACTTGCTCCAACAACAGTTGGAACAAGAACACTCCCAACTAACCACTCTGTTGGGCTAGGAACATATTTTGATGCTGAAGCTCTACCTGCTACTGACAAGTGCTCGCTCTCTGACATCTGCGCTACTGCAACATCTCCATGCATCTCACACCATTGCACACCACTTTGTGCCACCTAGCACTATGTAAAGCACTTGTGCCTCTCACATTGTTGTAGCTTGCTAGCTATGCACTGTCCTGGGATTCCCTACACTGTCGCTCTCTCTGTCGCTTCATCTGCATCTGTCTCTACCCAATCAGTCAGTTCCTACTACTCCATATCGGGGCTCCTGTAGCAAGGTCTGATCCAAGAGGTTGGGTACCTCAAGGATCCTGCCCCTCCTACTTGGGACAATCACTATCTATCGCCCCACCTCCTACCTAGAGGTATGGCTGCATGTGATCCCTCATCCCATCTGGCTCGAAGTTCCCCCTACTGGAGGTCTCTGCATGAGTAGATGTCTCTCAGCTTCCCCTGTTGTGGCTGCTCCACAAACTCTTGAAGCTGCTGCACCAATCGTGGCTCCTCTCAATCATCTGAGACTTCTTCTGGCTCTGCATGTTAAGAGGTAATATACCCTCCCTCTCAACCACTAAGTCTCTAACCTTTGCCTTGCTCCTCAAGTCTTTGCATGCATCTTGTACCTCAAGTGCATACAGGTTCTTGGCTAGCACACCAATCTATTTCCACTTTCCCGCCGTCACGAAATTTTCTAGAAAAGGAGCTGATTTTAAATCAGCGATAGCTCCCTCATCCAAACTTCGATTCAGCCGATTTTTTCTTTATTTTGGGTATTTTTCCACAAGGAATCAAAATCTGCTATTTATTTTTGAAAATTGTGTACCAAATTTTTTAGATCTTCTCTACAAACTCTCGGCCGAAAACTTAAAACTTTGAAATCTCCTTTCAACATACTATTCTTGCTTGATCACCTGTTCTTCGATACCATGTAGAATTTTTCTACAAATCAGCTAGCTTTGATACCATGTAGAAATTTTTCTACAAATCAACTAGCTTTGATACCATGTAGAAATTTTTCTACAAATCAACTAGCTTTGATACCATGTAGAAATTTCCCACCTATAGATCAACCTGGTAATGCAATGTACTAAAGCAAAACACTTGATCTACTTCTACAAACAATTTAGCGGAAGCTTAATCAACCATGAGCAACATCAATAAGAACACATATAACTGATAATAAGGAATCAATCACACATAACGTAGAAGAATTTACCCAGGGAAAGCACCTGCCTAAAACCCCATCTATGTATTATCATACAAGTGGAAATATAGTCTGAATCACACAAAGCCTTAGCTCGGAAGCTATCCAACTCTTGGTACAATCCCTCTGCTGCCCATAGACAGTTAGAGGCTTCTCATAAACCTTCTCCTCTACCCTCCAAGCCTCCTATTTCCTTGTGCAGCTTCCTTGAGGTCCACATCTGATCTCAACTGGGTCTCTGATAGAAATGACATGCAACAATTATCCATGAGTGAATTCTCAGTTATCTAAAATAATAGTTGTCATGTGCATGCAAGCATTAATGAACTATATTTTATTATTTTAACAATTTTTTAAAATAATCTAACTGGACTTGACTAGTTAGAACTAAGTCAACTGATTCTCTCATTATAGAACTCATACTTATTCCCTCAATCAGTGGAGGAAATCAAGGATAAATTCCTAAATCAGTGGGACAACTCATGTGCATGCTCCCAAAGGGTTCAAATTCGAATTTCCTTAACTAATTAACTCAACTGAATTAATTAATTAATATTTCCAATTGTTGTTAAGACCAAAATTAATTTTACTTCCTATAGATAGACTAGGGACTACTATAAATAGGAAGGGGCCCAGAAATGCTATTTTTAGAACTTTCTATTTTTAGCAGTTTCATCTCGCACCCAATGTGGCCAATGACCTCATTGGACAAACTGCTATTTTTAGACATGCTATTTTTAGCAAGTCTATTTTTAGCACATTCTAAATTTTGCATTTCTTGTTGCACACTTTTCAACAAATTTCACTATAATTATTTATGGATTGACCAATATTGTCTTTGAAGATGAGGAAATGGTTATGAGAGAAGTATAGAATACTCCATATTTGTCCTTAGGTGAGTCTCCTTGAGAGGCTCCACCACTGAAATGCCAAGGGATTTGAACATCAATATTTAAGTAAATGCTCCAAGAAAAAAATGAGATAAAAAGAAAACTCAGTAAGGGTGCTTAAGCTATTAAGGCTTTGGGAATCATGTTTGAAAGGAAAGGTGTCCTTATTCTTAAGAAGTTTTTTTTTCTTACTAACCAAATTTATCAAATCAAGGTTAATAATAGGTCCCGTTGACGGTGTTGGACCCGCCAACATGTCAGGGGATCTCCCCAGTAAGAAGTCCCAACTAGACCTCAGACCCTTTGGAGTAGGAATCCTAGCAGTGGGTAGTAAAGTTATGCCTTGACTGCGATAGTGCATAGAGGTCAGTAAGATAAATTTGTCAGAAGCAAGTGTGTGACCTCGCGGCAAGTCAAGTGGATACAAGGGAGCTTCTCACACAAGAAGGGGAAAAGCAAGTGTGTCGCTTAGAAGCTTGTAATATTACACAACCTAAAAGGAATACACGAGCGAAATAACATCATAATATTGAAAGAAAAATAGTCCACAATCCAAAGTGATGGATTAAACCAACAATACTTCTGCAACAAGATTCTTACAATCATATACAAAATAGTTCACAAAAATGCATACATTGCTAAAGCAACCTGAATAGTCCAACTACAATAACAACATATGCACGAAAATGTGTTGGCTCTGTTATCTATATATATATATATATATATATATATATATATATATATATATATATATATATATAAAGTGAAAGTTCCATCCATACATACACCATTGACAGCTAGTAGCCCCAATAGTGGAACATTATAGTCAACAAAACCTGCTCCTCCAAGGAGAGGTACTCACTCTGCACTATGGAGAAGCCAAGGCTTGTCACAATACTCTGTGAGCCCTCTCTAAGCAAAGCTTAGCCAAAAGCTTGTACTGTGAGTTATCAGGTTCTATATATAGCAAAGGGTGGGGTGACCCTTGACATTCCCATTTGACTCTTAGACTACCCTCATGACTCTTCACATTACATAGTGACTATTCACATTCCACTAAAGACACTTGGAATTTTAGTTGCAATATATTTAAAAATATACAATTTCCACAAATACCCATGTGGGATAAAAATAGGCATGAATCAGCCTGACAAGACAACAACATCACTCGAGGTCTTGGGGAAAGACCAACTCGGTAACCTCATCATCATGATCTTTGGTGGCAAGCTAATACCAAGCTTAGTACTGCTCTATTGTGTCCCCATAATGTTTGATGGATTCTTTGTCAAAGCAGATCCTTGCCTCCATGGATTCCAGTTATATGGTTCTTAAACCTCTGTCCATCTCATCCTGAAGCATGTGTAACATTGCCATAAGTGTGGTTGGACCACCGATGTACCTCTGCATGTTTTCTGTGCTGAGTTGCAAGTAATCACTCATGGATTCATGCATCAACTGCTCTATGTATGTTTTGACATCTAGAATGACTTGGTTCTTCCTCATGGCCTAGGTGAGGGTTCTGATGAAAGGGATCTTGTGCGTTCACACTATGACATCCATACTCCTGAACAATTGTGCATAGGATGCCTCAACACTAGTGGTCACCGGAGGGAGCTGCTCAGAGTTCTGGATTTGCATCCAAATTCGTGCTTTGTCTAGCTAAGTCTGTAGCCTCATCTTCTTATGCAAGTAAAGTGGGGCTCCCTTGTACCTCATTTTCCATTCCTGCATGTGTGAAATAGAAGTGTGAATGTCTTTGAGATTTTGTGTTGTTTGTACGCACTTATACTGAAAACCATATAGATGGACAAACGCTTTGTGCATAGTGACAAATATACTATACATTGTCTGCATGATAGTTTCCAAAGTTTATATCTTTGCCAATATTGATTTCTTCATTTCTTCCATAATGGATCATGTGGACTGCTTTGTTCTCTGCCTACCCTATTGCAAGTCCTTCACCATCCATTCATTCTCTACTATCAAGAACTTGACAGTTGAACTTGTGGCTTCTACATAGGCCTTAGAAGCCTCAGCCATGGCAATTGGAAGTCTTTTGAAATCTAGTACAATCAC
The DNA here is from genome assembly GCA_031772625.1 of Pinus tabuliformis. NCBI lineage: Eukaryota > Viridiplantae > Streptophyta > Pinopsida > Pinales > Pinaceae > Pinus > Pinus tabuliformis. The sequence goes on from CM062806.1 coordinate 136,393,350, forward strand.
CCTTTCTTTTGTGTGCACAAGTGATGTATGATCATCATGGAACTTCTTTCTTCATGTGTGTACAATCCTCTAATGTGACTCGTAAAATGTCAAATTATATACATATGTCTCTGGATCATCATTAAGGAGAACAACTTCTCCTTGCTTGTTTGGGACTGGTTGTGATTCTGGATGTGGTAGAGACTGTGGTGCGACCTTAGATACCCTCAACATGAGATCGATGTCTCGGTCTTGTAGTTCGTATTCCGTCTCCATGTCAGTTGTCTCAACCAACTGCTCAATCTATTGAGAAAGTTCTTGAACATGTTCCTGCTGACCCCTATTTACATCTGTTGGCTGCTCTGCTGCTTCAACCTGCATCAGCGCAATTTTCTATAACAATGCACCTTGTCCTTCTTCTTGTCCATGTCTTTGCTTCTTTTGTCTTTCCCTTCTCACTACTCCTATTCTTCTTTGAGCTTCTACTCTACTTTCTACAACTTCCTCTTTGTTTCTTCCAATCTTTAGTTCTCCCTCTTTCTTTGTGTTACTCTCCTTTCACGTTTTCACTTGTTTGCCTCTATCTCCAATGCTACTTTCTCAACAAGTGTATATTCTTTGAAATTGTGGCTTTTCTCATACTTTGCGTTCTCGACAATCTTCCTTTTTCCTTTGGCTTGCACCAGTTTGTTTCTCACTACTATTGTTGTTGCTACTTCCTGTGGTGTTGCTACCTGTTGAGTTTCTTTCCATTCTATATCCATGCTGACCAGTTCATTGAGCCTAGAGGAGTTGTAGCAATACCTCGAAGTATCTTCCTCTAGAGAATGATGTTCCCCATGGATCCATGGGTAGTACACTCTCGCACAGTGGTTCTCGCATATGTGGTGGGGGTCATACAGATTGTAACTCTTGGTGCTGAACTCAAACTTGTTTAAGTTCTTGGCCCCGACATCCACATCCTTCAAGCTCTAGATCTCATACAACCCAACTTGGAAAGGAAGAACAAGTTGTGGTGCCTTATTCTTACTATGAAGTCCTGTTGACAACCCTGTGGAGATGTGATATGCAACCTCTTGCATGACCAACTCTTCCATTGAAAACTTTGGCAACTCATGCAGAGGCTTCTCTATGCTAAACATCCTGATGAAGGTGCCACTGGGTGAGGCATACCAATCTGCAATGTTGAGAAATGTGTGCATTACTTCGTGGGACATGCAAGGTGGATCTTGTTTGAATGTCATCCTGTAAAGTAGGGTGATGAAGTGGTCAGATAACCTTGCCATGAATCGTCGGTAGATGCACTCAGAGAGAAACTTGTAATAGATGTTCACAACATCATTTGATGGTGTCCATGTCCAACCCATGCTAGGGAATTCCTATTGGGAACAGATTGCATCAAGAAGGTACGCAGACATAAAGACTCTTTCTTCTCCATCCTCAGGTAGATTCTAGGCATTAGACACGTGCAATTTCAGCTGAAGAGCCAACATGAACGATTAGTTGAAAGGCCTTCCTTCATTTTCCAACTATTCTAACATAAGAACCCAACTCTGCGTGAAGGTCTTCATGCTCTCCTCACCATACAAGTGACATGCGAGGATGACCAGGAGTTGGTAAGCCTTCCTGAGTGACTTTGTCTTGTAGACCTGGTAGGGTATTGGTTTGAACTTCGATGGCTCATTTACCCAATGCTTCAAGATATATCTTGAGTTCACATTGTTATAGGGAGTGAAGAATAATGCATCCATGTAGTTCTCTGGCTGCGAAAAGTGATACATCTCATGGTAGTTTCCTATCCTAAAGGTGGAAAGTTGTGTTCCATTGGTGTTTCTTAGTGTCATCGTCTCGGGGTTAGTATGTGAGACAACCTAGTGAATGATATCTGTGCATGGGAAGGCCGCATACCTACATGCAACCTTGTACAAGGTTGACTTACGAATGTTGGCATAGACTTGTCAATCTATTAGCTCTTCCTTGAAATTGCCTGCAAATATGTCCTTGATATCTTGTCAGGTGACCGTGATGTCTTTCTGTATAAAAAAATGTGTGTTTATATACACGGGAAAGCTCATAGACACTTGTTCAACCACGTCTTCAGTGCTACTCTCTACAATGTCCTTTGATCCATCTCTCTTGGAAACCATGATACATGTACTGCTGAGAGACTGATCAACAACTGATGTACTTGGAGATAGAATGGACACTCACGACAAGAAAATGTCAGCTTAAAAAACATAAAACACTTCAAGGATCAATCATGTGACAAACTGGGTGATTGTTGGGCAAGATTGCACAATAGTGACTCTCGAAGGTTGGGGACTGTTAGAGGGAACTGCACATTACATAGTATCAATTGCCAATGAGACTTGCTACTCACTGGAACTCAACAGAGTGCAATCAAGTGAGGATGACTATGGACAAGAACTATGCAATGCGCAGTTCAGTCCAACTTGACTACTGGATGGGGTTGCACATTACACAATCCCAGTGGGTAGGACTGGGGCACTATCTCCCAGAACTTCATAGAGAACAAATGGGGCCAGTGACATGTAGGATCTATGCAATTCCTGGAGTGAAGGTAGAGCCTTGAGTTCTAAGAATGCGGAGTGCATGCTGGGCAAAGTAAGATCCTAGCCAAGACATCCTAGATCTGCCTAGGGGTGACTTGGAATCGAGTAGATCTGAATGCATGGGTAAATATAGTACAGATCTAAGTGAATGGACATGCATGCAATCAAAACCAATGTAGGAAATAGTAAAACAAACTAATAATGAAACTGGTGGGCAGAGTCATCACAACGACAATCGTTAGTGAAAAAACAGTGTTGTGCATGCAACGCTTAAGAAAGATGGTACAAAACATGAAACAACACTTCTAGAAGTTAAAAAAACTAAAACACCAATGGCAATTTAGTAAAACATGAAAAACAACACTCACGCAAGCCAAGGAAAGAAAAGCGACATAAAAAGTAGAAAAAAACTTAAGAAACAAAACTTACCCTGAAAAGATGTGTCGACTGTGCCAGAGTTTCCTACATGCCTCAGGAATGCTAGAGCTCCAAGATCGAATGTGTAGAGTGAGTTATGGGGTTTCCATTATATTGATTTGATAGATTCATGGTTTATGATGAGCATGCCAGAAATCTAGGAAAAAGCCTCACTTCATGGGAAGTTTCCAAAATCAACATTTCATGTAATTCCTAGTGCTAAAAATATATCCCTATTTTCTAGGGATTCTTTTTTTATTTTTTGATATTTTATTTTTTGAGGAATATTTCCATGCATACAAGGAAGAATTTCATAGTTCTGGAGGGATCCAAGAAACTTACTGACACATGTAGTGGACAATAGCTAAAGGAATGCTTCTGTACAATTCCTGGGCTAAGTGTCTCTAGCTTCCTCTCATGCTCTATGCATTTTCCCAGCCGAGGACAAAATACCAGCTGGGTCTGCAAAATTCCTAAGGTGAAGCCGAGTGTGAGGATGTTCTGCGCAATTTTCCTGAGCAAGGCTATCTGTCGGGTTTCTCTTTGCAATTTTGGAGAGTAGGGTAGACTACTTGGCTTCTCTATGAAATTCCTAAGAGCATGGGAGGCTACGCTCTAGGACTGTGCAGTTTTCTAAGGCAGTGCAAGAGCCAGGTTCAAACCAAGTCACTAGTGGTTATCTTGTGGTAGAAAGGATGACAAGTTAGGAAACACAAGTTGTAAAGCCAAAGATAAAATCAACTAAAAAAATAAGTACCTGAGTAGTGCAAGACAAGTTGCTAATATTTTGATGAGGGAGGCTCCAAAATGAAGTGAAGGAAAAATTTTGGAGGGTGGTTGTAGCCACAACAATAGGTCCTTATAATATATTGTGTCTTTTTCCATGTGTCATATTTCTAAGCTAGTTCACTTTTAATACCTTACCATTTGAATTCCTTGGCTATAGGGCCATCAATTTCATTTCATACTTGATTTGCAAAGGGACGGGATGGAATGAGATGCTTCTCTATTTTAAAATGTGCTTCACAAAGAGTACCTCTACTAAGCCCATAGTAGATTCATTTTTTAATAGATCCTAGGTTAAAGCTTTGTTATTTGGGAGGAGTCATATATTTGTTTTGGTTTTGGAGCATAATATGAATCTCCATGGTGATTTCCACCACCAGTTTGAAGGTTGGTTGAACCCTTTATGGCTTGAGTCCTATATGCAATTCTAAGTCCATAATCCCCCAAGGGATTCATATACCAAAAGATTTCATCCCGATCATCATTGATAAAAATGTTATACTTCCTTAGATAGTCAATGTAGGAGTCTATGTCTTAGCATTATCCTGATAGTGATGCAGGATTCTCCAGGAGAGCCATTGTTGATGTGTAGTGTTTAATACATGGCCCGTTGCAATATGTTGAAGGATATAAAAACCTTTTTATCTAAGATCATGAATCAAAGGTATATCAATCTTGTGATTTTTTTTCACTTTCAACCTAGCGATAAAGGCCAACGAATACCTTGTCCCCTTTTCTGACATTCCATAATAATCATTTCCCAATCATGCAGAACGATTCGATTATGTATTTCCAAATTGTAAAGAGTTCAAGATTATTTTATTATGGATTTAGATCTAGCCTTGAATGGATTTGTGGGTGATATATTTTTCTCAAATAGTTTTCTCCCAAAAACCTTGGCCATGGATAAGCCTCTAGATACTCTTCACTACCAGGGCTTTGGAAAAGTGATTAATATTTTTAGAACCAAAGACGATTGGATTTTATGATAGCTAGTTTCCACAACAATAGTAGAGTCATTCCCTTCCTCTCTCAATCTCCTAACTACATAAAATGGTGACAAGCATATCATATTTTTTATAGGATACATTTTAGAATCTAAGAAAGGGACATATAGTGTATTGGGATAGCCTTCAATACTAATTTGAATAAAACTAAATGAGAACTGTGTGAGAATCATGTATTACACTAAGTCTCCAATTTTATTTATTTGTTATTTTATCTTATGTAAATAGATTATCAGTCCTCTTCGGGGTATAAGTTTCCCTTAATGTGAAATACCAAGTACCTAAAACTACCCTCAAAGATGAATAACATGAAGGGGAAAATATGTTAATGTAAATCTTCTCAATGTGAGAGAGGAACCAACAAATTACTAAAGACACGAAAGAATAGATTATAATCGCCATGGCTATGTAAAAAATTTATAAGTGTTTCTTTAGTTTGTGTAGCATGTGTTTTGAGTTATCATATAAAATAAGTGTGCCACCTACAAAGATTAAGTGTCAGGAAAAGTAGGGAATTTCAATTAAAATGTTTTTGAAAGGGTATATTGTATATGAAACCCTAAGAGCCCTACTTCACTAGGTAAATTTTGAGGTAAAAAATTGGTCAAAGAAATAAAAGCTATACTATCAAAACCAAGTTTAAAAGAACCAATCAGTTAAATAATTATGATATAAACCATAAGGATAAATATCTTTTGAGGTCCAAATGAATAAATCTACTTCTTTGAATCATAGTTTTAATATACTGTCATTATAGATTTACTCAAGTTTCTAATAGAGTCACTCATTGGATGTGGAATTAATTTTATCATCCAATGAGTACTCACTCTACATACGTTTGATATATTGGCAATGAAATAAACTGGAAATGCATGAAAATAACAACCTTATTTCAAGAAACACATTTTTTCATGCATTTGTAGTTTATTCTCACTATAGGGCCATCAAAAGTATGCATATTGGGTATTGCATAAAAGTAGAATTTAATTCTACATGCAACATGTGTTGCACTTGAAATTTGAGTAAAACTATACAAAGATAAGTAAAAAATGCAGTGAAAAAAAGTATTTTACTTATTTTCTTCTTAAAAAATTGTCAATCTTATTTCATTATTTCAACTATTACTTGATTATTTCTCTTAGGATTAACATTCTATGCCTCAAATTTCCCCTAACAATCTCTTCTAATATCAATATAAGAGCAAGGGATAGGGGGCATCTCTACTAAATGTCTTTTCGAAATTTGAAGATTGTATAAACTTACTCATTCATTAAGATTGCAAAAGTCACTGAATTGGTGTAAACCATAAAGTGTAACCTAAAGTCCAAGTGAATGACAATGAAATGTAGAAACAACTGCCTAGTTCATTCAAAGGCGTTAGAGAGGTCGGCATTAGCAATCATAGCCTTTGATTATTATTTTCGTATAAATTTTAGATCCTCTTGGGAAACACCAACTTCTTTGTGAATTTGGCATCCTTTATGAAACCAAGGCTACTCTGGAGAGACATTCTTTAAGATATTTTATTTCAATACTATAAGAGATTATTTGAGATATGCTTTTGTAAATAGAATTGAAAAGAGATATTAAGTGATATCTCTCAAATTTGATTAGGTTGTTTGTATTCAAGATGTGGGTGATGAAAGTTATGTTGAAAGTCACCAAGACCTTTTTAGAGAAGTAAGAGACTTCTCCAACCCTACCAACATCTTCCTCTATGAAGTCATAATATTTAAGAAATAAACTAATAGGTATCCCATTTGATTAATTGTTCTTAGAAATTCCTCTTTTGCAACCTTTTTCATGAGCTACTAATTATCTTTGAAGTCTACAAATTAGTGGAAGAAATTTGAGATCCATAGGATGGAAGTTACATAGGCTCACTTGTCCTGTTTGAGGAGGGTTTGAAAATGGGTGAGCCATTTTGTATAAATGTCAGTGAAATTTTTATCTTATGAGAAATTTTCTTTATTTGTTCTCTATACTAATTTCATATTTCTCCAACAATTTACAAAATGCAGAAAGAATTTCAATTTTCCATTGCCTCCTTCAACATTGATTTCCTTTATTTTTAGGTGTCATTCATTTCCCTTATCCAAAAGTGTTCCTTTTTTTTCCAACTAGAAAAGGTCATCCTTTTGTGTCATCATTAAGTATCAAATTCCCTCTAAAGGGACTTTGTTGTTTGAGTATTTTTTTACTAGTTGATTGTATTTATCATCACTTTCATTTTTTCCCTTTTACAATTGCATCACTATGGATTTGTCCCTTTTCAAATTTGAGTGAAATCAATGGTCACAAGTTTTATAAGAGAACTATTAAAATGAAACCAGCCATTTTTCAACCTTTGAATTAAATATTCATATTTGAGCAATTTAGGATCTAGTTTGAGAAAAATGGGAGACTTTCCTTGCATACGTGTCACCTCTAATGCAGCTAAATTTTCTTTGAGACCCCTCCAACTGAGATCCATTGCTAAAATATGAGGGTTTCTTTAAGGAAGTCCTACAACACAATGAATTCCTCAAGAAATTTTGTAATTTAGTTGTCCATTGTTTTTTTGTTCATCCAAGTGGTCGTGAGCTTTCTTGGCTCTATGTCTAGGGCGATACATTCTCTAAGATTCTAATAATAAAATTGGATATACTCTACACCTAGACCACTAGCCCCCAAACTTTATGGGTTAAGAAATTTAAATTAAATAACCACATAGGGTTCCCTACCCTTTCCTTGTCCACAATCTAGAGAAAATTCACTCCAAAAGTTTTATATGATCAATTTAAGGTTTGAATATGTTTGGCCATTGTTTTTTTTCAAAATAAAATTGGTGAATTGAGACCCCCATCTATGAATCAAAAGCACATGAATTATTGAGGGTAAAAAAATTGAGATTTCATCTTTTGATTAACCATCATAAAATCAATAAAACATCCATGAAGCTAAGGTCTCACTCTTCTAAACATTTTGAGTGGTATTGTACAATTTATCTTCTTTTGTCATGAGCTCTAATAGAAAAAAAATGAAGGGTTTATGATTGATTATTAATTTCTTAAGTGCCTAATGCATTGAGGGATTGGTCAACCCTTTTCAATTCATGGTTAAGAAAATAGTTTTGGAAGTACTTTTGGGGAACAAGCTCTAATGCCCCAAATTAGAGATTGTCAACTTCCACTTTTGAAATTTTGAATTGGATTGCTTCTTAGCTATTGAGAGGTAAGAGTTTTTGTCTTTTCACTGGCCTCATTGATCCGGATTTAAACAGGAACACAACAAATTACAGAGACAACCATATACACAAAGATGCAGCGGAAATAATACTTCATTTCATTAATGGAAAATACTGAAATATGCTTACAACCAGAAATGGAAATAAACCAACTAGGGTGATGGTAGCTTATCTCTGAGAAGAGATGTGATGGCTACATGCCTCTGAACTGTCTTACAATGAGGCTCGAAGGCCTATTTATTGTTGAGAAACAATGGAAAACCCTTAACATTCCAAAACCTAACCCTAGGAGATGAAACGCCAAACTGTGGGCCCCGTTTAGGGTAAATTGGTACATCAACTTCCCGGGGTCGTAACTTTGGCATATGATCTCCGTTTGACGCATACAATAGCTCGTTAGAAAGATCTATCCGAGTACTACCATTGTTGGAACGGGCAACATCGGTCCATTCCATGGACCCATGTTGCCCCCGGATTCCCCAAAAAACGTCGTTTAGGGCCTCAAAACGGCTTCGGAAGTTCAGGACCCGAAAAACTGCTAAAAATAGTAAGTTGTGCTACAATTAAGGAAACTGAAAATGCTGAGAAAGACAATGGTGGGGGTCCAGGTGGACTTGGCAGGTGGCCACCAATATCCACCTGGATCATTCCTCCCCCCTTAGGAAGCAATGGTCCCCATTGCGTTGAGCTCCTCCATGAGATGAGGAAACTTTTACTGAACTTGTTCCCTGGTGAGCCACTTGCCCTGCTGAAGGAGTTGGCCTGATATTCTGTTGGCGAGTGTTCTTGATCTGTGTGTCCATGATCCGATCAGTTGCAGCTTGTTCCATGCAATCTGGATTTTATTCTGTGGGTTTGAGCTGTTCTGCAATGTCGGATGTGTCTAGCAATGGTGGAAAGTATGGTTGAAGGCGGTCCACATTGAACACTGGGTGCAGGCCAAGGAATGGGGGAATGCTGAGCTCAAATGCATTGTCTCCCATAGCCTTAGTAATGGTGTAAGGACCATATCGGAGTGGTCTCAATTTCCGATAGGCTCCAGTAAGGCGTTCCTTTTGCAAATGCAACCAGACTTTGTCGCCCACCTGAAAATTGTGTGGCACCCGGTGTTGATCATGTCGCTGCTTGTACTTGGCATTTGATTTCTCAAGAATGTCATGGACCTGCTGGCGAATATGTTGGATGCACTCAATGAAGCTGGTGGCCTTATCTGTTTCGGGCTGGACATGAGCTGAATTCATGTGAGTAGCTGCAAGTGGCATGGCCACATCAATGGGGCATAGTGGCTGGAATCCCAAACCCACCTGAAAAGGGCTATGGCCAGTGGAGCTGTGAAGAGCTTGGTTGTAGCTGTGCTGAACATAGGGGAGGCTCTCATCCCATGTGCGTGGATGCTTTGAGTTATACATGCGCAGAATGTGCACAATCATCCTATTGACAACCTCTTTCTGGCCATCAGTTTGAGGATGGAAGGCTGTGGACTTCGTGAGTTTGGTGTCCAGCATTGACCAGAGACTGGACCAAAATGTGCTGAGAAACCAACTGTCCCGATCTGAGATGATAGACTGTGGGATCCCAAAGTGCACCCACACTCGTTCAAAGAAGAGTTTAGCAGTGGCTTCTGCTGTGATGTTCTTCTTGCAGGCCATCATAATGGCCATCTTCGAGAACCTGTCGACGACCACAAAAACACAGTCATTTCCATGCTTAGTGGAAGGAAGGCCTGACATGTAATCCATGGAGATGGATTCCCAAGGTCGACTAGGGTTAGGCAACGGGGTATAGAGGTCGTGCTTCTTAATGGTTGGTTTGGCAATGGCACAGGCAGTACATGATCTGATGTACTTCCCAACATCCTGTCGAAGATTTGGCCAATAGAAATAATTTTGCAGTACTGCCACTGTTTTCTCGACCCCGAAATTCCCAGCAGCCCGACTGTAGTGTGCTTGCAAAATCATCTTGGCATGCTCGCTTGAAGGAACACAAAGGTGACCGAGGTGGCATAATAGGTCATCCTGGAAGTGAAAATCTGCAACATGCCGACCCTCCAAGAGTGTCTGGTATGTGTGGCCGAATTTTGGGTTGCTTTTGTAGAGAAGTGGCCAATCAGAAGTCTCGTGCCCACAAGAGTTGAGCACGGTGGTTAACGCCATGATCGGTGGTCGACTGAGGCAATCTGCAACATTATTGGTGCTGCCCTTCTTATACTTGATATTCAAATGGAACTATTGCAGGTATGTAGACCACTTCTGATGGCGATCATTCTGCAATTTCCCTTGGGTCTGTATGAACTGCAGGGGTCGGTGGTCTATGTGGATGACCGTTTCCTTCCCCAAAATGTAATGCTTCCATTATCGGCAGGCCTGTATAATGGAATACATCTCTTTATCATAAGTGGGGTACTTCCGGACTGTGTCTGAAAGTGTTTCACTGTGATATGCCACTGGATGTCCATGTTGAGTAAGGACTGCCCCAATAGCATAGTCAGAGGCATCTGTCTCGACCTCAAATGGTTGTTGTAAATCTGGTAACGCGAGCACTGGTGCCGTGTAGAGGCGATCCTTCAACTCCATGAATGCCTTCTGTTGAGATTCAGGCCAAAAGAGCTTTGCTTTAGCCCCTCCCTTGGTGACTTGACTCAAGGGCCAAGAAATATGAGAAAACCCCAACACAAACCTGCGGTAGAAGTTGGCAAGACCTAGAAAGCTGCTGAGCTCTGTTAGAGTGGTTGGAGAGGGCCAATCTCGAATGACTTGGATCTTGGCTGGATCGACATGCACCCCGTGTTCATCAATGATGTATCCCAGATACTGAACCTGGGTCATGCCAAAAGTGCATTTCTCCAAATTGGCACATAGCTTGTGTTGCCGCAGTGTTTGGAGAACCTGTTGGATGTGGTGGAGGTGCTCTTCCCAACTCTGGCTGAAGATCAGAATGTCATCCAAGTATACTATTACAAAGGAGTTGGTGAATGGCCGCAAGATGTCATCCATTAGCCTCATAAAGGTTGCAGGAGCATTCGTCAATCCGAAAGGCATGACCAACCATTCGAAGAGGCCCTCCTTGGATTTGAAGGCAGTCTTCCACACATCAGAGGGTTTGATTGGTACCTGGTGATATCCTGACTTCAGATCGATCTTGCTGAAATATTTCGCCCCCTTTAGTTGGTCTAGGAGGTCATCAATCCGTGGGATCGGGTACCTATTACGGACAGTGATCTTGTTCAGCGCTCGATAGTCAATACAGAGTCTCCACGTCCCATCCTTCTTCTGTACCAACACGATCGGGCTCCCACAGGGCGATGAACTCGGACGGATGTGACCTTTCTGTAGGAGCTCCTGAATCTGCCTCTTGATTTCATTGTTCTCCAGAATGGAGCGCCGATAAATTGGTCCATTGGGTAGCGGCGCACCTGGGGTCAGATCGATGGAGTGGTTGACTTGACAGTGCAGAGGAACCCCTGCCGGGGAGGTGAAGATGTCCTCGTACTCCTCCACAATCTTGTCCATCTGTAGTTGTCGTGCAGAGGGACCCCGTCTGGAGGCCGCGGCCACTGTCTTCTTCTTTCCTTGAGGGCGTATCATCAGGAAAACAAATTTCCTGGTTTTGGAAATGATCTTACTGCATTGTTTTGCAGTAATCAAAGAGATGGCGGCAGGTGGTGCTACCTCTGGTATCCTGAACAACTTATTTCCCAATGTAATAATAACAGCACGGGGCCTTGATTCATACACAGCATGTCGCTTCCACAAGTATGGTTGTCCTAGTAATACATCACAAACTTCAAGGGGAGAAATGTCACACAATACCTCATCCGTGAAGGGCTTGATGTTGTATGGAAGGCGACACTGCTAGCTCACGCGAAGATCTCGTCCTTGGTGAAGCCACCCAATGGTGTATGGTTGTGGATGTGCTGTGGTCGGTAAGCCCAACCGCTTCACGACCTCTGCCGAAATGAGGTTCTTTTGACTCCCGCTATCAACAATGAACTGTATCGGGGAGCCCTTTACCCACATCTGGGAGTGGAAGAGACGCTTCTCCTCCTCTGGATCTTCGGGTTCATTTTTCTGGATCTTTGCCTGAGCAACAGTGGCGCTAGGATCCGCATCAATGATCTGCTTCCCTTTTTCATACCCCTTATCGGGTTCTGACTCAGAGTCGGAACATGCATCTGATTCTGAAACCTTTAGCTCAGCCACCAGTGACTGCTTGGCCCGACACTCACTTGTGTTGTGAGTGGAGCTTTTATGGAACTCACACCATTTTCCAGTGTCCTTTCTCGGCTTCACGACGCTGTTCTTTGCTTGCAGCTTCGGCTGGTTGTCTTGGGATGTCCCGCCTTGGCTTTGTCTTTTGTTCTGTGGTTTAGGGGCACCTTTCCCCTGCTTTGGATTCGCAGATCCAAAGTCTCGCTTCTTTTGTTTAAACTTCTGCTCGACCTTGACGACATATCGGTATGCTGCACCGAGCGAGGGGATGTTTAGGAATTGTATTTCTTCCTGGATGTACTTGTGCAGGCAGCCGCGGTATTTGAGTATCAATTGTTGCTCCGAATCCTTGATACCCAACTTTGTGCGAAGGGCATGGAAAAGATTGGTGAACTTCGGCACGTCTTGGTCCCTTCCCTGCCGCAGCGTGGTCCACTTTATGTATTCATCCTCATAGCTTCCAACAGGGTAGTACTACTCCTTGATGGCATCCTGGAACGAATCCCAGGTGGGTGCGGCTGAAAATAGTGAACCAGTACTTTCATCCTTCTGCTCGCAGTAGGTTTCCCACCAGTCCTTGACGTGGGGGGCTGCTTTGAGAAGAGCAAAAACAATCTTTTCCCGACTCGAAAATTCATGAACAGAAAAATAACCCTCTAGCAGATTTAACCATTTATCTACGGCATCTGCGTCTATCTGACCCTCGAATATGGGGATTTCAAAATTAACTTGTACCTTAAAGGGTGTGGCGTTTCCAGAGTAGCTGCTGGAAGCCGATGCGTCGCTTCTGGGTAGCCGCTGAAGGATCTGGGCAAAGCTGTCCATCATCGCGTTCCATTGTCGCTCGAGGGCTTCTTCGAGCAATATTTTGATGGGATCTCCTGCCCCCTCGTCTTTCTTCTCGTCCGCCATGGGAGGCCGTCAGGATTTGCGAGGCTGGTCTTGCAAAGGTTCAACCAGTTCAAGCCCTAACTCCTTATATCCCGACCTTGTTGGGGACATGCAAAGAAAAACAGAGAAAAAGCAGACCACTCTGATACCACTGATCCAGATTTAAACAGGAACGCAACAAATTACAGAGATAACCATATACACAAAGATGCAGCAGAAATAATACTTCATTTCATTAATGGAAAATACTGAAATATGCTTACAACCAGAAATGGAAATAAACCAGCTAGGGCGATGGTAGCTTATCTTTGAGAAGCGATGTGATGGCTACATGCCTCTGAACTGTCTTACAATGAGGCTCGAAGGCCTATTTATTGTTGAGAAACAATGGAAAACCCTTAACATTCCAAAACCTAACCCTAGGAGATGAAACGCCAAACTGTGGGCCCCGTTTGGGGTAAATTGGTACATCAACTTCCCGGGGTCGTAACTTTGGCATATGATCTCCGTTTGACGCATACAATAGCTCGTTAGAAAGATCTATCCGAGTACTACCGTTGTTGGAATGGGCAACATCGGTCCATTCCATGGACACATGTTGCCTTCGGATTCCCCAAAAAACGTCGTTTAGGGCCTCAAAACGGCGCCGGAAGTTTAGGACCCGAAAAACTGCTAAAAATAGTAAGTTGTGCTACAATTAAGGAAACTGAAAATGCTGAGAAAGACAATGGTGGGGGTCCAGGTGGACTTGGCAGGTGGCCACCAATATCCACCTGGATCACTCATGATTTTTCTCTTCTAGATGTTTAAATCCACCTTCAAAAATTCCTTCAAAAGTCCAATTTCACTTATTATGTGGTCTAATATTATATGTTGACATAGAGGAAGAAAAAAATTATATGGTATAATTCTTAAAGAATTCAATTGAGAGATGAGGATAGAGATTGGGATGCTTAATATTCAAAATAAAGAACTACCTAAGCCTTGTAATGGAATGAGTAAACATCACTAGGTGTCGAAAAAGAGATTAAGCCCCCTTCAATACTTTTGGGTTTTTTTTCTAATAAAATTCTTATGATGTAAAGTGTAAATGACTAATATGTAAAAGGTCGTATTTATTGCACTGGATAATTCATCATAACAAATTTGATAAAATGACAATAAAAATCTAAAATTTGTATTATATCAATTATTTTTACATAGATTTCTAGATTTTTAAATTATTGTTTAGTAAGTATGCATTAAAATTATAATTATGAAGAAAATATAGAATAACTAAATAAATGTAGGGATTTACAGGGTAAGTTCCTCAGAAAGAACACCAAAAGGACACCGCTCACAACCAGATCACAGATCAATACACCAGTATTTTTGACGTGGTTAAAACCCTCAAAGAGGGAAACAGTCCACGGCCTCTGCCAACGTGGCTACTATAGGCAATTTATTAATCAAAGAATGAAAATTTACATAAGCTTCTCTCATGCACGGATTACCCGAACAATGACCCTCCATGCGCTTTAAATAGAACTCATGGACCAATCGGGTGTCAAGCCACGGATCAAGTGTCGGTAATACCGAGGAGAGAGTGAACCGTCAGATCACTACATATCGTGACCGTCGGATTGTAAGTTACAAAATGTACAACGGTAAAGAAACACACTTTACCTAACTCTATACCTAACTCTATACTAGACCAAGTTGAACTTAACTATTTCCTATGTGTCGGAATATCCTAACAATAAATTCATAAACCACCAATTAAAACATGATATAACATGGGAAACCCTTTCGGGAGAAAAATCGGCTAGAATATGAGGTTGTCTTCTCTCTTTCGTTGAATGGAAAATGGATGCACATGCAAAGAAGTGAGGCTTGGGGATCATGGATGCTATAGTCCAAATATCCTCTCCTTTTCCTCTCTCCCTATCCACTTTTTTCTACTCTACTCATCTCTCTACCAAAATGCACTTGAGTAAAATGGAACCCATTTTCCTCCTAGCAGCCTGATTACAATACAACCCGGTAGTCTACTAGTGGTTATAATTGACTCCTTCAACTCATAACTTGATTTACCATATGAAATCATATGGATTCTTATCCATCTTGATGACATGACCCATTCCATGAATAATGGAGGCTATCATGGAATCCTCTCTAATTATGAGGGTGAAAACAAGAAGGTCAACATTTGAGTGGCATAAATTTCGCACATAGACTTTGATTGAGGCAATTATTGTGCTACTGGAAAAGTATATGTGTGTAGAATAAAATGAAAAGGTGTACGCTTAAGTGAAAAAAAATTACACCCAAAAGACACTATTTGATGCTTCAAACTACTCGCAGAAGGTTTTAGATCTCAATTTTTGAAATTGAGTCTCGCTAGTAAAAATGGCCTTCTGAGCTAATTCCTGCAATTTTTTCAGTCCAAAAGCATTGATATGGATGAAAAGAAATAGAATGATCCAATATGGATCATACCTCCCCATTTTTGGATGCTTTGGATCCCAAAAATTTTCTACTAAATGAAGTGGGGGAAATTTTCCTTCATCTTCTCTTTGGTGTACCATTTAGCCTTTCCCAGAGGTTTTCTTTTCAACATAATATGCCGAAGTTCATTTTTCCCCTATCTTGTAGTTATGGACCTCTTTTGAAAAAAGGTATCCTCTATTAATTCTTAGTATCTAGTGCCAAATACTTTACAGAAGATAGGTCCATGTATTCCTTTTCCTTATCTAGCATGGAGGGCTTATAGAGATTTAGATTATCTACATTATCCACTAAGTAAATGTGCATATATAGCGGTAGATTTAGTCTATATGTTTCATCTACCACATTTTTTAGTATCTCAATGGGGCCATATTGCATGCCTTGATCTTCTGATTTGGATCCTATATCCTCTCCTTGTTTAATTATAACCATACTCTATCTCCCACCTTGAATGATCTCTCTATCATATGCTTATCATGATATGCCTTGTATTTTTCTTGTGACTTTTGAAATGTCCCTTGTACCTATATATGGATTTTCCCAATCTTCTCAACAATTGTTTTTCCCTGAAGGAATCCCCCATGGAATCATCCCTTAATCCTCCTTACTGTCCATGTGCAATATCCAAATGTGAAGGGGGAAATATCCAAAACAAGTTTCAAGTGCGGAATTAATAGTAGGGGAGTGGACTAATATATTATAAGATTTTTTTATATATACCATATTTTAATCCCAAGCCATTAGATGCTTCTGATAGTAACCATTAAAAATCTACACCGAATTCCTATTAACTACTTTTTCTTGCTCATCTATCTATAGACGTAATAATATAGACCTCTTCAACCTCTTGTCCATATTCTTCCATAATGTAGTCTAAAATGCATGGGGAACTATTGTGTCACTATCTAAAATTTGTAGGTTTTAACCCTGTATAGAAATTACCTGCATACGAATTCTAAAACACAAAAAATAAACAATGCGAGAGCATAACACATAAAACACATATACATAGAGATTTTCCCCTGGATCCCAAAATCGGGACTACTAGCTTGATTTTTCATTATTTTCCTTTCAATGTTACAATACTTATTTACACATGCTGAAGCATCCAATATCATGGAACGAAAACCATCGTGTCCAAAACCATGGACCAAAAACCATCGTGTCCAAAACCATGTGCGAAAAATCATGCACAAAACCATAGGTAGGTCTGCCCAACCTAATTTAGGGTCCAAAAACAAAATTTTCTAGGGTGCTGCCCCAGACCCCTTAGAGTGGGGTTACCTACACCCCTCAAACCCCCTATGATTCCCCCCCACTACGCAATCGGTGCAACGAAGCGGGGGCTCTACCCCCCTTCTAACCCACCGGTTAACTATGTGGGCTAGTCATGGAAAGAATATAACACAACCCAACATTCTCCCACTTGTTGTTTTATTTCCACAAGGGGCCACAATAGAGCTTAGTCATTTATCCAGCCCTGCAATGCCCATTGTTTCTCTACACCAAGAGAACTTCTCAGAGCTCACAGATTTTGTCAATGCATCTGCAGTATTCTTCAAAGTGTCCACATTTACTAGCAACACCTTTTTGTCTTCTATCATATCCCTCACAAAGTGATACTAAACATGAATGTGCTTTGTATTTGAATGATATGTAGGGTTCTTCGCCAAGAAAACTTGCACTTTGGCTGCCACATTCTATCCTTATAACTCCATGTACGAACCCCATATCTGAACAGAATCTCTGAAACCAAACCACTTCCTTCCTTGCATGAGTGGCTACCATGTATTCTGCCTCTGTAGTTGATAGTGCTACTACAAATTGTTTCTCACTCATCCAACTGACTGCACCTCCAAATAGGTTAAACACATACCCACTTGTAGATCTTCTCTGATCCAGATCTCTAGCCTAGTCTGCATCAACAAAGCCAGGAATATCCAACACTCTGTCCAATTCTAGTCTTACTTGGTAGCACAAACCATAATCATTAGTGCCATGAAAGTACCTGAAAACCCGCTTTACTACTATCTAATGCTCCTTCCTTAGTTTTGACATAAACCTGTTCAATACTCCAACTACATGTGAAATGTTTGGTCTAGTACAGACCATCGCATACACCAGGCTACCCACTGCACTTCCATATGGAACACGGGACATGTCCTCTTCCTCTTCTTGTGTCTTGTGACACTTTTTAGCAGATAACTTTACACCTACAGGAATAGGAACCTTCACTGGTTTACTATCCTGCATATTAAACCTATTCAATATTGTCTCCACATACTTTCTCTGGTTTAATGAGAGTTTTGACTTCGTCCGATCTCTTTTAATTTCCATGCCCAAAATATAGTTTGCAGCCCCAAGATATTTAATGTCAAATTTTGAGGACAAATGGATCTTCAAATCTTGGATAATTTATTTGTCATTTCCAACCAACAACATATCATCCACATACAAGACCAGATAAATAACACAATTTTGGATTAGTGGGGCCTGACCCAGGTTCAAAGGAGATTTAGCCAAGCAAATCTTGGTACTACTGGCCCTTTCGACAACAATCCATGAAGCGGAGACTGAGGTCTCACACAAAGTAGTATGGGAGGGTGCTAGAACCAGGTTTCCACACCCTGGAGATGTATGATATGTTCAGATTGGTATGCGGTCGAACCTTCGCACTCATTGTGCTACATGCACCAGTGGGCACCCCACGGCCTACGATGCTATCTTCACGCAGTCACATTCGTAGTGCGATCCTTGTTATTTACCCAGTTATTTCCTAATTATGCACTATAAGTTGATTACTTAGATTATTTTCATATATAAGTATTCTGAACCATATAAATATCTACCTAATTGTGCACAATAAATGAACAGAGTAAAAGTAATGCATAACAACAAAATAACGATTCAAGACAAGATGCATAGAATTAGGATAAACTTCTCTTTATTAGCTTTTGGTCCCGATTACAGTCTCGAATTCGCCCTACGTACTTAGCTGTGGACTCTACTAGGCCTCTGCGCACTCAGCTGCAGAACCTCTACCTACTACTACGACCCAAGATAGTTAGACTCTTCCCTAAGACTATCTAATTCACTAATTCCTACCTTCATTTCCTCTTACAACTTAGACCCTCGCTCTATTTATATAATCCCATGGTCCACGGACCATGGGTAGGCCGACTTTACACTAGCTTACAATACAATGTTTATGGCAAACAACCCTGTGACTTAATTCTACGCTTCATGCTCCGTGCCCTCAATTCATGGAGACTTACAATATTGTTTTCCAAAACTTGGGGTTTGCACCCCAAACCTGTTGTGGGGGACCTGATGCCCAACAGGCCCCCAACATAATCATCGTGACTCATCCCGAGTCATTCTGTTAGTGCGGCGATCTTGGCACAGTGCCCTTCCAACCGATCCCACGCTACGCAGAGGTCCGCAGCACACTGTTCTGCAGTTTGTTGGATCTTCTCCACTCTTTCAGCCGAAGTCTCACTGTCAGGGGCAAATCCCTGTCATTAGACATGCATCACCTTCATCTGTGTGAGCTTTTCTTCGGTATCTATAGTGATGAGGAAGGCCTCATCAATCCAACGGTGGACGCATACTTTAAGGACTTCCTCTTTCTTCCGCACGGCATCCACCTATTCCTTCAATACCTTTCTGTGCTGTAGCTTTGCAAGTTGTTGGGGCAAGACAAATGTCTGCGCGATTCCGTACACACTCTCATACTACACTTGAAGCTCCTGCGCCTCCATTTCTATGCACTCTATGTTGGGGTTCTCTTGTAATGAAGTGAGGATCGCGAAGGATTCTTCCAACATAGCAGTGCAATTCTATACTGCCTATCTTATTTAATCCAACCCTTTTTGAATAGTGTCAATGTGTCATTCCCTAACTTTCGGGGTCGTAGAGGGCTACGCCTTTAATCATAGCTCAAAAATCTAAAGGTTGAGGTCCAATTGTACCCTCATTGCTTCTTCCTTTGCCTCGCAGAATCCACTGGCTAATTTGTGGATTCGCAATCCAACTGGTAGGTCTATCGCGATTTCTAGTTCTAGAACACGAGGACATGCTTCCTCTACCATTTGCTCTAGCTATTAATTCTGTGCAAGCACTTCATTGCACTGTAGACTAAGCTGCTCAATTTTGATTCTCTATTCGCTAAACATATGTACTGCATGTCCTTCCCTAGCGTGGAGTTCTATTGTTGCTCCATCTTGCAGCTGATATAATGTATCCCACAGAAGGGTAGCCAAGTTTTGGCTAAGTCCCTTGATCCTTCCCACCACGGCTCTATCCTCCTTGCTTTCTGCTATTAGCTCTCCTTCCAGTAGCACTATGGTGTTGGCCATTTTTGCGTGTAGCATATTATCCACAGCTAATGTACTTGTGCCACCATAGGCAGCTACTATTCCTTCCTGTGGGACCCGCACTTGAAATTCCTATAGCTATGCCCTTAGGGCCCCTAACACATTCTATTGCTCTGTCATAGCTTCCTGGAGTGCTTTCCGGGCGACCTCAGGAACTGTGTCGCTGATATCATAGAGGTCACCCTCTATCAATGTAATTGGCTCAATATCTAGTTTGGAAGCCTTGGCCTTCTTTCATGGACCTGACCGCTCCATGATGTGTGGCCATTTTAGCTAGGTGGACGTTGTGCTTAGGTCCGCACCTTCTACTGTATTTGGTCCCTATCTTGTAGACATGTTTTGGCCCCTTTCCTCCTTCGTCGCAGTGGCCCTTATTTCTTGTGCTACTGCTACTCTTTAGGTGGCCTTTGCTTGTTCTGTAGCTACCTCTACTACTTTGTAGGTGGCCCTTACCTCTGTGGTTGTTTATTTGTTGCGCCTCTGCTGGGCCAACTTTGTGACACACAACTTGGTTGCATCCTTCTGCTTCTATCCTATTGTTCTATCCCTTCCTGCCAAATCCGGGGTGCGCCACTCAGGAGGCCATGATTCGAGCACGGAGAAGATGGCATCGTTAGTTGTAATGAAAGGAAGCTTTCTCAAGTTCTGCACCAGATCCTTATGTGCCTTGATATACACATCGCGCATATCTGCCTTGAAGTCTGCAAAGCTTCGCAGACTATTATACACTGTTAAGGATAGGTGCGACCTCCTATTAATCCGCATCCAAATGCTCGCCTCCATGAGCACCCAGAAGAGCTTAGTTTCACGGATCCGCATGGCGTCCTTCATAGCTCAGAGCGACGTGTATTTTGCAGCCTCTGGAAAGTCCTGTTCAATATGAGGGAACTAACTATCCTCAAGCAGTTCCCCTGTTACTAATAAAATAGACATGAGAAACTACGTGCAGTGGAATGTATTTCCCTGCTCTTGAGCTTCCTTGCAGTTTGTTAGGAACTATTCACAGAGGAACTTGGCCGAGTTGAATTTGACCCCCCTCGCACATTATTCTGCCACTGCAACTACCAACACTGATAACTCATCTTCACGGCATTTTCTCATCACCTTACCAGCCAGGAGTTGGGTGGCTACATCCACCACTTTGTCTTTAATGCCACTGATTGCGTAGCCTCTCTTCTTCTTTTCCAATTTGTACTTCTTCTTCATGGCTTTTGTGAGCACCAAATCTCCACTTTTGCCAGTTATCTCCGGGAGGTCCTTTCCTTTATGGGGAAGTTAAGAAATCCTATCGATAAGCTTCACTGTGATCAGAATAAGCTCCTCCAGTGATAAGTACCCATCATGCACTACGCAAAGCAGATGCCTGAAGACAAAGATTGTGATAGGTGTGTGGTGAAAATGTGGAATCCATAGTAGGTGGAGTAGCCTGGCCTTCTGCACACCGCCCAACCGTTTTTTCAGCTCTAGCACTGTAACTAACCCCTCCTTGCTCTGTTTCATGAGGTTCTCAGTCTCTAAATGTGGGAAATTTTCGCTGTTTATGAGGTCCCAACATTCAAATTTCATTGTGGGAAAGCGCCCCAGGGCCGACCCCTCAAATAGAATTCCATCTGGGAGGAGCAGGGTTTGGAGCGTGCTCTTAGCGACATCCAAATCCTTGGGTACTTTAGCACCCTTTCCCTGGAGGAATGTACTCGGGAAATTTTGCTGCAATGCACACTGACTAGATGTCTTCTTCCATTTCTTCATTTGCCTATATCTCATATACGAGAGCGTGGACGTCCTCCTCCTCATCATCTATCTCAAGGTTAACAACCTTCCCCTTTTCTTCCATGGAAAGTTTACCAAACCATGGATTTTGTAGGGACATGCGAACTGGTTCTGCTGCTTGTTTATCC
This sequence comes from Pinus tabuliformis, assembly GCA_031772625.1. Lineage (NCBI taxonomy): Eukaryota > Viridiplantae > Streptophyta > Pinopsida > Pinales > Pinaceae > Pinus > Pinus tabuliformis. The sequence continues at coordinate 136,415,198 of CM062806.1, forward strand.
TTCTTGGCCCTCGGCATCCGAGGTGATTTTAGAATTTCCAGTGCATCCCCCACCTGCACTGTAGGGCTCTGTATGACTTCCTTGGTGGTACTCTCTACAAAAACCACACCTCTCCTAGTAGTTGTCATCTTGTTCGAACTATCTGTGGTTGTTCGTGAACTTTGGGCTCAAATACCGCTTGGCGCTCAAAACTTTGTACTCTTCGTAATAGCTCAAATCTCAAATGAACAAGTGTTGTCTTGTGGCTAACCTTGGGACTTTTATAGCACCTTTTGAATTTGAATTTGAATTTGATTGCTCCCCCCACTTCTGGGTCATTAATGCATCTTTGGTGGCAGATCATCCCAAATATAGCTCTTAATTGGTGTCTTAATTTCTTGCTGCTTGCTCCCTTTTTCCTTAAATTAGACATCTCATCATGAACAGTGATGCCAATAGTTACTTCCCAATTTACCCACGCAGTAGCGCAACCCCCTCTTGCCTAGGTGCGAACCTTGTGCCATGCTGATTCTGTGTGCACCTCCCTCATCACGCAGTTCCCAAATAAACTCTTTTAGAGTCTCGCGCTCTCTTTCAACTGTTAGGAGTGCTGAGACTATCCTACCTACGACTAGTCAGGTGTTCACACCATTTGTGCAAGAATTCAGTTCGCCTTCCAGTATAGTCCATGGATGTTCCTCAATTTCCCTTGTGACAGCGAGTGCCACGCGTTTTATCTTATGTGGTGCACTCCCCTTGTTACTTTGTTTGTTAAGGTGTGGTCTCAACCATTGTAGCAGAATCATAAATTGTCCGTGACAATCTTCTAATGCAGTGGTATGACCATCCATATCTTGCCTTGTCATCCTTGGTTTATTGACAAGACATGCTTGCGTGACCTCATTTTTTAGTCTTTTGATCTTAGCATCCTTCGACATGCTTTTCTTCCTCAATCGTACCTGATCTTATTTGAGTCCGCAAAGTCTAAGGTTCCCTCATCGAATGGCTTTCCGAATCCTTATATGTTCATCCTCGCATAATTTTCTGATTCCTTCATCCTAGTCTTCGTGCACAGTCATAACCGCGGGGGTTATTATGTGTGGATTCCTTTTCGTATTCCCTTTAGAAATTTTGGCTTCTACTCTGTTTTTCACCTTTCGAATCATCTATGTGCTCAAGTTTTTACACATGGTCCTATAGGCCCATCGAACCACTGGCACGTGTAGGTCCTAATCAATTCGTCTCGTTTGTGAACCTTGTTCAATTCTCCGCACATCCCATCGAATGCCTCATTGTGGAGAATTGGAACGCGTGTCACCCTTCTTGCTGCTATGGCTTGTTCTGATTCTCTAGGCTGGGGGTGGTGTGCACTTGTGTGGACTGTACAGCATATGTTTGTACCCATTGGGAGAGGTGGGCGTGCAAGTTGTTCCGCCCTAGCTGATTGGCTTTTGTTCAAAGTTGGGGTTCTCCAAAACATAAGCGCATCATCCTTCTGCAACTGCGCCAGTCTTCAAAAGTTCCTTGATGCGTACCCCACCATCGTGCGGGTGTTGCGCACAGTGCCCACTTCAGCACATCGAACCGTTGCTGATCTGGTACTACACTTTTGAATTTGCTTAGAAATTCATCGACTGTTGACAATCCATCATATGTCAACAACTCCCTTGCCTCTGTTGTTACGCAACGCAATGATCTGATTATCATGTTGTAGTTCAGTGTTGTTACTTTGTTCCGCCAATTTTGCCATTGCTCTATCTCTTCATCTGAATCCGAAGTGCAAGAGCTTTCATGCTCCCACGAAATCCTTCCATCTACAGTTGGATTCACCAAATCCTCGCCTTGTGCAGTTATCTTATAGATACAGTCGAGATCGTCATCACTATCATTGTCGTGCACTGGTTCAGTGTATCGCGCTCCTTCAGTTGGGTCCAGTGGTACTACTACGCATAGTGACTTTTTCTCAAAGGTCATTTTGCACTTCTTCAGATTTATGACTCTATTCATATCAGTAGCCCAGTCTATTCCTAGTAGCATGGGATAGGGATTGCTGTCATCGACAATCTCTATCACTTCAAAATCCACCTGCGTGCTCGCGCCTTCAATATCAACTGTCACCCCTTGCAATCTTCCCATGGGAAAAATCTTCTGTTGGTTTTCCATTTATAACTAAACAGGGGACCATTGTAACATGGGTTTTCCCATGCCTTCCTATGTTTGCTTTGGTAGTACATTCACTTCCAAACCTAGATCCAAGATTACCTGATCCATTTCGTACTCGCCTATTTGCGCAGTCAACCTCATCTCCCTTCCTGTGCGCAATGCATGCTTTCCAAGTTTTCGGACCACGTGTAGTTCTCCTGATCCTACGCACCTAGTGATAAGTTCCTGTAGCCCTTTGAATACCTTGTTGTCATGCAACAGTTTCATGAATGTCTCCAGAAAGGTAGTGAGCATTGAAGGATCCATCCTTGGTTCTAATTGATCCTTACTACCTGAGGTGGAGGCCTCTATGACGCTCTTTTTAGCTTCCATGAATGTCTCCTTGGCACGTTCTAAGTCAAACTTGGGTTCCTCTGTAGGAGCCTTGCGAACCCACGCACTATCTTCTCGCTACTTCCCTTTATCATCTCCCATGGCCATACCACTCTTGAGCATCATGTTTCGATTTGGGTCTTATTCACGCGGTTCAGACCTCATCATTTGTAAATTCTGGGGCGGAGGGAGCTAGAGTACCCCCTTTGCACACATCTTCGCTATCAGCGAAGGGAAATATTTTGACTCATGATCAAACCGATTACAGTACCAACATGATATCTTAGTCAAGTTTATAAAATTGCAGGCATAATGCCCTGGCCCTCCATAATTGTAACAAATTATCTGTCTGCAACTCATTCCTGGTCCCATTCCACCTCGACCCCAACCACGCCTTGTAACCCAATGCGTGCCATCCCTGCATTTGGGTCGAGGGCTCGCATTTTGGTCTACACCCTGTAGGTAAGAGTCTGATCCCTCATTAGTTCATAGCTTTGACAAGTACATTTTTCATGGCCTACCAGCCTACAGAAATTACAAAACAATTGTTGGGATGTTTGTGTATACTTCTACAACAAATGAAAATTATCCATGGTATGCTTTCCTCCTATCTGGTAGATCACGCACCATAATGCAGACATCATGCTTAGCCCTGCATGTGCCTCCAGTCTTAATGGAATTGGCCCTCCCCCTGCCAAGTAGTTCGTGAATACTAGACAATGGTCCTTGTCATGGCCTTGGCCTTTGCATTTTATGCACCATACTTCCTCGCACACCTCGGTCGAGCTATCCTGTCCTATTTAAAACTTTGCATCTCCAAATACAGATTCTATAGTTGTGCATGGGTTCGTTGGACTCCCAACCCAAGGTTTTGTATAGGGGTCTCATGCAATCTCATTGCCATCTCCAAAGCTTTGGCCTGGGTGGAAAGTTTTTGTTGTGACAACACCGTCCTTAAGTGTGGTGTAAGTGAGGCCACAAACCATGTGTGATGTTGTGCATCTGTTAACATCATATTGGCTTCATGGATCGTCCTCTTCAGCCTTTGGTCCAGATCCTAGGGGGTCTTGCCTAGGAGCATCGCGATCTCCTTAAACCTGGTAATTGATTGTGTCTCTGATTTTGGCCTGCTAAATTCCTTGTTCAGCACGGTTTGGATCTCTACAATTCCTGCGTTTGGGTGGTCATTAGAGTGCTTGATATACCACGTTAATGCGCAATCCTGCAATGAGCTCACCAACATAGCCTTTTTAACATTATCATCCACGATGGCTTGTGCTTCCCATACTACTCTTACCACGAACTAGAATTGGTCCAGATGTTTATTTCCTACTCCTCTGAACACTGGCAGTTTGATTGCACTCACCATACTGAACTGCGATGGTGGTGGAGGTGGAGTGGGTGGAGATGGAGGTGAGGAGGGTGAAATGGGTGGCAGTGTGGATGGGGATGGTAAATGTGGAATTCTCTATCTTATCAAACTAACCGCACTTCTCGGAGAGACTTTCGTGAGCTCAAACTCACTTTCCCATGACGGTGAAATTAAGGGACTATTTTCTAACTCCTCATTACTTTTGCTTCTGTAGATATTTCCATTTCGCGTAGTCCAAACATTAATTTATTCATGTAACCCGCTTTTCACACAATAACATCTTAATCCAAGTGTTCAAATATTTAATATACTTGCCTCGCGGTCCCTTGAGAAAACATCTCTCTGCCTCACTATAGTTGATGGTTGTGTCTATCGCGAGCTTAGTGATAAATCCTCCTATTATTCGGTCGAGCCAGTGGTCCACAACTCATGCCATCTTCTCTTCTGAGGCTTCTAATCTGTGCACTAGTTCCAGAGTCCACACTATTGGTTTGTAGAGCCTACACCTACCCTAGTTGTCTACTAAATTTACGATCCACTCATACAGCCCAGACAGAAAAGATGCAAAGAAAATTTCATGGATTTCAGCATACAAGTAGTGATCCAATCATTGTTCCTTAGATACTGACGGATTTCTATTTTCCTGTGCTGTAAACTCATGAATATTCTTGTCCAACCACTCTTCAATTTCTTTCTTTGTAGGATTCTAGTGGCACGACATCAGACATCCTTCATGTAGATCTTGGTCTCAGCAATGGAACCATTTGTTGGCTTAGTGGGGCCTGACCCAGGTCCAGAGGTGATTTAGCCAAGAAAATCCCAATACTACTGGCCCTTTTGGCAACAATTCGCGGAGCGCGGAATGAGGTCTCACCCGAAGTAGTATGGTAGAGTGCTAGAACCAGGTTTCTGCACCCTAGGGATGTCTGATATGTTGGGATTGGTATGTGGTCCAAACATTGTGCTCACTATGCTACGTGCACCAGTGAGCACCCCACGGTCTGTGATGTTGTCTTCACGCAGTCCTATTCGCAGCGTGATCCTTGTTATTTACCCAAGTCTTTCCTAATTATGCATTGTTAGCTGATTACCTAGATTATTTTCATATATAGGTATTCTGAAACATACAAGAATTTACTCTACTGCACGCAGTAAATAAACAGAGTAAAAGTAATGCATAATAACAGAATAATGATTCAAGACTAGATGCACAAAATTAGGATAAAATTCTCTTTATTATCTTTCTGTCCCAATTACAAACTCGACTCCGCCCTGCACACTCAGCTGGAGGGGTTCGCACACTCAACTACAGACTATACTAGGCCTCTGCACACTCAGCTGCAGAGCCTCTACGTACTACTACGACTCAAGACACTTAGAATATTTGCTAAGCCTATTTAATTCACCGATTCCTTCCTTCATTTCATTTTACAACTTAGACCCTTCCTCTATTTATACAATCCCATGATCGCGGACCATGGGTAAGCTGACATTACACTAGTTTACAATACAATATTTAGTGCGGACAACCCTATGACTCAATTGTACACTTCATGCTCCACACCGTAAATTTTCAAAGACTTACAACATTGTTTGCCAAAACTTGTGTTTTACACCCAAAACTTGTTGTGGGTGATGTTACAATCGGTCTGGTCAGCCCTCCATTAGAGATCAAAACTCTTTGTGCATTTCAATTTTAGGTGTCCCGCTCCATTCACTCAGCTGCATTTCACTAGGGGCATGCCATGATCTGATGGAGAAAGTCATGCTAATCATTTCCCCTCATGTCTGGCTCCTGCTGGCTCAGGTCTTGTGCAAATAATCACCAAAGTCCATGACAATCAAGGTATGGTCCTTTACAGGACAAAAGTCATTTTCTATGTTTGGGTCTAGGAATTCATCAATTTGGTCTTTGAAACCTATCTAGAAAAGCCATGCATGCCAGAGGGAGGCCCTTACACAGCTATGGTTCAGAGAGCTTCATCGTCACGTGGATAGACTTCGACTCTTATTCAAAACTCTGTTTTGAAGAAAAGTCAAACAAGGTCATTTATGAAATTTTTTTCCAAAAAATCACCAATTGAATTTTTAGATGCAGTTATGGTTTCCGTGGCCAAATGCCTCTGTCATACAGTCCCTGCAAAGATGTGCTGAAAATTTCATCATTTGAGCCAAAATGTCAAAGGGAAAGTGAAAATCAGTGTGTTCTAAAGTCAATGAAAAAGTGCAAAACACAACATTAGAAAAATGGGTTTTCAAGGAAGCAAAAATTAAACCCATCTCTTCCAAGGCTATATATACATGTTTTTACCCAAATCAAAGGCATTGTGCTACTACAAGACTTGGCGAAGACATTGCAAAGGCGTGAGTGTGAGATTGGAGCGTTTGAAGTGAGTGGGAGCAGGTTTTAAAGGGCGGCGTGCACATACCCAGGAGCGCGGCACACTCACCGAGCGTGGGGCACACGCAGCCAACCCGCAGTTGAAGGTTTACATAGGCGCGGCGCATACAAAGTGTGCGTGCACTAGGAATTGCACGCGGTGCACACAGACCAGGGGCCGAGAAACGTTGCCAAAACACCCCAAATTTTGGTGAAGGCTATCAAATCGAGAGGTAAGCCTGACGACCTCACCTGCTCATCAAATTTTATCAATGATATGGCGTTTGTGGAGATGTTCGAATGTCACCCAAAAAACATAAGGTCAACCATAAGAAAATCACCAAGAAAATGATGGCTGGGGTTGTAAAATTGTGTTTTAGTGCGAAGGTTTCACTCGACTTACCTTTTTCCCCCCACCTCTCATTTTTCCTGCCTCCCCTTGATCATTTTTCCTAAAACCCCACCCTAAATCACTATCAAACCCTCTCCCTATTCCTCCACTATTTGGTCAACTCAAAATCACCATAAGACTAGCTCTTGTGCAAGCGAGGTTGTGAAAGAAATGTGCATGGTCGAAGAGTTGAAGAGTCAAACGATTAGGAGTGACTTAGGGTGATTTCAGGGTGTGCGGCGCACACACCAAGGAGTGCGGTGCACTCATTGGGCACGGCGCACACAGAGCCCATCTACTGTGTAAATCCACCACTGGCGCAACGCATACCCAGCGCGTGGCGCACTGGGCATTGCGCGCGACGCATAGAGATATAAAGCCTAGAAAACAATTAATTTGCCTAAAAATTTTTGGATGCTCATCAAATTTGAAAGGTAGGCAACCAACCTCCACTCTAGTAGTAAACTTGAAAGGAATAGCATGATTTTAGGAGTATAAATCAAATGCAAAAATTTTTATAAAGCAAAAAAAAAGAGAACACAAAGAAATCATGATCCTAGGGTTTATGCTACAGTGACAGTGCTGCTAAGGTGTTTCAAACCCTACCCCATCAACACTATACCCAAAATACTCCCAAATCCCTGACAAATATCTCCCTTTAACCCCTATTCCCATCTCATCATTCCCCTCCTAATACTCCCTGTTTTATTGTCCCCTTGGTGGCAGATTTTTAGAGCAACTACCAGCTTCATTGGAATTAAAGGGCATCATAAAACTCAGGGTACAAACAGCAGTAATGGCATCCAAAGTTTCATCAGAATATGAGGAGGAGACCCACAGTGATACAACTTCAGGAGAGAGGGCCCAAAGGAGACATCACCGGAGTGGCAGACATCTTAGAGATGAGCCAAACACCCTCATCGAGTTGCAGGCATGCCCTCTTGCTATGTCTTGTTTCCAGCACTTGGCATGTTTTGAATTTTGTCAGAGGGTGGAAAATGTCTGAGTTCATCATGAGTTGGCCCATCTTTTTGCGCTTCACCTACATGGAGGACAGTCTATCTTGGTTGGGGTCACTTTCACATTGACACCCGAAACCATATCAGTGGAAACAGGCATACCAAACATTGGAGAGTAGTGGCATAAGAAGAAGAAGGTGGAGAGGCATCATTATGAACCTTACATCAAGGACAGTTATTTGAGCCACCTCACGAGAGTTTTTACATTCAGATTTCTGAAAGAGGAGTATGCCCCGCTCATGAAATTGATCATGAAGTACTTCAGTTGCAAGGGGAGGTTTTCTCACCTTTTTTCCTATCACATCAAGCTGCTCATGCACTTTACCAGGGTGGGGATGATGAACCTCCCATTTTTCATCTGTGGGAACATAGAGAGAATGAGAAATTTCATGCAGCACAAGACCCCTTGACAGCAGCTCAACAGTGTGTATCACTTTGCCCTTATCTGGATTTTGGTGGACCATCAGTTGGGATTGCGGGGTATTGTTTTGGAGGACTTCATCTCCCATGATTTCTTCAGCACTCTACAGGTTGTTTCAGAGGTAGAGCATGAGGTAGGGGGCCCATCTCATTAGTATGAGCAACATGAAACTGCCACTATGCCGATATACATCACCTATCAGAAAGGCAGTAGATCCTTATTTGCAACAGTAAAGCGAGTGTTATCTCCACCCGGGGTGGAAGGGGCCTCGCTTCCGACATCAGCCTCATAGGAGCAAGGTAAGGGTAAGGAGCCAGTGCAGGAGGAAGGGCCCATCAGGTGAGCGAGTGACCGAATTTGTTCTCCTCCAGGATGATGAGATAGATGCAGAGCCAACAAATGAGGAGCTTACAGAGATCATCCAGGAGCAGCAGTCAGTGATTGAGTCCTTGTCCCTTGACATGGAGAGGGCCAAGTGGAACATGAAATACCTGGAGTAGAGAAACAAACAGCTTGAGGACCAACAGACGATCATGGAGCTGCAAAATATTCGTGAGCATCGCCAAGCTGCTCAAAGAAGAAGGGTTGCACTCACATCTTTGGAGCAAGAAATCAATGAGGATCGGGAGGCCAACCTTGATAGGGTCAACATGCATTTCAAGAGGCTGCTGGACAAAGCTGACCAAGACCTTTCTCTACTGAGACATATGGCTTTCCGTTATAGGGTGCGAAACATGAGCGCACAGGCCCGGATAAGGAACTTGAAGGCAAAATTGAGGAAAGCAACAAGAAGGGCAAAAAGGGTAAAAGAGCAAGATCAACTTCAAATCTTGGCTGAGGCTTCCTTGGCCCATCATAACACTCCATAGAGATCCTCCAGCCAAAATTTCAAAAAATTTTGGGAAATTTTGGTCACTTGGTAATTTTTTGGGTAAAAAACAAGGATTTTCTCCCTGTGTGTCGCGCCACTGGCGCGACGCTTAAATTATAGAGCTCCAAATGAGGAATGGCTTGCAAATTTGGATTCAACATGGAAAATTACGACTACTGGTGTCCGGGCAAGAGATTTGGGCAAGATCTAGGTCTCCTAAAGGTCAAAAAACACTCAAAAATGGCCTCTCTGCCACTTTTTTAACACACAAAAAGCAGTCTTGGGAGAATGAAGATTTGGAGGGGAAAATGAGCACCAAATTTGAAAATTCCATTTGGGTTAGGAATTAGACAGGACAGGATTTCCAGCAAGCCCACTTGGGCACATTTTGGACACCTGCCGGTGCCCCAAAACAGGTCCCAAAGTAGTGCGATGCACAGAAAAAATGGCGCGGTACATAAAGGAAAACACTGCCAATTTGCTTCCGTTTCGTGAAATTTCGGTTCACGACTTCTCCAAGTGGACCCACTCATCTAAACTTTCGTATTTTGGAACCAAAGGTGGCATTTAAAGGGTTTTTTCTCCTGATTGGCTTCTATCCAAGTGGCGAAGGAAGGCAAACGGTCACCCCAAGCCAAATGTCATGTTTGCAGCGCTGCACCTATAGCTGATGGTTGGCTCTCCATCTCCATTTTGTAATGATTCGAGTAACTCCCAAACCCTTGGGGATTATATCTCTTCCTGACACATTCTATATATTGTATGCAAATTATTTGCAAAGGGCTGGTTGGCTTGTAACTTCTGGGAGACTGTGGGAAAGAAACTTTGTTTCTTCACTATGTATTTTTGACAGAGAATTAATGAAAGGCAGCGGCTCTGTTTCATGAGATTCTTGTGGTTGTGATTGTAGCAAATGTGTCTCTTATGTTTTCATATGTATTTCGTTATGTTTCATAATTCAATTCATGTTCATTTCCAGTGAAATTTTTTGAGTGAGATTAGGTAGAATTCAATTTTATTGCTCTGCCTATGGGAAAATTTCATGTTCAGTGTTATTCTTTTGTTGAAAAGGATTCATGTCACTATGCCCTTTTCACTTTCTTCAGAAATCTATTCATGCTGCGGTACCTCAAACTAAATTGTTACATTTTCTGCCTACCTTGTCTCATGGAATAATCTATGCCTTTGTATTAAATTCTTTGTTCTTTGCTGAGCGCCGGTCCCATAACATCCTAGAAGCTCAGTCATTCATGAAAATTGTTTCCCGAATCCCTATTCACTTACTAGCCTAAGGTAAATATTTCATTGTAAGTCATCTTAGACCGTTTTCGATTATCTATTCACTGAGCGTGACTCAGAGAGAGCCCTCTCCTGCTCTGGTAGGGCTAGCTACCAGACTGAGCGTGGTTTGTGGTTACCCTAATTTTTTCCCTCGTTCAACCTAAGGCAGATTTAGGTGCTAACAGGTGACCCGATGCCCAACACACGGTCACCAATTAAATTATAAATACACACAATGATCTGCTTTACTTTTGGTGAAGCCAAGCCCCGTATTAATGTATCAAATTTCTGATACCACATCCTTGTTGACTGTTTTAACCCATACAAAGACTTCTTTAACTTCCATACCAGTTCTTCCTTACCCTTCACCGCAAAGCCTTCAGGTTGCTTTATATAGATCTCCTCTTCTAAATCCGTATGAAGAAATGTTGTCTTCACATCCATCTGTTCTACCTCAAAATCAAAAGTAACAACAAAAGATAAAAGTAATCTAATAGAAGCTACCTTGGAAACAGGAGCAAAAATATCACCAAAATCAATTCTCGGCACCTCGAAATAACCTCTTTTTTTTTGTGAGCTTGGTAGGACCCTCTCATTTTCGAGTTTTTACATGTCCATTATTCACCCCATTTCTGGGGAGGTAGCACAAGAATCGAACCTAAGATCTCTAGTTCGATGAGACTTCATTTCCATGGCCATCGCCACTTGAGCTACCCCTCACCTGGGAATAACCTTTTGCTACCAACCGAGCTTTTTATTTCTCCACCTTTCCTTCTGCATTTGTCTTCTTCTTGAACACCCATTTGCTGCCAATGGGTTTCCTTCCAGCTGGCAACTCCACAAGATCCCAAGCCTTATTTTTGTGCAAAGATGCCATTTCATCAACCATGGCCTCTTTCCATAGTTTTCCATCCTATGAATATACTGCTTCCTTCACAGTTATGGGATCATCATGAGTAATAGATAAAGCAAAATTTGAACAGAAAGCAGATGGAATATAACTTTATGGCTGCCTTCTTTCTCGAACTGATCTTCTCACACCCAGAGTTTGTGGCTCTTCATCTTCTAATTCCTCCTCTGATGTAGAGTCTGATTCTTCCTCCTTTAGCTCAAACTCTATCTTCTTAGGTTCCTTTGGTTGGAATTCATGTTTAATAACATCTTTCACCTCTCTGAACACCACATCTCAGCTATACACAACCTTCCTTATTACTGGGTTCCAAAGCATATAACCATTTAAACTATCCTTATACCTAATAAAGATGCACTTTTCAGATTTACTATCCAACTTTGCTCTTTTCTCCTTTGGAACATGTACATATGCATCACATCCAAATTCCCTTAGATGTGAAAGAGAGGGTTTCTTACCAGTCCATACCTCTTGTGGGGTATTATCCTCCAATGCTTATGAAGGTGATCCGTTGACCAGGTAACATGCTGTCTCCATTGCCTCTACCCAAAATTCCTATCTTAACCTATCACCACTAAGCATGCTTCTTGCCCTTTCCATCAATTTCTTATTCATTCTTTCCGCAACTCCATTTTGCTGAGGTGTACATGGAGTAGTCTTCTACCATCCTATACCACACTTCTTACAGAATTCTTCAAATTCCTTACAGCAAAACTCTCCACCGTTATCTATCCTCAACACCTTTATCTTCTTCTCTATCTAGTTTTCCGCTGGAGCCTTAAATTCTTTAAACCTGTCAAAGACTTTAGATTTCTTTTTAAGGAAATATATCGATGCATTCTTTGAGAAGTAATATATAAACGATACATAGTACACAGACTTACCCAGTGATGGAACCTTCACAGGTCCAAACACATCAGTGTGCACAAGCTCTAATATTTGTTTCGCCCTCTTACCACCAGAGGGGAGACTCAACTGATTTTTCTTTCCATATACACAATTTTCACATAAATCCAAATCCAGAGAGATATTACTCATACCATATACCATACCTTTACCATGAAGTATTCGAAGGCCCTTCTCTCCAGTACGTGCAAGCCTTTGATGCCACAACATGGTCTTCTCTCCAGAGGCCACTAGATTTTCTACTCAACTTTCAGTAACCACGGAACTATTGTATCCATCAACAACAGTCCTACCTTGCAGCTTGTACAAAGTTCCTATTCGATCTCCAGCATCAATACTAGTGCCCCCCAAACCATCTTGCTGATATCCTTCTCGAACACTATTTTTATACTTGCATTATCCCGCTTACTTACAAAAATCAAATTTCTGGCTAATGCAAAAATATGCAGAACACCCGAAAGTGTTCTAACCCTTCCTCCTTGCAACTTCAACTTTACTTTTCCGTGACCAACGATTCTAGCCTTCTTGTCATCCCCCAAGAAGGCATGACCACCATCATATTTCTCATACTCGTAGAACCACTCTCTTTGGGGAGTGAAGTGAAAGGATGCACCTGAGTCAATCAACCATGCCTCATTATCTACATTTGTACTTGAAGAAGCCAAGTGCACATCCCTGCCTTCATCTGAGGTGGTTTTTGCCTCCGCAGAAGGAGCATCATCAAATCCCTTTCCTTTATCACGAGCTTAGATTTACAGTTCCTTTTGTAGTTCTGTTCCTTTCTGTATTTCCAGCACACCACCTTTATAGGTTTTCTTGGAGATTTAGATTTCCCTCTAGATTTAGATCTCCCACTCAATGTATTAGTTTTGTTTATGTTCTCGGACCGTCCTTGTATAGACAAGGCATCACCATTCTGGCTTTCCATATTTTTCCATCTCATTTCCTTCATCAGCAAGGATGAGACTATTTCATCAAACTACAAGGTAGTTGCATTACTACCTATTGCAATAACCAAACTATCCCACAAATAAGGTAGTGAACACAACAAACTATTGCACTTATCTTCATCTGGAATTTTAATATCAACAAATAATAACTAACTTACCATAGTATTAAATGCGTTCAGATGCTCTGTCACCGAGTCTCCATATTTCATCCTCAAGTTATACAACTTTTTCCGTAGGAACATTTTATTTAGCAGAGACTTAGATTGGTACAAAGTACCAAACTTGTCCCACAAAGCCTCCACCGTAGCTTCCCCTGATACATTCAACAATACTGAATCTGAGACACACAATCGTATTGTGCTCTTTGCCTTCCGATCCAACTTCTTCCATTCTTCATCGGACACTCTCGTTGGTTTAGTACCTGGATCTACCGCAAACCACTGATATTTATCCAACAACAAGTCCTCCATATTGAGTTTTCATAACTCAAAACTCTAACCATTAAATTTCTCGATCTCTATCTTTCCACTGCTCGCCATATTCTTTCACCACCAAAATCGATCCCGCAGATCTCCCACTGAATAGGGTCTACCATAGGCCCGAGCAAAACCCATTAGCAACAAAGGCATCCCCTTGAAGCCAAAATAGCTCTGATACCAAATGTAGGTTTTAACCCTGTATAGAAATTACCTGCATATGAATTCTAAAACATAGAAAATTAACAATGCGAAAGCAGAACACATAAAACACATATACATAGAGATTTTCCCCTGGATCCCAAAACCGGGACTACCAGTTTGATTTTCAATTATTTTCCGTTCAATGTTACAATACATATTTATACATGCCGAAGCATCCAATACCATGGATCAAAAACCATCGCGTCCAAAACCATGGACCGAAAGCCATTGTGTCCAAAACCATGTGTGAAAAATCATGCAAAAAACCATAGGTAGGTCTGCCAACCTAATATAGGGTCCAAAAACAAAGTGGGGTTACCTGCACCCCTCAAATCCCCTGTGACTCCCCCCCACTACGCAATTAGCACAACGAAGGGGGGGCTCTGCCCCGCTTCTAACCACCCTGTTAACTACGTAGGCTAGTCGTGGAAAGAATATAACACAACCCAACGAAATTATGCTGCTTGACATCCTAAAGTGCACCATACCTATCCAATGAATAACTTCAATGCTTCCTTCACCTTCATGGTCTTTTTACAGGGCATCAAAGAACACATCTTGTTCAGTATGTCAACTACCATGAAGACATAGTCATGTCCCTTACTCTTTGTTGGTCAACCTCCCATAAAGTGTATGGTAATAGTTCACCAACGATGAGGGGGTATGGGTAACGCATGATATAGACCTTGTTTCCCATTACTAGGATTATTGGTAACACAAATGTAACACCCTCCTTACACACTTACCAGTCTAACCGGTTGTCGAGCGATAAAAAGGTGTCTTTTTAACTCCTAATTACTTTCACATTAATTATCAACCCAGGGACGACTTTTTATTTCAAGAGTGTACTCATTCTGAGGCGGCTATTTACTCAAGAGTAATGTTTTGCAGTATAGTGCTTAAAATCCAAAAGTAAATGAATGCTTGAAAAATAAATATAATAATAACATAAACTCAAATGCTCTGAAATCCAACTATTCACTTAGCAAACATCAATTGAGGATACAGTAGCAATAACACATTCCTCTAGAGATTGATGCAATTGAAATCAAACTAGAACAAGACAATCAATCTGGGAGCAAGGAAGCAATAACCAATGTTCTCTACAGTTGACAGTCCTGCTTTAAAGCAATTAAAAGGAAATAGAAATTGAACTAAAGCTGCCATTGAAAGTAAACTAGGAAAACTCTTTAAAAGCAAACTATTGCAATTAATCAACAGAAATGAACAACAAAGTAAATGGGCAGCAAACTGTAATTAAAGGAATCGAATAACCAACAGTCTATAATGAATATCAAGGTCTGGAATGAACAACGAAGCTTTACATTTGAAATGAACAGCATAACAATATACATTGAGAAGGAAGATAACCTCTGTCATGATGTAAAATAACAGCCACGTGATTCAATCTCAGCTTGTGCAATAAAACAATTTCATAAAATATTATAACAGCTCGCTATAAAAACATGAAACTGTAAGGCAATACGATTCAACGAAATAAGAATTAAATCAAACCATCACATGGTGGAAATTGGAAAGATATAACACACAGCAATAGCATAATCCACTAGTGGCTGGGCCCTTAGCCCCCAGTGGATGCTGCTGGGCTACTTCAGATGAGAAGAGTGAACAACAACCCTTTTATTTATTCATTATCAAACTGTGAAATTATTACAACAGCTAAAGCTTTGAGAATTACAATGGCAATGCAACAATATCCTTTTCCTCCTATTCTATCCTATCCCATCATCATTCTTGAATCTCTAATTCTGAATCCTCAATTCTCCATCATTTTTCCATCTCCCTCTCTGATCTCTGTTTTCATTTAAATAGAGAGAGATGGGAGAGAAGTTACAACAGAGATAATTACAACATGATTTCTATTACAAAATTAGATTGTTTCCAACCAATTGATCAACAAGAAGATATATTTCCATCCATCTTTGAAGAAGAGCAAGGTGAATTTGGCTTTGCAGCTGAGATTTGGAAAAAGGCCACACTGCGAATCTTAGAAATGTTAGGATATTCCGACACATAGGAAATAGTTAAGTACAACTTGGTCTAGTATAGAGTTAGGTATAGAGTTAGGTAAAGTGTGTTTCTTTACCGTTGTACATTTTGTAACTTACAATCCGACGGTCACGATATGTAGTGATCCGACGGTTCATTCTCTCCTCGGTATTACCGACACTTGATCCGTGGCTTGACACCCGATTGGTCCATGATTTCTATTTAAAGTGCATGGAGGGTCATTTGTAGGGTAATCCATGCATGAGAGAAACATATGTAAATTTTCATTCTTTTATCAATAAATTTCCTGAAGTGGCCGCGTTGGCTCAGGCCATGGACTGTTTCCCTCTTTGAGGGTTTTAACCACGTCAAAAATACTGGTGTATTGATCTGCGATCTGGTTGTGAGCGGTGTCCTTTAGTGTTCTGTCTGAGGAACCTACCCTGTAAATTCCTACATGGTATCAGAGCTATTTGAGGGCCGCGTTCGTTGGTGATCCAAATCTGAAGCCGGTAGAACTGCATCCGACGACTGTTTCCTAGATCTATTGTTTCTGACTGCTTTCGGGCCGAGAGGACTGCTCTGTTGTGTTGGGAGCATCTGTTCCAGTGAGGAACCTCTTTCGTTTCACGCGAAAAGGTTTCCGGTAGCCCTAGCTGCGTCATTTTTAAAATCTGGAGGTATACAGTGTTTATTTGCAGTTTATTGTTATTTTCTCTCTGCTTATTTCGGTTTTGGTTTATTTAGCTTTGTTTATTACCGAATCTATACCTTTCATTTTTGCGTATGCTCTTTGCCCTGCGACTCTGTGTGATCTGGGCAAATCAAAAACAGAAAGGAAGGATTTTTCTCATGCGTATGCTCTTTTCCCTGCGCCTTCGGGTGATCTCGGAAAATCAGAAACATTGAGGAAAATATTTAGTTTCCGGCCAAAGCTAACTTTGAGCCGCAAGGTTCATTTTTGAAAATATATAGTTTTTCGGCTAAAGCTAACTTCGAACCGTAAGGTTTGTTTTCTTTGCATGTCCATGTTGGGTTTTGTGTTTTTTGTTTTGTAGGGAAAAAGAGTCTTCTCAAAGCAAGCACGCAACCCAAAGCATCAACCCCCCCCCCCCCCCCTCTCTCTCTCTCTCTCTCAAATTTTTTGTATAGCTCAATTGGTTCAAAGCTATTCTAAGAGAGTAGAGGTCTTGGGTTCAAGTCTCCATTTTGGGGGGGTGGACTTTTTCATTTCCGCACATTCCCGCACCTCGTCGGCAACTTCAACAACTTTTTTTCAAAAAGTCATAACTTCTTCATCCGGAAGCCGTTTTCAGAGCCGTTTTTTAAAACTAGCCTAATTTTTCGAGATCTATCCATTGGATCACTTAGTTTCAGAATCTTTAGCTTCAGTTTCCATTGAAATGGAAAGTCAATACCAAGTTACCCTTGACAGCACCAACTACTTCCAATGGTTGGCCTACATTGAGGATTTACTTAGAAGTAAAGGTCTCTACAGAATAGCCTCAAGCCAAGAAAAGAAACCAAAGGATGAAGATAAGGTTGCTAAATGGGAAAATAGGCAAGATCAAGAACGTGGATTGATAGGGATGTCTATTTCTCCAAATCTTAGATTCCATATTGCAGAACTTGATACTCCTGATGAAGCAATGAAACAAATCAATAAAGTTTTTGGGATTAAAAATGAACTTAGAGCCCATCAACTTGAAAATGAGTTGCTTACATTGGACCCTAATAATTTTTCTTGCATTGAAGATTTCTTGTCCAAGTTCAAGACCTTGGAAGGTGTTAAAGTTAAGAAAGAAGATAGTAACCTTATCTATTCCATTCTTACAAAGTTGGGACCAGCCTACTCTGTGTTTGTTTCCACCTTCCATTCTACAAGAGAAGCCTTCATTTCTCAAGGAACAGACTACAAGTCCCCTTCCTTTGACTCTTTTTGTGATTCTTTAATAAGAGAACAAGAAAAACTCTTACACCTTGGTCTTCTTAATCTTGGAAACTCTTCCAAGAAAGCGTTAGCCGCCCAACAGCAACCAAATTCAAAGAATCCTAAGAAGTCATATCCTAAAAATAATGGTCCTAAACCAAACAAGGGTCCTAAGCAATTTCAGCCCCAAAATGAAAAATCATTTCAACAAAATGATAAGACAAATAAAAACAAAGGGAAGAAGACTGATAGACATTGCAATTTTTGTAATCGAGATGGCCACTTAGAATCAAAATGCTTTAAGAAGATGGAAGACTTGGAAGTAGCAATGAAGAAGCATAACATCCATTTGGGGCAATCTTCAACTTCAACTTCATCTTCAGGAATGGCACTTTCTGCATGTGGTTGTCAAGCATCTCGGTCTGGCTATGCATTAAATGTATCTTCTTCTTCTCATTCTCATGAGTGGCTCAATGATTCTGGAGCTTCTTATCACATGGCCAAAAACAAAGCCATGTTTTCTTCTTTAAATGATTGTAACACCAAAAATATATATGTTGGTGATGATAGATCTCTTAATGTTGTAGGCACTGGAACTGTTCATCTAGACAATGGTCAGTTTAATGATGTATTATGTGTTCCAACCTTATCCTGCAACCTTCTATCTGTATATCAGATAACTCATTCAGGTGAAGGTAAAATCGTTGAATTTTCATCTCATGATGTTGTAATCAAGGACTTAAGAGATCCTAAACAGATTTTGGCTACTGGCATTGCTGATGATTCTACAAGGTTGTATAAGTTTCACAACTTTGGGTCATCAAATCTTCCCTCAGTATTTATTGCTCATAACGATGAAGTGAGCAAACTTTGGCATGAGCGATTTGGTCACTTAAACTATCGCTCCCTTCAGCATCTATGTAAAGAAAATATGGTGACAGGTCTTCCTATGGTATCTTGCAGAGATGGTGTTTGTTCTGGATGTGTACTCGGAAAACATCATCGGGACAGTTTTGAAAAACGTGCCTCTTGGCATGCCTCAGCCCCTTTACAGCTGTGCATAGTGATTTATGTGGTCCACTTCCAGTTGTGTCATTCTCTAGCTGCAAGTATTTCTTAACTTTCATTGATGATTTCTCCAGACGCACTTAGGTATACTTCTTAAAACTCAAGAGTGAAGTATTTAACACTTTTTTGGCCTTCAAGGCCTTTGTTGAAAAACAATCTGGACATCAAATTCTTAAGTTAAGATCTGATAATGGCGGAGAATATGTTAAAAACACATTCATCAACTATTGCACTGAGAATGGAATTCAAATGCAACATATTGTTCCATATACTCCACAACAAAATGGTGTAGCTGAAAGGAAGAATCGCACCTTAAAGGAAATGGCTAATTGTATGCTACAATCTAAAGGACTTGGTCTTAGTTTTTGGGCAGAAGCAATTAACTGTGCAAATTACATAATAAATCGCACTCGTACTAAGGCTTTAAAGAATATCACTCCAGAAGAAGCATGGAGCTCAATCAAACCAGATGTAAGTCACTTTCGTGTTTTTGGAAGTGAAGCGTGGGCCCATATTCTAGATGAAAAGAATAAAGCTTTAGAACCTAAGAGTGAAAAATGTACTTTTGTTAGATATTCTGAAGATGTGAAAGGCTACAAACTTATTCCATTTAAGTCCAAAAATGTTATCATTAGAAGAGATGTAAAAGTTGATGAAAATATATCGGCCTGCGAGCCTAGTCCGGCGGATGTGCCACCTCTCCCTATCTCTTCTACCTTTGAAAACATTTCTTCTTAAGATGATGAAAGTGAGGATGACAATCCTCCCCCACCATCTCAGGATCCTCCTTTAGCTCCTGAGCTTCCAAAATGGGTTCGTGCTACTCGAGATGCAGCAGGTGATCTTGCCGGTGATCCTACAGATCAGCGACGCACACATTCTCAGTTCGAGAGAGCCTCTTCTTTACTGGCTCAAGCTCCAGTAAATTATGACCCTGACACCTTTGCAGAAGCTTCAGGCCATCCAGATTGGGAAGCAACTATGAATGAAGAATATCATTCATTATTGGAAAATGATACATGGGATCTTTTTCCTTTACCAAAGGGACGAAAACTTGTTAGATGTAAATGGGTTTACAGAACCAAGTATGGACCAGATGGGAAAGTTGATAAACATAAAGCTCGTCTTGTTGCTAAGGGTTTTTCACAGGTTGAAGGCATTGACTACACTGAAACCTTCTCCCCTGTTGCCAAAATGAACTCTATCCGCCTTGTTCTTTCCCTTGCTGCCTCTTTCAAATGGGAAGTCCATCAGATGGATGTTAAATCTGCCTTCTTGCATGGGGACTTGCATGAAGAAATCTATATGGAACAACCCATTGGCTTCATACAAACAAACTCCAGCCTTGTATGTCGACTTAAGAAATCCCTTTATGGTCTCAAGCAAGCTCCTCGGGCTTGGTATGCCAAAATGGATAGCTTTCTTTTAGAATCTGGCTTTTCTAGGTGTCATTCTGACAATACTGTCTACACCAAGAAAGTGGGAAACTCTCTTATCATCCTTGTTCTTTATGATGATGATCTTATCCTTACTGGTAGTGATCCCAACCCTATAAACCATGTGAAGTCTAGCCTTAAAAGGAAATTTGCAATGACAGACTTAGGACACTTACACTATTTTCTCGGTCTTCAAGTCTTGCAATCCAAGGAGGGTATTTCCCTTTCCCAGTCCAAGTATTCTTGTGATATTCTACGTCATTTTCACATGGAAGACTGTAAGCCAACCCCTTCTCCCTTTCAGTCTGGAGTCAAACTTTCAGTCACTTGTACTTCTCCTGAAGTTGATGCTACCTTATACCATCAACTTGTAGGAAAACTCTTGTATCTAACTCATACTCGTCCTGACCTTTCCTTTGATGTTGGTCTTGTTGCTCGGTTCATGCAAAACCCCTGTGAAAGTCACTGGAAAGCAGCTAAAAGAATACTTCGTTATGTTCGAGGTACAATTCAATTTGGGATTCATTACAGTGCCAAAGCATCTCCTCTATTGGTTGGTTTCACTGATTCCGATTGGGCTGGTGACCCTGATGATCGGAAGTCTACTGCCGGTTATGTGTTCACTCTTGGTTCAGGACCTATTACATGGGCTTGTAAGAAACAAGCTACCATTTCCCTTTCATCAGCAGAAGTAGAATATCGTGGTGCCGTAGAAGCTAGTAAGGAAGCCTTGTGGCTTCGTCAGATCCTGTCAGAGTTTGGCTTTCAGCAGCAGCATCCGACTACACTTTGGTGTGATAATCAAAGTGCCATTCAGCTATGCAAAGATCCAGTCCAACATCAGCGCAACAAACACATTGAACTGCACATGCACTTCATCAGAAAGCTCGTCCATGACCATGTTCTTGAAGTGCAATATTGTTCTACAGATGATCAAGTTGCAGACATCTTTACAAAGGCTCTCACAGAGGCGAAGTTCACTAAAATTCAATTTATGGTTGGAGTTCAAGAAGTTGTCACTAAGGGGGGATAGGCTCTAGTGCCTCCTTCCTTCTCCTATTGTGTCATATTTGTAAATCCTTCAATCCTATCCCAAGTTGTTCTTAAGGGGGGATGTTAGGATATTCCGACACATAGGAAATAGTTAAGTACAACTTGGTCTAGTATAGAGTTAGGTAAAGTGTGTTTCTTTACCGTTGTACATTTTGTAACTTACAATCTGACGGTCACGATATGTAGTGATCCGACGGTTCATTCTCTCCTCGGTATTACCAACACTTGATCCGTGGCTTGACACCCGATTGGTCCATGATTTCTATTTAAAGCGCATGGCGGGTCATTTGTAGGGTAATCCGTGCATGAGAGAAACATATGTAAATTTTCATTCTTTTATTAATAAATTGCCTGAAGTGGCCGCGTTGGCTCAGGCCGTGGACTGTTTCCCTCTTTGAGGGTTTTAACCACGTCAAAAATACTGGTGTATTGATCTGCGATCTGGTTGTGAGCGGTGTCCTTTGGTGTTCTGTCTGAGGAACCTACCCTGTAAATTCCTACAAGAAAATCGTGCTCAAAGAACCCTGCGTTTCTCTCATTACAAGATGAATTTGGGTAAACCATTCTATGCTAAAGTTATTTTGGTCCATTCTGGACAAAACCCATGTTCTAGATTTTCTAGATTCATCTTCATTTGCTCAGAATCTCAACCGAAAATCTGTCACTTCTTATTCCAGCGCATTTCTGAGTTGGCACTTTTAATGATCAAATCTTCAATGTGGAAATTATCTTGGAGGCTAAAAATGGTGAATAATGTTATAACCAATTTATTAAACTTTTATTGATAAAATCATGCATAATCATAAATTTATTAGAAATAAAGGAGAATAATTTTTTTTTTTACATAAGAGCATAAATCATTGTAAAATAGAATTATATGATAAATTATGATAAATGAGGTGATGAAGAATGGTAGAAATGGGTGGAATAAGCATTCAAAAGTGACAATAATAATGGTATATTAATGACCCAACATACCCCCACAATATGTTGCATGTCCTCATGCAACCCAAAGATAAAACCCATGTGTTAACCAAGCAATAAAAAATTTTGTTCATCCCAGCGCATGAAATGGATAGAACAAATGAATTCTTCGTTAATTAATGAGTATTCACTTTTAGCACTCTTGATGAAGGCATAACAATTTTTACATTGACGTTCAAGTTATGTGCATATGAAGTTGCAACAAAATATGATATAAGTGACATCAACCTTCATTAACCATTTTCCCAAAAACTACAAACCAGATTTCGTTGAAATGTGGCAATTAAATTTACAATATATGAATGCCTCTATGATCCAAAAATCAGATTGTTTTGATGCACGGATCATGAGATATAAACAAAATGGTTGTAGGTGAGAGTGCATGATTTCCGAATGAACCAATTTATCTTGAAATTATCTGGGTATGTGTATTTTAATGATATATCTGTATTATCCAGAAATCACAAGAATTGAGTTCATAGTTTTAAAAGTATGTGGAAATCAATTTTTGCACTAAAATTGTATGCCTTAAGAAAGAAAGTAGAAAACATCCATCATGCGTAGCAATTCCTTCCCCTCTCTGAAGAATTAGCATGCCCTCATGCGATGCTAGAAAACAAATAGAGGTGGTTGCTACCAGCTATTGAATTCTATGCTTGGTGTAAAACAACATGGAATAAGGGAGGTGTTGAGAAGGAATAAGAATAACAATGGATGATAAAGAACATGAATAACATGGTTATAAGGAAGAAATGAATGAAAGCAACACTCCCCCAAACTGAAAGATGATATGCCGCTGAAAAAGGGAAAGTGGTAAAGATGTGGAATGAAGGATGATAAATAATGCTCAAAATGGGTTTCATTAAATTCTCCTAAATTCGTAATAAATCAGAAAATTATGTTATTTTACCTCAAGTTTTACCTCCAAAAAGAAAAATGTGGAATGACATATATGGACTGGCAGTTGTTGAAGCTGATGTAGGCAGAGTTGGTGCTGAAAGTGATGCAAAAGGTGGAATCCAGGTAAGCACATCATGTCTGAAGAATTGTTCACGTTCGCGAGTTGCTCGAGCCTCTTCTGTTAGTTGCAATAGTGTGGTCATGCTGTGAATAGAATTCTGCCCATACTTGTTGTTCTCCTGTAAACAAAGCACTATTTTGCATACAATGTTCTTGAATCCATAGTGTTAGCTTTGAATAGCAACAGATAAGATGCATGCAAAATTTCAATTAGAAAAACTTATGTATACATGCAATACTAATATGTCGTCAAATTAAGAAGTAATGGAAGAGTGCGGTAATCATATCGCATGCAATCCCATAATGCATACATTCCCCCCTCCAATTGGAAAAGGGATCCCATGATGATAAAGCATATGAAAGGTGTTGTGTTGATGACAAGGCAAGGGAATGAACAATACAATAGTAAATGAAGCAGAGTACACATATCAATGAGAGGACAATGGGAGTTATGGTTATAATGAGAGCAGAGTGTGTAAAGATAGTTATGAATAAGAGATAGGACGCTTTGGATTGATGATAAGTTATGAAAAAAGAGAAAAAGGATAGCGATATGAAAAAAAGATGCTTTACTGACGGTATTCTAGCTGAAAATGATGTGATTGATCATAAAACAATTTCTCATGCATAAAGGTTCAAAACAGGGGAAAAAATGAAGGAAATAACTTCTCTGATAAAAAGAAAGAATAAGAAAAGGGTATTATATTAATAATTGATGATAAGATATAACTTCAATACCATAAGCAGAGCCGTTGCTGCCAGCAGGCATCCATAGCCTCGGCAGGGTTTCTTTTTAACCCATATGAGCCAAGATCCTCAATTTATAAATGGAGAGTTACAGTGTTGTTCCACAGAAGAGATCAGTGTGCTAGTGTGGTAACCAGATAACCACATTTCCATTCACTGGGATGTAGCAAAAGTGATCAGGCCGGCTCGTGATGAGACCTCTTGTTCCAAGAATAATTTGGCTATCCAATGGATCATAACCCTGGTGTGGTGGCCATAATGTGAATGTTACTCTGTTACAGCCTTATGAACATGGTAGGCTGGCTCGTAATGAGACCCCCTATCCTCCATCTGCGAATTTTTTTTTGTTGTTATTACACATTTTTATGATAAAAAGAGGGAGGCTCAGTACTCCTTAAGAGCAAGGATGGTGGAAGAAGTTGAACATGTCAATAGAAAAAAAATATACCCATAATCTCATTTATTATAGACAGAGAAGATTATAACCAGGAAGGATGGAACCAGCATGGTATTAAGATGATCAATCTGAATCATGTACAACAGAAAATAATGCAGTAAAGTAATATATAAATAATTGTGTCCCTTTTGAAAAGATTCTATCATCAAGGAGTTGTCCTATTAAAGATCATAACGTGAATGATATTAACTCACTTCAAAAGAATCCATAATTCTTGTCCTCATAAAAGTAGTGTACTTCATGCCATGAAGGGGAATCAGTAAAATGTGGTTGAGATGAACTAGGAATAATCCTACAAGAGGAAGAAAGGGTTGCTCTCAAAAATACTCCCAAAGTGTTGCTCTTTTGAAGGAACAGCAAAAACACTAAAAAAAAGTGGTGTTCCTTGTAGGGAACAACAAAGGAAATGCACACCAAAAAGCAAAAATGCACATGAAAAAGTGTTGATCCCTATAGGGAACAACAAAAAAATGCATGTGAAAAAGTGTTGTTTCTTAAGAGGAACAATAAAAAAAAATGCGAAAATGTTGTTCTTTTGAAAAGGAACAGCAAAAATGTGAAAGTGTTGTTCCTTCGAAAAGGAACAACAAAAATGTGAAAGCGCAGAAGTGTTGTTCCATTTGGAAAGGAACAACAAAACGTGAAAATGCAGAAGTGTTGTTCCATTCGGAAAGGAACAGCAAAATGTGAAAGTGCAGAAGTGTTGTTCCATTCGAAAATGAGTAGCAAAACGTGAAAGTGCAGAAGTGTTGTTCCATTCGAAAAGGAACAACAAAACATGAAAAAGGAACAGCAAAATGAACCATGGAAAAAGAACAACAAAATGAACTGTGAGAAAAGAACAACAAAATGAACCATGGAAAAGGAACAGCAAAATGAACCGTGAAAAAGGAATAGCAAAATGAACTGCTGACCCAAAAGTTGTTGTTCCTTTGGAAAAGGAACAACAAAACGAAAATGTTGTCCCTTTGAAAGAGAAACATCAGAAATGACAAAAGTTCACAAAGATGTTGTCCCTTTAGAAAAGGAACAGCAAAATGCACAAGCATAAAAAGCAAGCACACAAAGAATGAATTAGTTGTTCACTGTATTGATGTTGAGGATGGGTTACGGTTTGAATGAAGCAACATCTGAAACACAAAATATAAGAGAAATTAGAAAAGAAACAACAAAAAATAGTATGTAAATAAATAAATTAAGTTACAACAGCTATGATGTTATGTCAAAAAAATGATTTATTCGAAAAATGTTTTGGCAGCAAAGACATGACATGAATCTTTAAATGGAAATCAATTCTTCATTTCTTCTATTATGAATCCGTTGGGTAATGATTTGGATGAAATTCCTCTATTTCATTTAAAATTTCTTTCAAGAATCACTCGTCCATAAATTGACATTATTTTTCTCCTAGGACTTGCAAAAAACGAATGTCTACCTGCAATAAAACATTAAATCATGGAGAAAGGGAGGTGCACGGCTCCCCTAATCCAAGAATTATGCAAAAAACTAACAAGTAGTTACTCTGTAGAACAAATCCACGGAGAAAATAACAAAGTAAAATTTATTTGTCACTTGCGGGAGAGCAGTGGCCAATCATGCTAACCTGCAGTGTTTTGATCACAACTTCTTTGTTTTTCGTCCAAATTGAGTGATTCCAAAGCCAAATGAGAGCTAATTCAAATTTTTATCTCTAGTAGCAACAGGTTTTAAAAATTCAATGATATGATATTTCAATTTTAGTTAGAACAACCTGCATAACAGAGTCATTTTCAATTACCCAGCTTAGACCAACAATTGATACTTCAAGCATAAATTTTTCGTTTGATGTCAGATTCGAATGATTCAAATTGGAAATGAAAGTAGATTCATTTATTTATTTCCAATAGAAACAGGTTTTTAACACAAGAAGAATTGATAGGTCAAATACTATAAGGAACAACAGAAAAGACATAGGTTTAAGGGTGCTGATTTACGATAGACAGTCAGTATTTTGATCATAAATTCCCCATACGATATTGAAAATGAGTGATTCCAATTGAATTGTAAACTAGATTAATAGAGGAATCTACCATAGAAACATGTATTAAAAATTTATTCATTTACACCTCCAAAAACGGACTATCCCAACTATGTTCCTAAGCTGCCCGCTAGACACCCTGTCAATGTTTTGGTTCGAACTTTTTCGTTTCAAATCCAAATTGAGTGATTCAAATTGGGTTGGAAAGTAGACATCAAGGGCTACTTAGGATAGAAATATGTTTTAAAAATATTGCATTTTGGTCCCTCAAAACATGACTGTCCCGACTGTTTTTTCAGAAATTTCATCAAGCCCGCAAGCCAAAAAAAATGATATTCAAGCATTTTTTTAAATTGGTGATAAAAGTGAATATGAGTGTTTGTAGAACTATTATTTAAATTATAAGTCATCTACATACACAAATGAATTAAAAAATTATCACCAATGTTGATTTCCATAGCATGTTGCAACAAAAAACAACTAGCTTTACAAAAAAATAAAAATAAAAAAGATGTGTTTGTTTTATTTGTTTATTTATTTTATTTATTTTATTTTCTCCACTATCTTACTCTTCTTTGAGAATCGAATATGTTTATGTATAAGAGTATTTCCAGTGGAACCATTTTATAAATAAGGCTTTACGTATCCACATACCCAAATTTGAAAAATGCATGTTGATAAAAATTAGGGTATGAGAAGCCAACTTCCCTTGAAAAGATGGTATCAAAAATTGTTGAAGTATGGAATGATGATGCAAACACGTGATGGAGTGAAACCAATCTTCAATATATCCGTTACTTTCTTGATTTCCCATCATACCATTAAGTTCTTGAGCTTTTTAAAATGGTTTGTTGATGCAACCTAAAAGAAACCTCATTTTCTTCCATAGCTTCTACAATTTTTGAATTTGAAACATTCTGAATCTCATTGTAAGTTTTCTCTAATGGAACATGTGAGATAGAATGGGTGGGAAGGGTGGGTAAATTTTGCAATTCAACATTGTAACCATGTTGTACTGGTTTATTATGGTGAGGGTGTGGAATTAGTTGAGCAGGAAATTTAAAGGTAGAAATGTTGGGCAGTTTCTTACCATAACAGAAGATGTTCTTCATGTGTTTCTTCAAAGATCCTTCTTCCAATGTTCATGTCAATTAGTTAGTGAAATGGGTGGTGCTTACATCACCACTTGAGTGAAATCATGTGATTCATTTTTCAAAATTTCTATTTTTTTTTCCTAGTCATTCACATAAAAATTCAAACATCTATTTCTACCCTAAGTTCTTTAACAGTCCTGTTGGAAAGCAGGCGAGGGAGCAGGGCTTCTACATGCTCTGATCCAAATGGAAAATGGCATCAACTCATGGTACTCATCCACCCATATTATTCATTGACCCATGGAATTTACCATGGTATTGTAAATGGCATCTATCCATGGTATTGTAAAATCCACCCATGGTATTCATTCACCCATGGAATTTACCCATGGTATTGTAAATGGCATCTGCCTGTGGTATTGTAAAATCCACCCATGGTATTCATTCACCCATGGAATTGACCCGTGGTATTGTAACTGAAAAAAACTATAAGTAACAAGTCACATTTTGTAAAAGGACAGATTGTCCGCCACAATGTAGCCTTTACAGTTCAGAGCATGTAGCCACCACATCTCTTCTCAGAGATAAGCTACCATCGTCCTAGCTGGTTTATTTTCGTTACTATTTTAAATAAAAGTTTCTTTGTGGTTTTGTTTATTTGGCATTCTCCTATTTTCCTTCTGGCATTTCAAGTTTTCAGATCTTGGGGGTCTTTCTCCTCCCAAGATCCATTTCAATCTTTTAGATCTTGGGGGCCTCCCCTCAAGATCCGGATCAGTGGTATCAGAGCAGGTTATGATTCCATGGGAATGAGAGTTTGATGCATATTTCAATTTCAAATTTTGTAGCAATATTCAACAAACTTCAAGCATGTGCTACAACTTCCATAGAGCACTTTCTTGGGTCAAGCAGGAAGAATTTTTCTTTTTTCATTTTTTTTGCAGGAAATTTTTTTGGGCGGCGACTTTTCAGATCAGATCTAAAAAATTTGGTAGAAAATTTACAAAAACAAATACCATATCTGGATTCCTCTCGAAAAATCTCCCAATTTCAAAAAAAAAATGGGTCGAATCAGAGTTCGGATGTGGGAGATATCGCTGATTTAAAATTAGCTATTTTATCATAATTTTTGTGACGTCAGAACTACTGCAGCGCGAATCTGAGATCTCAAAGTGTCCAGATAGGGATTTCCAACTCATGGGAAGATGCAAAATGATCCTTCTGCTTCTAAAAACAGGTTATAATAAATATTCTGAGTTATATTGACCGAGTTATGTCCATTTTAACTTTGAAGCAGCATTCAGAGTGGATTTCCATTGGAGACGTGCTCTCCCACCCCACTTTAGTAGGCACCTGCTTCACATTCATCAGTTTCAACATAGCAGCATTCGACTTGGGCTATTTTGAGACATGCCCTCCCACGCGAGGCTATGTAGGCACCTGCTACTTCATCAGCAACCAACATCATGGTTATGGGTCAACCACATAAAATCCTTGTCATCGAAGTCCATTTGCTAGGTTGCACACTGTCAGAATCACAGTTGGTCACAAGCATTACAGGGTATCTCTATCCTCGGATCTTCGTTTATCAGGGTTTTGGGTTAACCACATCAAACCCTTATCTTCAGTGGCTCTTCATATTCAACAAAGGTTTCGCAGGAGGGAACTTTACGCAATGGGGACCATTGCTTCTTAAGGAGGGAGGAATGATCCAAATGGAAAATGGCATCAACCCATGGTACTCATCCACCCATATTATTCATTGACCCATGGAATTTACCCATGGCATTGTAAATGGCATCTGCCCATGGTATTGTAAAATCCACTCATGGTATTCATTCACCCATGGAATTTACCCTTGGTATTGTAAATGGCATCTGCCGTGGTATTGTAAAATCCACCCATGGTATTCATTCACCCATGGAATTGACCCGTGGTATTGTAAATGAAAAAAACTATAAGTAACAAGTCACATTTTGTAAAAGGACAGATTGTCCAACACAATGTAGCCTTTACAGTTCAGAGGCATGTAGCCACACATCTCTTCTCAGAGATAAGCTATCATCGCCTTGGCTGGTTTATTTTCATTACTATTTTAAATAAAATTTTCTTTGTGGTTTTGTTTATTGGGCATTTTCCTTATTTTTCTTCTGGCAATTCAAGTTTTCAGATCTTGGGGGTCTCTCCTCCCAAGATCCATTTCAATCTTTTAGATCTTGGGGACCTCCTCCTAAGATCCGGATCATGCTCCATACGCAGGTTTTAACCTTCTGTTTTTAATACCCAATTCTTTCCTAACAGGCACTCATCAGATGCACACTACTCTTTAGAAATGTTTACACTCTCCCCGGCAACGGCGCCAAAATGTCGAGCGATAAAAAGGTGTCTTTTTAACTCCTAATTACCTTCACATTAATTATCAACCCAGGGACAACTTTTTATTTCAAGAGTATACTCAGTCTGAGGCGGCTATTTACTCAAGAGTAATGTTTTGCAGTATAGTGCTTAAAATCCAAAAGTAAATGAATGCTTGAAAAATAAATCTAACAATAACATAAACTCAAATGCTCTGAAATCCAACTATTCGCTCAGCAAACATCAATTGAGGATACAGTAGCAATAACTCATTCCTCTAGAGATTGATGCAATTGAAATCAAACTAGAACAAGACAATCAATCTGGGAACAAGGAAGCAATAACCAATGTTCTCTACAGTTGACAGTCCTGCTTTAAAGCAATTAAAAGGAAATAGAAATTGACCTAAAGCTGCCATTGAAGGTAAACTAGGAAAACTCTTTAAAAGCAAACTATTGCAATTAATCAACAAAAATGAACAACAAAGTAAATGGGCAACAAACTGTAATTAAAGGAATTGAATAACCAACAGTCTATAATGAATATCAAGGTTTGGAATGAACAACGAAGCTTTACATTGGAAATGAACAGCATAACAATATACATTGAGAAGGATGATAACCTCTGTCATGATGTAAAATAACAGCCACGCGATTCAATTTCAGCTTGTGCAATAAAACAATTTCATAAAATATTATAACAGCTCGCTGCAAAAACATGAAACTGTAAGGCAATACGATTCAAAGAAATAAGAACTAAATCAAACCATCACACAACGGAAATTGGAAAGATATAATACACAGTAGCAGCATAATCCACCAGTGGCTGGGCCCTTAGCCGCCAGCGGATGCTGCTGGGCTACTTCAGATGAGAAGAGTGAACAACAACCCTTTTATTTATTCATCATCAAACTGTGAAATTATTACAACAGCTAAAGCTTTGAGAATTACAATGGCAATGCAAAAATATCCTTTTCCTCCTATTCTATCCTATCCCATCATCATTCTTGAATCTCTAATTCTGAATCCTCAATTCTCCATCATTTTTCCATCTCCCTCTCTGATCTCTGTTTTCATTTAAATAGAGAGAGATCAAAGAGAAGTTACAACAGAGATAATTACAACATGATTTGTATTACAAAATTAGATTGTTTCCAACCAATTTATCAACAAGAAGATATGTTTCCATCCATCTTTCAAGAAGAGCAAGGCGAATTTGGCTTTGCAGCTGAGATTTGGAAAACGGCCACACAGCGAATCTGAGAAAATCGTGCTCAAAGAACCCTATGTTGCTCTCAATACGAGCTGAATTTGGGCAAACCGTTCTTCACTAAAGTTAATTTGGTCCGTTCTGGACAAAACCCATGTTCTAGATTTTCCAGATTCATCTTCATTTGCTCCGAATCTCAACCAAAAAACTGTCACTTCTTATTCCAGCGCATTTCTGAGTTGGCACTTTTAATGATCAAATTTTCAATCTGGAAATTATCTTGGAGGCTAAAAATGGTGAATAATGTTATAACCAATTTATTAAACTTTCATTGATAAAATCGTGCATAATCATAAATTTATTAAAAATAAAGGAGAATAAATAGTATTTTTACATAAGAGCATAAATCATTGTAAAATAGAATTATATGATAAATTATGATAAATGACGTGATGAAGAATGGTAGAAATGGGTGGAATAAGTGTTCAAAAGTGACAATAATAATGGTATATTAACGACCCAACACAGGTCCACCGGGGTAGATATGTGAGTTAAAGTTACTATGATAT
Organism: Pinus tabuliformis; assembly: GCA_031772625.1. NCBI lineage: Eukaryota > Viridiplantae > Streptophyta > Pinopsida > Pinales > Pinaceae > Pinus > Pinus tabuliformis. The sequence continues at coordinate 136,446,842 of CM062806.1, forward strand.
CACTCAAATTCCTAGATCACCTTAAGGAAGTGGAGTCGAAAAAACCAAACCAAAATGAGTTTCCTCAGAAGCTACAGGACCCCTATGGGATAACCAACCACTCCAGGTGCCCAACCTTTCTATTAATTTGCTTCTTGATTGAAATAGACCCCCCGTCTCTCCCATGAGGAGCCGTCCATGTGATTGGAACCCTGCAGTCGCTCCCATGCCAAGGCCTCCCTGTAATTGTAGACTTTTCCAGGAATTTCTATGCTAGAGACCCCAAATTCTTAGCCACTTTTTTAGAGATGGTGTCAAGCCTCTCCCCAAAACTTGATGAAACTCATAGGAATGATTAATAACAATAAAACAAGGCCTCTAATACAAAACTGGAACACGAACCTATCCTAACTCATCCTAACTATGACAAGAATTAGGTCAAACACATCATGGACATGTAATGTACATGTCATAAAAACACATCTGAACATAAGTACCTCATACATATGTGAGAATCGTCAAGAAGATATGATGCTCTCTCATAGTAGTTGGATTATAATATATTAGGCAATACATTCATTATTCATTCATTTACTAATCAGAACATGATGAGAGCCATGACTAAGATATCTCATAAAACTTGCCTATAACCAACATATAACCAACATAATAATAACGATATAACAACCATTAAAGCCACATAATAATAATCACATTTACACCTAAAACACAAGAGGAAATAACTCTTATTAACATATGAAAAATCCAACCAAGTTAGGGACTTATACATTCCACCCAACCATAGATTGGGCTGAACCAAATATTTCTTCCAGTGAATCACCAACGTGCCATATTCAAAGCATGAATCTGGGACTCACAGAAAAACAATGAGGTCTTCCTTAGGCTTTACTGTGTATCCTTCCATTATCACTCAAGGGGTTCCTCGGCCCAAAACCCTCATCTATACAACCAAGCTTTTTCATGCATCTCACCATTACTAGTCAAGAGATTCCTAGACCTAAACAATAAAAATACACTACCAGGATTTATTGCAATCCTGCCATATACCATTCAAGGGATCACTGGGCCCTAAACAAGCATGAATTCCTCTGGGAATCTCCACCTCAACCATGAGGAATTTTATTTTCTCTACTCTCAGGATTTATCATGTATCATGCCGTTTCCAATCAAGGGATTCCTAGGCCTTTGGGAATTTTCTTGAGTCCACCTCACTCACTTTTGAAACCATTCAATAATCTTGATCAACCATGTAAAAGAAACCCATCACACCATTGCTATCTGGAAATGGAAAGGCAAGGAGGAAAAACATTGTCACACCTGGAAAGACCCATGCCAATGATAGCAATAGAACCAAATATACACATGCATATACCATGCATGCCAAAACTAGCTGGGAAATCATACATGCAACTGGATACCTAGAAGTAATCCCATTGTAGTTTCTTGATCCAACCTTTCCTTGCTTGGTCTTTTCTTTCATTTTCTTTAATTCCCTTCCTTTGCTTTCCTTGGTCCAATGCTAGAGTTCTCCAATAATTCTCTATCTGTTCAAGATTATGAGAAAGAGAATAGTGAGAGAGCTCCACAACTGAACTCACAAAAGGTTATGAACTGATCCTAAAAATCCTTTTGATCAAGTAGGCCTCTATTTTCGTCAATTTTCATTATTTTTCCTTCACTTTCCTCCTCACATTCAACTTGTGACCTTTCATCTTCCTTTTCTCCTAATTTCCTTTATTTTCATAAATAAAATTTTGATTAATGCCTCTTTTCCATTGCCTTTACCAATTTCCCTAGCCATAATAACCAAATTAACACCCACACTAGGATGTTCTGCCCAACATTCAACTTGGAATATGTGTCCTATGGCCTTGATACTATTTTTTATTTATTAACTTTATTACATGGATTTTTAACCCAGGGTTGTTACAACAAATCATACATCCTCTTAGGAACGTAGATACTAGATATTGTGTCTTAGGCCAATGCTCATACCTTTGCAAGTTGGTCAATGTATTCCCTACACCAAAGTGCCTTGCAACCTTCAAGTTGTGAGACTCTATAATTAGCTACAATCTCTCACCTTTACAAACACATAACATATTTATCATGTAGAGTAATGTATCCTATAAAATCTATTCAACTATAATATCACCATCGTGCACATGATTCTAGCTCTACACTTATTAAAACACCTCCCTGAAGTCCTCATCCTATGAATATGCATCTTTGAATGCATTATGGGGGAATGAATCTATGTGCATCATAGTTCCCAAAGTTGTGATCTTTGATGTGGGTGGAAGTTTGGGAATTTAATTGTATTTTAAAAACAATAAATTCAATCAAAACATTAATTTTCAATGAAGGTACATCTTTTATGTCAAGGTTATTGAGTAAAATATATGTCGGAAACAATCTGTATCTTGGAATTGGATATCTCCTAATATGAAATCTCAAAAAAAACTTAGCCCTATCTCACACAATCAAATATAAAATAATTGTCATAGAATAAATAACACCTTGCTCAAAATAGAAACAATCTGCAAGGAATTAAAATCACACAGCTGAAACCACACTTGCATATAAGACAACACTTTCTCAAACTAATCTCCTTACATAAATGAAACAAATTTTTTCAAAGGATAAATTACACAAACAAAACAACCATTATAAAATTGTTCACCAAATATTACTACTAAAATTGCATTAACAATAACTAGCTAGATATAGCTCAAACATCACAACCAATTTAAAATTGTTCATCAGATTTCACTACTAAAAATGAAAATTATAGATGGTAGCCTGTAATAATAGTAACAATATGAATTGGTAGAAATACACAATGGTTATGATTGAGTAACAATGACCTATATTCATAAATTATCTTGCAAATTAGTACGAGTGATAGTAATAGTGATAATAACTTAGTAATATCAATTTAAAATTAAAAGTCCATAAACGAAAATAACTATCCACAAACTAAATAAAATAACCATACTATTTCCATAATGGTATAAAAGCTTGCTAAAGAGGAGGTCCTTTCCTCCATAGTAGGGACTTGGGAAAATCTCATTTTCTGACAACTTAACACAATATATGATAGATTTGACTACGAACTTGTTGAGTCTCTCCTTATCAATATTTAAGAAAAATGCAGATGCACGATTCAGAGAAAAATAAATGCTAACACCATTTCAGGAGCAATGGGATCAATTTTTAAGGGATCCTTTATACATTTTCCCTTAGTAACGTGACAATTATGAACAATAGTAAAAATATCTCAATTTTTAATATATTCAATGAATTTTAAATTAGAGATTTTGATGAATGAACATAATAAAAGAACTGTAAATAAAGTGTGTGCCAAAGTAGGGTATCGTAATTGGTAGAATGAATAAATGAATTAGGGTGATCATAAAAATCATGGCTACAACATCAACATCATTAGAGAAAATTCAAGTCATCACTATCACAAAATACAATGTTTATTAGCATCTCTAACGAGTAACATCACAAATAAGGAAAACCTTTAACAACAAATCAAGACTATTGGGAGTAATATCATGACAAAAAAACAACATTTGAATATGCCAAAGTAATAGCATGATGGTGTAAGGAAATCAAAGTAACACCATGGAGTAATAAAATTATAAAACATTGGAGTAACAACATTCTAAAAATGAGAAAGTAACAATGTCATGGATCATTGGAGTATCATCTCCTATATCACCTGGTTATCATGTAGGAATTTTCTCAATCACATTGTAAGTAAAAGTCTAAAAGAAAATATCATTCCTCTCAAGTGAAAACAAGACTTAATAAACTAGAGTGCATGTAGACTTAGCATACCCAAGCCAAAAAGATAAGATATTGGATAATAATGGACGAGGAGGATGTGAATATTAAGAAAAAACTAGAAAAATGGTGGAAAGAGGTGATAAAAGGATGCCAATTTTTTAACTAAACATCTCCCCCCAAATAGAGAAACTACATATACTCATGCTTCCCATTAATCAATTAGAATCTACTTCAAAGTAGGAGTTTTGGATGAAGTTCAATGAAGTTATCTACATCCATAGGTTCATCTAGAATAACTTTGTACCCATTGGGGGTGATAAAATCTACCCACCAATTTTCCTCATAATCCAACCTAAGTTAATGATAATATTGATACCTAATCATAGAAATCCAAATCAAGGGGAATAAAAATCTAATGTTTGGTCGATTGGGTCCACAATATCTTATACAATTGATATATCTAGGTATTCATGGGAGGACATGAATAATGTTTAGGTAGCAATATGGGTAATTTTTCTCCAATTCATTATTGGATGCCTCCTATATGAGCTTAATATATTCAAAAGAATCCTACCTTGTTTTCTAACACATCTAGTACGACAATCCAAAACCATCTATCAAATAATGTCCATAATAACATCCCATTTTTTCGACCAAAGAGAGTTGTCGTAGGTTTTTACTACCATAGAAATAGGGTCTAGTTCTTCCCTAATCCATATCATTCTTTATTATTTGGTTTCCTTTACAATGTTGTGGGATAATTCCATTTCACCTCGTTATTAATAACCAAGGTGAAGGCTCTCAATTGAGTGTCTCCAACATATGGTGAGAAATTAAACTTCCTTTCTCAAAACCAAATAAACTCATGTGGGTACACTTCCTATAAGAAATGTTTATATGTAAATTTTCTCTGAGAAAATGTTTTAAAAAATGTCATAGTAGAGGTAAGCTTATTGGCTTTGTCCTCTTTTATAGTTTTCAATTTAAAGAATACATATTTCTCATGAAGAAACAAAGGGTATGAAGGGGAAGTTCCCTTGCAACTCAATAGTTCATGTGCCAACTCATACATATGCCGCTTTTTTCCTGAAAAATGTAGACCCAATCCTTGACATTCTTTAGCTTCTTTCTCTCCTCCTTAAGTTCATCCCACTTGATCCATTGGAATGTATGTTATTCTACCCATCCTTCCTTGAGGTCATGAATGGTCCTCTTGTATTATCCAATGGAAATTACATATCACCCGAATGACAAGGCTAATTATTTCCACTTATGCAACTCAAGAATCAAAATATCAATACTGAGATTAACAACTTGAATTTTTCTTTCCCTGGGTTGGACTACCTCAACATGTAGTTCGTTTTTTTACAATAACTTGCTTAGTAAGTTCTTGTGTTTTATCCTAAATATTTTCTTCTTCATAGTGGACTACATCAATTTTCAGTTCTTGTGTAAAAATAACATCATTTGTAGGTTATTGTGTGACAACCTGACTCTCGCCCATTTCCTTCTCATTGTCTTGCTCATAAATGTTCTTATCCGAAGTTTAAATTTATATGTTGGAAACCATTATTTCTTGTGTAATAGTTGTGTCCCATACCATATATTAAATTTCTATTTGAACTCCAAATATGCAAAAATTTAAGAACAATATGTCATCCTATGCGTAATCTACATGGATAAGAGTATCACAATTCAATCTGGTACAAGTTGAGAGATTGATATAAGGGTGCTATCATCCTCAAATTGATGTGATAAAGCATCATCCACTACATTTTCATGCCCTTTCTTGTAAATTATCTCATAATCATATCCCAACATTTTTGCAAGCCATATATTTTGCTTGGAGGTTGATAAAAGTTGCTCCTGAAAATATTTTAGGCTTTGATGGTTTATGCAAATTTGGAAACGTCACCCCAACAAGTATGGCCATCGGATGTCTACTACATGTAATATTGACATAATTTATTTCTCATAAGTATATTGACCTTGATGTTTAACACTGAGTTGTTGGTTGGTGAAAGCAAACGGTCTACCTTCCTACATTAACACAACACCAATACTTATACCTGAAGCATCACTCTCAGTCACAAAATATTTAGTGATGTCTGGTAGGGCCAATACAGGAGTGGAGAGCATGGCCTATTTGAGAGCCAAGAATGCCTACTAAGATGTACCAGTCCAGATAAATGAATTTTTCTTGAGAATATTACTGGGGGGTCTAGCAACACATCTATAATTGAAAAAAAAGCTATGATGGTAACTAGTGAGACCCAAGAATCCGCTCAAACTCTTCATAGATTTTGGTTGGGGCCAATCTTGCATTTCCTTAATCTTTTTTGGAACAATGCTCACTCCTTCATTGCCCACAATATATACCAAATACTTGACTTCTTTCACACCAAAAGAACACATGCATAGTTTAAAAAATATTTTGTGATCTCACAACAGTTGCAATATCTGGTCTACATGCTGAAGAAGTGTGTCCCAGGTTATGATGTAGATGAGAATTCCATTGAAGTAGATGAAGACAAATTTTGAGATATATGGTTTCAGTAGGTGGTTCATGAGGCTTTGAAAAATAGATGGAGCATTACAGAGACCAAATGGCATGACCAAGAATTCATAATGGCCTTCATGAGTTTAGCAGGTAGTCTTGGGAATGTCTACTTCCTTCATGTGTATTTCGTGATAGCCCAATTGGAGGTATAGCTTGGTAAAGAATTGAGAACCATGCATTTCATCAAGCGGATCATTGACAACCATAATGGGAAATGTTTCCATGATAGTGAGTTCTTTGAGCACCTAAAATTCTGCAGACATGTGCCATTCTCCATCTTTCTTTAGAACCATGACCACTGGAGATGAATAAGGACTAATTTTGGCATGAATAACACTAGCTTTGAGGAGTTCCTTGATGATTTTCCAATTTCATTCTTTTGAGCAAAAACGATATCAATATGGACAAACATTAGGCTATTGGGCATCTAGGACCAAAGGGATGTTATGATCATGTTCACCCCTAGATTGTGGAGGCTCTTTAGCTTCGTCAAAGACCCATTGGTGGTGATCTAATACCTATTTCATCTCAAGATGAATATGAGGAGTAGGGGATTCAATGGCCTAAATGACATTAAATTGGGCGACTACTCCATGATGGCCCTTTCTTAAAATCGTTTCCAGTCAATACAAGTTGACGATAGTAGGAGCACTTTTTTGGAGTCCCTTTAATGTATGAATATGGTTATTCTTCTTGAAGATCATATATAAATCCTAAAAATCTATTGTGATAGGGCCGAATGTGCGAAGCTATTCAACACCCAGGACAATGTTGCAACCACCCATTTAAGTAAAAAACATGTGGTTCTTTAGGTGGTAGTCTCCCATCTAAAGCTTCATATTTTCATAGCAGCCTTCACATTTCATGGTTCTCCCATTAGCGATAAGGAGTTTTAAATTAGATACCTCCTGCACAAAGCAATGAACAACTTCTGCGAATCTCTTATGGATAAAGTTATCACTACTCCCACTATCAATCAATACCACTACTGGACGATGTTTAATAAAGCCTCTAATTTTGAGAGTCTTAGGTGAAGAAATTCCATCCAAGGCATGTAGTGAGATAAATGGCTCATTTGGCATAGATGTGAGATCATTGTCAGTTAGGGTCTCCCTCACATCTTCCTCAAGCCCCTAAAGGGATGGATCTTCCTCTACTAAGCTGTTATCAGTAGCATCAGTTTGAAAGAATTTTGGTTCCTTGCATTGATGTTTAGGGGAGTACTTATCATCATGGTAGTAACACAATCCTTGTTTTCTTCTTTCGACCATTTATGTTGGTGACACCTTTTCAACCTTAAGTGTTTGGGTGGAGCCTTGATCCTAGATTGTACATGCCTTGGAGATGAAATTTGGACAATTGAACTAAAAATTTAAGGGAATCTCCACATCTAAGGCTATGTTGCATGTGTCCAACCAAGTAGCTGGGTGGTGAATCTGAATATGTGCTCGGTTGGCTTGTTTTAGGCCACTTGTGAAACACTCCAAGTAGAATTCATCTCTTAGACCAGCAGTTCTTATGGAAAACTTCTCAAAGGCTATAATGTAGTCCTTTATTGTACCTATTTTCTAGAGCTTAGTGAGACAACCTAAAAAGTTAGATTCTTGGTCAAAGTGATCACATATGGCTTTCCAGAACATGTTTCAAGTTTCTCTCCGTTGATACATTTCTTATGCCACTACCACCAATGCCATCTCTCTTGGTCCAAGTAAAGGGCTCCTACATGTAGTTTAGTTTCATATTCGTAGATATCATGAAGGTAAAAATATTGTTCCATTTGTGGTACCCATACTGCGGGGTTAGAGCCATCAAATTTGTACATGTCCATCATGGGTGTTTGGTCGTTGTAATGGTGGTGATTTTCATGGAAGTGAATGTGATGGTTGGATTCTCCTTCTATGTGTGCATTGACACTAAGCTCCTCCCATTGATACTTTGTTATAAGGTCTGTTAGTCACAAGATCTATTTGGTAATATTGTCTTGGAATTCATCAAACCTTTTTTCAAGGTGTTCAACCCTCTCTTTATTCATAACTTGAGATCTGGTATCCAAATACACCAACAACGGTCAATTACTCAAGATTAGTCTTATTGGAAAGAAGGAAAGCTTAGGAGTCTAATGGCATGGGTCATTTGAAGTCACGTCTGAAAAAAATTAGGGACCACTAGAAAATTGGGGGCTTACAAGTGAATGGTACCAATACGACCAACTCTTCATCTTGATTCTATGGGATAAGTCTCTTGCAAGAATCCTGGGATGATCTCAAACTCCAAAATGATTTTTTCTCCCCACCGATCAATACTACAGTGGTCGAATTATAGAAGGCTTGATCCTGCCTAATGTCCTATGGAAATTAGGCCTGAACTATAGAATAGAAATCCCAAGGTCTTGGTACTACCGAATGTGATGTGACAATTTGATCTTGACTATAGAGGCCAAATCCCTCACTATACAAAGAGTTTGATCTGTACTGTAAAAACCCCAACTGCTAAATCTGTGTTGTATGGGGGCGACAGAACCCCAACTGTGGGATCTGATATAGAAGATAAGGTGGAGGGTGATCTTCAGATAGCAGAGGGAACTATGGTCACAAAGGAGCTCTAGGTGCTACATATCACAATATACATAAGGGTCCAACAATAGTACTCGACCCAATTTTTCATGGTGCCAGCTAAGGAAGATTGACCCTACCCTTACTCGTACTACCCGACTAACCTATTGTACGAGTGAGTAATCTCCCTGAGTGTTGTTCTCAATGTATTGTAGCAGCAAGATGGTTGATGAATTATCTAAGCTTATGCTTCAGGTGAGCGTAGGGGCTTGCAATATACCCAAGGGTACATGGCAGTGCAGTCTGTGCATGGTTATGTCTAATGCACTACTACTCGAAGGCGTACCCACAGGGGTTACAAGCTAGGTGTCCAGCAAGCATGACCACCTATTGTAGTTCCTGCATGCAAGCCTCCACAAAACCATAGGTTTATGTGCTCAACGATAGATCATGTGGTTCAAAGACAACGGAACACATCTCTAACATAAAAATAATTCTACACAAATTTGAGTTACAACTGGCCCTAGAAAGTGCTCTGATACCACTTGTTATGCTCTTGACCTGCAAGAAATCTAGAATACTAGGAATACGAAGAAATATAACCCAAACTACAAATTTATCACATGAAATGAGAAAAACTGCAAAGTATTTTATTATTCAGAAACATATTCGATGTTCAATTACCTCTTTGAGGGGGAAACCTCCGACATATCAGAGCTCAATTACAATAGGGCTCGATGATATTTCCCTTAGTAACTAAGACTATCTATAGCTAAATGACATCCAAAACCCTAACTACTAGTGGTCCCTTGGATAATCCATGTTAACGACTTTATTTATTAACTATGGACCATTTACAACTAACTATTATCCATTTCCTCTAATGCGGGTCAACGTCTTACAATTATTAATGCAAGATTTATTGACTCACTAACTAACTATGACTCTGTCTAGTCTCATTGGACTTATTACATAAATAAAGGTGTTAGGGTTGGACCCTAACAGTGGATTTTATTTCTTTCTCCTTATAATGGATGAAGATATCACACTGACTATATCTTTTAGATAATTGAGGTAAGTAAATAGGTATGATATTCTCCAAATTTATGAGGCATTGACCAATTTTCTTTTCAATGTACCTTTTCGTATGTTTGTAGTTGGAAGAGAATTTTGTAATCAATTTCATACATTCATAAGGAAATTTAAAGTAATCTTGAATGTCATTAGAGGTCTAGATATTACTTTCCTGAATTTTATTATTGTTGGAATCTCTATTATCCTCATTTGATCATATTTAGATAGTCAAGAGAAATGATTCTTTGATTCCTATTGGATAAGGTATATTAAATTCCTCAATGATATCTAGTGCATTGTCTCATAAAAATCACACCAATCATAAGCTTTTTTGATACAATACTTAATCACACTAAACTTAGACTTAATCTGATATAAATAAATTTGTATTATCTCCTTGTATTTTTTAGAAAATGTCTCTAAAGTGTTAGAATTTTATCTCTTTTCACAGATGGAAATTTTATCAAATTACTCAATAAATACATTGTCATATTCTATTAATACATCAACCTGATCTATAAAAGAGATTAAGTCATAATTAAAATTATAGATCTTTCTTTGCTCTTTAAATAATTTTAGTCGAATCTATTTAAGTTGTCCATTTACAACGACAACTTGATCTTTGAAAAATTTGATCTCTGCATCTTATGCTTTGAGGTTATTTATTTGTTCTTCAAGATAAGTAATGCATGCTATAAATTTTGTAGAATCTATTTCAGTATTCATATCGTATTCTTCCTTTAAAATCTCAATTTATCAAACTTGTGCTTTCTTTAACCCTCCCATCTACTGAGCATATTTATTTTCAGTTTCAAAGATTGTTTTCCTATGATACTCTTGTATATAAAATTTATCTTTCAGATGTTTCTCCTCAATTTTTTCCATTACAAAAGAAAGTAATTCTGTTAATATAGTGGCATGAGATTTCCACTCTTTCTCATTCATAACCCTAATGTTTTCCAACTCAATTTGTTGTTCTTTGATTTGTTTTGGCTTTTATCTAATTATATAGATAATTCTTGTACTGAACCTTGATTGTTTGAAACAAAATCCCCAAGGGTTGATGTTGTATCAATGTCTCGTTCTTTTGTATCATCTGTCTATTTCCAAATCATCACTGATGGAGTCTCGATCATGGATTATATAAGTTTTCTCTTTCTAGATCTCTTAACAATAGATTTTGGTTGAGAATTATAGAAATAGTCTCCTAGAGGCACTAATGTTTCTTTCATTTTTTTTTGCTTCATTTACGTTTTTGAATAAATGGGAGAATGCTAGAAATTTCAATGTCAAATGAGTCGCAACTATTCCAAGGGATATTACCTTATTTGCATGCAATATACTAGGCTTTGAAAAGTTTCTTAGATTGACTCTCCTTGTGGAATTGAGTGATTTTTTTTCCTTGTTTTGTCTGAGTTTCATCAATAGTTTTTTATACAGTAGGAATTTGCATATAGTCAGATGATAGTTCAACGTCTATTAATACTCTCTTTCAAAATAATTCCTGCTATATGAAATTATTCATTTTTAAGGGAAGATTCATCTTGTTTCTGTGCTTTATTTGTAGGCTCTAGTATTTTTTGTTTTTCTTGTTTCTGTGATTCCTTTTCTATTTCCTATTGGCCCCTATCAAATTGATGTTTCTCTCTTTCATTCTTTGGTTGAATAAAATATGAATGATCAATCTCTTGAACATCTTCTTCCTGAATAGATTGTTGAATTTGTAAAACATGTGGCTTGGATTCCTTTATGCCATCTAGGAAAGATTTTTTTTTTTTTTCCTATTTGTCATATGTAATATTATAAAGTATACACTAGAAACCATACTCCTCTATTGAACATAATAGAGATTGGTGTCTTTCCTGAAATCTTGCAATTTTTATCTATCTTGAATGCTTATCTAGTGTAATCTAGAGATAACATGATCAAAATATTAAACATTATTAAAAACAAATCAGATAATGGTTATTGACAGACATAATTTTTAATACTTTACATATTTCAAATGAATATTGGGAATGTTTTGAGGATCATATTTGTAAGATGGAAGAGAATGAAACTAAACTTCTAAACTATTTTCTTGTACTACATCATGACCTCTATGTTTGATGATCAATTGGCAAATTTTTATAGGAAAATTAGGCTATCAATTCTTTCTTAATAATTCAGTAATTCCATAGGAAAATTATTGGCTAGTTATTTCTCTATTTGCAAAACTTTCTGGAATAAATGAAAAAATTATGTGGTGACTAACATCATATCCATAAATCCTTAAATATGACAATTATTTTTCTACAAACCTGTCAGGCCAGGGTAACTCCAAAATGGGCAGAAGAAAACTGACTGATTATTTCATTAGATAACTATTGTTTATATACATAAAATGGATGGATTAGTTCATCTTCTTGATGACTGTTCACATTCCTGTTTACCCAACCGTTGAAGATTAGGTGTGAACATTCCCCCCCTTAATCTGAAGGGATGTTAATGAGTCCAAGCATCGTTCTGAATCTTTCAAGCTTTTCTCTTCCAAGCGCTTTGGCGAAGATGTCTGCAATTTGCTCATTTGTGGAACAATGACGGAGATGGATTGTTTTGTCCTCAACATGATGTCGGATCAGATGATATTTAGTATTGATGTGCTTAGTACGATCATGGAACTTTGGGTTCTTGTCCAACTTTATTGCAGAGGTGTTATCAATCATGAGTGGAGTTGATTGTACTTGTTTTACCTGCAAATCTTCAAGAATTTTCCTGAGCCACACAATTTCTTTCGTTGCTTCAACTGCTGCCACGTATTCTGCTTCTGTTGTGGAATCTGCTGGAACTGATTGTTTGCGTGATCTCCAGGAGACAACTCCTGATCCAAGACTCATAGCATATCCTAAAGTAGATACCCCAGTTTCTTTGTCTCCATCGATGTCTGAATCAGAGTATCCAATCAAGCTGAAGTCGTCCACCTGTGTATACTTGATTCCAAGGTCTTGAGTTCCCTTCAAGTACCTTAGAACTCTTTTTGCAGCAGACCAATGTCCCTCACAAGGCTTTTGCATAAGCCTGGAGAGGATTCCAACAGCAAATGAAATGTCTGGTCTGGTAGTAGTGAGGTAGATGAGACTTCCTACAAGCTGTCTATACTTTGTTGCATCCTCAAATTCCTTTCCTTCAATAGATGTGAGCTTCAAGTTTTGTTCCATTGGAGTAGAAAGAGGATTGCACTCTGTCATGCCAAATCTGTTTAACAAATCTCCAATGTATTTCTTTTGAGAAAGAAATATGGAATTTGGATGTTGGGTTACTTCAATGCCAAGATAGTAATGAACATAGCCCAAATCAGTCATTTCAAAACTTTTTCCTAATTCTTTCTTTATGGATGCAATATAGCTTTCATTGTTCCCTGTCATTAAAAGATCATCTACATATACCACAAGATATACAACTGTTTTGCCAACTTTCTTGACAAATAAAGTTGCATCATCAAGATCAAAATGTTTGAAGTTGAGTTTCAGAAGTTGCTCAGTTAGTTTTTCATACCAGGATCGTGGTGCTTGTTTGAGGCCATACAAGGACTTCACAAGTTTGCATACTTTATGTTCATGTCCTTTCACAGCAAATCCTTCAGGCTGGGACATAAAAACATTTTCTTTTAGATCTCCATTCAAGAATGCAGTTTTTACATCCATTTGATGGACTTTCCAACCGTTTTGAGCAGCTAGTGCAAAGAGTGTCCGGATGGTGGCCCATTTTGCTGTGGGGGCAAAAGTTTCCTCATAATCGACCCCTTCCTTCTGTGCAAAACCTTTTGCCACAAGCCTAGCTTTGTGCTTGTCAAGTGAGTCATCAGCTTTGTACTTGTTCTTGTAGACCCACTTGCAGCCAATTGGTTTGGTTCCAAATGGAGGATCAACCAGCTTCCAAGTGCCATTCTTTATGAGGGCATCATACTCCTTCTGCATCGCTTCTTTCCATTCATCATGAGAAGCAGCTTCTTTGAAGGAAGTTGGTTCAAAATCTGTAGACAAGTTCAATTCACAATCATAAGTAACATCCATATCAACAGGTGAATTAGAGTTATCTACATCACCTCCATCTTGTCGGTTTGTATTTCTGGTTCCTGTTTTTCCGATTTCATCAGGATGAACACTTTCAAGTGTCTTTGTCAGCCACTTTGGGGGACCTTTCTGAGATGGTCCAGGCTGCTCTGTTGATTGAGTTGGGACTGAATCAAGATTGAGTCTCCCAATTCTATCAATTACATCACTTAAAGGATCATCCGGTGTTGGAGTTTCATGCAAGGGAGATTGTTCATCAGAAGAAGATTCCACATGTTGATCTAGTATAGGAATCCCCCCTTCAAGATGTGGAATCTGATTATCAAACTCTTGAAATGATTTCGTTTTTGTGAATCTATCCAAGCGATTAAGTTTCCGCTCAACAACATTGTCAGATTTGGATGATTCAAGAAAAATGACATCTCTAGATACAACAAACTTTTTATTTACTTCATCATAGAGACGGTATGCTTTAGAGGTGTTTGAATACCCCAGGAAGATACACTTACGACTTCTAGCACCAAGTTTGTTTCTATGTACCTTTGGTATTAAAGCATAACAGGTGGAACCAAAAATCCTGAGATGTTTTACCGAAGGAACATGTCCATACCACAATTCATAAGGAGTCTTGTTTCTTATAGCACTAGATGGACATCTATTCTTTATATATGCAGCACATAGAACAGCATCAGCCCAAAACATTATCTTTACATTTTTGAAGAAAAGCATGGATCGTACCATATTCAAGATTGTTCTATTCATTCTTTCTGCTACACCATTCTGTTGGGGATTATAAGGTACAGTTGTTTGATGTTTGATCCCATGTTGGCGAAGATAGTTTTCAAATTCATTTGATGTGTATTCTTTTCCATTATCAGTGCGAATAGACCCAATATGAGATTGTGCATCATTTTCAATCCACTTATGAAAATTCTTGAATGTTTGAAAAGCATCAGATTTGTTCTTCAATAAATAAACCCAACACATTCTGGTGTAATCATCAATAAATGTCATGATATATTTATTTCCATTTGCAGAAGGAACAGGCATTGGACCACATAAATCTGAATGAATGATTTCAAGCTTCCTATGTGCTCTTGAATGTGAATCATGAAAAGACTGTTTGCTATGCTTTCCTAGAATGCAAGCATCACATTGCTTATGTTTTCTAGGAATTGTAGGCAAACCAGCAACACCATTTTTCTTTAATAAGCGAAGACTGTCATAGTTTAAATGTGCAAATCTAGCATGCCATAATAAACTTAATGGAAGTGTACCTTCTTCATGATGAGAAATATATGAGAAATGTTGTGCATGAGCAGAGGTTCCTTGCAGTTTAAGAAGTCTTTCTTCTTCTATTCCCCTCATGACCAGTGAGTGGTCAGATGCCTTTCTTACCTCAAGCTTTCCATCAAACATATGAATGGAGTGACCTTGGTGGCAGATGTGGACCAAGGACAGCAAGTTTCTCTTGAGCTGTGGGAGATATAGAAAATGATCCAGAAGAAAGTCTGGAAGACCAGGCAGTTTAAGCCTGATTGTGCCAAGCCCTGATGGCTTGATTTTTGACTGATCTGCAAAGTATACTGCTCCATCAACATTGTCAGTGAAATCTTCAAAAAAATCTTTCCTATGAGTCATATGACAGGTTGCTCCTGAATCAAGCAACCAATCATTTTTCGAAGAAGCAAGTGAAGCATTAAACAAATCTTCATTTACTCCAATGTTACATTGTGCCTCAATATAGTGAGCGGATTCAGGTGCTTTACCTTTGTCTGTGTCATCAGTTTTACCTTTCTGCTGATTTCTTCTTTGCTCAATTTTGTCCCATGGTAGCTTGCATGTAGAAGCATCATGTGATCCATTTCGTTTGTAGCGAATGCAATGCAGATCTACCTTTTCTCCTTGAGAATGTCTGCCCCCCTGCCTCTGAAGTATCTTCCTCTTCCTCTTCGTCCACCTCTTCCTCTTGTAGAATCTTGAGCAGGATGCTTTTCTTTATGAGCAAGGCAAACAGTCTCTTCAGAAGATTCAGGGACTGTCTTCTTTCCAAAGGCTTTCTCTCTTTCAGCAAACTTTTTCACAAGAGAGTCAAAGGTTATATCTTTAAGATTTTCGTTTGCTTGTAATGACTCAAGATAATTGGAGTAGGTAGGATAGAGTGCTTTGAGAAAGGCAATAAGAGAGATATCCAGCTCAACCTTAGTGGATTTAATATCATGCATTATAGACTTTATTTCAGATGCAAGAGCAAGAGGATCATTATTTTTCAGTTCAAGAGTGAAGAGTTTAATCATGAGCTGAACAACTTCAAGTGCAAAATGTGAATCATAGAGTTCTTTCAGCTTTTGTAAAGCTTCAAAGGCAGTGGAATAGGATGAAATATGACGACTTTCTTCTTCATTTACAGATGCTGCGATCAATGCATAGGATTTGCTGTTCTTGTTTTCCCAAATGACAAGTTCTTTATCTGATGTAGGCTGCACAGGGTCTTTGTCTTCTTCTCCGACACACACTCCTTTCCACAACTCATTGTAGATGAGGGTGTGTTTTACCATCCAAGACCATTCAGAATAGTTCTCCTTGCCAGTGAGAACTATTCCGACCATAGAGATGATTGAATGCATTCTGTAAAAAATTACTTCTGCTAAAAAAATCCTTACGTTACGGCCTTTAAATCCCTCTAATATTTGCTAAAAGCATCAACATGTCATTGTACATATCACTGCAATACTACTATGTTTTGAAAAATGCGCAATGGATCACTTCAATATATCACTTCATTCTATATCACTTCAATATATCAAAAATGCGCAAGGGATCACTTCACTTCATTGTATTAATATATCACTTCAATAATCCCCGCAATCTCAAAGGCGACGCACAGATCACAAAAGATTTCAAAGGAGTAGCTATCCCTGTAATTCGAATCAACTTTTTAACACTCCAAAGACAAACAAAGCACAAAACATTTGAAAGGAGTACCTATCACTGTAATTTGAATCCAACATCTAAAACCGAATACACGATGACATTACAGGGCAAGGCTTTAACGATCACTTCAACAATCCCCGCAGCTTCGTGTCTAGTACCATACCAATTAGATCAGTTATTAAGACTGATTCATAACTAAAACTATGGAATGAAACTATAGTAAGCCTATGATTCAAAATTCAACAGCTTATAAATCTAGCGATACAGGGAAGATGATCCGAGATATGCCGGAGGGCCTCCAGCAACAGAGGCTCCTAAATCAGGTCGACATAAATCCCTTTGCAGAAGAGGGTCCACATAGTAGCTTTCATTTGGCACATCACCTAACGGCTTTCGATAATCCGCCTCCAACCTTTGACGATACAAAGATTCAATGCTTGGATCAACCCGGCTCTGAGTTCGAATCCCTTCCCTTCCCGGAGCTTATAGAATTCAGTCATATACTGAAGAGGCGGGTATGGCTCTGATAGACAGAATTAAGCATGAAAATAAGACCTTTTCGACGAGAAATTGCAGGCAGATTGATGGCAGAGAGCTGGTCGGATACGAATTCAGCAACCTTGGTCCATTCCCTCAAATCATTCGATGCAATGGCAATCCAGGGAGCATCTGACGATACCATGCGATGTCGACACAGGGTCAGGTCATCACATGCAAGGCTGTTGTTGCATGTTGGTGAGGGTGTTACTGCGGTTTAACCATAGAGAGAGGAGCCGAGGCGCAGAGCGGACTTGCAAAAAAATTTGAATCGAAATGGCAACAGGGTTAAGGTTCATGAACTCGGCAACAAGAGCAGATCAGAGTTGTTAAGCCAGCTCAAGGAGCTCAAGGCTGAGCTTGCCTTGCTCAGAGTTGCAAAGGTCACCGGAGGAGCGCCCAACAGACTCTCTGAGAACAACGAGCTGCAAGTCGGCGTCGGTTTCCTTTGAAATCTCCTCAACGGAAGGATTTTGATTAATCTTCAGTATTTCCACAACGTTCTTAATGATCTGTTGCAGAGTCAGTGCGTCTGGTGTGGAGAGGCAGTGAATCAATGGAACGCAGGACAATTAATGACTTTTAACTGATGCGCAGAGAATTAATGACACTCAGGACAGATGCAGCGCTCAGGGCAGAGCAGCGCTCAGGACTGAGCAGCGCTCAGGACAGAGGAGCGCTCAGGACAGAGGAAAGGGAGTTACAAGGAATCTGGGACCTGCGCTCTGATACCATGTCAGGCCAGGGTAACTCCAAAATGGGCAGAAGAAAACTGACTGATTATTTCATTAGATAACTATTGTTTATATACATAAAATGGACGGATCAGTTCATCTTCTTGATGACTGTTCACGTTCCTGTTTACCCAACCATTGAAGATTAGGTGTGAACAAAACCAGACCCCAACATAATGTAACCCAGACTGAGTCTCTTTACTAACCCTAGGTGGATATTTCCAAAAGGAAACTCATAGAAATAAATCATGACACTTTTACAGATGTCATAAAAGTGGTTTCTAAAATGACTTTCCCAAAATATAGAAGATAATTGTTGAATGGGTTACTAATTAAATGAGTAATTCCACTCCATTTTTTGAAAATTTTATGAAGCTATCATTGTGTCCATTAACCATGTTGACATGAAGAAACTTGGACCAAACCTTGGTGGAGATTACTATAATATTTTAATCGAATTAGATAAATTTTGCACTAGAATATCTGCCTAGTTGGAGCTTTTAGAATTTTTCATTATGCGATGGACCAAAGGAACCTATTAAAGTTTACAATGCTCTGAATTAAATTCTCCAAAAAGCCTAGAAATAAAAAAAATCATGAATCTATATGGTTTCATAAAATGAGAAATTGGGTAGTGTTTGGTTGATTTAGCCTTGAAATACTTTGTGTCATCTACCCATTTCATAATACATCCAACTATTGACGGTGCTTAAATCTAACAATAGTAAATGAGTCTCCCCAGTCTGAAGTCCCAATTAGGCCTCACACTATTTGGGATAGTAGCCCCATATAGAATATGGTCCTAAACACCATTACAATGATCTTAAGGATATACCTTGGTTGCAATAAACAAAATGAGAGACCATGTACATAGCTTTGAGGTCAGAAACTGAGTAAGATCTGTGAGACAATAATTACAAAGTATAAAAGGCACTTCCAGGGAAGGGAAAGAAAGAATAAGCCTCTAGAAGGAAAGTATTATTACAATCCTAAAATAGACACACAAGAGCAAGGAAAAAATCCTTAGTTAACCTTCAAAATACTTCACAAGATAGCATTGATCATAAAGAAAATAACAACACACATTAAACAAGATAAACACCAAAGGCAATCAAATAGTTCATTTTATTTAGTATATATGAACACAAACATATCCTGCAAAAATTAAAATAATAGTCTTACAACATTCATGATATATGCATGAAAGTGAGTTCGATTTGAGAGATTCTAATGATTACATGAAAGTTCCAAGTACAAAACTACAATGATGTAACACTATCCCCAATAATGGAAAATGAAACTACCACTAGCGTCTCTAAGGAATGATCTTCTATCCTATGCTAAACTAGAGAATCCAAGGCTAACTCTCCCAAAGTTGAAGCACTTTGATTGAGTTATGAGGGTTTATTTATAAGAAGTTAGGTGACCTTTCACCTTTCCCTCGTGACTTTTGAGCTCTCTCATCACTCTTGAGCTTCCATATGCCTTTTGAGCTCCTCTTAGATCTTTGATGTACCTAATGGCTCTTCACATTTCCTATGTGACTCTTGGGCTTCCACTAACACATTTTACATTTTCTCATTATTTTCAAAATAAAAAATTACGTATGAAAAGATGTGGCTATAGCCATGAGACAAAATAATACATCAAGCTTAAACTTATGGAAATTATAACTTGGTGATAGTGAAATGTGTCTCTTTTGCAAGATATTTAAAGTTATAGAATTATGAGGGGCCCATAGGAGTAACTATCCCCTCACTATAAGTCTTAGGTAATGTGAGTATCGATCCTAACACTTAGCCCATAAAATTGGACTCAGGTGTGGTTTCACATCCCGAATTGAGTGTCAAGTTATGTGAAATAAGTGTGATACCATGGGCCAACTACCTTCGAGGCTAAGCCTAGTTATGTGGTAGTTTGATGGAGTGTAGTAGCTTGTCCTAGTGTTGTGATAGAGGAGTGTAGAAAGTAAAAGCTCGATAATGGGTCAGAACCTTGAAGTGCTAGTTTCACCAATAATCCCATTGCATGTTCCATGTCCATTATGATATAGAGAATTTCATACATCAAACTTCCAACTGCACTAGCATATGTAACATGGGACATGTACTCTTCCTCTTCTTTTTTCTTGGGACACTCACCTGTAGATGGATTTTCGCTTACAAGAATAGGGACCTTCACTGATTTACCTTCTAGCATATTAAAACTCTACAATATTGTATTGACATAATTCCTTTGATTTAACAAGAGTTACATTTTTTCCTAATCTCTTTTAATTTCCATGCCTAAAATGAAATTTGAAGCACCAATATCTTGTGTGTCAAATTTTGAGGACAAGTGAGTTTTTGCATCCAGTGATGATTTCCTTGTTATTTCCAATTAATAATATATAATCTACATACAAAGCCATATAAATAAGATGATCACCAATTAATTTAAAATACACACAGTGATATACATTGCTCCTTATGAAGCCAAGTCCCTATAATATATGTATCAAATTTTTGATGCCACATCCTTAGATATTTATTCAACCAATACAAGGACTTTTTCAACCTATATAACAACTCTCTCTTACCCTTCACATCAAAGCTTTATGGATACTTCATATAGATCTCTTATTCTATATCCCCATGTAGGAACTATATCTTCACATCGATATATTCTACGTCAAAAGAAAAATAAGTAGAAATAGATAAAATAAATCCAATAGAAGCTAACTTTGCAATGGAGAAAATATATCACCAAAGCCAATTCATTGCAATTGGGAATAACCTTTTACTACCAACTAAGATTTGCATTTCTCCAATTTTCGTTTCACATTCAACTTCTCCTTAAACACACATTTGGGTTTTCTTCCAATTGACAACCCCATTGGATCCCAAGGCTCATTCTTGTCCAAGAGGACCATTTCTTCAACCATGACCTTTTTCAAAAGTTTTCCATCCTTTAAATCGACTAACTTCCTAATAGTTCTAGGATCAATGCTAGTAATTAAAAAAAGAATGACTGGAAATCGAGTGGAGTATACCTTTCTAGTTATCTTCTTTCCCAAGCCGATCTCCTGAAAATGTGAGATCCTTCTTCTTGTAATTCATGTTCTTCCATAGAGTCAAAATCATCACCCTTTTTCGATCTTCTATGGTTATTTATCCCTTGGTAGGAATTCTTATTTGATAACATCTTTCACTCCTATAAATACCACATCTTGACTATAAACATCCTTTTTATTTTTCTCTGAACCTTGTAACCATTTAAACCATCTTTATAACCATAAAGATGCACCTTTAATATTTTTTGTCCAAAATAGTTCTATTTTCCTTTGGAAGATGTATATATCCATCACATCCAAAAACCCTGATATGTGTGAGAGATGGTTTCTCAGTATTCCATACTTCATGTGGAATATTATCATACCAAACGTATGAGGGTGATTAATTATTTACCAAGTAACATGCAATATCCATTGTCTCTATCCAAAATTATTGACCTAACCCAACACCATTGAGCATGCTCATTTCTTTTTACATCAATTTACTATTCATCCTTTCTATAATTCCATTTTGTTAGGTGTTTATGGGGAGTATTCTGCCATGCTCTATCATATCTTTTATGAAACTCTTCAAATTCCTTCCCACATAACTCCACCATTATTTTTCCTCAACACATTTATTTTCTTCTCTATCTAATTCTCCACTAGAGCCTTAAATTCTTTAAATTTATTAAAGACTTCATCTTTCTTCCTGGGGAAATATATCCATGTATTTTTCAAGAATTTATTTATAAATGAGACATAATACATAGATATACAAAATGATGGTCCATTGAAGTATTTGCTCAAATATTTTCATTTGTATCATTCTCTCAATGTCTCTTTTCATTCCTGAACTTTTCATGGAGTTCTCGGCAGTGAGTTGAGTCTTGGCCCTGAAAACGTGGCACATAATCTGGGGCCTTAGGCTCAAAAAAAGCCAAAAAAGACCCCAGTCACTTGCATACCCATGTTTTTAGAGCAACTAGAGGGCCCTAGTCGCATGCATGCCCATGCCATGGGAGAAACTGAGGCTCTAGGGCAATGAAGTGTCAAGTTGTCTGAAGGGTTGATCACCTGGAAGGGTTGGCTACTTCCTATAGGTTTTTTGACATGTGCAGAAGGTCATATTGGTTTTGTTATGTTGGTTCCACTTCCTTAACTATACATGGCGAGTTGAATAAGATTGTAGTAACCTCTCATCACATGCTTATCCCACTGGACCAGTAAATTGGGTAAACGTGGGAGGAGGGTGTTACACCTTGTAACTCACAACTATGCACTTAATAATGGAAATGATTAGGCATGCCTTGACAATAGCTATGACACAAACCTTTGTGGAAGTAAATTGTGCAACTCCTTGTGATAGTCAATTACACGATCTCTTATGGCATTTAACTATGTAGTCCCTTTTGATAGTCAGATGACAGTTCCTAAAGACAATTATTTATGTACTTATTGGTGAAAAAACATGCACACTCCCTGTGCATAGATAATGTGCATCAATTTTTGACAATGTGGGCACACTTTCCAAAGTTAACGTTATGAGAAGTGGAAATTACTTAACCATAGCTCCTAGATTCCTGACATGCATGTACAAACCCAAACCCTAACCCTAGTTCTATGAGTGTTCACCTATATAAGAAGCTAGCCCAAAGCTTATTCTCATACTCATCTTTGGAGCTCTACACATTTCTTGATCATAAGGAGCTTTTAGTTGCATGTGTACCATTATTCTAGGTAAGTTTCACAACTTTCACTTTTGTTTTGTCACTTTTCCCTTTCTAAGTGTCATCTTTTCCTGCTTTTTACATTAGAAGTGTCACTTTTGTTGTTTTCAATTTTTGCATGTGTCATTTCTCTCTTGCATGCTTTTTTTCTAGTGTCATTTAATATTTTGTGTCCTTTCGCATTTGGGTAATCATTACTAATCAATGTATTTATGCATGTTAATGTTCTCAAAATTGTCCTTGCTTGCTATTGTCCAATACTTAGCTGAGTTTTGAGTTGATCTACATTCTCATCACTTCAATTATGCATTTCTCTCTTCCAAGACATAGATCTCAACTCTTGCTCTCTATCGATGGGACATGCACACCTCCCAATACTTACCTCTCTCCAACTACACATTACACAATTCTAGTTAGGAGTAATTCCATCCTTTACCACTTTGATTGTGAATTGAACCATACCTAGCCTCAATTATGCACTACACACGTCCATCTAGTAGTAGATCACCACTTTTCCACTAATGATGCAAACTATACAATCAAGAGATCCTCTCTCTCAATAATTGCACATTTCAAAGTCCTTAGACTCGAATATTTATCTTTTCCTCTTGTTGACCCATTGTGCACAATATCTCCTCTTTTCCATTACACAGTTCACACTTCTAGTGCCTAGTCAGGTCACCTTGCCTCAATTTTACTCTCTTTTGGTCACGGATTGCCAAATCTTCCCTCATAACAACTACCTTTGCATTTGATAGCTTGATAGAGTAGGTGACCTTATGTGGATCTAACTTTGTATTGCCATGAGCACATATCCACTTCCACATGTTGTTGATCAAGATTTTATTAATCTTTGATCCTCCACTAACATGATGCCTCTAGTCACAAGACAAGAACCAACTAAGGAGGGCACAAAAAGCAGTGTTGAAGAGGTAATGGAGAGTTCTAAATCAAGTGTTCTTGAACACAATATCTACAACCAAATTGATTCCTTTCTTACATGAGTGGTTTCCATGTATTATACCTCTATAGACTGTCTCTTACTCATCCAACTATCTGCTCCTCAAAATTGGTTAAAAATATACCCACTGGTAGATCTTCTTCGATCCAAATCTCCAACTCAGTCTACATCAACAAAGCCACAAATGTCGAAAACTCTGTCCAATCCTAGTTTTCCTTAGTAGCACAGACCATAAACTCTAGTGCCATAAAAATACCTAAAAACCCACTTCACTATTGTCTAATGTTCCTTTCATGTTTTTGACATAAACCTTCTTAATACTCCCACTGCATGTTGTTGTAGGGAAAAGTATCCAACACGGAATGACCCTATCCCACTCTAAGGGTGATAGTACCTCAGCAACAATCGAAGCAAAGCTATCTAAGATTTCTTCTTTATGAAAGTAAAATAGGGGAGAAAGGGATCCACTAACCGATATCTTTCGCTAATGGTTGACCCAATCTTCTCTCCTTGCTGCTTGCTCCCAACTTCTTGCTCTTTCACTGGCCCAACTACACCAAGATCCTGCAAAATGGCAAGAGAGGGAAACTACAAGAAGCATACATTCATAATTGATTCAAGGATTAGAATAAATCAAATACACAAGTATGACAATACATCATTGAGACACATGCATATAGAAGAACCTCAAATGCTTTATTAATGGAAGAAGTAAAGTTCAGGAAGTGATACAACCATAAGAGGCCCAATCCAGTATCACCTTCCCAACAGAAAGAAATCTCCTCTTCACCTCCTTCAAAGCAAATCACCCAATAGCTCTAAACTCAAACCAACAGCGCTTCCTTACATTCACAAGATTCCCGCCCCCTTAGACCTCATGAGAGAGCTCTATATATAGGAGTTTTGGAGAAAGGATGAGTCAGCTTGAGAGCTGACTAGTGTCCTCTCTCACTTCAGTTATTCTTCAGTTCTTGAGTCCACTTGGAGGTTCTTGCTTCCACTTGGAGGTTCTTGCTTCCACTTGGAGATCTAGACCCTCTTAATCATCACCAGGCGAATTCCTTGAACCAAGTGTCATTTTGGAAGCTTCCTGGGCGCTGACACCTTGAGGAATGACTGTGCCACTTGTCCAAGTACGCTCAGCGCAGGTGGCCTTCTTTGCAGTTGACATTCAGTGCAGGTATAGAGTGGAGCACTTGACATTCAGCGCAAATGCTCAGTGGAGCAGTTGACATGATCCAGAATTTGCTTGTTTTTGAGTGTTTTCAGGTGGAGAACTGATATTTAGTGCTGTGGTTTGCTGACCTTGTTCCTCTAGGGGTAGGAACAACATGTTTAGGGACTTTGGATCCCTTAGATTATGGACATTTCATGCTTCATGTTGTAAGGCACAAAAATGTCTATAACAGTTGCCCCCTAAAGTATGAGGTCGTTTATCGGGTGAAATGCTTTATCCGGAGGATCTGAAGTTCATTCAATCGCTGAGAGGTGACCTGTAATAAAATACAATACAATACATTATTTTTCATTCTGCTTTCATGATCTAGCTGAGGCGGGCATTCCCATGCTCAGCTTTATAAATTCATTTTAGTACATAGAACAGACGATCGTCTGATGGTAGACTGATAATTCTCTGCTGAAATTATCATCCTTTGAGTAGGATGATCATCTGCTGCAATGATGTACATGTCAAATGTCTTTATATTTCCTGAATATATATCGCAGCCCGGATGGATGAAACTAGATCCGGGGTCTTCAAACTCGTTCGATCTTCACTCTAAGTACAAGTCGATCCATGTGAGAATTGCGCTGAAGTTGAACATGGAAAGACATCGCTTGATTACCGGTCAATGATGTAAACCGTTAACAAGCGCGAGAGGAATCACTGATAATGATAATGACCCTCAAGGTACTGCAGTACAATTCACGTGGTGTGAATAAAGGACTTGGCGTCGAACACCACGTAAAATCTTTCGGTCGAAGGTCATTGATGTATACCTGTCGCCGGAAGTGAGAAACTTGCCATTGAGGCATGCAAGCTTCAAAGTACTGAGGGGGTTGTCCCTAGATCAACTTCTTGGATAATGAGCTGAAGTCGACAAGAAGCGATTCGTCAAAGGAGGGCCTTAATGAATCCCACATCGGTGACATGGAACGGAGCTAATGATTTTAGTGGAGGTGAAAACAATCTGTGACATATGATTCAAGGAGGCGGTCATGGATGGATGAAGGATAATGTATGGCAGTGGATGGGACACGGTTGACTCTTTCTGACCGACATCTCTTGAACATATAACGACACTGATGCGATGGATCGGTAGCATTACCCCAAATGGATGGTTTGGCGAGACCATGGTGATGAGACCGGTGAATGAAACAACCCAACCCGATGTGGTACGGAGGAAAAGTGTCATGTTCAAGAGCGACTTGCTACCATTAAAGCTTTGAGGTTCTCCCAATTTTTCCCCAATCATTTCTGACCAGTACCTCTTTATTTTTGTCAAGCTTGAGGAGGATAACATATGCTTGTTCTATAACCTGCCCTTCGGGCAAGCCCATCGCTATGTTTTAACGAGCCTAGCGATAGGGAAACTCGTTCTCGTCTAAAGACAAGTTTGTCGCTATTTAATCATTTTAATGAGTCTAACGACAAGGAAAACTCGGTCCTTTTCATTTTTAGAGAGTCTGAAAAGGTATAGAAAGTTAACTCCAAAATTCCTTTTTCGTCATCTAATCCCTTAAGTCCGAAAAAGTGTAAAACCATACAGAAGGGATGAGTTTTCGATAACTTTAACGAGCCGAATAAAACAAGCGCTCGACCTTTTTGTGCAATAATCCCTCAGGTCCAAAAAGATTAAAATCTAGAGGAGGGATAGCTCTTCCGGTCACTTTAACGAGCTGGAAGGCCAAAACTCGGTAAACTTTTCATATTTTACGAGTCAGATGAAAAGAGCTCAAAGAAGACTCGGCTTTTGAGGAACGAGTGATAAACAGGGATAGCAACTGA
Source organism: Pinus tabuliformis (assembly GCA_031772625.1). Lineage (NCBI taxonomy): Eukaryota > Viridiplantae > Streptophyta > Pinopsida > Pinales > Pinaceae > Pinus > Pinus tabuliformis. The sequence continues at coordinate 136,473,812 of CM062806.1, forward strand.
TTCCAGGTACAGGTTGGAATTTTCCAATCACGGCAGTGTCACAAGGATGGCTAAGTGAAATCACTCTTCGCAGCTGTTCCTCAAAATGGGTAAACAATCATATGGAGGTGAACGATCGGCCAAATGACGGTGGAGGTGGCAGGTGCAAACACGACCAAGGCTTTTATGGCTGATAAATTTACGATCACAGAGGTTATTTACCGGAAATAGGTTCATTTTTTATTTAAAAATGAGCTTAAACTCTGGGGGAAACATTACTCACTGCTTTTATTTATTTTTTAACGAGCATGAAGATCGCGTAAAAACTGCTCGGATCTTGCGTTTATTTTTTAACGAGCATGAACTTTATGCTAAAACTGCTCGATTATATGGTCAAATTTTGATTTTTTTTACCATTACTAGCTTTCCTCTTTTCAAAGATGGTACTGCATTTTCAATTGCTGCATCAAACTTACTTAGAAATACATAATCATGAGATGAAAACCCTAATATTTTTCTTTGAACTACGTAAAAAGTCATTAAAAAAGAGTTTTTACCTCTCATTTTACCATTCCATTTGCATTTTGTTTGTTGGAGCTCTGGAGGTGCCTCTTCCCCCTTGATTTTCACCAGCTGATTTCGGGAGATTCTGTGGACAATTCTCGACGCCGTCTGGACCAAGTAGGAGCTAAACACTAGCTCTTTCTTTCCATGGTTTCCTTTTCCTGTTTTGTGCCTGTTTTCCAGCTTTTCTGAGCCTCAGGGGTTTTGCCAGGGCGCCCTAACTTCAGCGCAGGTTGCCCATTCGAAACCTGCGTTGAATGTCAAGCTGCCTTGAGGCAGCCTGACCTTCAACGCAGGTAGGACACTGCCTGCCTGCGTTGATCTCAAAAAACTGAGTTTCCAGCACATTTTTTGATGAAATTTCGCCAGTTTCTCATCAAATTCAGGATCTTACTCATTCTCTTGTTTGTTTTGCAGGAACCTTTGAGAAAATGTCCCTTACATGGCGAGAACGAGAACATGAAGAAGAAGATATGATTGCTCTCCATGATCCAGTCATGGTGAATGCGCTGCGGAACTGTGGCCTGCTGAAGTTTTTCCGTATCTCTAGTATGAGAGCACAGATCACTTTGCTGCAGTATATGCTTGATGCTTGGGATCCTATTAACCAAGTATTCCAAATTAGGGGAAAGTCCATCCCCTTGACCATAGAGGACATGTACTTCTTGACTGGATTGTCAAGGCGAGGTGCCCCCATTTCCTTGTCAGGTACGACCCGGGGGACTGATTCCGTGAGAGATTATGTCCGCCAGTATTGCAGGGAAGGTTCCCAGCCGAGCAGAGATGGCAAGGTTGTTATCCGTGAGATTACTAACAGGTCTCTCAGGTCCATTCTGTATACCATTGGTAGAATGGCCAGTAGCGCAGCTCTACATGTTGCCAACAGATCTCATGTGCAGCACGCCTTGGAGTGTCTCCAACCGAAAGTATTCAACTGGTGCGATGCCGTACTTGTTCAGATGAAAAGTCAGTTGACCAAGGTGAAGGACGGGAAGCTGAAGAACTTTGGATTTGGTTCTATTCTGACTGCCTTCGCCTTGGAGAAAATCCCACTGATGCAGCCTCAGTATATTATACTCGACTTGCCTTCCCCGACAGAGCCACGCATGCAGAGGTGGGTCGATCACATGTCTAGGCACGCTGGTCAACCTCAGATTACTTTTACTGATGCCTTCTTCAGGTTGTTCGAGCGCCAGGAGATGGTCTTTTCCGAGTATCCATATGTGGGTATTGATTTCCGAGGTGAGCTGGATTTGGTGCTACTGGATGGCGAACAGTGGGGCGCTATTGGTAAAATCTTTGACCATATCACTGTTTACTGTTTTCATTCATAATGTTGTTGTGCTTTATTCTATCAAGACTTTTAATCAAACTCTTGGGTGCATGCAAATGTTGGTCCTGTTCGTCCAGCAGTGCGTCCGCGATCGCCCATTGCTACCCCGGCAGTGGAGCCTGCTAGGAGAGTTATCCTTCACGACCTTGACGACACTGAGACCCTTACAGCTGTGCAGGAGCAGGTTGAGAGCCTCACTCTCGGTATTCCGGATGTACGGATCGATGAGTTACCTTTACAGTTGCAGCAGCATACTACTGGCGTACCTAGATGATGGACTTGTCTCTTGCGCATGATTGCACAGGCCGTGACGTGCTATCATGAGCACCATTAGGCTAGGGTGCCCCCTAGCACTTTTGAGTTTTTGGGTCATATGACCAATTTTTGTCTTGGTTACAGAACATTATGTATAAACGATAAACAACTTTATTTATTTTGATTTTCGATGTTTATTCTGGTTGATTTATGTGATCCATTTGCATAGCACTGATGCATTTCCTTTTATAAATGTCGTAAATGTCTATCTAATACATAGTTTGCTAATGAATCGGTTAATGTGTTTAAGTTCTTGGAAATATGCTGGTATTGAATTGAATCAAACTGTCTTTCCAAAATCTTAACCCTTAGAAACATTCGATAAATAGCTGGATTGCGGACCAAATATATACCGTTGAGTTGTAGTACTACAAGTTGTGAGTCTAGCCTGACGATTAGTCGGCGTATACCATGGGCAATGGTATCAGAGAGGAGTTCTATCAACGCGCTATACTCAGCGATGTTATTCGTTGATTTCCCAATACACACACCTCTGAAACTCACTAACTCGCCGCTTGGATAAAAAATGGCCCAGGCTATGGAGGATAGATTCCGCGAACTACGACTCGCTCCGTCGGCATATCCCACATATGTCTCAGAAAATTTCGACATCTGCAACAAATGAAAAAGGTGGATTACTCAACTGAAACAAACACTTTAGCGAAAACAAAATACAACAAAAGCACTCAGGTTACTACTTAGGCATAGTAACGCTTGAGGTACAACCCGTTGTGGGGTTGCACCAGTGGTATTCCGTCATAATCCATTAACTCGTAGGCTCCTTTTGCTAACACTCGTTTAACAATGTAGGGACCCATCCATAAAGAATTAAATTTTCCTGCTCCCAATTTGTCGGACTCTTGGTCGTAAAGCAAGACCAAATCACCTTCAGAGAAGACACGGGGTTTGACATTCTTGTCGAACTGTGCCTTGACTTGTTTCTTATGGGCTTCGTTAGCCAAAGCGGCGTCACGACGGGTTTCATCCAACTGGATTAATTCCAAGAAACGGGCCTCTTCTTCTGAAGTTCCGGGCAGGAGGTCAATTGCGAGTTTAAGAGACGAAATTTCACACTGGATTGGTAAGACTGCCTCCAGGCCATACACCAGTTGGAACGGTGTGAACCCAGTGGCATTTTTTACCGATGTTCAGTAAGCCCACAAGGCTGAGTACAGGATTAGGTGCCACCTTCTTTTGTGAACCCCGATCATCCTTTGCAACATATGCTTCAGGACCTTGTTGATTGCCTCAACTTGTCCGTTGGCTTGCGGATAATACGGGGTAGAGCTGTCGTGAGATAGCCCTAGCTTGGCAGCTAATTCAACCATCATGTCATTACGAAAATGCGATCCATGATCCGTAACTATAGCCTGTGGTACGCCGAACCTGGCGACTACATGATTGAAAAATAAAAGGGCAGTTGTTTCACCAGTGTTATCCAATGTAGGCATCGCCTCGGCCCATTTGGTAAGATAGTCAACGGCGACTATAATATACCCATGCCCCCCGGTCGAGGTGGGGTTACATTGCATGAAATCGATGCCCCATTTGGCGAAATGCCCCACAGCGACTATTGGCTGTAAAGGTGTGGGTGGTCTTCTGGTCTTGCTATCAAAAATCTGACATGCATGGCAACTTCTGACTGCAATTATGCAATCTTTGAACATGGTTGGCCAGAAGTATCCTGCTCGTAAGATTTTTTGTGTTGTTGCATATCCAAATTGATGCCCCCCACACGCGCCTGAATGACACTCATTCAGGGCTTTCTCGGCTTCCTCATGGGTAAGGCACCTCCTCAGAACTGTATCGATACCACGACGGTAAAGAGTATCACCGACGATCATGTAGTCTTTAGCTTGGTATCGTATACGTTTCTGTTCAGAGTGAGAGGTGTTAGGCCTGAACTTTTGGGTTTGGAGATAAACTATGATATCTCCATACCACTCATCGCTTGTAGATATCAGAAACAAATTTTCATCCACGATTGACTCTTCCGATGTTTCATCGTTGGACGACGATGGGAGATCACACAATAATTCCGCGAAAACTAGAGCTTTCTTTGATTTGGATTTTACAAATTCCAGATCAAACTCTTGAAGGATCGCTATCCATTTTGAAGATTTGCCCCCAAGCAACTGTCGCGACAGTATATATGTCATGGGGTTGCAATCTGATAAAATGGTAGTTTTCCGAAAGAGGACGTAATGTCGAAACCTTTGAATCGCTTGAACAGCTGCAAGCGCTAGTTTTTCAACATAGGAATATTTGCTTTTTGTATCATTTAAGTTTTTACTTAAATAATAAATAGGATGTTCAATTCCATTGACTTCTTGCACTAAAACCATCGCAATGGTCGTATCCGCTGCAGCTAGATACAGGTTAAAATCTCTTTGATAGTCTGGGGCGTACATTAATGACGCTCTTACTAGAGAATCTTTCAGAGCATCAAAGGAAGCTTGCGCGACCTGGTCCCAGACAAAAGGTACATCCTTTTTCAAAAGACGAGTGTAACCTTTAGCAAGTTCTGCGTAATTTGGAATGAACCTCCTCAGAAAGTTTGCTTTCCCTTGGAGTTTCTGAATCTGAAGCACATTTGAAGGTGGAGGCAAATTAATGATTGCCTGAACCTTGCAAGGGTCGAGACGAATCCCATCCTTAGAGACTACAAAGCCAAGTAACCGACCAGAACCGACGCAAAACACACACTTGTGCGGATTGAGTCTTATCTTGTAGTGCCGGCAACGTAGAAATATCGCTCTCAAATGTTGCGGATGATCAGTCCGCTTTCGCGAATGAGCCAGAAGGTCGTCGAGATATGGTTGAATGATGTTCTTGATGTCATGGAAGGCATAATTCATTGCCCTCTGAAACGTCGCCCCTGCGTTCTTTAAACCAAAGGGTAATTTTCGATAAGCGAATGTGCCCCACGGACAAATAAATGCAGTCTTAGACTGGTCCTGTGGGCGGATATTTATTTGATTATACCCGGAAAATCCATCCATAAAGGAAAAGATTTCGCATCCGGCGCATTCATCAATTATCTGGTCGATGAAGGGTGTAGGGTAGTTGTCCTTTGGACAAGCTTGGTTTACATCCCTATAGTCGACACAAACTCTTATTTTCCCTTGTTTTTTCATAACAGGGACAATATTCGATACCCAATCGGTTAGAGGAACCCGGTAGATGAAACCAGCATGGAGAAGTTTTTCAACTTCTGCTTTAATGGCAGCGGCTTTCTTCGGGTGCACCTGTCGAAGCCGTTGTCTTACTGGTTTGACATCAGGATACATTTTAATTTCATGTTCAACAATACTCGAGTCAATGCCTGGCATTTCATTATATGACCATGCAAAGACATCTCTAAACTCGCGAAAAAGAGCGTCATATATTTCCAGTTCTGAAGGGGAACAACTTTTGCCGACATGAATATTCTCTACAACATCAGGTTTTGTCGAGATATTTATGGCTATAGTCTCTTCAATATTGGATAAGTTTCGCTCGGAATCCACCGTATTTATAGTATTTGTTAGGAATTCAAAAACTGAAGGGTGGTAAAGGTCGTGTTGAGTATCTTCTTCACATTCTGGAAGAAGGGAATGATGGTGGTGATCATTCCAGGGTGCCTCCTCAATCAACATTGATTGTAAGATTCCTTCGTCAGTCCCATGCACTTTCGACCAAGGATCTAATGGGGTACCATATTCTCCAGACCTATCTACCCAAACGCTCGATGAGCGTTGATTTGGGTTCGCCTCCCATGCCCGAAACATTGATTGCTACAATATTTCTATAGGGCTTGGGGGCAAAACCATTGAATGATCCATGTCGACTTTGTCTTCTGCGACCTTCGTGGAAGATATCATGTTGCATGTTGCTACAAACGGGATATTTCCTATATGGATAGGAGGTGGCAACGCGAAAGCTCCCATCATTGTGGGGTCTTTCAATAGGCCTACTCCGATATCTTGAATTGAATTGTCGCTCCCATGGATCATGGGAATGCTTCCTGTAACTTGTGAACCATTAGGGAGGAAGTTTTGTTGGTCGACGATCATAATCCCTCCTTCAAATGGGAATGCGATCTTCCTAAAATAAGTCGACACCACAGCTGCCATGGCATATATCCATGGTCTTCCCAGTAGGATGTTATAGTCAAGATTGCCATTGATGACTTCAACATCTATTTCTACTATTTTTCCCCCTAGTTCAACCTTTAAGTTATTTAGGATACCGTACGGGGTGTACGTCCTTTCGTCGAATGCTTTTAATGTCGTCGAATATCGCGACAAGGTTGGAGATCCGAGAGTTTTCCAGCAACTCATCAACATGATACATGTCGATGCCCCCTCATCAATAATTGTTCTGTGAACGGTTTTGTTGAGTGCTTTCACTTGAATAAGGAAAGCTAGTTGAGCTGGTAACTGAGGATCATATCCTTTGTGATCAAAGGATACAAGATTGGAATCCTTGGGATCCACTCCACCAATAGCTGATAACAACGCCTGCCTTTGGGATGGACAATTTTGCAGTACCTCAAGAGTCCACATGGCGGATGGCGATTGGGCCAAATCTTCCACTATGTTATAATGCTGCGCCGCTCTGGCGCGAGGATTAAATGTCGACTTGTGTACTACTCCCTTTGGCGGTTTTATTGTTAACTCATGAGTGATGGGGGGTACAACTTCTGCCGAAGTTGTTGTCGAACTACTAGGTTGATCTTTACCTTTGTCGTTCGACACCTGTGGATTCCCGTAATCTTTACTCCTTGTCGAAATCAAAGCATCATTTTGTTGCTTAGAGATCGACAACATTAGCACTTGCGACGGGGAAGCATTTCCACTATCAACCATATTTTGACCTGGATTGGGAAATGGATCAGTTAACACAGCTGAGGTTTGGGAACTTTTAAAGAACCTCTTTAACTCAGCTTTGAATGGGCAATTCTTTGTGAAATGATCCTCTTCATCACATATCTGACATGGATAAATTTGTTTCCCTTGCCCAGGAGGGTTTGAAGAAGTCTTTTGAGGGGATGACTCACCCTGTTTCTTCTTCTTCCCTTTGTTTTGCTTCTTCTTGCTTCCTGGTTGATTGGAATTTTTGCCTTTATCTGTTGATACGGCGTTTATTTCCGAAGCAAGAATTTCTTGATTTGCTTTTTGATTTGAAGTCTTACGGGATTTCTTATTCGAATCCCTTGTCGACTTTGTGTTTGCAGTGCCAATCACACCGTCGCCAGCATGAGAGTCACTATTTGATCCAGGAGGAGGAGGAATTGAAAATTCCGGTCTGGGGGCGTCAGGTATCTTATCATAGAGCGTGCCAGACTGAGTATATACTAAGTCTAAATACTGGGCACGAGCAATAACCTGCTCCTCTGTTACGACCCCTCCCTTGGCCACATCTTCTGTTATAGCAGGAAGAAGCGACTTTATAAACCACTCAGCTAATAGCTGATCTGGAACATAAGTCTTTACCATTCTGCGACGACGACGCCACTCATGTATATGATCAGATATATGTGTGGCCGTTGTCTGCTTGAAATTGTTTAAGATCTCTGTTCCAGTTTTGTACCTTATAGGTAACTGAAAATGGGTTAAGAAAGTCGTGGCTAGGGAACTGAATATACCATTTAGCCGCCGGACCTGTCAATGTCCTCTGAAAAAGGCGAAGCCTTATCGAATCATCATTCAACGTGTTCGACGAACACCACAGATGAAAAGTCATCACATGATTCGACGGGTCTTCGCCAGGATTTCCATTGAATTTAGGAATGTCCGACAGAAGCTTGTGAGGAATCGTTGGCCACCAATGGGCATAGGCAATTGGATCGTTCGTCAATCGATGTAAATCTGGTAATTCTAAAGTTGCTACGAATGGTAACTGTTGATTCAAGTTTGGCGAGGCGTACCCAGGATACGATGGAATCGCCTGAGCAGTAGGCCTTTGCATACCAGCATAATGCAATTGATGCTGGTACGACTGATACGGCTGGTGGACTTGACCACTGTAAAGTGGTTGATTTAACCCATTTTGAATATAGGGTTGTCCACTATTCGCAAAGATCTGTTGCTCAGATCCTTGGTACACCTGCTGGAACTGTGGTTGTTGGTACTGCACCATCCATGGCTGTGAAGCCATGTTTTGCTGTGCTATACTAACCGATGGACCAAGATGCGGGGTAATTGTACCCGTTTGGACCTGTGTCGTCCCGGCAGTTGGCGATTGTGGTTGTGTTGCAGGGTCAAGGGGTTGTTGCATTACAACCTGGGGTTAACATACAATAGGCATCGTTTCAACCTGCGACACGGTTACAATAGCTGGCGTCGTCGGGAGGCTAGACATAGGTACACATTGTTGCATAGAATACACAACTCTTGGCTGTTGGGGTAACATAGGTACCCAACCACTTGTCATAACTCCAGTCAAACCTGAACACTGTTGAGAACTGTCGTATGGGTATCCTCCCGGAGGGGGTAATGAAAGGGCATATTGCCCCCCATACGGTAGCAATCCGGAACTCAAGGGTATGGCTTGCCTTTGAGGACTAGATGGCCCAAATTGACCTCCATAGGGATCAATTTGTCTAGTTTCAACATAAGAATTACCGGGTATTATACCGGAAGAACAAGCTGGAACAGACCACACTATCGAAATAGTCCCTGGGTGGACTCCTTCTAGCTGTTGAGAGCTAGTTGGGACAGATGGTACGCCGGCAAACATCGTCGGAGTGGCGGTAGGGAGCTCTGCCGTCGCTGTGTCATTCGACACAGTCCTAGATGTCGACGGTTGCTCAGACATTTTAAGTCTATCCAATAGACTGCCTAGCGATTCTACAGGAACTTCCACTGGTGATGGACAAACTTCTGATGTAGAAGGAAAAAGAGTGACACCTACTCCAAAATGAGTTGGAGTATTTGCTTGCGGGTCCTCTACGATTTCCTCTATTGCAATCAAACCAGGTGGAAGAGGAAGACCGTCAGGTCCGTAAAAGATTTCTGGTGCCGAAGAAGGGGTTGTTTCGACAGCGACAGTTGTTTGAGGAACAATACTCTCTGGACCGGTTACAGATGGAACTGGTTCAGTTATGCAAGTACTTGTTCTCAGACCAGGATCAGTGTTACTATCCCTCTGTGGCTGTTGAACTTCTTCAATAGAGGTAGGGATTCCAGAAATACTTGGAGCAACTGGGATCTCAGATGTTGTTGGAACAGTTGTTCTAACTTTGATAGGAGATTTCGACCCGGTTAAGCGAATTCGCTTTGTCCGTACTACTTTCGATTCCGGAGACAAAGACGGTTGACTCGCAAGCCTCCGCAAACGATGGGGTTTCAATTGACTTTCTTCCACGGTTACGGATTACTCGATCAACTAAAATACAGAAAGGGGGAATTATATTTCCGAATTGAATGAATTTTATTAGACGCTTTTAGACACAACTTGCTTTTTCAGTTTTAAAGAGTCGAGAAAAAGCTAAAGATGACTCTAGTCTCCTTCGATGTTTTAACGAGCCCGAAGTGACAAATGCTCGGATGGAATTTTTCAGTTATAGAGTTTGAAAAAGGCCAAAAGAAACTGCTCTGGAGATCTAGGCAAAGGGTGTGCCAAACCTTTCGCGAAACCATAGAATACGTTTTACGGTACGGGTGGTCGATCTTCGTGAATGCTGTGTTCACTGCATCGCAATCAGTAGGGCGGCCGACACGGCTTCCTAAGGATAAAAGATAAATGCCTATAGGGGTCTCCCAATATATACGCGACGGTACGTGGGAGCACAAGTCCGTATTAGTGCTATCGTCTCTCAGGAGGAATCACCCACCTTCGTAGAGATCGACAGTCACTACGTTTAACGACGTCGGAACACGTCTCTACCTAGACCTCTACTGTGAGCGTTATGTTGCAAAGCATTGTTAGGTTCATTCAATGTATTTTAAGTTGATCTTTTTTAAAGTTTGTCTTTCAGGATCACCACGAAATGTATTGGTACAAATTCCTAAATGCAGTCTAAGATGATAAGCAAGCTTTACAATCTTTCAACTTTGAAAATCCTAGCTACTAAGGGAAAAGAGAGCGACTATCTTTTCTCAAAGAGCAATCAGCACACTCTAATGCACTTTCTCCTAAATAAACATGCAAACTTATCAAAAATGCAAATGCAAAATGCAGGTATTTATTTTCTCTTTCTTAATGTTGATGTATTACAAAAAGAAAGTTGTTGTATATCTTTGAATTCAATTTCAAGTGAAAGAAAACAAGATTTGTCCAAAATCAAGACACCTTAAGATTTACTTGTTTCAACACTAGAAATATATAAATTCAAACCATATGACGAAAGCAAAAGCTCAATCAGCTATGAACAGCAAACAAACTAACTCTTAAGATCAATACGACACTTATCACAGGTCTAGATCTAAGAGGCCACAGCAAGACTAGTTCGCTTTCGTTATGGGAAACTGCAAATGATGTAAGAAATACACAAAGAACAAATACAGTTTCTTTATACAACCGAGGCGGAATAGTGGCAAGGAAAGGTGGTTTCAGATAGGTACATTGACTGACAATAGACTGCAAAAACAAGGATGAAAACAGGGCAATGAACAGCAGGGAACCCCAGTAGCACAAAGCAAAACTGGTTCAGCGCAGGTAGTACACTGTCAGTTTGACATTCAGCGCAGGTAGCCCCTTCGGGACCTGCGATGAAATGCAGACTGCCTTCATAGTGCCTACAATGAAGAGAGAAACTCTCGTTTCTCTTGGTTTCCGGGTCACAAATTGCTCAAAAATTCACAGTTTTTGGCCAAATCAAAAGCTATCAATCAAGTACACACTAAAGGGTAATTAGGAGGATGAAAAGCTATCACTAAGAGCTATTCAGAGTCATTGTGGATCAGCTCTTCAAATCATAAACATGCCCAGAAACGGAGCTAGAGTAGCTGCCCTCTACTTTGCATTTGAAAGATCCAAATGCAGTTCGATTCGGTACTCCCTGTGTTTATGAAATGAATAGCAAAAACACAAACAACCAACAAGATACGTTCCCCAGTATGGTCGCCAATTTGTTGTAGGGAAAAGTATCCAACACGGAATGACCCTATCCCACTCTAAGGGTGATAGTACCTCAGCAACAATCGAAGCAAAGCTATCTAAGATTTCTTCTTTATGAAAGTAAAATTGGGGAGAAAGGGATCCACTAACCGATATCTTTCGCTAATGGTTGACCCAATCTTCTCTCCTTGCTGCTTGCTCCCAGCTTCTTGCTCTTTCACTGGCCCAGCTACACCAAGATCCTGCAAAATGGCAAGAGAGGGAAACTACAAGAAGCATACATTCATAATTGATTCAAGGATTAGAATAAATCAAATACACAAGTATGACAATACATCATTGAGACACATGCATATAGAAGAACCTCAAATGCTTTATTAATGGAAGAAGTAAAGTTCAGGAAGTGATACAACCATAAGAGGCCCAATCCAGCATCACCTTCCCAGCAGAAAGAAATCTCCTCTTCACCTCCTTCAAAGCAAATCACCCAATAGCTCTAAACTCAAACCAACAACACTTCCTTACATTCACAAGATTCCCGCCCCCTTAGACCTCATGAGAGAGCTCCATATATAGGAGTTTTGGAGAAAGGATGAGTCAGCTTGAGAGCTGACTAGTGTCCTCTCTCACTTCAGTTATTCTTCAGTTCTTGAGTCCACTTGGAGGTTCTTGCTTCCACTTGGAGATCTAGACCCTCTTACTCATCACCAGGCGAATTCCTTGAACCAAGTGTCATTTTGGAAGCTTCCTGGGCACTGACACCTTGAGGAATGACTGTGCCACTTGTCCAAGTACGCTCAGCGCAGGTGGCCTTCTTTGCAGTTGACATTCAGCGCAGGTACAGAGTGGAGCACTTGACATTCAGCGCAGATGCTCAGTGGAGCAGTTGACATGATCCAGAATTTGCTTGTTTTTGAGTGTTTTCAGGTGGAGAACTGATATTTAGTGTTGTGGTTTGCTGACCTTGTTCCTCTAGGGGTAGGAACAACATGTTTAGGGACTTTGGATCCCTTAGATTATGGACATTTCATGCTTCATGCTGTAAGGCACAAAAATGTCTATAACACATGTGCAATTTCTGGTCTAGTACATAACATTTCATACATCAGTCTATCAATTGGACTTTCATATGGAACACGATACATGTCCTCTTCCTCTTCTTGTGTCTTAGGAAACTGTCCAACAAATAACATTACACCTACATGAATAGGAATATTCATAATATTACTATCCCACATACTAAACCTCTATAATATTGTCTTGACATATTTCCTCTGGTTTAACTTGATCTCATTTAATTTCCATACCAAAAATATAGTTTGCAACACCAAGATCCTTCATGTCAAATTTGGAGGACAATTGGGTCTCCAAATTGTGAATAATTTCTTTGCCATTTCCAATCAAGAACATATCATCCACTTACAAGACCAAATAAATAGCTTGGTCACCAATTAATTTAAAATACACACAATGATCCTCTTTTCTTCTGGTGAAGAAGCTAAGTCCCTATATATATATATGTATCAAATTTCTGATTCCACATCCTTGGTGACTATTTTAACACATACAAAGACTTTTTTAACTAAAATACTAATTCTTTATTACCCTTCACTGCAAAGCCTTTAGGTTTCTTCATGTAGATCTCTTCTTCCACATCCACGTGAATAAATTTTGTTTTCACATCCATCTTTTCTACCTCAAAATCAAAAGCAACAATAATAGATAAACATAATATGATAGAAGATAACTTGGAAATAGGAGAAAAATATCACCAAAATCAATTCCCAACACCTGGGAATGACCTTTTGCTACCAGTCAAGCTTCGTATTTCTCCACCTTGCCTTCCGCATTCATCTTCTTCCCAAAAGCCTATTTGATACCAATGGGTTTCCTTCTAGCCAGAAAATCCACCATATCCCAAGCCTCATTTTTGTCCAAATATGGCATTTCATCAACCATGGCTTCTTTCCAAAGTTTCCATCCTCTAACTCCATTGACTTCCTGATAGTTTTGGGATCATCATAAGTAATAGAAAGGAAAAATTTGAACAAAAAGAAGATGGAATATACCTTTCACATTGTCTTCTCTCTCAAAATGATCTTATCAAAACTAGAGTTTGTGGCTCTTCCTTTTATGATTCTTATTCTGCAGTGAAGTCTGATTCTTCCTCCTTTTGCTCAAACTCTATCTTCTCAGGTTCCTTTGGTAGAACTTCATGTTTACTAACATCTTTCACCTCTCTAAACACCACATCTTAGTTGTACACAACCTTCCTTTTTTATGGGTTCCAAATCTTATAACCTTTTAAACCATCCTTATACCGAATAAAGATGCGCCTTTCATATTTACTATCCAACTTTTTTCTTTTTTCCTTTGGAAAATGCACATATGCATCACAACAAAATACCCTAAGATGTGAAACAAAAGGTTTCTTACTAGTCCATACGTCATGTGAAGTCTTATCTTCCAACATTGATGAATGTGATCTGTTAACCAAGTAACATGTAGCCTCCACTGCCTCTACCCAGAATTCATGTCCTAACCCATCACCACTGAGCATGCTTGTTGCCTTTTCCATCAACATCTTGTTCATTCTTTTTGCAACTCCATTTTTCTGAGGTGTGTATGGAGTAGTCTTCTGCAGTGCTATACCAAAATTCTTACAGAACTCTCCAAATTCATTGTTGTAGAAATCTTCAAATTCCTTGCTGCAGAACTCTCCAACATTATCTGTCCTCAAAAAACTTGATCTTCTTCTCTATCTGATTTTCCACTAGAGCATTAAATTCTTTAAACTTGTCAAAGACATTAGATTTATTCCTGAGGAAATATATCCATGCATTCCTTGATAATTCATCTATAAATGAGACATAGTACACAAACTTACCTAGTGATGGAACTCACATAGGTCCAAACACATCACTATTCAAAGCTCTAAAATTCCTTTTGTCCTCTTATCACTAGAGGTGAAACTCACCTGATTCTTCTTCCCATATACATAATTTTCACAGAAATCAAAATCCAAAGAGAAGTTATACATACCTTCTACCATACCATTACCATGCACTATTCAAAGGCCCTTCTCTCCAATATGTCCAAGCCTTTGATGCCATAGCATGGTCTTTTCTCCAAAAACAACTAGATTTTTTGCTCCACTTTTAGGAACCACAGAACTATTCCACCCATCAATAGCAGTGCTACCCAGAAGCTTGTACAAAGTTCCAATCCAAACTCCCCACATCAATACAAGTGCTCCCCAAACCATCTTGAAAGTATCTTTCTCAAACACTATTTTTACGCATTAATAATTGATCCAAGTGGATATTGGTGGCCACCCACCAATTCCACTTGGTCCCCCACCACTCTTTCTTTCAAGATCATATGCCAAAATTATGACCCCGAGAAGTTGATGTACCAATTTACATAAAACGGGGTCATAGTTTGGCCCTTCATCTACTAGGTTTAGGGTCAGGGATGTTTAGGGTTTTCCATTGTTTCTCAACAATAAATAGGCCTCTGAGCCTCATTTTAAGATAGTTCAGAGGCATGTAGTTGCCATATATCTCCTTACCATCACCCGAGCTAGCTTATTTCCATTTCTATTTGTAAGAATATTTCAGTGTTTTACATTATTGAAATGAAGTATTATTACTGTTGTATCTCTGTATTTATGGTTATCTTTGTAATTTGTTGAGTTCCTATTTAAATCCGGATCAGTGGTATTAGAGCGGTCTGCTCTTTCTTTTTTTTTCTTTGCATGTCCCCAACGAGGTCAGGATATAAGGAGTTAGGGCTTGAACTGGTCAAACCTTTGCAAGACCAGCCTCGATAATCCTGATGGCCTCCCATGGCAGACGAAAAGAAAGACAAGGGGGCGGGATATCCTATCAAAATCTTGCTCAAAGAGGCCCTCAAGCGACAAAGGAATGCGATGATGGACAACTTTGCCGAGATCCTTTAGCGGCTACCCAGGGGTGACACATCTACTTCTAGTAGCTACTCTGGAAGCGCCACACCCTTTAACGTACAAGTTAACTTTGACATTCCCAAATTTGAGGGTCATATAGCTGCAAACATTGTAGATAAATGGTTTAATATCCTAGAAGGGTATTTTTATGTTCATGATTTTTCCGGTAGGTAAAAGATTACTTTCTCTCTTCTCAAAGCTGCCCCCCACGTCAAGGGCTGATGGGAAACCTACTGAGAGCAGAAGGATGAAAGTATGGCCTCACTTTTTTCAATTGCACCCACCTGGAATTCATTCCAAAATGCCATCAAGGAGCAGTACTACCTTGTCAAAATCTATGAGGATAAATACATAAAGTGGACCACACTGCGGTAGGGAAGGGACCAACACGTGCTGGATTTTACCAATATTTTTCATACCCTTTGCACAAAGTTGGGTATCAAGGATTCTAAGCTGCATTTGGTACTCAGATACCGTGGCTTCCTACATAGGTACATCCAGGACGAGATGGAATTCCTGGACATCTCCTCGCTCGGCACGACATACCAATACGCTGTAAAGATTGAGCAAAAGTTTAAACAAAAGAAGTGAGACTTTGGATCTACAAATCCAAAGTAAGGGAAAGGCACCCCCAAACCATTGAAAAAAGGACAAAGCTAAGGCAGGGTGGCCTAGGATAGCCAGCCAAAGCCGTAAGCGAAGAACAACACCGCAAATCTGGAGAAGGATACGGGAAAGTGGTGTGAGTTCCATAAGAGCTCCACTCCCAACACAAGTGAGTGTCGGGTCAAGCACTCACTGGTGACCAAGCTAAAGTATTTGGAATCAGATGCATGTTCAGACTCTGAGTCAGAACCTAATAAGAGGAATGAAAAAGGGAAGAAGATTATCGATTGACAACCCAATGTCACTGTTGCCTCCATGAAGATCCAGAAGGAGGAACCTGAAGATCCAGAGGAGGAGGAGTGCCTTTTCCACTCCTAGATGTGGATAAAGGGCTCCCCACTACAGTTCATTATCGACAACGGTAGCCAAAATTACCTCATTTTGGTAGAGATCATGAAGCATCTAGGCTTACTGACCACAATACATCCACAACCATACACTATCTCGTGGCTTCACCAAGGATGGGATCTTCATGTGAGCCAGCAGTGTCGCCTTCCATACAACATCAAGCCCTTCTGAGGTATTGTGTGATGTTTCCCCCCTTGATGTTTGTGATGTATTATTAGGCCAAACATACTTGAGGAAGCGAGATGTTTTATATGAGTCAAGGCCTTGTGCTGTTATTGTTATTTTGGAAAATAAGTTGTACAGGATACTAAAGGTAGCACCACCTACCACCATCTCTTTGCTTACTGCAAAACAATGTAGTATGCTCATTTCCAAAACTAGGAAATTTGTTTTCTTGATGATACAACCTCAAGGTAAGAAGAAGACAGTAGCCACAACCTCCCAACAGGGCCCCTCTACACGACAACTACAAATGGACAAGGTCATGGAGGAGTATGAGGACATCTTCACCTCGCCCACAGGGGTTCCTTTGCACTGTCAGGTCAAGCACTCCATCGTTTTGACCCCAGGTGTGTTGCTACCCAATGGACCAATCTATCGACACTTCATTCTGGAGAACGATGAAATCAAGAGGCAGATTCAGGAGCTACTATAGAAAGGTCACATCTGACCAAGTTCATCACCCTGTGGGAGCCCAATCGTGTTGGTACAGAATAAGGATGGGACTTGGAGACACGGTATTGACTATCGAGTGCTAAACAAGATCACTATTTGGAATAGGTACCCGATCCCACAGATTGATGACCTTTTGGGCCAACTGTAGGGGGGAATATTTTAGCAAGATTAATTTGACGTCAGGACATCACCAAGTACCAATCAAACCTTCTGATGTGTGGAAGACTACCATCACAGCCAAGGAGGGAATTTTTGAATTGTTGGTTATGCCTTTCGAGTTGATGAATGCTCCTGCAACCTTCATGAGTCTAATGGATGACATCTTGAGGCCATTCACCAACTCATTTGTAGTGGTATACTTGGATGACATCTTTATCTTCAACCAGAGTTAGGAAGGGTACCTCCACCACATCCGACAGGTTCTCCAAACACTGTGGGAACATAAGTTATGTTCCAATTTAGAGAAATGCACTTTTGGCATGACCCGAGTTCAGTATCTAGGATACCTTATTGATGTACAGTGGCTACATGTGGATCTATCTAAGATTCAAGTCATTTAGGATTGGCTATCTCCAACCACTCTCATAGGGCTCCGCAGCTTTTTGGGTCTTGCCAACTTCTACCACAAGTTCGTGTTGGGATTTTCTCATATCACTTTTTCCTTGAGTCAAGTGAACAAGGGAGGAGTGAAAGCAAAATTCTTTTGCTCTGAATCTCAACAGAAAGCATTCACAAAGTTGAAACATTGCCTTTGCTCGGCACCAGTGCTCGCATTACTAGACTTGCAACAACCATTTGAGATCGTGACCAATCCCTCTGACTATGCTATTGGGGTAGTCCTTACTCAACACGGGCATCAAGTGGCATATCACAGTGAGACACTTTCAGACACAGTCTGGAAGTATCCCACTTACGACAAAGAGATGCATTCCATTGTGTGAGCCTACCGACAATAGAAGCATTACATTTTGGGGAAGGAAACGATCATCCACACTGACCATCGGCCCCTCCAGTTCATGAAAACGTAAGGAAAGTTACAGAATGATCGCCATCATAAGTGGTCCACATACCTGCAATAGTTCCATTTGAATATCAAGTATAAGAAGGGTAGCACCAATAATGTTGCATATTGCCTCAATCGACCGCCGATCATGGCGTTAACCACTGTGAACAACTCTTGTGGCTACAACACTTTCGATTGGCCACTTATTTACAAAAGCAACCTAGAATTCAGCCACACATACTAGACACTATTGGCGGGTCAGCATGTTCTATATTTTCACCTCCATGATGCCCTGTTATGCCACTTAGGTCACATGTGTGTTCCTTCAAGCGAGTGTGCCAAGATGATTTGGGAAGCACACTATAGTTAGGCTACTGGGCATTTCAGGGTCAAGAAAATGGTGGTAGTATTGCAGAAGTATTTCTATTGGCTGAATCTTCGACAGGATGTCAGAAAGTACATCAGATCCTACACTGCCTGCACCATTGTCAAATTGACCATCAAGAAGCAAGGCCTCTATACTCCGCTACCTACTCGTAGTCGACCTTGGGAATCCATCTCCATGGATTACATGTCAGGCCTTCCTTCTACTAATAATGGAAATGACTGTGTTTTTGTGGTCATCGAAAGGTTCTCAAAGATGGTCATTATGACAACCTGCAAGAAGAATATCACAGCAGAAGCCACTACTAAACTCTTCTTTGAACGAGTTTGGGTACACTTTGGGATCCCACATTCTATCATCTTATATTGGGATAGCAGGTTCCTCAATACATTTTGGTCCAGTCTCTGGTCAATGCTAGACACCAAATTCACTAAGTCCACAGCCTTCCATCCCCGAACTGATGAATAGATAGAGGTTTTCAACATAATGATCATACACATTCTGTGAATGTGCAACTCAAAGAACCCGCGAACATGGGATGAGAGCCTCCCCTATGTTCAACACAACAATAACTGGGCTCTCCACAATTCTACTGGCCACAACCCTTTTTACGAGGGTTTGGGATTCCAGCCACTATGTCACATTAATGTGGCCATGCCATTTATAGCTACTCAAGCAGATTCGGCTCATGTACAGTCCGAAACAAATAAGGCAAACAACTTCATTGAGAACATCCAACATATCTGCGAGCAGGTCCACAACATTATGGAGAAATCAAATTGCAAGTACAAGTAGCGACATGATCAACATCGGGTGCCACAAAAGTTTTAGGTGGGTGACAAAGTGTGCTTTCATTTGCAAAAGGAATGGCTTACCGAAGCCTATCGAAACCTCAAACCACTCTTATATGGTCCTTACACCATTACCAAGGCTGTGGGAGACAATGCATTTGAACTCAACATTCCCTGATTCCTTGGCCTGCACCCAATGTTCAATGTGGACTTCCTTCGGCCATACTTTCCACCATTACTATGCACATCTGACATTGCAAAATAGCTCACACCAACT
This sequence comes from Pinus tabuliformis, assembly GCA_031772625.1. Taxonomy (NCBI): domain Eukaryota; kingdom Viridiplantae; phylum Streptophyta; class Pinopsida; order Pinales; family Pinaceae; genus Pinus; species Pinus tabuliformis. The sequence goes on from CM062806.1 coordinate 136,493,160, forward strand.
GACTTAAATCTAGATTGCATGGAACAATATGCAATTGATCAGATCATGGACATGTAGATCAAGCACACTTGCCAGTAGAAGATCCAACTATATTGAGTTGTCAAAGCAGGCCAACTCCTTCACCTGGGAAAGTGGCTCACCAGGGACCAAGTTCAACAACAGTTTCCTCATCTCATGGAGGAACTCAACGTAATGGGGACCATTGCTTCCTAAGGGGGGAGGAACGATCCAAGTGGATATTGGTGGCCATCCAACAATTCCACTTGGATCCCCACCATTTTTTCTTTCAGTTTTTGAGTCTCCTTATTTGTACAACAATTTACTATTTTTCACAGTTTTTTGGGTCCTAAACTTCCAGAGCCGTTTTGAGGCCCTAAATGACATTTTTTGGGAAAAATGGGAGCAACATGGGTCGATAGTAAAATTTTTCTCCTCCCAAAGTTGTATTCCTCAAATAGATATTTCTAATGAGGTATTGTGCATGTCAAACAGAGATCGTATGCCAAAGTTACGACCCCGGGAAGTTGATGTACCAATTTACCCAAAACAGGGCCCATAGTTTGGTGCTTCATCTCCTAGGGTTAGGGTTTTGGATGTTTAGGGTTTTCAATTATTTCTCAACATAAATAGGCCTTCGAGCCTCATTGTAAGATAGTTCAGAGGCATGTAAACCTCAAACCACTCTTATATGGTCCTTACACCATTACCAAGGCTGTGGGAGACAATGCATTTGAACTCAACATTCCTTGATTCCTTGGCCTGCACCCAATGTTCAATGTGGACTTCCTTCGGCCATACTTTCCACCATTACTATGCACATCTGATATTGCAAAATAGCTCACACCAACTGACTTAAATCTAGATTGCATGGAACAATATGCAATTGATCAGATCATGGACATGTAGATCAAGCACACTTGCCAGTAGAAGATCCAACTATATTGAGTTGTCAAAGCAGGCCAACTCCTTCACCTGGGAAAGTGGCTCACCAGGGACCAAGTTCAACAATAGTTTCCTCATCTCATGGAGGAACTCAACGTAATGGGGACCATTGCTTCCTAAGGGGGGAGGAACGATCCAAGTGGATATTGGTGGCCATCCAACAATTCCACTTGGATCCCCACCATTTTTTCTTTCAGTTTTTGAGTCTCCTTATTTGTACAACAATTTACTATTTTTCACACTTTTTTGGGTCCTAAACTTCCAGAGCCGTTTTGAGGCCCTAAATGACATTTTTTGGGAAAAATGGGAGCAACATGGGTCGATAGTAAAATTTTTCTCCTCCCAAAGTTGTATTCCTCAAATAGATATTTCTAATGAGGTATTGTGCATGTCAAACGGAGATCGTATGCCAAAGTTACGACCCCGGGAAGTTGATGTACCAATTTACCCAAAACAGGGCCCATAGTTTGGTGCTTCATCTCCTAGGGTTAGGGTTTTGGATGTTTAGGGTTTTCAATTATTTCTCAACATAAATAGGCCTTCGAGCCTCATCGTAAGATAGTTCAGAGGCATGTAGCTGCCACATCTCTCCTCAGAGATAAGCCACCATCGCTCAAGCTAGTTTATTTCCATTTCTGTTTGTAAGCATATTTTAGTATTTTACATTAATGAAATGAAGTATTATTTCTGCTGTATCTCTTTATTTATGGTTCTCTCTATAATTTGTTGTGTTCCTGTTTAAGTCTGGATCAATAATCCATCTTGTTTACATAAATCATATTTCTGGCCAATTCAGGAATATGCATAACACAAGGAAGTGTTCTAATCCTTCCACCTTGAAACTTCAGCTTGAATTTTCTACGTTTTATGATTTTGGCCTTCCTATCATCTCCTAAGAAGACATCGCCACCATCATATTTCTCATAGTCATAGAGCCACTCCCTATGGGGAGTGAAGTGAAAGGATGCACCTAAGTCAATCAACCATGCCTCCTGATCTACATGTGTACTTGAAGAAGAAGCCAAGTACAAATCCTCACCTTCATCTAGCATGGTTTTTGCCTCTGAAGAAGGAGCATCATCATATCCATTTCCTTTCTCAAGAGCTTTAGATATACAGTCCCTTATGTAGTTCTCTTCCTTTCCGCATTTCCGACATACCTTTACAGGTTTTCCTAGAGATTTAGATCTCTCTCTAAATTTATATCTCCCACTCAAGGACTTATTTTTATTTATGTTTTGGGGATGTCCTCATATAGATAAGGCATCTTCATTATGGCTCTCCATATATTTTTCCTCATCTCCTCCGACAACAAGGATGAGATTATTTCATCAAACTTCAAGGTAGTTGAATTGCTACCTATTGCAACAACAAGACTACCCCATGAATATGGTAGAGAATGAAAAAAAAATGGTGCAGTTATCTTCTTATGAAACTTTTATATCAACAAATAAAAATTGGCTTACCACAATATTAAAGGAATTTATATCTGTCACCGAGTCTCCATTATTCATCCTCAAGTTATACAATGTTTCTTGTAGGAACAATTTGTTCACAAAAGACATTGATTGGTACAAAGTCCCTAAACTGACCAACAAATCCTTCGTCATAGCTTCCCCTGATACATTAAACAATACTAAATCTAAGATACACAATCGTATTGTGCTCTTTGCCTTTCGATACAATGTTTCTCAATCTTCTATTGACATTGTCATTGGTTTAGTACCTGGATCTACCGTGATCCAATGAGCTTTATCGACCACCAGATCCTCCATATTGAGTTTCAACAACTCAAAAATCTGACCATTAAATTTCTTGATCTCTATCTTTCCACTGCTCACCATCATCTTTCACTTCAAGAATCGATCCCACTGATCTCCCACTAAACATGGTCTCCCATAGGCTCGAGAAAAACCCCTCAGCAGCAAAGGCACCCCCTTGAAGCTGAAATAACTATGATACTAAATGTAGGTGTTAACCTTGTACAAAAATTACCCAGAAACAAATTCTTAAATTATACAATATACAATGACAAGTACATAAAACAAATACACAATTATTTTCCCCTGTATCACAAAATGGGGACTAGCAGATTGATTTTTCATTATGTTCCTTTCAATGTTACAATACATATATATACATGTCGAAGCATTCATAATCCCCAACCCATTAACCATGGATTAGAACGTAATCGTAGTTCCCTTGAACAGATCTACAAAATACCATGGGCATAAAACCATCATGCCCAAAAGCTTGTGCAGAACTGATGCACAAAACCATGGGCAGAAAACCATCATGCCAAAAACCATGTGAAAAACCCATTCACAAAATCATGGGTAGGTCCTCCCATCATCATTGGGTATAGTCCCCATCCTTGAGTCCACATATATATAGGAAAAAACAATTACCAGGGTGCTGCCCCAGACCTCGTGCACTAGGGATAACGTCGCTCCATGCGTGCAACTAGTCGTGGAAGGAATACAATGAACACCAAACACATTTCACAGTCCTTAGGTTCAAATATCCAACCTTGCCTCTTGTTGATCCATCATGAATAATCTCTCTTCTTTTCCATTGTGTAGTGCACACTTCCAGTGACTAGACAGGTCACCTTGCCTCAAGTTTACTCTCTTGTGCTCAGGGCTTGTAAAATTTTCTCTCATAGTGACTACCTTTCCAATTGATAGCTTGATAGAGTATGTGATATTCCGTGGAACTAACTTTGTGTTTCCATCAATGCATATCTACTTCGAGGTTTTGTTGATCAAGATTTTATTAGTCTCTGATCCTCCACAAACATGATGCCTCCATTCACAAGACAAGCACCAACTAAGGAGGCCAGAAAAGGAAATGTTGAAGGGGCCATGGAGAGTTCTAAACCAAGTGTACATATATAGCATATACTATTGTTTCATGGATAAGTCTTCTAGTATAACATGGAAGATCATAAAATATGCTTTCAATAAGAAAGAGTTCCCATAGGATTTAGAAGACAGAGAAATTTACATTAATGTCAATAGATCTAGGTTTCACAGGATTGCATGTAGATATTTGGGGTTACCATGTACAACATAAATAGGATGGATATTGGAGGTTATAGACTTGAAGAACATTATTCTTAGTAGTCTAAGTGGGTAAGAGCTCATGACATATTAGCCAAATGATCTCTATTCATACTAAAAACTGTCAAAGCATGAAGAATATCTAAATTATAAGTATTATGTGGTTTAATATCATTTGAATACAAAGGATGTGATAAGATGATGGTGATAGGAACCAAATAAATTTCACCAAAAGATAGAGATAATATACAAGAAAATCATTAAAGAAATATCACCTGTACCTCATGGCTATGTGTTGTAGACTGTATGGGCGGGATATCACTGAGTTTTGTGAAGAAGGTTGGAGTTAAGTGCTTCACCCTATGGCTACATAAGGAAAGATATTCAAATGGTTAGATATACTTTCCCAAAAACTATAAATTATTGTGTCAAAGGGGAATAACGATGAAAAAATAAGGAAACCTCAGTCCTTTATGTCCACATATATGCTCAAAAGAATCTATGCTAGAAATGATTTTCTAGGTCTAGAGTGGAAGCGGACTCGATAGAAGTTATCTGTCAACATCTATTACAAGCTACTTTTAGAATTCAGTTACAACAGATTTTATGAAAAATTAGCTGAGCACTTCTTTTTTGTGCTTTACTAGATGATCTTCAAATTTCAGGCTCCCTACATGACCAACCAAGCCAAAGAAGTAGTTGTCGATGTAGCATATTGGTTCGCTGATTTTTAGGGCATGTACATCATATTTTTTAGTTGCCAAAGACAAAAACGCCTTTTTCCAAAGTATGTGATTGAAAAGGTGATCATGCAAGAGATTGGATATCAAATTTGCTCATGACTATCATAGTTGTTGTAGAAGAAAAAGAAGTCAGCATGGCCTCTCCTTCCTTTACAAGTGGGGTCATATGAGCTAAAGAGCCTAAGGAAGTGGTAGTGTAACTTGTATAACTTAATTGCCTTAGATTTGGGGAAATGAGTTTCCATTGATATGACCCCAAGCAAGTATGAAAGTAACATTGTTCTAATTTTCATTTCACCAAGCCATATGTTTCTATCTCTTAGGAAGATGTGGAAAATATTAAGAACCAATACAATGATTCCAAAGAAACTCAGTGAGGTGATGAGGTAGGCCCTCTTAACACAACTCATATGCCATACATTCTTCAATAAGGAAATCAACATGAAGTGCCTACTCAAGTTAGTGTTGTTAAGTAAAAGAGGAAGATCATACCTGATCTAGAAGGGTAGAGGAGAAGGAAATTTAGAGAATATCCAAACACCAAAGGAACAATTGAAGGGGATAGGAAAAGAAGGGAATTAGAAGAAGCATGGAGGAATCTATAGGAAGAAGAGCATAGGTGACAAGAAGAGAAGAAATAAGAAGAGGAATGCAAGTAGGAGAAAGAATGGAAACTAAAGGCTGCATGAGAAAGGAAGAAAAGAGAAGAACGAGAAAGGAATAAAAGAGAATATATGCATAAAATAAAGGAAGAGCTGTGAAATAAAAAATAAGAAGAAGTTAGGAAGAAAAAACAAGAAGAATTTTTGTAGAAGCAGATGGAAGAAGATAAACAAAAAAATTTGTTAGAATAAGAAGAAATTGGGAGCAAACAGAGGAGGATTTGCAGGCCCAACAGGTAGATGATTAACGAGAGGAGGATGACCACAAAGAAGATATTATGTTGATTACTGAACAATCAAGCTGTCAGCCCCCACCTCCTCTTATTTATGGCCATCTCCCATTCAGTGAAATGGGAATAATTCGCCCACCATATGATAGGTCATGGACCTTTCAAACTTCACCTTCAATGAGTTGAAGAGCCAAATAGTATAGAAAAGGATAATATATTATATGAATAATCATAATCACCTTATTTCAATCAATGCAAAAAGGGTGATTGTGATGAATACCATAAAGAATCCAACAATAGATGCTACAGTGAATGAAACCTTTGTAAAAATCACTAAGGAGAATATTGACTTCCTTATGAAATTAAACGAACAATTAGAAAAGGAATTGGCTACTACAAGGAAAAAAAAATTCATCTCATGGTCGAGAATCAAATATTGTCTTCCACAATTACTACTTGAAAGTAATTGAAGGAAACAATACTCAAAGAAATAAAGTTGTTGGAAGACCCCATGAAGTAGTTATACGATGATATTATCACTCTCCATGAAGAAGTGGTGCTCTTGCATGAAGTACAGAAAGGATCACAGAAGATGGTGAAGGTCCTTAACACAAATGACATATTCATAGATGTGATCAAATATTGAGGCACCAAATATCTAAATATTATTGTGATGTTGGTTAGGAAAGGAAGGAAGGATGCTAAAATGGACAGGGACAAAATCAAGATGTTTATACATATTTATGAGAAGATCCATACTTTTGTAACTGACACCATATGAGCATATTCACGAGTGTATCATGGATTAGTGTTGGCATTATGGCTCAGTTATTGGTTTGCCTTAATGTCAGCCTAGTTGCATTAGTGTATTGTTGGTTAACATTGATCTCAACCTAGCTGCATTAATGTATTGTTGGTTGGCATTGATATAAACCTGGTAGTATGTGATTGTTTATGCACATGGTTTATTGGTACATGTACGGGGCTTATGCTACTGAGATGGTACATGACTTGTGCATTGGTTGCATACCTTAGCTTCATGGTTGCAGATGTTAATGCAGGTTGTTGGCTTGTGTGTAGATGTCTTGGAAAGATGTGGGGCTGCTACATCTAGTTGAAAGTATTGGAGACTGTCAAATCATTTTTATAGTGCTCGATGTGTGTATGGATTGGTTTTAGCTTGTACAATAAATTGTAGGGTCTATCATTGATGGTTGAATATGTTGGAGTAGCTCTAGTGAAGTTTGATGACTTGAGTGTTGGAGAAGTTGATCAATGGCATTCAATTCAACGTAGTGTGACTTGTGATGATGATGGAGTTGTGATAGTACTTTCTTGGAGTGTTGCAGTGGCGAAAGTGGCTTCCTGAGGTCTTACAGAAGGTTGTTTAGCAATGGAGAAATTTTGAGCAGGTTCTGAGATGAGGAGAGATGCGTTTGACAATGCTTTGCCCCATTCGCCTGGATGGAGGCTCATGAGAGAGACTGAAAATATCCAGTCATTGGGAGATAGGAACATGAAAGCTACTTAGGAGCTCCAACAAAAGATTTGTAGGCCTACACGTGAGACCAAAACTTAGAGCTAAAATTTCTCTTCATTCCTCGCACTCATTAGGTGTTTATTTGTTTTTTCATCTTGTCTTGTTCGGGACTCATCATGTAATGGCCGAAAAAAGTTGGTTGGACTTATAGAAGATGGTTAAAAGATAATATTCTTTAGTAACTGAAGTTACTGGCTAAATTGAGTCAAAAAATAATGAACCAAACCACTTTGAGCATATGAAAAGAGCTCCACTACAGAATTGTAATTATTGATTTAACCATTACATAAGATTACAAATAGATTGAGATCATGAGTCTATTTGGTTCCTTCACTTGAGAAGAAAATTTGATGGTGTGTTAGCTTGGAGAATGTGAGTGAGAGAAGAGTGGTGAGAGAAAACTCTTCAGGGATTTATGTAGAAAATATTTAGCAGATCATAGTGGTAGAAGATGGAAACAAAACTATGATTCAACCAAGATCTTAGGAAGTAGTATGGTAGCGGAATAGGAATGATTGTAGATAATTCCCTTTATGTCTGCTTATGATGTTTTAATCAGATTATGTTTTATGTATTTTTGATGGGATTGTTGGAGTGTTTGAATGAGTTGTGAAGATTTGTTTCAGTGAGATCATCATATTGTTTTGAGCCTATATTGCTAAAGGTTGTTGTGTTGTTCTAGTTGAGAGATTTAGATAGACTATAGTTTGAAATATTGTGAAATGAGGGTCAAATAGAAGAGTGGAGTGGGTGCTTCAAAAAAGTTCGTCTAGAGAGAAAATTTATTCATAAGTCCAATGGGTGTGAGTAAGGCTTATTGATCAGATGTGTTTCTGTAGAGTTGTGAGATGCAGATCATAGTTCTCATTGATAGTAGCTATATATATATATATATATATATATATATATATATATATATATTCTATGTAACTGAACTCATTGATGATTAATATAATTATTTGAGCAGTGCAACAGTAGCAAGGGCGGTTTTTGACCCGGAGGGGGTTTTCCACCAAAAAAATATTGTGTCCTCTTGTGCATGTTTCCTTGGTTATATCTTATGGTTCTCATGTGTTTTGATAAATGATTTAATCTATTTATGGGTTAATGAATGTTTTGTTTTAGTAATTGAAAAATATTTCCAATTTAATAAACTCTATCACTATTGATTCACCCCCCCTCCCCCCAATAGTGAGGACATTTCCAACAATTGGTATCAGAGTGGGGTTATCCATGTGAAGCTTGATCTCTGGAGAGAAGATCATGGAATTATGGAAAATAATAAGAATAAAAAAGCTCAAAAAAGAAAGAGCTACAAAAAATTCAAGGATGCTGCAAAACCTTTAGAACCTCTTATGTTGCAAAAAGGTATGACAAATAATATTTTCAGTCTTGGACATTTTCCTCTCCAATATAGTGATGATTATTTTGGGGTTATTGAAGAAGTTGGTGATCAAAGTTTCGAATTCGATTCCTCAATAAGTGAGGAAGGTGTGTTTCCATTGTAGGAATTTGAAGGGGAAGAGATTAAAAGAATAGTGACCATTGAAGCCGAAAATAAAGCTCAAGCAAGGTTGATAGAATAACTGAAGTTGGAGAACAAAGATATGACGAAGCTTCTTTAGATTCTTGAAGAGAGAGTGCATACTTTCAAATAAGAGAATTATGATATGAAAAATCAGTTGGATACAGGGAAAAGTGTCTATTTAGAACTGCTCTCTCCCACTAAGGTGTGACAGCTACCTTAGAAACAAACAGAGAAAAGCTACTTCTGTATCTCCTTTATGAATTATAGATAGAGAGGAATAGAAAGAACCAACCTGTGTCTTGCGCTAATCCTTTGATTCGATCCCTCTCTTCTTTGATAGTCTCCAGCTACCTGCTCACTAGCACGCCCAGCTTCACAAAGTACCTGAAAGATCACAGAAGCATAGCACTATACAAAGACATGGATCTATATTCATAAACAACCTAGGATCAGATTTAAGTTAACCATACAAATGTAACAAGCATCAATGATACAAAAGCATGGAGGAGAACTCAAATAGCTTTTATTGATAAACAAGAAAAGATCCAGGAGGAGTTACAACCAGTGGTTCCGACCCAGCATCAACCTCCCAGCAAAGAAGCCCCTCTTCACCTCCAACAAAGCATAGATCACCCAACAATCTGATGTTTGTCTCTAGAAACCAACAGCAATTCCTTACCATATGCAAAATTCCAGCCTCTGGATCTCTGGGATGAGGGATCCATATATAGATATCTGTAAGGAGGATGAGTCAACTTGTGATTTGATTAGTTCTTCTCTCTATTAGTTCTTGCTTCCACTTGGAGACTGAGGGCCTCTTACTCATCCTTGGTCGAATTCAGTGAGGCAGGTGTCACAGGAGAAGATTCTGGAAGCTTCCATTGCCTCGCCACCTCGCGGAATGACACTGCCATTTTTCATTTCTCGCCCATCGCACCCCACAGAAGGGAGTTTTGAAATGCAACGCACCTTCACAGTGCATTTGGGTGAGATGCAATGCACCTAGCCAGTGGAGCAGCTGCAATGATCCTGTTTTGACCAATTTTGAGTAGTTTTTCATGGAGAACTTCTGGGAGAAGCTGTAATCTGTTGACCTTGTTCCTTTAGGGGTTAGAACAACACTTTTAGGGACTTAGGAGCCCTTGGTTTATGGAAATTTCATGCTTGGAGTTGTAGGGCACAAAAATGTCTATAACAGTTGCCCCCTAAAGTATGAGGCTGTTAACCTTTTGGTGTCAGGTGAAATGCTCTATTATGAGGATCCGAAGTTCTTTCAATGCTGGGAGGAGACCTGTAATAAGATACAATACAATACATTATCTTCATAATATTTTCATGATCTAGCTGAGGCAGGCATTCCCATGCTCAGCTTTATAAATTCATTTTCATGTACATAGGACAGACAACCGTCTGAGTGTAGACTGATGATTCTGATAGAGCCATCATCCTTTTGGTAGGATGATTATCTGTGCTGCAATGCTGTACATTTAATGTCTTTATTTCCCTGAATATATATCGCAACCCGGATGGATGAAACTAGATCCAGGGTTTTCAATCTCGTCTGATCTTCACTCGAAGTACAAGTCGATCCATGTGAGAAATGTTCTGAAGTCGAACATGGAAAGACATCGCTTGATTACCAGTCAATGATGTAAACTGTTAACAAGCGTGAGAGGAATCACCGATAATGATAATGACCCTCAAGGTACTACAGTACAATTCACGTGGTGTGAATAAAGGACTTGGCATCGAACACCACGCAAAATCTTTCGGTCGAAGGCCATTGATGTAAACCTATCACTGGAAGTGAGAAACTTGCCATTGAGGCATGCAAGCTTCAAAGTACTGAATGGGGTGTTCCTAGATCAACTTCTTGGATAATGAGCTGATGTCGACAAGAAGTGATCTGTCACAAGAGGGCCTTAATGAATCCCACATCAATGACACGGAACGGAGCAAATGATTTTGATGGAGGTGAAAACGATCTGGTGATATAAGGTTCAGGGTGGCGGTCATGAAAGAATGGAGTATAATGTATGGTAGTGGGTGAGACACAGGTGACTTCTCTGGATGACTTCTCTTGAACATATCGGCGACACTGATGTGATGGATTGGTAGCATTAACCCCAAATGTGGATGGTATGGCGTGACCATGGTGATGTGACCGGTGAATGAAACAACCCAACCCGACTCGGACACGTAGTGGAAGTGTCATGTTCAAGAGCGACTTGCTACCAACAAAGTTTCTTTGAGTTTTCTTCCCAATTTTTCCCCAGTCATTGCTGACCAGTACCTCTTTATTTTTGTCAAGCTTGAGGAGGATAACATATGCTTGTTCTATAATTTGCCCTTCGGGCAAACCCATCGCTATGTTTTAACGATCCTAGTGATAGTGAAACTCGTTCTCGTCTAAAGACAAGTTTGTCGCTATTAATCTTTTTAATGAGTTTAACGACAAAGATAACTCGGTCCTTTTCAATTTTAGAGAGTCTGAAAAGGAACGTAAAGGTAACTCCAAAATTCCTTTTTCGTCATCTAATCCCTTAAGTCTGAAAAAGTATAAAACAATACAGAAGGGATGAATTTTCGATAGTTTTAATGAGCCGAACAAAACAAGCGCTCGATCTTTTTGTGTAATAATCCCTCGGGTCCAAAAAGATTAAAATCTAGAGGAGGCATAACACTTCCTATCCCTTTAATGAGCTGGAGAGGCCAATGGCTCGGTAATCTTTTCATATTTTACGAGTCAGTTGAAAAGATCTTAAAGGAGACTCGTCTTTTCAGGAACGAGTGATAAAACGGGTAGCAGCTGATTCCAAGTAAGGTTTGGAATTTTCCAATCATGGCAGTGTCACAAGGATGGCTAGTGAAATCACTCTTCACAGCTGTTCCTCAAAATGGGTAAACAATCAAATGGAGGTGAATGATCGGCCAATGAAAAGTGGAGGTGACAGTGCAAACACGACCAAGGATTTAATGGATGAAGTACTACATTCACTATGGTTATTTACCGGGGAATAGTTCATCTTTTAACGAGCTTAAACGCGGGTGGAAACATTTGCTCATGTCTTATGTTTATTTTTTAACGAGCTTGAACTATGTGCTAAAACTGCTCGATTAGATGGCCTTGTTTAGATTTTACCATAAATAGCTTTGTCCTTTCAAAGATCGTACTGTATTTTCAACTGCTTCATCAAAATAGTCAGAAATGAACAATATATGCTTGAAAATGAGTTAGAACACTAATATTTTACTTTGAACTACGTAAAAGTAATAAAAAAGTGTTTTTACATCTCATTTTACCATTTCATTTGAACTTGGTTTGTTGGAGCTTTGGAGGTGCTTTTCCCCCTCGATCTTCATCAGCTGATTTCGGGAGATTTTGTGGACGATTCTCGACGCCGTCTAGACCAGGTAGGAGCTAAACTTGAGCTCTTTCATTTCATGGTTTCCATTTTGCATTTTGAGCTTGATTCCTAGCTTTCTTGAGTCCCTGGGGTTTAAAGAACTCATTCTTCCATCAGCGCACCCTCAATGTATCGAAAACTGCATTGAATGTTGGCTTGTCCAAAGGCTATCTGACATTCAACGCACCTAGAACACTGCTGCAGGTGCGTTGGGCGTAAAAAGGGAATTTGATGCAAAATTTTTGATGGAAATTTTGCTTGTTTCTTACCAAAATCAGGATCTAATTCCTCTCTTGTTTGTTTTTCAAAGATCTTTGGAGTAATATGACCATTACATGGCGAGAATGTGAGCATGAAGAAGAGGACATGCTTGCCCTACATGATCCAGTTACAGTGAACGCACTGCGGAACTGTGGCTTGCTGAAGTTCTTCTGCATTTCTAGCATGAGACAGCAGATCAACTTACTGCAGTATTTGCTCGATGCTTGGGATCCTACCAATCAGGTTTTCCAGATTAGGGGCAAATCTATCCCCTTGACTGTAGTAGACATGTATTTCTTGACTGGCTTGTCGAGGCGGGGTGCCCCCATCTCTTTGTCAGGTTCAGCCTGAGGAGGCGACTCTGTGAGAGATTATGTCTGCCGGTACTACAGAGAAGGATCTCAGCTGAGTAAAGACGGCAAGATCATCATCCGTGATGTCACTAACAGGTCCCTCAGGACTATTCTGTTTACTTTTTGTAGGATGGCCGGTGGTGCGGCTCTTCATGTAGCCAACCGATCTTACATGCAGCATGCCTTGGAATGCCTCCAACCGAAGGTGTTCAACTGGTGCGACGCAGTACTTCTTGTGATGAAAGAACAATTGACCAAGATAAAGAGTGGGAGGTTGAAGAACTTTGGGTATGGTTCTATTTTGACCGCCTTTGCCTTGGAGAAGATACCACTGATGCAGCCGCAGTACATTGCACTCGATTTACCTTCTCCTACTGAACCACGTATGCAGAGATGGGTTGACCATATGTCTAGACATGCTGTCCAATCTCAGATTTCATTTTCTGATACCTTCTTCAGGTGGTTTGATCGTCAGGAGATGGTTTATTCTGAGTATCCATACGCTGGCATGGACTTCCGGGGTGATCCAGATTTAGTACTGCCGGATGGTGAGCAGTGGGGTGCCATTGGTAAAATCTTTGACCATATTCCTGTTTATCATTTTTTGTTTATAATGTCCTTGTGCTTTATTCTATCAAGACTTTAATCAAACTCATGTGTACATGCAGATGTCGGTCCTGTTCGTCCAGTAGTTCGCCTGAGAGTACTAGCTGCTGCCCCAGCAGGAGAGGCCGTCGGAAGGGCTATTCTTCGTGACCTCGATGTGGCCGAGACTCTCACAGCATTACAAGAGCAGGTTGAGGGCCTCACTCTTGGTATTCCAGATGTGGGGACTGACGAGCTACCTTTGCGGTTACAACGGAATACTAGGTGTGCCCAGACGATGGACTTGTCTCTTACGCATGATCGCACAAGCTGTGACTTGCTATCACGAGCATCATTAGACTAGGGTGCCCCCTAGCATTTTGAGTTTTTGGGTCATTTGACCGATTTTGTCTTGGTTTCAGAACATTATGTGTAAACCATAAACAGTTATATATATTTGTGTTTTTCAGAGTTTTATTTTGGTTAAGCTACATGATCCACATGCAAACATTGATGGTGTGTTTCTTTTTATAAATGTTGCAAATGTCTATCTAACACATAGTTTGCTAATGAGTCAGTTAATGTGTTTAAGTTTCTGGAAATATGTTGATATTGAATAAGATCAAATTGTCTTTCCAAAATCTTAACCCTTAGGAACATGCGATAAATAGCTGGGTTTCGGACGGAATATATACCATTGAGTTATAGTATTACGAGCTGTGAGTCTATCCTGACAATTAGTCGGCGTATACCATGTGTGATGGCATCAGAGAGGAGTTCTATCAATGCGCTATATTCAGCGATGTTATTTGTTGATCGACCAATACATACCCCTCTGAAACTTACTAACTCGCCGCTTGGATTAAAAATAGCCCAGGCTGCGGAGGATAGGTTCCGCGAACTACGACTCGCTCCGTCGGCATATCCAACACATGACTCCAATAGGTTTGACATCTGCAAAAAATGTAAAAAGTGGATTACTTGACCAAAATAAACACTTTAGCGAAAACAAAAACATAACAAAAGCACACAGGTTACCATTACGCATAGTAACGCTTGAGGTACAACCCATTACGAGGTTGCGCCAGCGGAATTCCGTCATAATCCATTAACTCGTAGGCTCCTTTTGCTAACACTTGTTTAACAATATAGGGGCCCATCCATAGAGACTTAAATTTACCTGCTCCCAATTTATCGAATTCTTGGTCGTAAAGCAAGACCAAGTCACCTTCTGAGAAGACACGGGGTTTGACATTTTTGTTGAACTGCGCCTTGACTCGTTTCTTATGGGCTTCGTTAGCCAAAGTGGCATCACGACGGGTTTCATCCAATTGGATTAATTCCAAGAAACGAGCTTCTTCTTTTGAACTTCCGGGGAGGAGATCGATTGCGAGTTTGAGAGACGAGATTTCACACTGGATTGGTAACACTGCTTCCAAGCCATATACCAGTTGGAAAGGTGTGAACCCGGTTGCATTCCTTACCGATGTTCGGTAAGCCCACAAAGCTGAGTACAGGATTAGATGCCATCTTCTCTTGTGAACTCCAATCATCCTTTGCAGCATGCGTTTGAGGACCTTGTTGATTGCTTCAACTTGTCCATTGGCTTGTGGATAATATGGAGTAGAGCTGTCGTGAGACAACCCTAGTTTGGCAGCTAATTCGACCATTATGTGATTGCGAAAATGCAATCCATGATCTGTGACTATAGCTTGCGGCACACCGAATCTGGCGACTACATGATTGAAAAAGAAGAGGGCAGTTGTTTCACCAGTATTATCTAATGTAGGCATCGCCTCGACCCATTTGGTAAAATAGTCAACTGCGACTATGATGTATGCATGCCCCCTGGTCGAGGTGGGGTTACATGTCATGAAATCGATGCCCCATTTGGCGAATGGCCCAACAGCAACTATTGGTTGCAGAGGTGCGGGTGGTCTTCTGGTTTTGCTATCGAAAATTTGACAAGCATGGCAACTTCTGACTGCGGTTATGTAATCTTTGAACATTGTTGGCTAGAAGTATCCTGCTCGTAAGATTTTTTGCACTGTAGCATATCCAGATTGATGCCCCCCACATGCGCCTGAATGACAATCATTCAGGACTTTTTCGGCCTCCTCATGGGTGAGACACCTTCTCAGGACTGTATCGATACCACAACGGTAAAGTGTATCACCGACAATCATGTAGTCTTTTGTTTGGTATCGAATGCATTTTTGTTCGGAGTGGGAGGTGTTTGGCCTGTATTTTTGGGTTTGGAGATAAATGATTATATCTCCATACCACTCATTGCTTGCAGATATCAGAAACAAACTTTCATCCACGATTGTTTCTTCGGATGTGTCATCGTTGGACGATGATGGGAGATCGCATAATAATTCTACGAAAACTAGAGCTTTCTTTGACTTGGATTTTACAAATTCCAGATCAAACTCTTGTAGGATTGCTATCCATTTTGAATATTTTCCCCCCAGCAACTGTCGCGACAATATATAAGTCATGGGGTTGCAATCTGACAGAATGGTAGTTTTCCGAAAGAGGACATAGTGTCAAAATCTCTGTATCGCTTGAACAGCTGCGAGTGCTAGCTTTTCAACGTAAGAATATTTGCTTTCTGTATCATTTAAGTTTTTACTTAAATAATATATAGGATGTTCAATTCCATCGACTTCTTGAACTAAAACCATTGCGATGGTCGTGTCCGCTACAGCCAGATACAGGTTAAACTCTTTTTGATAATCAAGAGCGTACATTAATGATGCTTTCATTAGGGAATCTTTTAAAGCATCAAAGGAAGCTCGCGCAACCTGATCCCAGACAAAGGGTATTTCCTTTTTCAAAAGACGTGTATAACCCTTAGCAAGTTCGGCGTAATTTGGAATGAACATCCTCAGAAAGTTCGCTTTCCCTTGGAGTTTCTGAATCTGAAGCAAATTCGAAGGTGGAGGCAAATTTATGATTGCCTGGACCTTACATGGGTCGAGACGAATCCCATCCTTTGAGGCTACGAAGCCAAGTAAACGACCAGAACTGACGCAAAATACACATTTGTGTGGATTGAGTCGTATCTTGTAGTGTCGGCAACGTAGAAATATCGCTCTTAAATGCTGCGGGTGATCAGTCTGCTTTCGCGAATGAGCCGGAAGGTCGTCGAGGTATGGTTGAACAATGTTTTTGATGTCATGGAAGGCATAATTCATTGCCCTCTGAAACGTTGCCCCTGTGTTTTTTAAACCAAAGGGTAATTTTCAATATGCGAATGTGCCCCATGGAAAAATAAATGCAGTCTTTGACTGGTCCTGTGGGCGGATATTTATTTGATTATACCCGGAGAATTCATCCACGAATGAAAAGATTTCACATCCGGCGCATTCATCAATTATCTAGTCAATGAAGGGTGTAGGGTAGTTGTCTTTTGGACAAGCTTGATTTACATCCCTATAATCGACGCACACTCTAATTGTTCCTTGTTTTTTCATAACAGGGACAATATTCGATACCCAATCGGTTAGAGGAACCAGGTAGATGAAACTAGCATGGAGAAGTTTTTCAACTTCTGCCTTAATGGCAACGGCTTTTATGGGGTGCACCTATCGCAGCCGTTGTTGTACTGGTTTGACATCTAGATACATCTTAATTTCGTGTTCAACGATAGTCGAGTCAATGCCTGGCATTCATCATATGACCAAGCAAAGACATCTCTAAATTCATGAAAAAGAGCGTTATATATCTCTAGTTCTAAAGGAGAAAAACATTTGCCGACATAAATATTCTCTACAACATCTATTTTGGTCGAGATATTTATGGCGATAGTCTCTTCAATATTGGACAAGTTTCGCTCTGAATCCACCATGTTTACAGTATTTGATATGAATTCAAAAACTGAAGGATGGTATAGGTCATCTTGATTATCTTCTCCACAATCCAGAAGAAGGGAACGATGGTGGGAATCATTCCATGGTGTCCCTTCAATTACCATAGATTGGACAATTCCTTCGTCGGTGACATGCACTCGCGACCAAGGATCTGAAGGGGTACCATATTCTCTAGACCTGTCTATCCAAACGCTTGATGAGCGTTGATTTGGGTTTGCCTCCCATGCTAGGAACATTGATTGCTACAATATTTCCATTGGGCTTGGGGGCAAAACCACTGCATGATCCATGTCGATATCATTTTCTGAGATCTTTTTAGAAGATATCATGTTGCAGGTTCCTATCGACGCTACTTCTGCCAGATTGATTAGGGGTGGAAGAGCGAAAGTTCCCATTAGTATAGGATCTTTTAGTAGGCATACTCTGACATTCTTAAGCGAATGGGGGCTTCCATGGATCATGGGAATGCTTCCAGTAACTTGAGAACCATTGGGGAGGAAGTTTTGTTGATCAACTATTGTAATCCCTCCTTGAAAGGGAAATGCAATCTTTCTAAAATAGGTCGACACAATAGCTGCCATGGCATATATCCATGGTCTTCCTAGTAGGATGTTGTAATCAAGATTCCCATCGATGACTTCAACATATATGTCTACTGTTTTCCCTCCTAGTTCAACTTTCAAGTTACTTAGGATACCATATGGGGTATATGTCCTTCCGTCGAATGCTTTTAATGTCATCGAAGATCGCGACAAGGTTGGAGATCCTAAAGTTTTCCAGCAACTCATCGACATAATGCATGTAGATGCTCCCTCATCAATAATCGTTCGATGAACAGTTTTGTTGAGGGCTTTCACTTGAACAAGGAAAGCTAGTTGAGCTGGCAATTGAGGATCGTATCCTTTATGGTCGAAGGATACTAGACTGGAATCCTTTGGGTCTATCCCACCAATGGCTGATAATAAAGCCTGCCTTTGGGATGGGCAATTTTGTAGTACTTCAAGAGTCGACATAGCAGATGGCGATTGGGCCAAATCTTCCCCTATATTATAATGTTGTGGCGCTCTAGCACGGGGATTAAATGTTGACTTGTGTACTACTCCCTTTGGCGGTTTTATCGTCAATTCAGGAATGGTGGGTGGCACAACTTCTGTCGAAGTTGTTGTCGAACTACTTGGTTGATCTTTATCCTTGTTGTTCGACAACTGTGGATTCCCATAATCCTTGTTCCTTGTCGATATCAAAGCATCATTTTGCTATTTTGAAACCGACAACATTAGCACTTGAGACGGGGAAGCATTTCCACTTTCAACCAGATTTGTTCCTGGATTTGGAAACGGATCAGTTAACACTGCGGAGGTTTTTGAATTCTTGAAGAATTTCTTAAGCTCAGCCCTGTGTGGACGATTCGTGGTCCAATGATCCCCATCGCATATAGAGCATGGATTTTTTGGTTTCCTATCTCTAGGAGGGTTCGAAGAAGATTTTTCAGGTGATGATTCCTCCTGTTTCTTCTTCTTCCCTTTGCCTTTTTTCTTGCTCCCTAGTTGTTTGGTTTCTTTGCCTTTATCTGTCGATACGGCATTTACTTCCGAAGCAAGAAGTTCATCTTTTTCATTTTGACCTGAAATCTTACGGGCCTTTTTGGATGTAGTCTTTGTTGATTTCGTGTCTGTTGTGCCAATCACGCCATCGCCGGCATGAGAGTCATTGTTCGATTTAGGAGGAGGAGGAATTGAGAATTCCGGTCTAGGGGCGTCAGGTATTTTATTGTAGAGCGTGCCAAATTGAGTGTAAATCAAATCCAGATATTACGCATGAGCGATAACTTGCTCTTCTGTTACGACTCCCCCCTTTGCCACATCTTCCGTGATGGAAGGCAGTAATGACTTGATAAACCATTCAGCTAATAGCTGATCGGGGACATACGTTTTTACCATTCTACGACGACGTCGCCACTCATGTATATGATCAGATATGTGAGTGGCCGTTGTCTGTTTGAAATTGGTAAGAAGTTCTGTTCCCATTTCGTACCTTATTGGTAACTGAAAATGGGTTAAAAAGGTTGTGGCTAAGGTACTGAAGTTGTCGAACGAAGCTCTAGGCAATTCGATGTACCATTTTGCCGCCAGACCCGTTAACGTCCTCTGAAAGAGGCGAAGTCTTATCGAATCATCATTTAGGGTGTTTGACAAACACCATAGATGAAAGGTCATCACGTGATTCGATGGATCTTCACCCAGATTTCCATTAAATTTAGGAATATCTGATGGAAGTTTATGCAGAATCACTGGCCACCAAGGGGCGTAAGCAATTGGATCGTTGGTTAACCGGTTTAAATCAGGTAACTCCAAAGTTGCCACAAATGGTAACTGCTGATTCAGGTTAGGTGAAGCATACCCAGGGTAAGATGGGATTTCCTGAGCAGTTGGTCTTTGCATACTGGCATAATGCATTTGATGCTGGTATGTTTGGTAAGGCTGGTGGACATGACCATTGTAAAATGGTTGATTTTGACCGTTTTGAATGTACGGCTGTCCACTGTTAGCAAAGATTTTTTGCTCAAAACCTTGGTATACTTGTTGGAATTGCAGTTGTTGGTATTGCACCAACCATGGTTGTGAAGCCACGCGCTGTTGCCCGATACTAACAGTTTGACCAAGATGAGGGGTAATTGTACCCGTCTGAACCTGTGTCGTTCCACTAGTCGGCGATTGTGGTTGAGTCGCAGGGTCAAGGGGTTGTTGCATTACAACCTGAGAAACCTGAGGTTGGCATACAACAGGCAGCGCTTGAACTTGCGACATCGTCACAATAGCTGGCGTAGTCGGGATATTCGACATAGGTACGCATTGTTGCATTGAGTATACAACTCTTGGTTGTTGAGGTAGTATAGGTACCCAACCACTTGAGGTAATTCCAGTATAACCTGAATGTTGTTGTGAACTCCCGTATGGATATCCTCCCGGAGGGGATAATGAAAGGGTATACTGCCCCCCATACGGTGGTAATCCAGAACTCAAGGGAATTGTTTGCCCTTGGGGGCTGGACTGCCCAAATTGACCTCCAAATGGATCAATTTGTTGAGACTCAACATAAGAGTTTCCGGATATTATTCCGGATGAACAAACAGGAACGGACCATACTATCGATATAGCCCCTGAGTGGGCTCCTTCTAGCGGCTGAGAGCTAGTCAGGACAGATGGTATACCGGCGAACATTGTCGGAGCGACAACAGGGAGTTCTGTCGTCACTGTGTCAGATGACACAGTCCTAGATGTTGACGGTTGTTCAGGCATTTGTACTCTATCCAAAAGATTACCTAGCGATTCTATAGGAGCTTCCGCTGGTGGTAGACTAACTTCTGACGAAGAAGGATGTAGAGTAATCCCGACTCCAAATTGCGTTGGAGTACTTGTTTGAGGATCTTCTACAATTTCTTCTATGGCAATCAGACCAGGTGGAAGGGGAAGACCGTCAGTTCCGTAAAATATTTCTGGTGCCGAAGAAGGTGTGAAATCGGCAGCGACAGATGTTTGAAGAGCAAGACTCTCCGAACCGGTTGTAGATGGAACTGGTTCGGTAACACAAGTGTTTACTCTCAGACTAGGATCAGTATCACTGTCCTTCTATGGCTGCTGAACTTCTTCTGTAGAGGCAGGGATTCTAGAAATGTTTGGAGTAACCGGAGTCTCTGATTTCGTTGGAACAGTTGTTCTAACTTTAATAGGAGATTTGGAACCGGTTAAACGAGTTCACTTTGTCCGTACTGGTTTCGATTCCGAAGACAAAGACGATTGACTCGTAAGCCTCCGCGAACGACGGGGTTTCAATTGACTTTCTTCCACGATTGCGGATTACTCGATCAACTAAAATAAAGGGGAAGTATGTTTCCGAATTAAATGAATTTTAGACGCTTCGACACAACTTGTTTTTTCAGTTTTTAAGAGTCGAGAAAAAACAAAAGATGACTCTAGTCTCCTTCGATTTTTAATGAGCCTGAAGTGACAAGTGCTCAGATGGACTTTATCCGTTAAGGAGTCTGAAAAGGAATGAAAGGGACTGCTCTGGAGATCTAGGTAGAGGGAGTAGCAAACCAATCACAAAACTGCAGAATACGTTTTACGGTACGACAGTCAATCTTCCCGAATGTTGTGTTCAGTGCATTGCAATCGATAGGGCGGCAGACACGGCTTCCTATGGATAAAGGATTTAAGCCTATAGGGGTCTCCCAAAATATACTCGACGGTACGTGGGAGCACAAGTCCGTACTGGCACTTATCGTCTCAAAGTGGAGGAATCACCCAACCATCAGTGAGGACAACAGTTACGAGGCTTTACGACGCCGGAATACGTCTCTAGCCTAGACCTCTAAATGTTGTGCGTTAAGTTCCAAAGCGTTGTTAGATTCATTGAATTTATTTTAAGTTGATCTTGTTTATGAAGTTTTCCTTTCAGGTTCACCACGAGATGTAGATGTAATTCCTAAAATGCAATCTAAAGATGATAAACAAACTTTTTATCTCTTTTGTGCAATAAAAATCCTAGCTACTAGGGAAAAGAAAGACAGAATCTTTTCACAAAGAGCAAAGAGCACACTGTAAATGCACTTTCCTAAATCAAGCCAAACAGACTGTCTATATGCAAATGCACATGCATGTATTTGTTTTCGACTTTCTTAGTATTGATGCTAAAAAGAAAGTTGATGTACAAATCTGAATTTCTTTTCAAGCGACAAATATAAAGAAGCTCTTTTTCGAAATAAAAAATAGAGATGATTACGACACCTTACGATTTTGAAATGAACACTCGTTCTTGACACGAGAAAATTACAAATTCAGACCAAAGGCAATAGTAACAGGATAATCAACCATCAACAACAATCAAACTTTCTCCTATGATCGAAATCGACACTTGCGACGGATTCAAATCAAAGGACGACAATACGACTATGCTACTTTTGCAAAGGAAAACTATAAACGACTAAACGAACACACAAAAACATCTACAATTCTTTTGTACAAAGGAGGCGGAATAATAGCAAGGAAAAGAGGTTTCAAATAGACATATACTGATCACAGGCAGCAAAATTCAGGGATAGAACTAGAAAGAATGAAGCACAGGAACCACAGCTACACAGAGCTAGTCTGATCAGCGCACCTGTAACACAGAGAATCTGAAATGCAGCGCAGGTTGTCCCTTCGGGAAGTGCATTGAAATTCAGAATCTCTGAACAGTACCTGCGCTAGGCCAGAAACGAGACTCTGTCCGGGTTCTGGGTCACAGTTTGCTGTTCAGTCCTTGGTTTTTGGCTGAGTAAAAAGCAATCAGTAATGCAACAATCAAGGGTAGATCTAAGGAGGATCTAAGAGCTATCACAAGGGCAATCAGATAGTTTGTGAATCAGCTGTTTAAATCATAAACAGATCCAGTGAATGGATTGAAGCAGCAGTTATCTACTTTGCATTTGTTATGGCAAATGCAGTTCGAATGCTACTTATAAGTTTATGAAACAAACAACAAAGAATGATAGACAAACAAACTAATTAGACACTCCCCAGTGGAGTCGCCATTTTGTTACAGGGAAAAGTGTCTATTTATAACTGCTCTATCCTACTAAGGTGTGACAGCTACCTTAGAAACAAACAGAGAAAAGCTAGTTTTGTATCTCCTTTATGAATTATAGATAGAGAGGAATAGAAAGAACCAACCTGTGTCTTGCGCTAATCCTTTGATTCGATCCCTCTCTTCTTTGATAGTCTCCAGCTACCTGCTCACTAGCACGCCTAGCTTCACAAAGTACCTGAAAGATCACAGAAGCATAGCACTATACAAAGACATGGATCTATATTCATAAACAACTTAGGATCAAATTTAAGTTAACCATACAAATGTAACAAGCATCAATGATACAAAAGCATGGAGGAGAACTCAAATAGCTTTTATTGATAAACAAGAAAAGATCCAAGAGGAGTTACAACCAGTGGTTTTGACCCAGCATCAACCTCCCAGCAAAGAAGCCCCTCTTCACCTCCAACAAAGCATAGATCACCCAACAATCTGATGTTTGTCTCTAGAAACCAACAACAATTCCTTACCATATGCAAAATTCCAGCCTTTGGATCTCTGGGATGAGGGATCCATATATAGATATCTGTAAGGAGGATGAATCAGCTTGTGATTTGATTAGTGTCTTCTCTCTGTCAGTTCTTGCTTCCACTTGGAGACTAAGGGCCTCTTACTCATCCTTGGTCGAATTCAGTGAGGCAGGTGTCACAGGAGAAGATTCTGGAAGCTTCCATTCCCTCTCCACCTCGCGGAATGACACTGCCATTTGTCATTTCTCGCCCATCACACCCCACAGAAGGGAGTTTTGAAATGCAACGCACCTTCACAGTGCATTTGGGTGAGATGCAACACACCTAGCCAGTGGAGCAGCTACAATGATCCTGTTTTGACCAATTTTGAGTAGTTTTTCATGGAGAACTTCTGGGAGAAGCTGTAATCTGTTGACCTTGTTCCTTTAGGGGTTAGAACAACACTTTTAGGGACTTAGGAGCCCTTGGTTTATGGAAATTTCATGCTTGGAGTTGTAGGGCACAAAAATGTCTATAACAAGCACACAGTGCGTATTTCAATTTTAATGAATTTAAGGTTAGCAATTAGGGGGAGGGCAGCCCACATGTTAGCCCTCCCCATGTGAACACGCCCATCGTTACAACAAATGGTTAACCCGATGAGTCCATAAAACTTAACGCCAATGGTGACCTCATACATGTGAACACATATTCTGACGGTTACAGTGGAGATTAGTTGACCCGACGGACAACACTAATAGACCACGACTGTGACAGTTAATGTAGTGTGTGTCCTTCGTGTAAACCGCCAGCTGCTACGGAATAGTTAGCCACAAAAACTACGCTTAGTGCAGTAATCTTCCAGCTAATCTAAGATTATATTTAATTAACATGAGATTAAATTTAATTTAACTCATGTATACAATGATGAAATTTTGGTGGACTCCACTATTTTCGGGCCTGCCTCCAAATTTAGTGGCCATAACTGGAGTTCTTCGAGATTTGGAAGAGGATTTCTAGGAGAAATTGTTTGAGCCATAACTGGAGCATTTTTTGACCAAATGATGATCAAAAAAGGTATCCCTTGATGACTCCGACATTTTGAACATAATGAAATAACTTTCATAGGCAATGGGGCACTTATATATGTGATTTTTCCACATTGAAGCTTAGGGAAGCCCATGGCCACCAAGAGAGGAGGTCAAGCCCAGAAATGTTGTAGTCCATTTGAGGAGTTTGGAGAGTCATATTATTGGTTTTGGGATGCTCTAATTCCGTTGAAGCAGGTTTGAGGAGTTGTAGAGAATTGTAAACTATACTTTTGTCCATTTTGAGCAAATACAGAGGCCCAATCCATGGTAGCTGGACCAAGGAGATGTAGCCTAGGATGGGTGAACTCCTCTATCAAAACACTGCGCTAAGTGTTTTTCTCGATGGTTTGTTTTTCATTTGCTTGTTGTTGTTCATCATTTGTTTTTCATGACATTTTACTCATGATTATGACATAAATTCACCTGTTTTGATTCACAAACACCATGAGAGAACCCTACACATGAAGCAATTCGCGAGAATCTTTTTCTAAATATGAGTTTGAAATTAGCAAAAAAAAATTAACATTCAAATATAGATCAATTTGGTAACAGAGAAAAGGTTAATTTTCTTTCTTGAGATTTGTGAAAGGAGAATTAACAGTGTGCAAGTTTATGTGATGGCAACTTCAACAAGTGATGTCTCCAATTTCTATTCCTTAGCAAGATTCTTTGATGAAGATATCTTGCAAGAGTTTTTCATCATGAGAGATATCATGTAAGAGATGATTGAATATAGGAAGGATAACACTATACTTCAAGAGGGGTTGATGGACATGAATCAAGAGAAATGAGAGCTTCTTGAAAAGATGCATCAGATGGATATTTTACTCTATGATGCCAAGGAAACCCTAGCCAAGTATGTGCATGAACATGAGGTATGCAATTCAATTTTATCTTCAATTTCCTCTCAAGATTAATATTTTGGTGCTTTTTAAGGACACACTAGAGGAATATCATCCAAATTGTTGATGAAAATGGGTTATGGAGGTAAAGGGTTAGGCAAACATGCACACGACATAGTTGATCCAATTGTTGTTGATGAAAGGCCCAGGTATTTGGGTATTGGTTATGGACAACATGATGGAGAATGATCCAAACCCAAGGAGGCACATGAAAGTGTTCCAAGAGGGATGTTCATTAAATTTTCATACCCTAAAGCTTTTGAACTTTGTGTTCACAAGGAATGCAAAAGTTTTATACCCACTTTGCAAGAAGATGCTCATAAGAATGCAACTAGTGGAAAGGGAAAACAAGAGGATAATGAAATCTCTAAGTTTGTTCAAACCATTGTTGGTATTCCAAAGAGAGCCACTACCTCATCAAATTCACATCCTCAAGAAGGTGACAAAGGTGAAAGTGCAAGGTATAAATCTTCCTTTAATCAAGTTTCTTTTGATTATGATAAACATGGTAAATCTTCACATAAGTAATGGAGAGAATTTACATGTTCCTATTGTGGTTTGAATAACCATAATGTTTCGAGATGTTGGAAGAAAATGGTCATAGATAGGAAACTTTCAAAGCAAAAGAAACATAAAACGAGAGGTCTATTGGATAATGGAAACCATGTTTCAAAGAAGATGTGATTGTTTTGCACTCATTGCCATAAGCAGGGTCATATTTTAGACAACTGTTGGAATTTGTATCCAACAACTCATCCATGAAATTTGAAGAATGTGGAGAGAGACTTTGACAAGAATGGAAAAGATGATTCCATAATTGATGTGGGTCAAGATGATTCACAAGATGATGTGCAACTGCAATAATCGCCATTGAAATGGTTTGGTAAGAAGCGGTTTGATTTCTTATCCAAATAAGGCTTGCTTTTCTTTTGTTGATAGATGCAATTTTTTTCCTTAAAAATGAATTTCTTTACCTTATGAATGCATTACTTTTCTATTAAAAGTATGCTGCAACTTGTTTGATGCAAGATGTTGAAACTGGAGTTCTGTTTGACTCACTTAAATACAACAAATAAGACAATTTGTGGTTACAAGTTTGTATGTGAATGCATTTCTTTTGAATGAATTCTTGATGTTGCTTATTTTCATCAAGAAAGTGTGTGAAAATTGGGTATGTTACTCACTTCATTTTTCAAAAAAATATTCAATTCAGCTCTTATGTACCCATACATGTTTTTGGGCTTATTGTACTTGTGTTTGTACTTGAGGGAGAGTTGAAGAATTGTACACATACATGAGAGCTTTTGTGTGTGTGAATAGTGGAATTGTTGCTAGTTTCATTGTGTTTGGATACATGCATGAGTGTCGAATTGTGTCGATTGTTGTCACCTGTAGGTCATATCGACTTGGAAGAGTTGATTTTATCTCCAGAGATTAAAGGGAGATGTTGACAGATTATTGCATGAGATGTGAAATTCTTGTTGTTTATGAAAAGAATCATCATGTTGTTGTACATGGTTATGTTTGACTTTCAAGTCAAGTTAGTTGCTTGAAGAAGTATGTTTTGTCGAATTTTGTTTAGTCGATGATGTTTTGTAAACATTGTGTCAGTCAATGATTTTTACACCAAGATGCAAGAGTACATGGCAATGTTACATGATGTGACAAATTTTGCTTTGAAGGAGCAAAAGAAGAGGTCTTCGATTTGCATTTCTTGCATAATGTGTTTTTTCATTAATGGTGTTTCTTACGACAAGATGTTGCAGGATTTTGTAAGGTCCATTCTTGAAAAAGATTCTCATGCTTACCCTTCATTCTCAAATCATGACATGAGTAGCATGTTGAATTGGAGGATGATAGAGGCAAGAAGTGAAAGTGGACAAGATGCCAAAAATTTGTAGCCATTGTAGACCATTCTATGTGTTGATGTGAATATTATCTATGGGAAGGCTATTAGATTGTATCAGTTTTCCAAGCACCGAGGGATAAATGTTGTACATCAAAGATATTTTGCAGTTAGAAAGTGTCCAACAAGTGTTGCAATGTGTCAGCAGCAAAAAAAGAATAGTGGATGAGGGACCTAGCCATTTGCAAGGCAAGGCATGTTAGTGAACCCATAGAACTTGGGAAAGATAAGAGTATTCAACTCTCATCATATAACCATATTTTGAGGGTTGAAAAGCTAGTTAGTGGAAATGAGTGATTGGAATCTGGATTAGAGGCAAAAATTAGCTTAAATATAAAATTTCTCAGAATCATGTGAAACCTGAACAACCGCGTCCATCTCGTCAAAACAATCCGAACACAATTTGTTTCATTCAAAACGGAGTTCATACGAAGAAGTTAGAGCCCGCTGAATGTTTCACCAAATAACAAAAAAAAATTGTAGGTACAGCCGAGTCAGCAGTACATACTACTGAAGTGGAAAGTGACTAGGTAGGTGATGTGGGAAAGTCAATGGATTCAATGCCCAATGAGGGCTTACCAAATGTCACTTGGTGATGTGGAAGGTTTGATGGCGCAGTTTTATTGGTTAATTCTGTGTCAATGAGAGAATGCCACGTGGGAAGACCGGAGGCCACCACATAGCACCTCCCAATGGCCTAGGCAGACTCAACACAGTTCAACAAATTTTTATGGAGGCGCCAGGGTTCGACCCAGTGACCTCCTCTCCAGAAACTCCATGTGATACCACTACATGATAACATGTCACTTAACAGTTATAATGCATAATGCGTATTTGAATTTTAATGTGTTTAAGGTTAGAAGTTAAGGGGGGGCTAGCCCACAGGCTAGCCCTACCCATGTGAACACGCCCATCGTTATAACAAACGGTTAACCCAGCGGCTCCATACCCTCATGGTTGCCACATACATGTGAATGCATACTCTGATGGTTATGGTGGAGGTCATTTGACTCGACAGATAGTGCTAATAGACCATGAATGTGATGATTAATGTAGCAAGTGACCTCTGCCCAAACCGCCAGTGGTTAGGGAAGAGTCAACCACGAAAAATGTGCTTAATGCGCTAATCATCTAGGTAATCTGGGATTATATTTAATTAATCTGAGATTATATCAAATTTAATTAAAGTTTAAAATCACAAATTTTTGGTAGACACCACTATTTTCAGGTCTACCTCCAAATTTAGCAACCCTAACTCAAGTTCTTCTAGATTTAGAGGAGGATTTCTAGGGAGAAAATGTTTGAGCCATAACTGGATATTTTTCAACCAAATGAGGATCAGAAAAAGGTGTTCCTAGATGATTTTGGCATTTTGAACACATTGGAATAGGCTTTAGAGGCAATGGAGCACTTTTGTCTGTGATTTTCCACGTTGAAGCTTAGGGAAGCTCAGGGCCACCAGGAGAGGAGGTCAAGCCCAAAATAGTTGTAGTCCATTTGAGGAGTGTGGAGAGTCGCCTTAGGGGTTTTGGGATGCTCTGAGACCATTGAAGCATGTTTCAGGAGTTGTAGAGCATTGTAAACTGTAATTTTTTCCATTTTGAGTAAAAACAAAGGCCCAAGCCACGGTAGCTGGACTAAGGAGATGTAGCCTAGGAGGGGTGAATGCCTTTAACAAAACACTTTGTTAAGTGTTTTTCTTTATGGTTTGCTATTCATTTTCTTGGTGTTGTTAAAAAATTGTTTTTCATTACATTTTAATCATGATTCTCACATAAAAATTGACATAAATTTACCTGTTTTGATTCATAAACACCATAAGAGAACCCTACACATGAAGCAACTGAAAGGAATTTGTTTTAAAATCTAAAGTTGAAATTAGCACGACAAAACTAACATTCAAATATAGATCAATGGTTAGGAGAGAATTGGATGCCTTTGTGATAGTTAATTTGTTCTTGAAGCATAGAGGTATTCACAAAGTCGTGTGTGATTGGGGGATGCAATTGACTAAGTTTCTATGATATGTGAATTCCATTAGCTAGTCTGCCATGGATATTTCAACTCTATAATGCATCATATGGTATATTAGGGATTGATTATAATGCATCAGAGGGTATATTAGCTAGATCTTATCAATAGGGATCCATTCAATGATAAAGTGAGGTCCACATTCAGTTAAGATGGTTTCCTACTACACTACTAGTCGTTTATGGAAAGAGGCTAAGGCACAAGTCAATAGTGGAGAAAGCCAACATAGCTTTATTTTGAGTCAAGCAACAGGCACTCAAATTTTACAGTCGGTCAAGACTCAAGACGAGTTGAGAAGTTGCACCTTTTTCATAGTTCGAAAGGCGAAAATTTTCCATAGTGAGAAAATAGTAGCCAACATTGGCCCCATTGTGGGTAGACCTATATTATTGAGGCACACAATTCATCTGAGGTTACCAATTGGCAATGTTGTGGCTTGTTTGTCACTTATGTGTATAAAATTATTGATGTAAGGAAGGGGTCCTTGAACAAGATGGGGCACATTCATTTTTTTCCCTAGACCCAAGTTATGAGGGCCTTATTCAATCATACTCGTTAATATTTTTTATTGTTTGTCTAGACAATAGTTTTGACTAGCTATCAATGTTGAGTTTTGTCAATCTAGACTAGGGTCTCCATTAGTCGGGTTAAATTAACCTCTTGTGTTAGGTCATATGGTTTTGGTGAGTCAACTGGTTTGGTCATCTTGCCTGATCATGTCTATTCATGTTAAGTCTATTGCTTATGGTAAGTTGTCAACTAGTGGTAAGTCGATTGTTTGTGGTAAGTTGGCTAGTTATGTTAAGCCAACTAGTTAGGTTATTTCAATTGGTTCTCTCATGCTAACTCATCAATTTTGGTCAACTAGTTAAATTATGTTGAAAACACTTGACCAACTGGGTACAATGGTGTATTCTAAAGCTAGTTCTACATGTTTTGGAGAATTAGAAATTTTACCACCCCATTTCCATAATGAGACAATGCAAGTTAGGTTCGGATAAAGTAACACCTCCCATTCAGCCTAGAAGGAACTAAAGGGTGAGAGGGGATGTTACATCATACAACATGCATAATAATGTAATGTAAACTAACCTTAAAAAATCGGGCATTTCCTCCAAGAAAAAGGGATAATGTGGCTCCAAGTTATATTGTCTAGCTTCCAAAGCCCTCCAAACCTTGTGTTTGTTTACAAAATAAGTAAATCCAACATTTAAATCAACTCAAAGGTGCACAAAATAACTTTCAAATGAACATTGTGCCTCCAAAATCATACGAGCAAGCTTTCAAAAGAGTCACCTCTTCACTACAACTGCCACAAATGAAATTTAAAAGCATACCAATCTTGATATAATAAAAGTTGCAAAACTACTGGGTTTTTGACAATTCAAGAGAAGTATTATGCAAGCCTAAGAAAAAAATCTCGGTAATACAACATTCATAAACCACTAATGCGATGTAATGACTCACCTTTGTTCTTTCATGGGTTACAACCTTCATAAAGCACTAAAGTGATGTAAAGACTACACTTTTGTTTTTTTCATTGGCTACCATAAGAGCATATTCATCATGCTCAGCCTCTACAATCCCCATGTCTTAGAATTTAGTAAGAGATTCCAACCCAGATTCTGTAATTCAACCATTGCGCCTCTTTTCTAGAGGAGCC
Organism: Pinus tabuliformis; assembly: GCA_031772625.1. Lineage (NCBI taxonomy): Eukaryota > Viridiplantae > Streptophyta > Pinopsida > Pinales > Pinaceae > Pinus > Pinus tabuliformis. The sequence continues at coordinate 136,524,018 of CM062806.1, forward strand.
ATCATCTCCACTCCTACGATGTTGGAGCCAATGCAATCATTCGTTGCTCACACAACCAAGCATACAAGAATTGTGGCAGACCTGCGATTAAGCACTATGCTTCCAAATACATCCTTTATAATTACCATCTCGCACTCTATGATGGAGTTGTATGTTGTCCTCTTGACAGCAGAAACCTCTTGGAACAATATCTCAGGGTATCTAGAATATTCAACACCAACGATGATGACCCTCTCTTTTTAAGGATCCTCATTAATGCATATGTGAAATCTCATTCCACAAGATTCAACCCGATGATACACTGAGGGAAGGTATATCCTTTCTAAATTGCAATCATATGACTAAAAGTCTTTCGAGAATCTAGTACATTAGTAGTCACATGATCACTTGCATATAAATACTGAAATGCTCGAATTACAAAATGCATAGCCAGTACATCAATGGTTTCATGGTCATAATTCTTTTATTGATGGGTTAAAGTTTCGCAAATTTCTTTTGTTGATATGTATGAAATAGGCCTATAATAATGACGAACTATGATAGTTTTTATGTGGGTGATTTCCAAAGAAATAGTGCAAAATCCTTTCTCACATAGCGCAAGCCATGCCACTAGATTCAAGAGTTCCAAAGGTGCTTGTAATATTATGGGACTTAATGAAATTGTAGTGACGGAATGGCTAGGCTTGTACCTTCCTAGAATCCTCTTTATTCATTGATTCGACATGTTACAAGAGAAAAACATAAAGCCATAACATATTATAAATGGATTTCTGCCCATAGAGCACTCTCTGGGGCAGAAGTAGTTCATTTCCATCCAAATCCTAATTATATTTATTATTCATCAAAAGAAGTAAGAAAATTGACAGGTAGAAATAGACCAGGAATCCCATCAATCTCAACCCCACTTTTCACCTCCCCTAGTCCTTGAAAGTTAGCCTAGACAAAATGTTGATCCTGACAAAATAGATGTCATTTAACCATCCAGCTCAGCCATAGAGTAACTCATGATAGAATGAGGTGTCACATTATTCTCCTATTTGGGTACCTGTTCTCTCCTCTGGATTGCCCGTGAACCTCAAAATCTTGGCATCTCATCAAAAAAATATTTCTTTATGCCTAATCATTGTATAGAATAACGAATCATGTAACTCTGAGTGCCTGTAAGTTGATGACTCTGTCGTTGCTATTGAGTACATGAATTTGGGTACTTGAAATCTAGTGATATTCATAGACAAAGGTAAACTTAAGATACTGCATGCCAACACCACAGATTTCTAAAAAACGATTGTTGTAGACCTTGTTAAGCTCCAAGAAATATACAATGCATGTCACCATCCATGGCAATTTCCTTTTGTGCCCAGTTGAAGATGTTAAATATGGTTCGAGTTTATGATGTTGAATTTTGAGCTGAAACCTTATCACAGTGATAGTATAATGTGATATATTCTCCACAAGGATGTAATTGTCCTGTAGTGTTCCCTAATCATTATTAGGCCTTGACAGATGCTAGTCACTAAAACTTTCTAGTGGGCCTCCACATAAAGTTGTAAGTGACAAGCCTATAAATACTTGGGGAATCCAATTCACTGTCTTAGTTTCAAAGTTTCCATGAATATACCTTATCCATACTGTCAAATTATTTTCATTTTTAAATGCAAGCACAAGCAGTCATTATCACCATGCTCAATATTCATCGGTATTTCTCATCTAAATATACCAGTCTGCATGGGCTAAGAGACTCATTTTCTAGAAAGAGTGTGCAGCTTAACAATGTTCATCTCATGTTTCCTCTGGATTTTAGCAACATTTAAGACACTAAACTACACCTACTCAATATGTTTCTAATCCATGACTACTTTGTTTCTTGTCTAAGATGTAATTATGGAGTACACACAGTGTGCATCTACCTATCAAAGTGTCCTGAGGGAGTGGATACATCATAATTGACTACTGGTTGATTATCCTTCCCTTTTGTAGCAAGAGCGTCAACAAAGAATTTTCTAAGCTTAGATATTCTTCAACTTGTTTACTCTAATGAAGCATTCCAAGTCATCCAAGCGTTTTGTGTGCTCTCCTTCCCCTTAATATAGAACATAAAACAAGTATACTAGTATTGTAGCATAAGGAGTACGCTTCAACAAAATTTACCACGATTCATGCTGCCAATTCTTATATGATCCAGACTATTTCCCTTAAATAAAAGCATGCAAAAGGGTAAAAATATTTTCATGCATCATTTTTTCATCCCAAGACCTTTGGATATGGTAATTCTCTATTTTAGCCAAGACTAAGTCTAAAGGTTTCACTCCATAGGGCAAGTCAATGTTATCGCATGGTGGGACACCCCCGATAAATTGCGAATCTTACAAGTGCATTGTCACTTAGGCTTCTTTCTATGCTACCTCTCAGATGGATGCACAGTTCTATGCTTCTAGAACTATGCGTACAAATGGAGAGCCGAATGAATAAGAGAGCTTGGGTGCTAGAATGTTAACTGAAGTTCTTCAAGTCGGATATGTGCAAAGAAAGTGTAGAGAACTATAGGCGACTTATCTTTTAAATATATAGGATCTTATCAATTTTTGGTTCTTGGAAGCATCGAGATGGGTTTATTGGTGTGGTTTCTCCTATAACTGATACATTGCTGCCACTGGATGTTTCATCCACCTGATGGCAGACATATAGGATGGAGGGTCACCATCCACTGAGGCATTGATAGGAGCAACCATCGAGGCAGTTCGGGCGGTCATGTCTGGCTTATTACAATATCCAAAATTGTCTGACTAGGAAAACTGGAAAAAGCATGATGGGGAGAAGGGAAATATGAAGCTAAACATGCTTCAAAACCGAAAAAACCCTTTGTAGGCAGTGAATGAGGAGAGTCCATTAACCTTGGGAGTTGGGGTATATTGGGATAGTATCGAGAGACTGAGGCATAAAGCTTTGGTGGGAAGGTGGCACCATCTCCATATGATAGGGGAACAAATGAAGTAGTGGGCTAAGGAGAGTTGGTTACCAGTTATTAAATATAGGCCAAAGATCAATATTCTCTTCAATGGATGGGTGGCGTTTCACTTTCTGAATTCAGAGGATGTGGAGTGGATACTGAAAGTTCCATGGGTGAAGGGTAGGGGATTTTTAATTTTACAAACATGGAAGGTGGGGTTCAATCCATTTGTGGAGAGACCAGGTTGGAATTACATTTGGGCAAAGTTTCGAGGGCTCCCTTTGGAGCTCTGGAATGAGGAAGCTATAAAGGAAATCTCAAACAAGATTGGTAGCTATTACTACTGGTATGTAGTCTCTTTCGAGTACCTAAACAACAGGATGGCATGGGTGCTCATTGAGGTTGAGATGGGTCAGGGTTTGACGACAGAACTAGAGATCTGATGGAGTAGCTTTTCCTTCACCCTATCCATTAATTACTAGGGCATGCCTTGTCGCTACCAACACTGCCATGAGACTGGTCACCTAGTCACTTCTTGCTCGGGGTTAATTAGTAGGAGCGGGAATAGGAGGCATTCGGGCTTCGCACAATACAGAAGGTAAGATTGAAATTATTGGGCATCAGAGGAACATGAACCAGAACCAGAAAAAGCTCGTCAATCAAAGGAGGCATAGGCCATCTATTTCAACCCTGATCGATGTAATTATGCCCTTTTGAATGCACCTGTAAATAAATTGAATTATATTTATGGACATGGCCCATCTGTGAGTGATGGGATGGGGGACACTCGGGAAGGGGATGAACCCATCTAACATTTTGGGTTCGGGAGAAGTCTCGGGGGAGGTTCTCAATCCATGGGACAAACTTGTGCATGTTATCTCACCACTGGATGGGGGGATGGTAATTCTCATCAAATGAATCACATGGTTGGGAATTCCCTGACAAATTCATTGTCACCAGATCAAGAGCTAGAAGCTCTCATCCTCTCAGATGATTCCTTGGTTCCCCTGACCATCAAGCTATCTTTTTTCCATAACCAACAGACTGTTGAAGGAGGGACTAGTTGACAAAGTGTCACCCTCAAGAAAAAGAGGGCTACACACTACAAGAAAATTATGGATTGTAGTCACACTGCTTTATCTCCAACCTCAAACTTGGAATCGGGAGGGGTCCCTTTCGGCATGATCCTTCATTCACTATTGGGTGCATTACGATCACTGATGCACATGGTTCATGGGTCCTTAGAGAGGAATCTCCCATCGTAGGGGTTCCCCCATGACCATCATATCCCTTAATATCTAGGGGGTGGGAGTGCCCCATAAAATAAGCTATCTCAGGGGACTAGTTAGGACTCACAGCCATCCATGATCCTTGTATAAGAAACCATGTCTAAGTGGGCCAAATTAGTGGAAGCCATGCTTGGAGTTTGTCCACATTGGGTTGCATGTGCTACTGATGCTAATGGACAGTCAGGGGGATTGGGAGTTATGTGGAATCCCAACATATATGGTTTGGTGGCATACAATTCATGTGCAAGTATTATCATGTCCGAATATAAGAATGGGTCGACCAGGCAGATAAGGATCTCAAACATATATATCCTCCATGTACTGGATGCAATTTTTTTGGGATAGAGTGACTAAATTTGGAGTTTTTAGATTGAGTTCAAACATTATTGCCAGTGACCTGAACTTCATCTTGGAGCTGATAGAGATATGGGGGAACAAGGCTCAGATTGACAGAATGTCATCATATTTTGAGGTATGGATGAGAGATCATGCTATGATTGATATAGTTCTGGAAGCACTTGGGCCGCCATGGAGGAATGTGCATACAAGTGGAGAGGGTATTGCAAAAAGGATCAAAAAATTCTTAATATGCCAATAACTGTTCTTGCTCCTTCCAAATTCGGAATCTACGATTCTTGCAGACAACATATTGTATCACAAAACAATTATGTTGGCCTGGAGAGGAGATTTTGATTTTAGATCTTACCCTTTCAAATTTAATATGAGGTGGGTGCAAATGAAGGAATTTGAAAAACTCATGCATTCGGTTTAGCAAAGGCCAATGCTTACGGGAACAAACGACTGCTTGAATGTTATTACAAACAATCTCTTTCGGTTGAAAAGGGAATCTTGAGAATGGATAGTAGGAAAGGAAAGAGAAGAAGATAAGGATATCCAGGACAATGATGTTTTGATCAACAAGATGAATGACCCCAACAGCCCTCTGTATTTCTTGGCATTATAGAGTAATAATATCATAGAGTTGGAAGGAATCAAATGCGAGGTTCTATTGCATAAGGAGAAGGATATTCAAATGAAGAAAAGGGCGATTTGTGTATGAGCGTGAGATAAAAATTCAAAATTTCTCCATAATCAATTTAATCATAAGAAGAAAAATAACTTTATCAAAAGCATTCGAAAGAAGGACGAAAATATAATCTCATCACAAGCATCGCTGGAGGCGGAGGCTATGCATCATTTCCAAGATCAATACAAGCAGATGAATTTGGACTTCTAGGCACAGTTGGCATTTATATCCCATATGCCGAAGTGGTTCTCGTGAGAGGAAAAGGATCAAATCAACAGGCTAGTCACAAAGGAGGAGTTGGTAGACACTATGAAAGAATTGACAAAGGAGAAAAGCCCAAGACCAGATGACTGGGGTGTGGAGTTGTTTATCCACTTTTGTAGATTTGATTATACCTAACGTATTGGCAATGATTGAGGAGTGAAGGATTAAAGGCTTTATTCCTAGGGCTATTAATTCCAACTTTATCACTATTATTCCAAAGAGGAAAAGGCCTCAAACATTTGTGCATTTCCGACTAATATCACTATGCAATACAATGTACAAACTAATATCTAAAGTCATCGCTAGGACGTTGAAGTTGATACTATCAAATTCATCTCAGAGGAGCAATTCGGGTTCATTGAGGGAAGACAGATTTACGATCCTATTGGTATTTCCGAGGAGGTTATGCATACCATCAAATGCAAGAAACTAAAGTCTTGAATGCTAAAGGTTGATTTGATGAAGGAATACAACTGTGTAGACTAGGAATTCCTCAAATTGATAATGATCAATGTGGGTTTATCCATACCGATCATTGGGTGGATTATGACATGCATCAAGACCACAAATTTTGCAATAATTATAAATGGAATCCCGTCCAAATTCTTCTTGGCCTATAGGGGATTGAGGCAGGGGTGTACCATCTCGCCTATGTTGTTCCTTATGGTAATTTACATTCTAAGTAGAAAAGTGAGGGATGAAAAAGCAGTAGGGGCATTGTCAGGCATTAAAGCATAAAAAAGAATCACCATTACACACTTGATATTCGTATATGACCTCCTATTTAGAGGCCCTACTACCTTGGCTGAATGGACTGCTATCCATGGCATCATCACATCTTTTGGTAGAGATTTGGGGCTGTGCATGAATGGTTTGAAATCTTTTATCATCTCGTTGACAGTGCTAGACCCAGCAACATGTCAAGGGGATCTCCCTGGTAAGAATTCCCAATTAGACCTGAGATAGTTTGGTGTAGGAGTCCCAGCAGTGAGTCGTAAGGTAATGCCTTGACCTCGATGTCGCACAGACACAAGTAAGATAACTCTGTCAGTAGTAAGGGTGTGATTTATATAGAGAGTCAAGGGCAATGAACCCATCTAACATTTTGGGTTCGGGAGAAGTCTCGGGGGAGGTTCTCAATCCATGGGACAAACTTGTGCATGTTATCTCACCACTGGATGGGGGGATGGTAATTCTCATCAAATGACTCACATGGTTGGGAATTCCCCGACAAATTCATTGTCACCAGATCAAGAGCTGGAAGCTCTCATCCTCTCAGATGATTCCTTGGTTCCCCTGACCATCAAGCTATCTTTTTTCCATAACCAACAGACTATTGAAGGAGGGACTAGTTGACAAAGTGTCACCCTCAGGAAAAAGAGGGCTACACACTACAAGAAAATTATAGACTGTAGTCACACTGCTTTATCTCCAACCTCAAACTATGAATTGGGAGGGGTCCCTTTTGGCATTGATCCTTCATTCACTGTTGGGTGTATTACGATCACTGATGCACATGGTTCACAGGTCCTTAGAGAGGAATCGCCCATCATAGGGGTTCCCCCATGACCATCATATCCCTTAATATCTGGGGGGTGGGAGCGCCCCATAAAATAAGCTATCTCAGGGGACTAGTTAGGACTCACAGCCATCCATGATCCTTCTATAAGAAACCATGTCTAAGTGGGCCAAATTAGTGGAAGCCGTGCTTGGATTCTGTCCACATTGGGTTGCATGTGTAACTGATGCTAATGGATAGTCGGGGAAATTGGGAGTTATGTGGAATCCCAACATATATGATTTGGTGGCATACGATTCATGTGCAAGTATTATCATGTCCGAATATAAGAATGGGTCGACCAGGCAGATAAGGATCTCGAACATATATGCTCCATGTACTGGATGCAATTTTTTTTGGGATAGAGTGACTAAATTTGGAGATTTAGATTGAGTTCAAACATTATTGCTAGTGACCTGAACTTCATCTTGGAGCTGATAGAGATATGGGGGAACAAGGCTCAGATTGACAGAATGTCATCATATTTTGAGGTATGGATGAGAGATCATGCTATGATTGATATAGTTCTGGAAGCACTTGGGTCGACATGGAGGAATGTTCATACAAGTGGAGAGGGTATTGCAAAAAGGATCAACAAATTCTTAATATGCCAATCACTGTTCTTGCTCCTTCCAAATTCGGAATCTACGATTCTTGCAGACAACATATTGTATCACAAAACAATTATGTTGGCCTAGAGAGGAGATTTTGATTTTAGATCTTACCCTTTCAAATTTAATCTGAGGTGGGTGCAAATGAAGGAATTTGAAAAACTCATGCATTCGGTTTAGCAAAGGCCAATGCTTATGGGAACAAACGACTGCTTGAATGTTATTACAAACAATCTCTTTCGGTTGAAAAGGGAATCCTGAGAATGGATAGTAGGAAAGGAAAGAGAAGAAGATAAGGATATCCATGACAATGATGTTTTGATCAACAAGATGAATGACCCCAACAGCCCTCTGTATTTCTTGGCATTATAGAGGAATAATATCATAGAGTTGGAAGGAATCAAATGCGAGGTTCTATTGCATAAGGAGAAGGATATCCAAATGAAGAAAAGGGCGATTTGTGTTTGAGCATGAGATAAAAATTCAAAATTTTTCCATAATCAATTTAATCATAAGAAGAAAAATAACTTTATCAAAAGCATTCGAAAGAAGGACGAAAATATAATCTCATCACAAGCATCGCTGGAGGCGGAGACTATGCGTCATTTCCAGGATCAATATAAGGAGATGAATTTGGACTTCTAGGCAAAGTTGGCATTTATATCCCATATGCCGAAGTGGTTCTCGTGGGAGGAAAAGGATCAAATCAATAGGCTAGTCACAAAGGAGGAGTTGGTAGACACTATGAAAGAATTGACAAAGGAGAAAAGCCCAAGACGAGATGACTGGGGTGTGGAGTTGTTTATCCACCTTTGTAGATTTGATTATACCTAACCTATTGGCAATGATTGAGGAGTGAAGGATTGAAGGCTTTATTCCTAGGGCTATTAATTCCAGCTTTATCACTATTATTCCAAAGAGGAAATGGCCTCAAACATTTGTGCATTTCTGACTAATATCACTATGCAATACAGTGTACAAACTAATATCTAAAGTCATCGCTAGGAGGTTGAAGCTGATACTATCAAATTCATCTCGGAGGAGCAATTCGGGTTCATTGAGGGAAGACAGATTCATGATCCTATTGGTATTGCCGAGGAGGTTAACCATACCATCAAATGCAAGAACCTAAAGTCTTGAATGCTAAAGGTTGATTTGATGAAGGAATACAACTGTGTAGACTAGGAATTCCTCAAATTGATAATGATCAATGCGGGTCTATCCATACCGATCATTGGGTGGATTATGGCATGCGTCAAGACCACAAATTTTGCAATAATTATAAATGGAATCCCGTCCAAATTCTTCTTGGCCTATAGGGGATTGAGGCAGGGGTGTACCATCTCGCCTATGTTGTTCCTTATGGTAATTGACATTCTAAGTAGAAAAGTGAGGGATGAAAATGCAGTAGGGGCATTCTGAGGCATTAAAGCATAAAAAAGAATCACCATTACACACTTGATGTTCGTATATGACCTCCTATTTAGAGGCCCTACTACCTTGGCTGAATGGACTGCTATCCATGGCATCATCACATCTTTTGGTAGAGCTTTGGGGCTGTGCATGAATGGTTTGAAGTCTTTTATCATCTCGTTGACAGTGCTAGACCCAGCAACAAGTCAAGGGGATCTCCCTGGTAAGAATTCCCAATTAGACGTGAGACAGTTTGGTGTAGGAGTCCCTGCAGTGAGTCGTAAGGTAATTCCTCGACCTCGATGTTGCGCAGACACAAGTAAGATAGCTCTGTCAGTAGTAAGGGTGTGATTTATACAGAGAGTCAAGGGCGATGAACCCATCTAACATTTTGGGTTCGGGAGAAGTCCCGGGGGAGGTTCTCAATCCATGGGACAAACTTGTGCATGTTATCTCACCACTGGATGGGGGGATGGTAATTCTCATCAAACGACTCACATGGCAGGGAATTCCCCGACAAATTCATTGTCACCAGATCAAGAGCTGGAAGCTCTCATCCTCTCAGATGATTCCTTGGTTCCCCTAACCATCAAGCTATCTCTTTTCCATAACCAACAGACTGTTGAAGGAGGGACTAGTTGACAAAGTGTCACCCTCAGGAAAAAGAGGGCTACACACTACAAGAAAATTATGGATTGTAGTCACACTGCTTTATCTCCAACCTCAAACTTGGAATCGAGAGGGGTCCCTTTTGGCATTGATCCTTCATTCACTATTGGGTGCATTACGATCACTGATGCACATGGTTCACCGGTCCTTAGAGAGGAATCTCCCGTCGTAGGGGTTCCCCCATGACCATCATATCCGTTAATATCTGGGGGGTGGGAGCGCCCCATAAAATAAGCTATCTCAGGGGACTAGTTAGTTCTCACAGCCATCCATGATCCTTCTCTAAGAAACCATGTCTAAGTGGGCCAAATTAGTGGAAGCCATGCTTGGAGTCTGTCCACATTGGGTTGCATGTGCAACTGATGCTAATGGATAGTGGTGAGCTCCAGTATTGTAGCAATAATGCTACAACTCCTGGGGCTTCCTGTCTCTTAATTTTATCAACCCGGTAGTTCGTACAAACTTGGAAGTGACGGTGCTGTATGCACAAGTACTAGCCCTTGTCGCAGCTGTCACTTGGTCAGCTGGCACAAGTCCGCTAGGGCTTAAGCCAACTTCTATAGGCTCACAGAAGAAGCTTTATCAATGATGGACGAAAGCTAACTCAAAGGAAGGCTACGCTGCTTGACAAACTGAATCAAAAGCAATTTAAAGCATGTAAATCCATGAAACCCTAATTTAACTAGTCTATCTTCTATAATGCAAAGAATGTGGATGCAACTCCTATGAATGCTGTCATTACCTCTAACAAGTGTAAATGCATGGGTCTAAGCTACTTGCATCATGAGAAATGTGTTTTTGTGTTTTTCCTTTAGGTGTGTGGAATGAGTGTGAACTTGGCCTAATTAGGGTTTGATTGTGCAGGTGGGATGGAGAAGGAAGGAAAGTGTGGGACAGGTTGGGGAGGCTAGGAGAGGTTCCTAAGGATCCTTAGCACCCATCCACAGAGGTCCCTCACGTTCAGAAGCTCGGCAACGAAGTGAATGGCCTCCTACAGGAAGGCTGCAGGGGATCCTACAGGATACTCTGTTTTCTACAGGATGGTTGTGCACGTCTACAAGATGGTTGGCCGTGGAGGTTTTTAGGAGTTGATGGAGTGTTGCAGTGGTGTGGGAGGCTAATGGAGATGGAGATGGACCTAATGATGTCTTAGGAAATGGCAAGTCAGACGAAGGAAGGGTGCATGCAATGGGTTGATGTTTTGGAAGGGTGGAATCAACGAGAGTGAAGGAGATGGAGCTGTACCTGAAATGAGAGAGTTGGAGGGCACGTGAGTGAGATAGAGGGTGAATAGAACTTGCAGGTGGATGAATAAAATGACGAAGGAAATAGCTTGAGCAAAAGTAGTGTAAATAAAACAAATGACCTGTGCATGAAAACAAGGAATTCATTAACCTATTATGCCATGAAACCTATAAATCCAAAATGGAAACCAAGCAATAAAACTAATGTGTGAGAGTGCAGTATGGATCAATGTCGAGAATGTATGAATAAATCCTTAATGAAAAACGTTCATGTGGCAACTTGCGTGGAGATGAAACGACTGCTGTTCTTTTTGGTGGCTGATCATGGTCTACACCCCAATCCCAAACAGTGAGATGGCAGTGAGCCTTTACAACCTGTTTTTGTTGGAGCTCCAAGAGATTTATTCTACCAACCTATCAAACTTGAATACTGAAAGCAAAGCATCCTACCTGTCCTATCTATGCTAATGAAAACAATTAAACTAACAAGCTGGAAATCCGAATTGCATAGGAAACTAAACAAACTCAAGTGCTGGACCTAATTGTAAATGCATTACAACACTGAGGAGGTCTATGGCTCTCAGGTTGGGCCCTAACCTGAGAGCTATAGTTCCTTGAGAAAACTCAGAACTAACTCAAAAGTGGCCTTCTTTATTCATAATCTGATAACATGCCAAATTGGCTTACAAAAGAGAACGAAACTTGAGCTGTGCTCCAAAATTACAATAGTAATACGAGAGTTTCAATAACCTAACCAAGGCTAAGGCCTCTATACTTATACAAAACGATGATCCAACAAGTATCCATGATTCTAGGAGCTCGGCTGTTAATCTAGAGTTTAACTGCTGATCCTGTAGGATGGTCATAAATGTTGTTTCCTGTAGAGCAGTTTTGAACTGTTGTTCATGTAGAACAGCTGGCCGTGTATTAAGCTCGGAGGGAGGATGGAGTGGGGCTCGGAGTTCTTGGTGAGGATCACGAGGAATGTCCCCCAAGACCATGGACAACCTCTCCTTACGTCAGCAGTGCCAACTCGTTGTCTCCTTGCCACCTTTTCGTTGTCTTTTGCTCCCTTTTAATGCCAAAACCTGGAATCACAATGCATTAGCTACGTAGATAAAGTGCCTATCCTTTCTCCTACAAACAACATGAATAAACTAAGAAGTGTATGCATAAACAATAAAAATGAATGGTTTGAGCAAGCAAAATAGGCCAAAAATGAGCCCAAATTGTACCAAAATTGGGCCTCATCAGATAGTCGGGGGAACTGGGAGTTATGTGGAATCCCAACATATATGATTTGGTGGCATACAATTCATGTGCAAGTATTATCATGTCCGAATATAAGAATGGGTCGACCAGGCAGATAAGGATCTCGAACATATATGCTCCATGTACTGGATGCAATTTTTTTTGGGATAGAGTGACTAAATTTGGAGTTTTTAGATTGAGTTCAAACATTATTGCTAGTGACCTGAACTTCATCTTGGAGCTGATAGAGATATGGGGGAACAAGGCTCAGATTGACAGAATGTCATCATATTTTGAGGCATGGACGAGAGATCATGCTATGATTGATATAGTTCTGGAAGCACTTGGGCCGACATGGAGGAATGTGCATACAAGTGGAGAGGGTATTGCAAAAACTATCAACAAATTCTTAATATGCCAATCACTGTTCTTGCTCCTTCCAAATTTGGAATCTACGATTCTTGGAGACAACATATTGTATCACAAAACAATTATGTTGGCCTGGAGAGGAGATTTTGATTTTATATCTTACCCTTTCAAATTTAATCTGAGGTGGGTGCAAATGAAGGAATCTGAAAAACTCATGCATTCGGTTTAGCAAAGGCCAATGCTTACGGGAACAAACGACTGCTTGAATGTTATTACAAACAATCTCTTTCGGTTGAAAAGGGAATCCTGAGAATGGATAGTAGGAAAGGAAAGAGAAGAAGAAAAGGATATCCAGGACAATGAAGTTTTGATCAACAAGATGAATGACCCCAACAGCCCTCTGTATTTCTTGGCATTATAGAGGAATATTATCATAGAGTTGGAAGGAATCAAATGCGAGGTTCTATTGCATAAGGAGAAGGATATCCAAACGAAGAAAAGGGCAATTTGTGTATGAGCGTGAGATAAAAATTCAAAATTTTCCATAATCAATTTAATCATAAGAAGAAAAATAACTTTATCAAAAGCATTCGAAAGAAGGACGAAAATATAATCTCGTCACAAGCATCGCTGGAGGCGGAGGCTATGCATCATTTCTAGGATCAATACAAGGAGATGAATTTGGACTTCTAGGCACAATTGGCATTTGTATCCCATATGCCGAAGTGGTTCTCGTGGGAGGAAAAGGATCAAATCAACAGGCTAGTCACAAAGGAGGAGTTGGTAGACACTATGAAAGAATTGACAAAGGACAAAAGCCCAAGACCAGATGACTGGGGTGTGGAGTTGTTTATCCACTTTTGTAGATTTGATTATACCTAACCTATTGGAAATGACTGAGGAGTGAAGGATTAAAGGCTTTATTCCTAGGGCTATTAATTCCAGCTTTATCACTATTATTCCAAAGAGGAAAAGGCCTCAAACATTTGTGCATTTCCGACTAATATCACTAGGCAATACAGTGTACAAACTAATATCTAAAGTCATCGTTAGGAGGTTGAAGCTGATACTATCAAATTCATCTCAGAGGAGCAATTCGGGTTCTTTGAGAGAAGACAGATTCATGATGCTATTGGTATTTCCGAGGAGGTTATGCATACCATCAAATGCAAGAACCTAAAGTCTTGAATGCTAAAGGTTGATTTGATGAAGGAATACAACTGTGTAGACTAGGAATTCCTCAAATTGATAATGATCAATGTGGGTCGATCCATACCGATTGTTATCACTGAAAATGCTGTTGTCAAAAATTTTTAGCCTAGCTTAAGGATCGGGTGTTTTCGCAGCGCCTGAATTTTTTTTAGCAGTTTCGCAGCGCCATATGTTTTAGTGATTTCACTGACCTTGCAATGGCTGCGCTACGAAATCGAGAAGTGACAGAGACCTCTCTATGAACCAGGCAAAATCTATCAGGTGGAATGTGTTTGCTGGGGCTGCGAAGTTTAATCCACAGGGGTTTTCCAAATGGATCTATCAATGCTATTATGTTCTTTGTGTTGAAAAACAAGCCACTAGAATTGGTTAATGGGAAATGGCGTTGCACTTTGAATAGGATTTCCTACCAAGCTCCTGCAACTCTACTAAAGCTTGCTGATCATTTTAATTTAACCGGAGATTTCAAAATTGATTTCCCAGACAGACAAATGAACAAGACATCAAAGCTTGACATGTTAATAATTAATGGCACTTATAAAGGATTCATGGAAATCAGGCTACAAAATAATGATATAACTGTGCAAAGTTATTACATGGATGGTTATGCCTTTTTCGTTCTCAGGATGGACTATGGCTATCTGGGTCAGTAAACATATGTAAGGGTTGTGAATTCAGAGATAAAACAACGAAGCTGTGTTGCCTTTGCCTAGCAATGCCCTTTACTGTGGCGCCCTCTTACGTATACAGAAACCACAATCTCATACAAATGATTAAAAAGTCGGTGTTTTCTATCAATGTTGGCATGGTTATATTGCTTGGCTTCTCAAGCTGTGTGGAGAACATATCACCAAATAAATTCAACCAAGCTGTGACAATGCTACACCTTTGGACGCTGTCATCATGACATATGTCTCAAATGTGGAGGCTTTCAATCATTCAGTGACTGCTGTACAGTGGTATCCCGAGGGAAAAATATAGTTGATGGGAAATACCAACAATTCCTCACTCTGCAAACGCAATTCAAGTAACTCAAAGCATTATATATCTATCTGCAATGACTCAGCAAGTTTGGCATGAAACTAAGAGAAGGATTACGCACCCTTAAATACAGCGCAAACATTGTTTACATTATAAACCAGAAACCAGAGTTATGAAGGGGTTTATATTGAGGTTCTGCTCTTGGATGAAAACGTTTACATCAAATATTATCAATGATGAATATTGGGTGCTAATATTTATTTCTGAATGCAGTGGACCAGCGTTGGCTATTTCTTCTTTGCCTCAATCCTTTGGTGAAATGTCGGTCTCTGAAGTGGGCATGGAGAATGCGCATTAACTGTATGACAATATCAGCATAAGACTTTTCTTTTATGCAATGCATTGATTCAATGCCAAATGTCAAATGGTTTTTATAAGAACTTGATTGCCACAAGGCCGCCCTGATTAGTGACACGGGATGAAGATGTGGCACAAGGGTTTTGAGGAATGTCGGCCTGAGCATAAACCGCAAACACAAGATGATGAACAAGTTGGCGCGCAGCTGATAGGGAAAACTTCTGAAAAGCGTGTCAGAGAATCAGAGTTGCGTGGAAATACTTCAGAGAGGAGATATAAAGCTGGAAATTTGAAATGTGGATCAGAAACCGGCTACACCAAGTCTCTCAAGGCGATGAATTGTGATATATGCTGCATCGAATTTAGTTTTTTGCCGTGAATGCTTTTGTATTCTTTGTGGGAAAGCTACTGATCAGAGTGTGGCATACTACTGTAATATCAGATGCGAGGGAAAGCTGAATGAAGAATTTGTTTGTGGGCATGTTGTTCACCTAGAATGTGCTCTAGTTTGTCATATGGCAGGCGTAGAGCCAAGCATTGGTTTAGATGTGGAGTATCATTGTATGCGCTGTGACAAAAAGGCGAACTAGATGATGTTTGTTTCCAGCATACTTCATGCATCTGAATCCCTGGAAATACGAGCTGATGTTGAGAAGAATTTATATCTTGCTTTACGTATTATACAGGGTACAAGGCAGATTGTGGAAGAAGCCTGCATAATAATATGGAATCATCTCTAAAAGAAGCTTCGTATTGGAACGGATCTGGCAATTCTGATGGCATAAATTTGGTCACTCAAAGAAGATCTCACATCAGTGATATACAGAGTGTTATTTTGAATCTCAGAATCCTTGTTTTTGGCCAATTTAAAGATCTGGTTACTTGCGCAAATGATTTAGTGTTAATTATGGTCATTTTTAATTGCTCACACTCCAGTTGCATATCAAGTTCTAGAGTATTTGAAACGTGTTTGGTTCCGGCATTCGGTTACAGCGTTAACACTATTCGAGCCTACCCTCAGTTTGATTGTAGTTCTGTCAAGGGATTTGCGTAAGGAGTTCATGCTTTTACCAAAGAGAGTGAGGGAACCTGGGATAGTGTTTTGGGAGGTGCTGTTGAAAAGGCACCAATTTATCAGTTCCAAACACAGATGTGTTTCTATCAAAGCCATTAGAGTCTGTTTTGTTTTAGAGGTCCATCATATTGCTTATGGAGTTAGACATGCTGCTATTGTTACAGAGTTTATATTTGAGAAATTTCCTATTGAGGATGGCATAGTGGAGGGGCTTGCAGATTCTACATCGAAGTTTAGGTCATTTGAGCACCAGCACTTAAAGGAACACTATGATATATGTCAAAGTGAGCAGAATGGATGTCTGGAAAACACACAGGATGCAATGTTAGGTCTCGACTAATGAATTTTCTGTTGGTCCACTAGATTCGGGCACATGGAATAATGGCCAGCGCATCATGGACGTGGAAACCTGGTAATTAAAGGATAAAAATCCACTTCTTTGGATTTGAATCTTTGAGGCAAACCAAAGACCGGTAATCATGAACAGTTTCCTATATTTCAGGGTGTGGGAGAACATGTATATTAAAGACCAACAAGCAATTACAAACACCTGTCACAGCCAAACTTAAAGAAGTCATGTGTTAGAGGATGAACCTGTTCTCTCATTTTCCTCGCAGGAGCACCAGCTTGATTGTAATAAATGTTTTTTCAGCATGATGAAGAATTAGAGTTGTAATTGTTTTAGGATTCCAGTGTTAATTATTTTAGGATTATAGCGCTGTCAATTAGTAATAAATGACTTTTATTAGTTAGTTTAAAGGGGAATAGGTGGCGTTAGAAAAGGGCTCTGAGCTCTCCTCATGCTGGAGGTGGCAGCTCTGAGTAGTTAGAGAAATAGGAGTTTGCTTGCCTATATAGGGATGAGATCAGAATGTAAAAAGGGTTGGACGGTATATACAAAAACAGAGTTTTTTAGAGCTCATGAAAAGACTGTTACAGTAATGGCAAACAGGGTTTTTTTCCCAAGATTCTCAATGCATCTTTTTGTTCAAATGTGATGGTGGTTTAGTTTCTTAATGTTCTTTTTACAGCCTTGTTATGGCACAATCCCTCAGAATTCATATTATATGCTCTGACTTCCTGTGTGCTTGACAGGCTGTGGGTTTTGGTGAAGCATGTTTGAACATCACTCAGAATTCATTTTTTAATGCTCTGACTTCCTGTATGTTCAGCAGGCTTTGATTTAGGTAAATTATGTTTGAACCTTTGATGATGCAAAGAGCCTTGGCTTCTATGAGATGACTGTGATTTGGTTTATTAACTGTGAGAGACTCCATAGCCCAATGAAGACTAATTTGATGTATGTCCAACCAGCTATATTTTTATAAATGTGTGAAGAGTTAGCCCTCTAGTGTTTGAAGGATTTTGTCAAGAGTCGTGAGAGAGCCCTCTCTGATTAGGAAGGCTAATTCCTAATCTAAAGTATGGTCTGAAACAGTTACATGAGACCTTGCTTGGTTGCAGTCCCTAGTACTGGTTTTGTGATAACACCGATCATTGGGTGGATTATGGCATGCATCAAGACCACAAATTTTGCAATAATTATAAATGGAATCCTGTCCAAATTCTTCTTGGCCTATAGGGGATTGAGGGAGGGGAGTACCATCTCACCTATGTTGTTCCTTATGGTAATTGACATTCTAAGTAGAAAAGTGAGGGATGAAAAAGCAGTAGGGGCATTCTCAGGCATTAAAGCATAAAAAAGAATCACCATTACACACTTGATGTTCGTATATGACCTCCTATTTAGAGGCCCTACTACCTTGGCTGAATGGACTACTATCCATGGCATCATCACATCTTTTGGTAGAGCTTTGGGGCTATGCATGAATGATTTGAAGTCTTTTATCATCTCGTTGACAGTGCTAGACCCAGCAACATGTCAAGGGGATCTCCCTGGTAAGAATTCCTAATTAGACCTAAGACATTTTGGTGTAGGAGTCCCAGCAGTGAGTCGTAAGGTAATGCCTTGACCTCGATGTCGCACAGACACAAGTAAGATAACTCTGTTAGTAGTAAGGGTGTGATTTATACAGAGAGTCAAGGGCGATGAACCCATCTAACATTTTGGGTTCGGGAGAAGTCCCGGGGGAGGTTCTCAATCCACGGGACAAACTTGTGCATGTTATCTCACCATTGGATGGGGGGATGGTAATTCTCATCAAATGACTCACATGGCAGGGAATTCCCCAACAAATTCATTGTCACCAGATCAAGAGCTGGAAGCTCTCATCCTCTCAGATGATTCCTTGGTTCCCCTGACCATCAAGCTATCTTTTTTCCATAACCAACAGACTGTTGAAGGAGGGACTAGTTGACACAGTGTCACCCTCAGGAAAAAGAGGGCTACACACTACAAGAAAATTATGGACTGTAGTCACACTGCTTTATCTCCAACGTCAAACTTGGAATCGGGAGGGGTCCCTTTTGGCATTGATCCTTCATTCACTATTGGGTGCATTACAATCACTGATGCACATGGTTCACCGGCCCTTAGAGAGGAATCGCCTGTCATAGGGGTTCCCCCATGACCATCATATCCCTTAATATCTGGGGGGTGGGAGCGCGCCATAAAATAAGCTATCTCAGGGGACTAGTTAGGACTCACAGCCATCCATGATCCTTCTATAAGAAACCATGTCTAAGTGGGCCAAATTAGTGGAAGCCATGCTTGGAGTCTGTCCACATTGGGTTGCATGTGCAACTGATGCTAATGGATAGTTGGGGGGATTGGGAGTTATGTGGAATCCCAACATATATGATTTGGTGGCATACAATTCATGTGCAAGTATTAACATGTCCGAATATAAGAATGGGTCGACCAGGCAGATAAGGATATCGAACATATATGTTCCATGTACTGGATGCAATTTTTTTTGGGATAGAGTGACTAAATTTGGAGTTTTTAGATTGAGTTCAAACATTATTGCTAGTGACCTGAACTTCATCTTGGAGCTGATAGAGATATGGGGGAACAAGGCTCAGATTGATAGAATGTCATCATATTTTGAGGTATGGATGAGAGATCATGCTATGATTGATATAGTTCTGGAAGCACTTGACCTGACATGGAGGAATGTGCATACAAGTGGAGAGGGTATTGCAAAAAGTATCAACAAATTCTTAATATGCCAATCACTATTCTTGCTCCTTCCAAATTCGGAATCTACGATTCTTGCAGACAACATATTGTATCACAAAACAATTATGTTGGCCTGGAGAGGAGATTTTGATTTTAGATCTTACCCTTTCAAATTTAATCTGAGGTGGGTGCAAATGAAGGAATTTGAAAAACTCATGCATTTAGTTTAGCAAAGGCCAATGCTTACGGGAACAAATGACTGCTTGAATGTTATTACAAACAATCTCTTTCGGTTGAAAAGGGAATCCTGAGAATGGATAGTAGGAAAGGAAAGAGAAGAAGATAAGGATATCCATGACAATGATGTTTTGATCAACAAGATGAATGACCCCAACAGCCCTCTGTATTTCTTGGCATTATAGAGGAATAATATCATAGAGTTGGAAGGAATCAAATGCGAGGTTTTATTGCATAAGGAGAAGGATATCCAAATGAAGAAAAGGGCGATTTGTGTATGAGCGCGAGATAAAAATTCAAATTTTTTCCATAATCAATTTAATCATAAGAAGAAAAATAACTTTATCAAAAGCATTCGAAAGAAGGACGAAAATATAATCTCATCACAAGCATCGCTGGAGGCGGAGGCTATGCATCTCTTCCAGGATCAATACAAGGAGATGAATTTGGACTTCTAGGCACAGTTGGCATTTATATCCCATATGCCGAAGTGGTTCTCATGGGAGGAAAAGGATCAAATCAACAGGCTAGTCACAAAGGAGGAGTTGGTAGACACTATGAAAGAATTGACAAAGGAGAAAAGCCCAAGACTAGATGACTTGGGTGTGGAGTTGTTTATCCACTTTTGTAGATTTGATTATACCTAACCTATTGGCAATGATTGAGGAGTGAAGGATTAAAGGCTTTATTCCTAGGGCTATTAATTCCAGCTTTATCACTATTATTCCAAAGAGGAAAGGGGCTCAAACATTTGTGCATTTCCGACTAATATCACTATGCAATACAGTGTACAAACTAATATCTAATGTCATCGCTAGGAGGTTGAAGCTGATACTATCAAATTCATCTCAGAGGAGCAATTCGGGTTCATTGAGGGAAGACCGATTCATGATCCTATTGGTATTGCCGAGGAGGTTATACATACCATCAAATGCAAGAACCTAAAGTCTTGAATGCTAAAGGTTGATTTGATGAAGGAATACAACTGTGCAGACTAGAAATTCCTCAAATTGATAATTATCAATGTGGGTCTATCCATACCGATCATTGGGTGGATTATGGCATGCATCAAGACCACAAATTTTGCAATAATTATAAATGGAATCCCGTCCAAATTCTTCTTGGCCTATAGGGGATTGAGGCAGGGGTGTACCATCTTGCCTATGTTGTTCCTTATGGTAATTGACATTCTAAGTAGAAAAGTGAGGGATGAAAAAGCAGTAGGGGCATTCTGAGGCATTAAAGCATAAAAAAGAATCACCATTACACACTTGATGTTCGTATATGACCTCCTATTTAGAGGCCCTACTACCTTGTCTGAATGGACTGCTATCCATGGCATCATCACATCTTTTGGTAGAGCTTTGGGGCTGTGCATGAATGGTTTGAAGTCTTTTATCATCTTGTTGACAGTGCTAGACCCAGCAACATGTCAAGGGGATCTCCCTGGTAAGAATTCCCAATTAGACCTGAGACAGTTTGGTGTGGGATTCCCAGCAGTGAGTCGTAAGGTAATGCCTTGACCTCGATGTCGCACAGACACAAGTAAGATAACTCTGTCAGTAGTAAGGGTGTGATTTATACAGAGAGTCAAGGAATGTGTACGAGAGGTTCCAACACTTCGAAGAGAGAGGAAGGTGAAGGTGAGTTCAAGGTTGAAAGGGATCAGTTCCAACTCGACTAGGAACACACCACACAAAGGACATGCACATCTTTCGGTGGACCAGTCTGCTCGAATGTGGCAATCACAAAAACAAGGTAAGATAACATGAACAACACTCATGGATCAGTACGAGATGAGTGTGATGGTTGATATAGCAAGGTTCAAGTGAAAGGTCTGTATGATGTCTGACAAAGCAGTCGACATGGATGGTGAAAACATTAACAACATATGCAACACATTAACAACAAGATTCATATAATTGCATGTGAATCAGTCCATACACAAGTACATAATTTAAACAACATCTATCCCTAAGGAAACGAGAACAATCCAACTACAATAACAACATATACATGAAAATTTTCTAAATCTTATTGTTACACAGTAATTTATCACTGCCTTCCTGTCAGTCACCCTGCTGTGTCAAGAAGTCACAATCACTAAGTGTTTGATCCCTGAACTGGCTTAAAACCCATTTTTCCAAAGTTTTGTGCATCAGCGCGTCTGTTCCTAAAATAACCGCGATGACCAGCGCCTCACAGTGTATTTCGTGCGCTGCCATCGCGGAAGAACATCACTTTTCCGCGATGATGCACAGCGCGGCTTTCTCGTGTTCTTCCGCGCTGACATGACTTGTTCAGTTATTGTTATGTGCTGACAGCGCGGCAGTCTCTATATAATCCGCGCTGATCCAGTTTGGGCGAATTTGTTCAAACAACCAGCCTTCCAGATCTCTCCAGGCTTGGTTGTTAGCTTTGTGAATATCGACTCCCTTCTATGGCATGTCTGTTCGACCCTTTGCAACTACTCCCCTTGAAGATAAGCTCATCCTTCCACCTTTTTAGGAGACTCCTTCTCCTATATAAACTTCCACCATTACCATGAGCAGCTAGTTAGAAACTAGTGGAAACTAACTAGACTTAGCTTGGATTGTATAGAGCTTGTAGTGCTCAGATTGCTGCTATAGGTTTGGTGTGTTAGGAGTGGAAGTGATTGATTGCTTTGGGAAGTTTGTTTGTGACATTTGTGTGAGAGAGAGAGAGTTGTTTGTCTTGGGAGAACCATCCTCAAAGGTGAATGCTTGAGATACATGCTGACTGATCCCTCCTGAGAAGTTTATCGACGTCAGAACATTTGGTTGTACTCTTCTCTATTCTGGTTAATAATAGATGACTGCTATTATTGTTCCATTCTCGTTTGTTTATGCAATGGATAAATGTGAATTATGTCTTTTCTGACTGGCATATAGTTACTTTTACTAGATTTCACGCTTGCGTTTGCCTTCTCTTCGTGTGTGCAGGTGTCCGTTTGCGGGGATCGCGGAGGACTGTGACCAGCCGAAGCAAAGGAGCCAAGGAGACATCTCTTTGTCCAACGACAGCGCAGGAATCCAAGTAGGTGCTCTTACTTCTTGTTTAATTGTAACTAGGAACATGCGTGGCAGCATTGTGTGATTGTTGCTAGACCCCTATTGGGCTAGTAGGGATCGCCTCTATCCGTAGAGGGGATTTACCTTCCCAACAATTTGGCGACTCCGCTGGGGATCAGCCTTTTTTTTTGTCTCTTGAGTCCACTTTTGTGTTTGGCTTTGATTGATCTCTTTTTGGGTTTTTGGGATTGTCTTTATTGCTTATGAACTTTCTGGGTGTTTCTGGAAAGCGTCTTTATTATTAAAAAAGCTCCTGCCTTTGGTTTGGGAAGTTTTTATTTTGGCTTTCCTTGTTTTTTACTCCCAGCGCGTTTTATTTCGGAACAGTCGCGCTGACATCGCGACTCTGTTCTTTGGTTTTCTCTTCATCGCGCCTGTACGTCTAACAGCCGCGCTGACCTCGTTTTCAAGGGCAGCGCGCTTTATTCGTGTTCTTCCGCGCTGACATCGCGCCCCCTCTTCTTTGCGATTTTGGTCATCGCGTCTGTGTGCCTAATATCCGCGCTGACCTCGTTTGTCCTAGGGCAGCGCGCTTTTTCCCTGACTTTCCGCGCTGACGTCGCAAAGTTGCTGAAGGCCTCCCCCTGTCAGCGCCAAGTTGCTGAAGGCTACCCGCGCTGAGCCTGAAAAACTCATTTTTGTCCAAATTGACCTCCTGAACCTCTTGCTGTGACTTTCCCTTCTTCTCCCCGCTTGTCTGATGACTTGTTTTTCACTCTCTGAACTTTGAACTGTTTGATTACGGAGCTCAACTCCATAGGGTTTCGTTTTGCTTGGTTTTAAGTTTGCAAACAACTTCCCTTCTAGCTGCTTGGTTCGTGTTTTCATCCTTACTTTTGCGATTATTGGATTGTGTTTGGGTCTCTAATTGACTGGTTGCGACTCTGGTCCGTCGGATGTTTGCTTTTCTCTATTGATTTCGCACTCTGAACCCTAGGACATCTAGTGGCCGTGTGTGTGTCAAGCCTCCCGCGAGGATCCCTATTTGCTTGATTGACCAGCTCGTTCTAGACTCGTTTTCGCATTTTTTTTCAGTGATTGTCAGAGTGTATCGGATTGTGCTTCCAAGTGGTCTTTTTCGCTTCCTCCTTGCTTGCGATCCTTGCTTGTTTTGCAGAGCTTAGATCACATAGCTCGTGCATTGCCTCGTTTCCTTTTGATTTCGAGACTTTGGTTGAGTGTTTTCGGGAACTTCGTGTGCTTTCATTAAGTAGTTTACTTGGTGTTCAAGTTCCTCCAAATTCCTTTAGGTGTTTTATGTCACTAAAAAGAAAACGAATTAGTAGCTTGCTTTAAAATTCAAAAAGGAAAAGAACATTTCATTGATTTGCATTTTCAAAAGAAAAGTTTCCTTTCCTCGCTTTAGTTGCATTTAGCTACTTGTTTGTTTGTATTCGTTTTGTTTAAAAAATTCTTTGCTCTCTCGTAGCTAGAATTCATCGAACGAAACGAAATTCTTTTGCATATAGATTGCATCTAAGTAATTGTGAGCGAACATACGATAGAGCTTGAAATCGAAACTTAATCTCAAGATCAACTATAAAATGAACCAAATGAATCTAAAAACGCATTGGAACTAAACGCAAATATTTAGAGGTCTAGGTTAGAGACGTGTTCCGGCGTCTTAAAACATAGTCACTGTTGTTTCACATTAGGTTGGGTGATTCCTCCTTCTGTGACTCGATAGTGGTCTAATACGGATTGCGCTCCCACGTACCGTCGCGTATATAGGGAGACCCCACTAGGCTTTTATCCTTTATCCATAGGAAGCCGAGTCTGCCGCCTTACGATTCGCAATGCAGTGAACACAGCATTCACGAAGATTGACCACCCGTACCCTAAAAAGTATTCTGTGGTTTTGCGAAAAGTTTGGCACACCCTTTACCTAGAGTTCCAGAGCAGTCTCTTTTGATCCTTTTCGGACTCCCTAAACGAAAAGGTGCCTGTGAGCGTCTTGTCACTTCGTGCTCATTAAACATTCGAAGGAGACTAGAGTCATCTTTTCTTCCTTTTCTCGACTCTTGAAACATGAAAAGGTCAAGTTTGGTCCTTGCGTCTTAAAATTAATTTGGCCACGATAACATCACCCAGTTAGGTCTTGTGTGCGTTAGCTTGAGTAGGTTTCGTTTTCGTCTGCTATGGCAACTTTTCCAGGATTCACCAACCTTGGGTCCCCCTCTGATGGGAACCCAGGACAATTCCCTCCTCCTGGGAATGTTGGTGCTCCGTATATGGCGACGTTGTCCCTACCAGGGTTGACTGTCGGGTTGCCTGTGTGGTTGTTTTCCACCTCTCTGGTCTCTACCGTATCGGCTGTTAGTCCATCAGTCCCTCCACCTGAACAACGTCATGTTGATCCTAAGGTGGATCTCTCCCCTTCGACGCCTACCTCTACGTCTTCCTCTTGTACTTCGCCTGGTGAAAGTCTCGATTCGACTAACCAGGTGGCTAAGAAGAAGAAGAAGAAGACCAAGAAGAAGAAGTCTCCTAAGGGAGAGCTTACACACACAGTCCCCCCCTCAAGTCCAGCTATCCACTCCACTATACCTGAAGTCGGGTCACCTTCTGCTCCTCCGCGGAAGGTCAAGTTTCCTTGTCGATTATGCAAGGAGGACCATCTCCTTCGTGATTGCCCTCGCATTCCCAGGGTATTAGAAGTTTGGTCTCACGATTTGGCCCGCCCTCCATCGTCCACTGATGATCATGGCGATGCTACCTTATCAGCTAGGAATGGTAAGGAGAAAGGGAAGTTTCGAATCCCCTGTCGACTTTGTGAAGGCAAACATCCCCTTCACCTTTGTCCACTCATGGATAAAGCCTCTGCTGTGTTGGAAAGTCTTGCTGCTCCTCCGAATCCACTTCCCACTGGTTATCAGCGTCTTTCTACAGCTGTAGATCGCGCCCTTGTTGACAAAGAGATTGTTTCAGATTCCTCTTTTGTCCAAGCCCCTCTTCCCGAACCTGGCTGTTCCCAGTCTGTTCCAGACCCGCCGTTGGTCGGAAAGAGTGTTGATTCGAGTTCACCTCCTCTCAAGCACTCTGTTTCGGAAGAGCAAAATTCTCATGTTCTTCTCGTCTCCTCAGATTCTCCTGAGCTTGATAAAGGTTCTCCTGAAACCTCTCCGGAGAATTTAGATTCGGTTCTTTCCAAGCAGGGGGGCAACCATATGGTTCCCCCACCAAGTAGTTCCGTCATCTCCTTTGATTGGAGTCGTTTGACTGCCCCTCCCCTTCCGTCCCATGTGCCTTTCTGGGTCACCGCCTATGCTTGTAGTAAAGCGCTGCCCGGCACTGTGTTAGACGAAGGAGCATCGGTTAGTCTCATGCCCGTTACTACTTGGCGAGCTTTGGGTTCCCCATCGCTCGTACCTGTCGCGCCGCATCTCACCGCGTTTGATGGAGGAACGAGTCAGCCATTAGGGATCCTCCCGAAGTTTCCTATTACTTTGGGAGGCAAGACCGTCTATATAGACGTCTCAGTTACCCAAGGTTCTTTAGACTTCAGTCTTCTCCTTGGTCGTGATTATGTGTATGCCATGGGCGCCCTTGTTTCTTCACTTTTCCGTGTGGTTTGTTTTCCACACGATGGAAGAATCGTGAAATTCGATCAATTATCGTTCGTTCGTCCACAAGCCCCTCCGGCGCACTCGTCCTTCCCTCCCGGCTTTCATCCACAAGTTGCATCTGCCTCACCGCAGATCAACTACGTGGCCACCTACCCCGTGCCCGTACCCAGTGATGACACCATCGTGCATAGTGTCCTGGGGGCATTAGGTCCTGATTTCCAAGATGTTGGACTCCCCTCCGGAGCCACTTTCTTGGGGGCCTCCACTTCCCGTTCATTATGATGAAGTCCATTCTGAGCACAGTTCCTTGT
Source organism: Pinus tabuliformis (assembly GCA_031772625.1). NCBI lineage: Eukaryota > Viridiplantae > Streptophyta > Pinopsida > Pinales > Pinaceae > Pinus > Pinus tabuliformis. Next base: position 136,550,573 of record CM062806.1, read on the forward strand.
CTTGTGTCAAGCTCGCTAAAAAATGAAACACGGCGTTTGGAGCACAGTTCCTTGTCTTGTGTCAAGCTCGCTAAAAAATGAAACACGGCGGCCCGAGGATAGTTTTTACCTGTGTCAACCTCGTTAAAACAATGAAACATAAGCTCGTGCAATTCGAGCGCAATAACCATTTTGTCAACCTTCAACCCATTTTCAATGGCTTGAAGCTTGGGGGGCATGTACCTCGAATTGAGACACGATGCTGGGGGCATGCCCGTTCCTTTCCTATCAAGCATAGTTTGCATGTATATACGTGCCTTTAAGCTTGCATCAAAAATAAAATCCATTGTTCAAAGCATAGTTTGCATACGTGATTATCATGTGTGTTTTCAAGCTTTCATAAAAATAAAATATGTGCATATTTCACGATGGGTCGTTTGTTATGCAAGTAGATACATCAGATAACATGTGTGTCGAACAGTCGCGTAACATATGAAACACATCATCATATGTAAAAGATCCATCTAAGAATAAGCATACATAAATCATTTCAAGCATAGTTTGCACGTGTGTGTTTTTAAGCTTGCATTAAACATATAAAATCCATGAGTCGAGTGTCGTGCAAATTCATACATAAGATCACAAATTGTACTGAACAAACGCATAACACAAGATAACACATCATCACATGTAACAACGACTCATCCAAAAATCGGTATGTATATATATATATATCGTGTGGCGCACTGAGGCGCTCAAAAATAGAAGTACGTGTCCCAAAATCTCAATACATCTGAGTCATAATGTCTCAAAATAAACAGTGAAAATAAAACCTAGGTGACTAATCGGCTGGATGGTGCTCTCTGTAGTACACAGCCGCTCGTGCCACCCGCCTCAGAAGGCGGTGCACTCTGGGTTCCACACCCACTGTGTGGATCTGATGCTCCACAGGAACCTCTTCGACCCCCTGGAAGTCCGGCACCCCCTCCAGCAACCCCTCAAGGTTGCGAGCCACAATCTCTGGTGTGTTGGCCCCTGGAGGGGCTAAGGCCAAAGCTCCGGCTCCCGGGCCCTCTCTCCGTGCCGTGGCAGCCAGGCCAATCGGTCTAGTAGGCCCCACATCTGCATGACAAGACATTTATTAGGACATGTACATAAAAAATTTTAAAAACAATACAAAACTCAAAAGACAAAAAGTGTCATACCTGCATCATCCCACTGTTCACCTGGAGGCAGCACCAAGTCAGGGTCATTGCGGAAATCCATCCCCGCATATGGCCAATCCTTTACGAAGATCTCCTGTTGGTCCAACCAGTCTCTGAAAAATACCCCCCAGCTATGTGGTCGGCCGCCACCCCCACGTGGCATAATCCGAGCCCATCGTGAGGCCCTCGTCTCTCGAGGATCTCTGGGGGCATCCACAGCCATAGACTGCAGTCGCATGGCTGGTACTCGCTCCAGAATGAGCGGGACCAGGATCGATCCATACCCGAACTGCTTCGTCTCTCCGCGACGGCAGTTGCTTAATTGCCTCTTCATGTTGTTGCACACTGCAGTGCACCAGTCAAACACGGTAGGCTCGAGGCACTCGAGGGCTAGTAGGAGATGGGTCTTGGATGCCTCGTGGTTCGCCATGCTGCCCGCTGCCCGGGTCACCATGAACAGGATGGTGCGCAGCACTATGTCTCTCACTGTGGGGATCGAGCACTTCCCACTCCGCGTTTTCACTGCCCCCGGGCAAACCTCAGCCATCAGGTCATCCAGAGTACCGCCGCTAGGTCGCTGCCCCTCCAAGATGGGCCTCGCACCTTGGCGCGACAACCCAGTCAAGAAAAAGATATCCATGTGGTCAAACTCAATGTCGTGACCACGGATGGTGAATTTTTGGTCCACCGGGTTCCATGCCCTGATCAACAGCTCCAGCAGATCATGTTGGGCCCTCAGACGCGGCGTAAGGAAGAATTTCATGAATCCGCACGCCCGCATGGCGTTGCAGCAATTTACGTCTCCCCAAGCAGCCACATCCTCTACATCGTGAACTCTCTCTTGCCATTGAAAGGCCATGATGTCCTGCATGAACAATAAAAACCAATCAGAAGTGCTTCCATGTAAAAATTCACGTTCATTTTCAAAAACAAAATTTTTTCCGCGCCAGCGCGGCTGTTTTAGAAACAGCCGCGCTGACAATGGCAGCTCTTTGTAAAAAATGCGAGGTCAGCGCGGAAGAACACGCCTTTTCCGCGCTGACCCGAAGTTGGTTACATTGGCTATTTTTCGGTCAGCGCGACCCCGTGGGCAATTTCCGCGCTGACCGAGGGCGCACCCATGCAAATAAAAAATGCCCAATTGGGCCTATTCAACCGTTAAAAAACTCCTAAAATGAACCAGAATGCAGGGCAAAGGAATGGGAACCTACCTGGAAGAAGCAGATCTGAAAATGGTCTCCGGATGGGCTGGAAATCGCTCCGTCAACTTTTTGGCTTCTCCACGTTCTTCGCACTCCAAATAGTAAAATGGTAAAAATGACTTATTACCCCCCCCTATTTATAGTAAAAACTCCTAAATTACCATATTTTTTGGGTTTTTACCATTTTTAGCCATAAAACTAGCCTTGGTTCTGTTTTCAAGCATGTTTCAATATGTTTTTTACGTATATCGAATGGATTTATGCGGGTAGTGCCCTTGTGCAGGTACAGGTATCGCAGCTTGGTCATGACAGTCCACAATTCATGTGATTCCCAAAGTGTCGTCTCTAAGCTCTTTTCCGACGTTAAACAAGAGAAGATGGCCGAGCTCCCTTTCAGCTCGTTAAAGGGAACGAAAGGCGGTCGTTTTTAAGCTCTTTTTCCGACCGTTAAACCAAAAAGATCGCCGGGTGTTTGTCGTTTCGCACTCGATATTGGCTCTAAAACGACGTGTCTTCGACCACTTTTTTACTTTTTCCGGTCGGAGACACTATTTATGAAAAGTACTCCTCGGTTGTAATGACCGGGCGGTTCTTTCGAGCACAGTTTTATACTTTTTCGGGCTCGAGAGACACAACTGTACGAAAAAGGACCCCCCTGGAGTCTCCTTTTCCGCATTCTTTTCAGACTCTCGAAACAAGAAAAGAAGCCGAGTTTTTCCTTTGTCAGGCTCGTTAAACACTCAATGACATCGGATATTGTCAACATGACACACACCAAGCATATGTTATCCCCGTCAAGCTTGTCATCCAAAAATAATCGGGGTACCTGCCTGCAAAGGTGGGGAAAATGGAACTTTGATTACAGTCGTCTCGGCAGTACGTCACTCTTGAACATGGCGCTCCGCTGTTTCGTGTCTGGGTGGGGTCATCTCATCTCGTTTTCACTAGCCTCCATGGGTTTGGGATATCCTATTTGACCTCTCATCTGTTCATTGCCGTCATCATCCTATCCGCTGCTCATTTGATGTCAAGTACTGCCAAATCCGTTACGGTGCCGTTATATGTTCAAGAGAAGTTGTCCTCTGCCACAATGCAACCTCGTTCGCTATCTCATCACAAATTATTATACCTATGTCTCATGTCGATGATGTGGGAATCATCATGGCCCACCTTCGATCAAGGCCACTTCTCGTCGACTTCAACTCATTATCCGAGAAAGTGACTTAGAGACTCTTTCCAGGTGCCTTGGAGCCTGCATGCCTCAATGGCAGGTTCCTCGTGTTCGACGCAAGGTTTACATCATTGACCTACGATCGAATGATTCCGTGGGTGTTCGACACCAGCTCATTGATTCACACGCTACGGATTGTACCTATAGTACCTTGAGGGCCATTGTCATTATTGGTGGTACCTCTCGCGTCTGTTAACGGTTCTCATTATTGGCCGGTAATCAGACGATGTTCATGCATGTTCGACTCCAACCCCTGTATTCACATGTGTGGACTTGTACTCTGTTCGGGTCGAGATGGAGCGCAAGACCCTGGATCCTTGCTCACTGTGGTCCAGGTTGCGATTTTGTGGATAATCATTACATGACTCATTGATGGATGGCTGCGCCCATACCTGAGTCTTCATGGATGGCTGCGACCATACCTTATCATTATTATGGTCTCTTTAGCTGGGTGGCTGCGTCCATACCATAGACCAGTCTCGCATGTCTTTTGGATGGCTGCGCCCATGCCTAGACTGCATGTATATGATTGTCAGAGATTTTTCGGTACTTCCTGGTGGTGTTCCAGTTCGGCGTGTGTTGTAAAGCATTTCACCCCTCCCACTCTCTCGGTCTTCATGCTTTAGGGGGCATCTGTTACACAGTAATTTATCACTCCCTTCCTGTCAGTCACCCTGCTGTGTCCAGAAGTCACAATCACTAAGTGTTTGATCCCTGAACTGGCTTAAAACCCATTTTTCCAAAGTTTTGTGCATCAGCGCGTCTGTTCCTAAAATAACCGCGATGACCAGCGCCTCACAGTGTATTTCGTGCGCTGCCATCGCGGAAGAACATCACTTTTCCGCGATGACGCACAGCGCGGCTTTCTCGTGTTCTTCCGCGCTGACATGACTTGTTCAGTTATTGTTATGTGCTGAGAGCGCGGCAGTCTCTATATAATCCGCGCTGATCCAGTTTGGGCGAATTTGTTCAAACAACCAGCCTTCCAGATCTCTCCAGGCTTGGTTGTTAGCTTTGTGAATATCGACTCCCTTCTATGGCATGTCTGTTCGACCCTTTGCAACTACTCCCCCTGAAGATAAGCTCATCCTTCCACCTTTTTAGGAGACTCCTTCTCCTATATAAACTTCCACCATTACCATGAGCAGCTAGTTAGAAACTAGTGGAAACTAACTAGACTTAGCTTGGATTGTACAGAGCTTGTAGTGCTCAGATTGCTGCTATAGGTTTGGTGTGTTAGGAGTGGAAGTGATTGATTGCTTTGGGAAGTTTGTTTGTGACATTTGTGTGAGAGAGAGAGAGTTGTTTGTCTTGGGAGAACCATCCTCAAAGGTGAATGCTTGAGATACATGCTGACTGATCCCTCCTGAGAAGTTTATCGACGTCAGAACATTTGGTTGTACTCTTCTCTATTCTGATTAATAATAGATGACTGCTATTATTGTTCCATTCTCGTTTTTTTATGCAATGGATAAATGTGAATTATGTCTTTTCTGACTGGCATATAGTTACTTTTACTAGATTTCACGCTTGCGTTTGCCTTCTCTTCGTGTGTGCAGGTGTCCGTTTGCGGGGATCGCGGAGGACTGCGACCAGCCGAAGCAAAGGAGCGAAGGAGACATCTCTTCGTCCAACGACAGCGCAGGAATCCAAGTAGGTGCTCTTACTTCTTGTTTAATTGTAACTAGGAACATGCGTGGCAGCATTGTGTGATTGTTGCTAGACCCCTATTGGGCTAGTAGGGATCGCCTCTATCCGTAGAGGGGATTTACCTTCCCAACAATTTGGCGACTCCGCTGGGGATCAGCCTTTTTTTTTGTCTCTTGAGTCCACTTTTGTGTTTGGCTTTGATTGATCTCTTTTTGGGTTTTTGGGATTGTCTTTATTGCTTATGAACTTTCTGGGTGTTTCTGGAAAGCGTCTTTATTATTAAAAAAGCTCCTGCCTTTGGTTTGGGAAGTTTTTATTTTGGCTTTCCTTGTTTTTTACTCCCAGCGCGTTTTATTTCGGAACAGTCGCGCTGACATCGCGACTCTGTTCTTTGGTTTTCTCTTCATCGCGCCTGTACGTCTAACAGCCGCGCTGACCTCGTTTTCAAGGGCAGCGCGCTTTATTCGTGTTCTTCCGCACTGACATCGCGCCCCCTCTTCTTTGCGATTTTGGTCATCGCGTCTGTGTGCCTAATATCCGCGCTGACCTCGTTTGTCCTAGGGCAGCGCGCTTTTTCCCTGACTTTCCGCGCTGACGTCGCAAAGTTGCTGAAGGCCTCCCCCTGTCAGCGCCAAGTTGCTGAAGGCTACCCGCGCTGAGCCTGAAAAACTCATTTTTGTCCAAATTGACCTCCTGAACCTCTTGCTGTGACTTTCCCTTCTTCTCCCCGCTTGTCTGATGACTTGTTTTTCACTCTCTGAACTTTGAACTGTTTGATTACGGAGCTCAACTCCATAGGGTTTCATTTTGCTTGGTTTTAAGTTTGCAAACAACTTCCCTTCTAGCTGCTTGGTTCGTGTTTTCATCCTTACTTTTGCGATTACTGGATTGTGTTTGGGTCTCTAATTGACTGGTTGCGACTCTGGTCCGTCGGATGTTTGCTTTTCTCTATTGATTTCGCACTCTGAACCCTAGGACATCTAGTGGCCGTGTGTGTGTCAAGCCTCCCGCGAGGATCCCTGTTTGCTTGATTGACCAGCTCGTTCTAGACTCGTTTTCGCATTTTTTTTTCAGTGATTGTCAGAGTGTATCGGATTGTGCTTCCAAGTGGTCTTTTTCGCTTCCTCCTTGCTTGCGATCCTTGCTTGTTTTGCAGAGCTTAGATCACATAGCTCGTGCATTGCCTCGTTTCCTTTTGATTTCGAGACTTTGGTTGAGTGTTTTCGGGAACTTCGTGTGCTTTCATTAAGTAGTTTACTTGGTGTTCAAGTTCCTCCAAATTCCTTTAGGTGTTTTATGTCACTAAAAAGAAAACGAATTAGTAGCTTGCTTTAAAATTCAAAAAGGAAAAGAACATTTCATTGATTTGCATTTTCAAAAGAAAAGTTTCCTTTCCTCGCTTTAGTTGCATTTAGCTGCTTGTTTGTTTGTATTCGTTTTGTTTAAAAAATTCTTTGCTCTCTCGTAGCTAGAATTCATCGAACGAAACGAAATTCTTTTGCATATAGATTGCATCTAAGTAATTGTGAGCGAACATACGATAGAGCTTGAAATCGAAACTTAATCTCAAGATCAACTATAAAATGAACCAAATGAATCTAAAAACGCATTGGAACTAAACGCAAATATTTAGAGGTCTAGGTTAGAGACGTGTTCCGGCGTCTTAAAACATAGTCACTGTTGTTTCACATTAGGTTGGGTGATTCCTCCTTCTGTGACTCGATAGTGGTCTAATACGGATTGCGCTCCCACGTACCGTCGCGTATATAGGGAGACCCCACTAGGCTTTTATCCTTTATCCATAGGAAGCCGAGTCTGCCGCCTTACGATTCGCAATGCAGTGAACACAGCATTCACGAAGATTGACCACCCGTACCCTAAAAAGTATTCTGTGGTTTTGCGAAAAGTTTGGCACACCCTTTACCTAGAGTTCCAGAGCAGTCGCTTTTGATCCTTTTCGGACTCCCTAAACGAAAAGGTGCCTGTGAGCGTCTTGTCACTTCGTGCTCATTAAACATTCGAAGGAGACTAGAGTCATCTTTTCGTCCTTTTCTCGACTCTTGAAACATGAAAAGGTCAAGTTTGGTCCTTGCGTCTTAAAATTAATTTGGCCACGATAACATCACCCAGTTAGGTCTTGTGTGCGTTAGCTTGAGTAGGTTTCGTTTTCGTCTGCTATGGCAACTTTTCCAGGATTCACCAACCTTGGGTCCCCCTCTGATGGGAACCCAGGACAATTCCCTCCTCCTGGGAATGTTGGTGCTCCGTATATGGCGACGTTGTCCCTACCAGGGTTGACTGTCGGGTTGCCTGTGTGGTTGTTTTCCACCTCTTTGGTCTCTACCGTATCGGCTGTTAGTCCATCAGTCCCTCCACCTGAACAACGTCATGTTGATCCTAAGGTGGATCTCTCCCCTTCGACGCCTACCTCTACGTCTTCCTCTTGTACTTCGCCTGGTGAAAGTCTCGATTCGACTAACCAGGTGGCTAAGAAGAAGAAGAAGAAGACCAAGAAGAAGAAGTCTCCTAAGGGAGAGCTTACACACACAGTCCCCCCCTCAAGTCCAGCTATCCACTCCACTATACCTGAAGTCGGGTCACCTTCTGCTCCTCCGTGGAAGGTCAAGTTTCCTTGTCAATTATGCAAGGAGGACCATCTCCTTCGTGATTGCCCTCGCATTCCCAGGGTATTAGAAGTTTGGTCTCACGATTTGGCCCGCCCTCCATCGTCCACTAATGATCATGGCGATGCTACCTTATCAGCTAGGAATGGTAAGGAGAAAGGGAAGTTTCGAATCCCCTGTCGACTTTGTGAAGGCAAACATCCCCTTCACCTTTGTCCACTCATGGATAAAGCCTCTGTTGTGTTGGAAAGTCTTGCTGCTCCTCCGAATCCACTTCCTGCTGGTTATCAGCGTCTTTCTACAGCTGTAGATCGCGCCCTTGTTGACAAAGAGATTGTTTCAGATTCCTCTTTTGTCCAAGCCCCTCTTCCCGAACCTGGCTGTTCCCAGTCTGTTCCAGACCCGCCGTTGGTCGGAAAGAGTGTTGATTCGAGTTCACCTCCTCTCAAGCACTCTGTTTCGGAAGAGCAAAATTCTCATGTTCTTCTCGTCTCCTCAGATTCTCCTGAGCTTGATAAAGGTTCTCCTGAAACCTCTCCGGAGAATTTAGATTCGGTTCTTTCCGAGCAGGGGGGCAACCATATGGTTCCCCCACCAAGTAGTTCCGTCATCTCCTTTGATTGGAGTCGTTTGACTGCCCCTCCCCTTCCGTCCCATGTGCCTTTCTGGGTCACCGCCTATGCTTGCAGTAAAGCGCTGCCCGGCACTGTGTTAGACGAAGGAGCATCGGTTAGTCTCATGCCCGTTACTACTTGGCGAGCTTTGGGTTCCCCATCGCTCGTACCTGTCGCGCCGCATCTCACCGCGTTTGATGGAGGAATGAGTCAGCCATTAGGGATCCTCCCGAAGTTTCCTATTACTTTGGGAGGCAAGACCGTCTATATAGACGTCTCAGTTACCCAAGGTTCTTTAGACTTCAGTCTTCTCCTTGGTCGTGATTATGTGTATGCCATGGGCGCCCTTGTTTCTTCACTTTTCCGTGTGGTTTGTTTTCCACACGATGGAAGAATCGTGACATTCGATCAATTATCGTTCGTTCGTCCACAAGCCCCTCCGGCGCACTCGTCCTTCCCTCCCGGCTTTCATCCACAAGTTGCATCTGCCTCACCGCAGATCAACTACGTGGCCACCTACCCCGTGCCCGTACCCAGTGATGACACCATCGTGCATAGTGTCCTGGGGGCATTAGGTCCTGATTTCCAAGATGTTGGACTCCCCTCCGGAGCCACTTTCTTGGGGGCCTCCACTTCCCGTTCATTATGATGAAGTCCATTCTGAGCACAGTTCCTTGTCTTGTGTCAAGCTCGCTAAAAAATGAAACACGGTGTTTGGAGCACAGTTCCTTGTCTTGTGTCAAGCTCGCTAAAAAATGAAACACGGCGGCCCGAGGATAGTTTTTACCTGTGTCAACCTCGTTAAAACAATGAAACATAAGCTCGTGCAATTCGAGCGCAATAACCATTTTGTCAACCTTCAACCCATTTTCAATGGCTTGAAGCTTGGGGGGCATGTACCTCGAATTGAGACACGATGCTGGGGGCATGCCCGTTCCTTTCCTATCAAGCATAGTTTGCATGTATATACGTGCCTTTAAGCTTGCATAAAAAATAAAATCCATTGATCAAAGCATAGTTTGCATACGTGATTATCATGTGTGTTTTCAAGCTTTCATAAAAATAAAATATGTGCATATTTCACGATGGGTCGTTTGTTATGCAAGTAGATACATCAGATAACATGTGTGTCGAACAGTCGCGTAACATATGAAACACATCATCATATGTAAAACATCCATCTAAGAATAAGCATACATAAATCATTTCAAGCATAGTTTGCACGTGTGTGTTTTTAAGCTTGCATTAAACATATAAAATCCATGAGTCGAGTGTCGTGCAAATTCATACATAAGATCACAAATTGTACTGAACAAATGCATAACACAAGATAACACATCATCACATGTAACAATGACTCATCCAAAAATCGGTATGTATATATATATATATCATGTGGCGCACTGAGGCGCTCAAAAATAGAAGTACGTGTCCCAAAATCTCAATACATCTGAGTCATAATGTCTCAAAATAAACAGTGAAAATAAAACCTAGGTGACTAATCGGCTGGATGGTGCTCTCTGTAGTACACAGCCGCTCGTGCCACCCGCCTCAGAAGGCGGTGCACTCTGGGTTCCACACCCACTGTGTGGATCAGATGCTCCACAGGAACCTCTTCGACCCCCTGGAAGTCCGGCACCCCCTCCAGCAACCCCTCAAGGTTGCGAGCCACAATCTCTGGTGTGTTGGCCCCTGGAGGGGCTAAGGCCAAAGCTCCGGCTCCCGGGCCCTCTCTCCGTGCCGTGGCAGCCAGGCCAATCGGTCTAGTAGGCCCCACATCTGCATGACAAGACATTTATTAGGACATGTACATAAAAAATTTTAAAAACAATACAAAACTCAAAAGACAAAAAGTGTCATACCTGCATCATCCCACTGTTCACCTGGAGGCAGCACCAAGTCAGGGTCATTGCGGAAATCCATCCCCGCATATGGCCAATCCTGTACGAAGATCTCCTGTTGGTCCAACCAGTCTCTGAAAAATACCCCCCAGCTATGTGGTCGGCCGCCACCCCCACGTGGCATAATCCGAGCCCATCGTGAGGCCCTCGTCTCTCGAGGATCTCTGGGGGCATCCACAGCCATAGACTGCAGTCGCATGGCTGGTACTCGCTCCAGAATGAGCGGGACCAGGATCGATCCATACCCGAACTGCTTCGTCTCTCCGCGACGGCAGTTGCTCAATTGCCTCTTCATGTTGTTGCACACTGTAGTGCACCAGTCAAACACGGTAGGCTCGAGGCACTCGAGGGCTAGTAGGAGATGGGTCTTGGATGCCTCGTGGTTCGCCATGCTGCCCGCTGCCCGGGTCACCATGAACAGGATGGTGCGCAGAACTATGTCTCTCACTGTGGGGATCGAGCACTTCCCACTCCGCGTTTTCACTGCCCCCGGGCAAACCTCAGCCATCAGGTCATCCAGAGTACCGCCGCTAGGTCGCTGCCCCTCCAAGATGGGCCTCGCACCTCGGCGCGACAACCCAGTCAAGAAAAAGATATCCATGTGGTCAAACTCAATGTCGTGACCACGGATGGTGAATTTTTGGTCCACCGGGTTCCATGCCCTGATCAACAGCTCCAGCAGATCATGTTGGGCCCTCAGACGCGGCGTAAGGAAGAATTTCATGAATCCGCACGCCCGCATGGCGTTGCAGCAATTTACGTCTCCCCAAGCAGCCACATCCTCTACATCGTGAACTCTCTCTTGCCATTGAAAGGCCATGATGTCCTGCATGAACAATAAAAACCAATCAGAAGTGCTTCCATGTAAAAATTCACGTTCGTTTTCAAAAACAAAAATTTTTCCGCGCCAGCGCGGCTGTTTTAGAAACAGCCGCGCTGACAATGGCAGCTCTTTGTAAAAAATGCGAGGTCAGCGCGGAAGAACACGCCTTTTCCGTGCTGACCCGAAGTTGGTTACATTGGCTATTTTTCGGTCAGCGCGACCCCGTGGGCAATTTCCGCGCTGACCGAGGGCGCACCCATGCAAATAAAAAATGCCCAATTGGGCCTATTCAACCGTTAAAAAACTCCTAAAATGAACCAGAATGCAGGGCAAAGGAATGGGAACCTACCTGGAAGAAGCAGATCTGAAAATGGTCTCCGGATGGGCTGGAAATCGCTCCGTCAACTTTTTGGCTTCTCCACGTTCTTCGCACTCCAAATAGTAAAATGGTAAAAATGACTTATTACCCTCCCCTATTTATAGTAAAAACTCCTAAATTACCATATTTTTTGGGTTTTTACCATTTTTAGCCATAAAACTAGCCTTGGTTCTGTTTTCAAGCATGTTTCAATATGTTTTTTACGTATATCGAATGGATTTATGCGGGTAGTGCCCTTGTGCAGGTACAGGTATCGCAGCTTGGTCATGACAGTCCACAATTCATGTGATTCCCAAAGTGTCATCTCTAAGCTCTTTTCCGACGTTAAACAAGAGAAGATGGCCGAGCTCCCTTTCAGCTCGTTAAAGGGAACGAAAGGCGATCGTTTTTAAGCTCTTTTTCCGACCGTTAAACCAAAAAGATCGCCGGGTGTTTGTCGTTTCGCACTCGATATTGGCTCTAAAACGACGTGTCTTCGACCACTTTTTTACTTTTTCCGGTCGGAGACACTATTTATGAAAAGTACTCCTCGGTTGTAATGACCGGGCGGTTCTTTCGAGCACAGTTTTATACTTTTTCGGGCTCGAGAGACACAACTGTATGAAAAAGGACCCCCCTGGAGTCTCCTTTTCCGCATTCTTTTCAGACTCTCGAAACAAGAAAAGAAGCCGAGTTTTTCCTTTGTCAGGCTCGTTAAACACTCAATGACATCGGATATTGTCAACATGACACACACCAAGCATATGTTATCCCCGTCAAGCTTGTCATCCAAAAATAATCGGGGTACCTGCCTGCAAAGGTGGGGAAAATGGAACTTTGATTACAGTCGTCTCGGCAGTACGTCACTCTTGAACATGGCGCTCCGCTGTTTCGTGTCTGGGTGGGGTCATCTCATCTCGTTTTCACTAGCCTCCATGGGTTTGGGATATCCTATTTGACCTCTCATCTGTTCATTGCCGTCATCATCCTATCCGCTGCTCATTTGATGTCAAGTACTGCCAAATCCGTTACGGTGCCGTTATATGTTCAAGAGAAGTTGTCCTCTGCCACAATGCAACCTCGTTCGCTATCTCATCACAAATTATTATACCTCTGTCTCATGTCGATGATGTGGGAATCATCATGGCCCACCTTCGATCAAGGCCACTTCTCGTCGACTTCAACTCATTATCCGAGAAAGTGACTTAGAGACTCTTTCCAGGTGCCTTGGAGCCTGCATGCCTCAATGGCAGGTTCCTCGTGTTCGACGCAAGGTTTACATCATTGACTTACGATCGAATGATTCCGTGGGTGTTCGACACCAGCTCATTGATTCACACGCTACGGATTGTACCTATAGTACCTTGAGGGCCATTGTCATTATTGGTGGTACCTCTCGCGTCTGTTAACAGTTCTCATTATTGGCCGGTAATCAGACGATGTTCATGCATGTTCGACTCCAACCCCTGTATTCACATGTGTGGACTTGTACTCTGTTCGGGTCGAGATGGAGCGCAAGACCCTGGATCCTTGCTCACTGTGGTCCAGGTTGCGATTTTGTGGATAATCATTACATGACTCATTGATGGATGGCTGCGCCCATACCTGAGTCTTCATGGATGGCTGCGACCATACCTTATCATTATTATGGTCTCTTTAGCTGGGTGGCTGCGTCCATACCATAGACCAGTCTCGCATGTCTTTTGGATGGCTGCGCCCATGCCTAGACTGCATGTATATGATTGTCAGAGATTTTTCGGTACTTCCTGGTGGTGTTCCAGTTCGGCGTGTGTTGTAAAGCATTTCACCCTCCCATTCTCTCGGTCTTCATGCTTTAGGGGGCATCTGTTACACAGTAATTTATCACTCCCTTCCTGTCAGTCACCCTGCTGTGTCCAGAAGTCACAATCACTAAGTGTTTGATCCCTGAACTGGCTTAAAACCCATTTTTCCAAAGTTTTGTGCATCAGCGCGTCTGTTCCTAAAATAACCGCGATGACCAGCGCCTCACAGTGTATTTCGTGCGCTGCCATCGCGGAAGAACATCACTTTTCCGCGATGACGCACAGCGCGGCTTTCTCGTGTTCTTTCGCGCTGACATGACTTGTTCAGTTATTGTTATGTGCTGACAGCGCGGCAGTCTCTATATAATCCGCGCTGATCCAATTTGGGCGAATTTGTTCAAACAACCAGCCTTCCAGATCTCTCCAGGCTTGGTTGTTAGCTTTGTGAATATCGACTCCCTTCTATGGCATGTCTGTTCGACCCATTGCAACTACTCCCCTTGAAGATAAGCTCATCCTTCCACCTTTTTAGGAGACTCCTTCTCCTATATAAACTTCCACCATTACCATGAGCAGCTAGTTAGAAACTAGTGGAAACTAACTAGACTTAGCTTGGATTGTACAGAGCTTGTAGTGCTCAGATTGCTGCTATAGGTTTGGTGTGTTAGGAGTGGAAGTGATTGATTGCTTTGGGAAGTTTGTTTGTGACATTTGTGTGAGAGAGAGAGAGTTGTTTGTCTTGGGAGAACCATCCTCAAAGGTGAATGCTTGAGATACATGCTGACTGATCCCTCCTGAGAAGTTTATCGACGTCAGAACATTTGGTTGTACTCTTCTCTATTCTGATTAATAATAGATGACTGCTATTATTGTTCCATTCTCGTTTGTTTATGCAATGGATAAATGTGAATTATGTCTTTTCTGACTGGCATATAGTTACTTTTACTAGATTTCACGCTTGCGTTTGCCTTCTCTTCGTGTGTGCAGGTGTCCGTTTGCGGGGATCGCGGAGGACTGTGACCAGCCGAAGCAAAGGAGCCAAGGAGACATCTCTTCGTCCAACGACAGCGCAGGAATCCAAGTAGGTGCTCTTACTTCTTGTTTAATTGTAACTAGGAACATGCGTGGCAGCATTGTGTGATTGTTGCTAGACCCCTATTGGGCTAGTAGGGATCGCCTCTATCCGTAGAGGGGATTTACCTTCCCAACACTTATTATTAGAGAAGTGTAAGTCACAATCATACAATACACCATGTAAAGTTGCTAGCCCTAGCAGTGGAATGTTACAGCCACACCCCCATGCTCCTTTAAAGAGATGTACTAGCTCCGTGTAGTGGAGAAGACAAGGCACGTTAGAATACTACCCAAGTCCTCTTCAAGATAATCATAGTAGAAGCATGGCTCACCAGAATGACTATACAATGAGTTATGAGGGACTATTTATAGAAAAGGGTGGGGTGACCCTTGACATTCCCCTTTGTGACCATTAAACTACCCTCATGAATCTTCACCTACTCTATGACTGTTACATCCAACTGTTGACAATCTACTTGCACTTGACATGACTCAACATTACAATGCACATGTACTCATGTGAGAGAACATGGCTTGAGCAAGCCTTGCAAGGCATCACTGACACTCGACCCACTATGGTGAGACCAAATCTTTGACATGCTTGTGACAGTGAAGTTGGTGAGCTTATGCCAAGCTTCGTCGTCCGTTATGGTGTGCATATACCTCATGGTGACATCTTGCTGAAGTGAAATCTTACCTCCGTTGCAACCTATGCATTGGTTTAGCCCCTTCATCCAACACATCTACTAACATGTGCATGGTCTTCTTGGGTACAGTTGAACCCGCAACACACTGATGCATAGTGTCTATGCTGATCTTCAAGTGTGTGTTGGTGGTCATGTGCATCAACTTGCCGAAGTGCATGTTCAGCCCCAGTTGGACTTGCTTCTTATATTCGACTTGCTGAGTGTGTTGAATGGGTTGGATTGCATGTGTGTGCTCAACAACATGCATGATGTTGGATCTTTTGCATGCGATCAAAAACACTGCTCACCATGTTTTCTCTATCTCAGCTACTCAAATGGATCCTTAACTTGTACTGGCGCAATTTCATCCATGAGTGCATGTTGTGCCCACTGATATTCATGTTCCTGCTACAACTGATTGGACTATCTGTGCAACTTCATGTTCTTTCTGAGTTGCTGCTTCAGCACATGCAACTCCTCCTTTTTTCCATCTTCTTCATTCACCCAATCTTCATGTCATGTCGTCACTTCATAGCCTGAGTCTCCAAAGTTGCTTTTACTATCAGTGGATCTGCTTGATCTTGCAACTTTGCTCCACCTCTATTTTGTCAATAACCTTCCTCTTGCATTCGCTGTGTTCGTTTCGTTTGTTGCATTTGCTGCATTCGGTATGCTACCTTCAGCTGTTGTTCATGATGCTTCTCGCTGTGATGCTGCTACTTGATTTCCTTATCCATGAACAACTTGATGTCTTCGAGAGTAGGCAAGCTCATAGACACTTGACCGAATGCATCCCCAAGCGTGCTCTGAACGGTGTCCTCGTCTCTGCTCTCCTGGAAGCTATTGTACATGTACTTCTGAGAGGCTGATGAACACCTGCGATACCTGGAGACATGTAAACACTCATAGCAAGCAATCTGTCAATCGAAAACCAGAATGAACATGAGAATTTACTTGCAACATACCTGGGTGAATGATCATGAAGGTTGCACAATTTCAGCCGGGAGGTCAGGAGACCGACTGCCAAGACTGCATAAGACACAGTCTGAGCTACTGAGATACTGGCTGACTACTGGAACTGCGCAATGCATGGTCTAGTTTGGCTGCTGACTACTGGGATTACACATTGTGCAATTCTAGCTGGGATGGACTATTAGCCCAGGGACAAATTTTCACAATTTCTTGAGCTAAGTAGCCACTGTCCTCCAAAAATGTGCAAAACAGTCATGAAGGCTAGTGTTGGGTAGGAATGCGCAAATATGGAGAGGAAAGTGAGCCTTCCTTTCCCAGATTGCGTAATGCAGCCTTGGTGAAGGTAGATTCTGGGCCAAGGTTGGCCCGACTCGCTAACAGGTAATTGAAAGCAACTATGACAATAAATGCATGGTGACACTAAGTGATAGCAAAAGTGATTGAAAATGCATGCAAAACATGAATGAAATATTCAGCAAACAAATCAATGTGCATGTGGGTGAGGCAGTTCGCCGGTTGGGCGAACTTCTGTGCAAAATAGTTTCATGCCCACGACAGTAGTGAGATAGCAATGAAAATTGAAACAAATCTAGGACAAGTTAGAATACATGTAAATGACAGCAAGCATTCAAATAAATCAAGCAAACAACACTCACACAAGTGAATACACAAAAAGTGACAGAAATGTAGCACAAGGCATGGGAAGCGAGCTTACCATAATATAGCTGAGTTGAATGTGCCAACTGCTCCTAGATGTGATGTGGGATGTCAAAGCTACAAGGTTTATGTGAGGAATGAGCTCTATAGTATCCAGTTGATGAGTTTTGATAACATCGAGGTTGTTACATGCATGCCACAAATCTAGGGGAAGCGACACTTGGAGGGAGGTTTTTGAATTGTTCCTTGCATCTAACCTCCAACTGCTAAACATAGATCCCTTAAATAAGGGATGCCTTCGCACGGTTCCTTGGGAGAAACAACCCATGCATGCAACTCTGTTTTGCTCAGTCCCAGAGGGAACATGTCAACTCATCTGCACATGCAAGAGACTGCTTGACTGTTAGAGAAAAATGTGCATTTCTGGCTAGGAGCTCGGCTAGCTGCCTAGAAAATTTGCACCATTTCTTTGCTGAACAATTGACTGTTGCGTAGATTTACACAAATCGTGGGCTAAATACCCCGCGGCTGTGAAACTTTGTGAAAATCCTATTCGGAGGGTTAGCTGGAAGGATTGGGTAATCCTGAATCCCAATAGGCTGTGAGATAGGATTGCACCATTTCTGGAGGGAAGGCTGGTTGCCCTCCAGAAATGTGCAATTTTCAAGGGGAAGTTGCTCGGCCTGCAGCCGGACCAAGTCTGGGTGAGTAGCCTGTGAAGGGAAAAGACCAAACTGTTATCGACAGGTTACCTTTGAGCAAGAAAGACACTAAAGTTTGAGGACTTTATGAAGCAAGGAAAGTTGTTGTGAAGGTTGGTAGGGAGGCTCCAAAGCATGTTAAGGCAAAATTTTGGAGGGTGGTTGTATCCACTACAACACATCCACAATGGGAACGTCGATCCTCAGATAGAGGATATCAGATTCCACATAGATGTGGAGGTGAGACGCTTGGACTAGGGTTGCACACATTTGGGTTTCATCATGGAGCCCAACCATTATAACATCATGGACTGGAATGGTTACTAATAAGGTTCCAAAAGAAGCTGGATGGATGGAAAAACTGATAGTTGTCTATGGGAGGTAGGATGATAATGTTAAAAGTTGTTCCACAAAACCTTGCGGTATACTGGATGCACCTCTTCCAACTGCCAAGAAAGATCATTAAAAAGATCCAATCTATTATGGGCCAATTCATTTGGAATGGAAAATTATCTCGGGGGAAGTATCATCTTGTTAAATGGTCACAAATAGCTAGACCCATTAAGGAAGGGGGATGGGGCATTATTGATCCATCTGCCTTCAATACTGCCCTAATCATAAAAAACATGTGGAAGACAGTATCAGGATCAGGCATATGGTCAATGGTCCTCACTGAAAAGTACATGTATGGATAGTCTTTCACTGTTTGGATTTCGAGAGGGGCCAACAAGAAGACTAACTCCTCCTACATTTCGAGGAGCATGATGAAAAACATCAAATGGATGATGGGATCATTTCAATGGGAGCCAAGAGATGGGACAATCATCAAGATCGGACAGGATGCCATTAAAGGTATGGGAGGGAACCACACTCTATCATATGGAATTCTTAATCTCATGCATAACAGAGAGCTGACCTTCCTAAATCAGATTTATAAGTTTGCTGCATTGTGCATAGACCGCCAATCATGGAAAAGTGTTAGGGACATTCAACTACCGGAGGGGGATGTCAACGAATGGGAAGATTATATCACCAACCTGAGAAATGCGAGCATCTCTCTAAATGATCAGCGGGATCAAATGTCATGGGAGGGGGCTTGAAAAAGGGGCGTCCTTTGGTAAAAGAGATATACAACCACATCCTTAGGGAGGAATTAGGAGATATCAACTTCTCCAAGAGTTAGAAGACAATCTTAGGTAATGAAGGACAAAAGGGAGTTTATTTTACTGTAAGAAGATGAATACATTTTGACTTATATTTTTATCATAAAGGATATTTGGACTAAGTAAGATGGATAGTGAACTAAGGAGGTTAGGTACATAGAACTAGAAGATAAGGTTAGTAGGAAAGACACATCACTGTCATTTTGGAAGTAATGTATTCTGAAGAAGCAGGTCGTAATCAAGAAACATGACACATGTACTATCTGTTTTTTAATACAAAAGCGGTTTTATTGTATTTTTAAAAAAATAGGGTAGTCAACGATCGATTGATGCATGTATCCCAAGATTCATTGCAGGCGATATAGAAACAAAATTTTTGATAAGTATCTTAGCTCCCCAATCAGGCTAAGTTACATCTTCAAACTAATAACGGGGATCATTCTTACCGAAAATATCAAAAGGGTATCATTCTTATATTTTGGGATTCACTCTATTTTTTCTTTAAGTAATAATAATGATTTGGAAGTTTACCAATTCTAGTTGATTTTGATATAATGGAAAACATTAATAAGGTATGAGAGTCTTAGCCTAGGTTAGATTCTCCAATCTGCCTAATTAAAACCACTAATAAAATGATAATGATTTGAAAATTTACTATGCCCAAAAAAATACCAACCATATTTAAATTCGTCATTCCTGTTGACATGTTTTACTTCTATTTCCTATCGCTAATGGTTCTAGTTACCTGTGAACATATGGAACATATCGATTGGAATAACAACTTGAAAAATAGCCAATGATGAGCGGTTGGAATGTTAAACTGTTCTTTGTGATGGGACACAGTAAATATTTTTTCTCTTGTTCGTCCTCACATATTTTACAAAGTCCGAGAATTGTTCTTTTGCATCCACTTCATATGAATGTTGTTAGTCTTCAATTCTTCTGGAGCACATTGTTACGAAGTCCGAAAATTGTTCCTTTGCATCTAAGAATATTTTATTTTTTTTGTGAATTGAAGTAGTCCAGTTATTTTATGTTTAGAAAGATATTTTCTCGAATACATCTCAGAATTTTACAGGTGAGGATAGGGACAAGGGGTTGATTTCTTTCTTGACTATGAAATTCCCAAAATTTGAACTTGTGAATTGAGGTAGCCCAGTTAGTTTATAGTATGAGTCCCTTTTAGAAAGATCTTTTCAGGGTATCTTTATGTTTATTGCAAATATTTGATATATTTTGGAATTTGACTATGTTATGTCTCGGGGCTTTCAAACTATGAAATTCCTAGAATTTGCAATGAAAATAATTTTAATCATACTCTTTTATTATAAAAAATATTTTTAACACTCTAAATTTTTATATTTTTGACCATTCATTGAAATTAAAAATTAAAATTAAAATTAAAATCAGAATGTCCAATCATATAAGTTTAACAATATTTTCTTATTTAGAAATATAATTTTAAACTATGTAAATCATTATGATTTTAAAAGATTTATTCATTTCTTTTAAATAGCTAAATTTAAGTGATTCTCAAGAAAAAAATAATTTATAAAATCTTTTTTAATAGTGAAATTCTCAAAATTTACCATCCATATAAGTTCAACAATATTGTCTTATTTAAAAACATATTTTGAACACTATAAAACTTTATATTTAAAAAAAAAAAATCAATGTTTTAATCTTTTAAAAAGTAATTATTTTAAATGATTTTCAAAATAATTAATTTATAAAATTTTATTCAATAATAACAATGGCTACATAAACTTAATTAATGTCATAGCTCTAAATAACATTGAGAATGTAAATATATTTTTTTACTTCTGTTAGTTATATTCCACATGCATTGTAGTATTTGCAGCATCGATTAATCGTTTATGTGTGCCATCATTACACTGCTTAATTGTTATGTATATGCCAACCCTACACTGTTTGAATAACTATACTCCATTTATTACAGTCTTGACACATTACAATTGTATCGAATACATTTATATGCATGGTATTGGTTTGCGTACAAGCAATAATGGTAATGGTTTACATGTGATACAGTTACAGATTTGGAAATCTACCCAATACCATATCATTAATGGAATCCTAATGTTGATCCCAATCCGTCGTGAGTTGGTGGAATTAGGAAATCTGGAAGATTCAATGAGCTCTCCAGTTGTTTGCTCCACCTCAACTGTCGCACCTCGGCATCGACGGTCCTTCGCTGCGGGTTTTGATCCAAAGGTGAAAGGACTTAACTTACCTTATTGGTTTGTTCGTGGGTTTCTAATACTAGATTTCACTCCGCCTTTGACTTCATGCTCCAGTTTAGAACTTGGCTTTGGTAACTTGAAGGTCCATACCCTTACCCTTACCATACTTAGGATTCTCTGTTGGAGATAGTAATATACCTCGCTTGAACTTCCAAAAAGGTGAAGGAGGATTTTGACGGTTCTGTTATGGAGGCGCCACATCGAGGTTCAATCTCAACCTAGGTATGGGGTTTTCTGTTTTCTATGTTTTATTTGTTTCCAATCTTACAGTATATTCGTCCTCCCTTATAATTGTTGCTCTGGTGATTGCAAGGTACCCAAAGAGTCTTCATGTTGCTCGATGATGCTTTTTCAATGGTGAGGTCCCCTTCCGATAGCTGGTTCCAAGGATGTGGACTTGCCTTTACTTCTGCCTCCTGGTAACATGAACATTGTTTTTTTTTTTTTTTTTTAACCATATGGTGAATCGGTAACTATCAAGTTTGATCCACGGGAGACCCAGGATCCTATGATCCTAAGATCCTATGATTTTAGCAAGAGCAGACCCAGCGGTCGGGGGGTCCGCCCCTCTAGCCGCCACCACAGCAGGTCACTGTACTCCATGAGATTTTAACTTTGGTCTCCCGAGCTTCGCCCGTTACCAAGTTTTCTTGCATGTGGGTTTAGGACTTTTTGAGTCTTATGAGGCAAAGAGTCATTTCCTTTGTAACCACTTTAATATTCTCAGTTTATTTTCAGCCTAATACCTTCATACTTGTTTTGATCAAATTCTAATGTAAGGATTTACCTGGAAATTTGTAATTAATTATGAGAGTGTTTATTCCTCGTTGGAGGATTTGATTCGCATATTGGAACCTCTTCCTCATTTTGAAACTTGTCTGGACATGATTCCTACTTTTAATCTATTTTTTGTCTTATAATTTATATTGGAAATGAAGGGTTTATCTGGCGTTTAATATAGGAGAAGGTTATTCTGTTTTCCATTCTCTCTGGTTGAATTTATGCATGCTCCTCAGAGATCTTGGGCTTGTTTTCTGTCAAACCCTTATGAAATATAAATTTCAGCTCTTGTGTTTTGTCACCTTCTCCTGAGTTCGTTAATTAGTTATTGCGTACTCTCATTTGGGTGATTTTACTTACGGTGATACTCCTATCTACATCTTTGTAGTTGGTTGGTTTAATATTTTATTTAGTTAAATCCGGCTTACCACTGAAACCCTTCTGTTTTCTGTTAAATGAATTCGGTAGAAAGAGGGTCGGCTCTTTGACCCAACATTTTCCACTGTAATTGTTTCCTGTTATCTTTTTTTACAGTGAAAGAGCATGTTGTAAGCTCTCATAGGTTTTAAATTTGTTATTTATTTAGTAATTGGGTTTACTCTAACCGCAAAGGGTTTACTTATGTAACCTGAGGGAAAGAATCCCCTTCAAAAGTTTTGTTGCTCTTATTTTATTATGCCGTACACATTGTCTTCAAGTTTCCTTTTTTCTTTTTTTCTGTTTGTACAGTTCATCGGTATGCATCTATCCTCTAAATTTAATGGGTCAGTTAATTCCTTTCGCAGAGTGCCAAATATTTTGGTTTCAGGTTTCATGTATACCATAGTCATACATTTGTTCAAGAAGACACTCATTCTTTCCTTCATTCAAGCACCTAACCATTTATTAGTATAAAAAATGTGTTTCATGTTATATTAATTACCGGCGTAACACTTGTTCTATTTCAGAATACCCTTACTCAACAGTTTAATCACTTTTACTTCCAGACACACAAGCATTTATCAGTATACATTCTTCTACTTCATGAACCTATTATTAATCAGCATAAGCACTTCTCTTTGATCTACAATTAACTCTCAAGAAGTAAAATAATACTTATCTGTTCTTGGAATTAATTCAGAGGCTAGCTATTTGGTCTAGAACAACTATAATTTACCGAATTTTCCTCCCACTTCTCTTTGATCTACAATTAACTCTCAAGAAGTAAAATAATACTTATCTGTTCTTGGAATTAATTCAGAGGCTAGCTATTTGGTCTAGAACAACTATAATTTACCGAATTTTCCTCCCAACTTTGAGACTCGTTTCCAAACCTGAGTCTGCCCCATGAGATGCTACTCAATGCAATAAGACTAGCAGTCTTATCATAGCCATCTGGTAATGCAATAAGACTAGCAGTCTTATCATAGCCATATGGTCTTCACCAGACATAGCATACAAACCCTCTGTCTGAGATATCATCACAAAGTTTTTTTCTTCAGTTTACTCTCTCTTTTTCTTCTCCTCTCCTATCTTAGGTACCCCCTACCCTCTTGATCTTGGAGAATAAATCTTCTTGGAAGTAGTTAGGATAGGTAACTACCTACCCTAACTATGTGACATGTGAGAGTTTACATGTAAGTCATAAAATCATTTCTCAATACACATTTAATCAAAATAATAATATTGAAACTTAAATAATCATGTTCATTTTGTTTAACTGCAACAATAAAATAATTACAAAAACCGAGGTCATGACAATTAAATTAAAAAAAAACAACAAAGACATAAAATGTCATCACAAAAATAAAAAAAACTAATAAAATATTGTATTATTGAAAGACACCACCAAAAATTAAGAATTATGATTTACTAATATTATTTATATTAACATATACACTTTAATATATATGTATGTGCTTTATTTTTTATTAATACATATAATTTTTTATAATCAAAATTATTAAAAGTCATGAAAATGGAAATAATAGAAAAGGGGCAAAAAATAAAAATCACAAAGTTAAATAAAAATGAAATAAAACAAAAAAAAAACAAAAAAATAGTAACTAATAGAAATGGAAGTTATTAAACAACCCATAATAAGACCTCAACCAATCATCTCACAAAAAAATAAACATAAATAATAAAAAGAACAATAAAAATTGAATTCCCTATGTTAAACTATGGATAAACGACATGTGTGTGCTTTATTTTTTATTAGTATATATAGTTTTTTATAATTAAAATTATTAAAAGTCATGAAAATGAAAATAATAGAAAACGGGAAAAAAATAAAAATCACAAAGTTAAATAAAAAGGAAATAAAACAAAAAACAAAAAATTAGTAACTAGTAGAAATGGAAGTTATGAAACAACCCATAATAAGGCTTCAACCAATCATCTCACAAATAAATAAATTTAAATAATGAAAAGAACAATAAAAATTAAATTATCAATGTTAAACTATGGATAAAGGACATAAATTTTTGGTCAAAGAAAAACTAATAGACAATAATAAAAAAAAATTGAATGCGTTATACCATACCTACGCCTGGTATAAAAAATGATATGCACAACCATAAGCATTTTCCCTTACCTCTCAGTGTTCCTGTAAATCTTTTGATGATGTAATAGAAAGGTTAAGCCTTTTACAAAGTGGAGAGCATAAAATCCAATGGTTTGAAATTCCGATTATGAAATAGTTCTAAATATAAAGTTAGGAAAGAGTTCAATTTTTTCTTTTTATGGGAGCGAACAAAATCACTTCTACTCAATGTCATATGGTTTGGGCTAGTCATGATGTAATATAAAGCTTAAGCCTTTTACAAAGTGGAGAACATAAAATCCAATGGTTTGAAATTCTGTTTATAAAATAGTTCTGAATATAAATTTGATAGGAAAGAGTTCAGGTTTTTTATGTGAGTGAATGAAGTCATTTTTACTCAATGTCATATGGTTCGGATTTGAGTTTGCGTTCAGCTATGATTAGGATCGGTTTGAGTTCGAATTTTTTAATGAGGTTAAGATGAGGTTCACCATTAAGTTCGTTTATATATATACATTTATTAATTTAAAATGAATTATAGGATAAAATAGTAAGAATTCAACATTAGTAAATATCAAAAATTCTATCATGGACATGGAAAATGCAAGGATAAATTACAAGTTTGAGTTGTGCCATGAAGTTATGAGTTGTGACCTATAGACTTGATCAACGGCTATGAGGTTCCATGAGGTTAGCCAAACCTCAAATTTTTTTAAGGTTCGCTAAAATTCAAACATCAAAGTTAAAGTTTGACGGACCTGATCAATATATAGGGGCCACTCTTAGGCGTCTTTGGTATTGAATCGGAAGTTCGACAAACCTCATCAATATATAGGGGTAGCTCTTAGGCATACATAGTCTTCTTCTCTAGGATTGGATTGGATCCGAGCAACTCTTAGACATACATAGCCCTCCATGGGATTGGATCACGAGATTCTCTCGAAGTAGATCAAATCAAAGCAAATAACTCTTAAGCATATCAAATTGAAGAAACTCTTAAGCATAAATAGTCCTGCCTAAAATTGGATCATGATATTTGATCCAAACCACTCTTAGACATACATAATACTACTTGAGATTCGATCTAGGGACATTCGAGACATATGGAGACCAAACTTCCACATATATAGCCATGAGAACACAAACTTCGGACTGAAGAAATTGGAAGGGATTGGTTTTACTAGTCGGCTGTCGCCGCTGCTATCGTTAGCCAACAACACCCTCTGTCGTCTTTATCATCCAGCCACGGCATACGAGCATCATACACCACTGGAGCGGCCATTGTCTCGTACTGACCGGCCAGGATACCGTGGCCATACATTGGAAAAAGTTATAAACGGGTTGAAAATTTAATATAAACATTTCAGAAAAATGATAAGAAATGGTTTTTTTTTTATAAAAATGAAAGGGAATTTTAGTTGATTTTGAAATATAATTAAGTTATTGGATAAATATTAAAACATGGTTCTAAATGAAATGAACTTTAATTCAACTATCTACTTTTTAATGTTGGAGATATAGGCTCTTCTCTTCTTTATATCTAATTGCTTCTTTTTACATTAATGTTGTTTTTTTCTACAGTGGATTTTCTTACTTGGTCTTATTTGTCACTACCTATTTTTTCATAAAAGTTATGAATATTGGGTAGTTAGAATGAGTATCATATTACAAATAGATGACTTATGGAACATTGTTTTGAAAGGGTTTGAGGAACCCTCAAGTTAAGTAGCTTATGAGACTATGACACAAGATCAAAAGAATTAATTTAAAATGAATAAGAAGGATGATGCACCAACATTATTTCTCATTCAACAAAGTTTAGATGATGGTATTCTTTCCAAGGTTGCAACAACAACTACATCAAAAGAAGCTTGGAATATTCTAGAAATGAAATACAATGAAAGGGCGAGTAACATCAATCAAGATCAAGTTGAATTGCAAAGCATTACAACTATTAATGAAGTGCTCATTGTAATAGGAGAAGTTGTGGAGGAGTCTACTGGAGTAGAAGAAGATGTGTACCTCATGGAGACTACAATTGTCCTAAATATTATAGTTGAAGAAACAGCAGAAGCAAAAGGTGATTTTGTACAAGAGGCAGCGCATGAACATGGTAAAAATAATAAAGCTAAGTGTGTAGGTACACATATTAGTGATGAAATTAAAATTTCCTTTGTAGCATAACAACAAGTGAGAGTAACCTAGAGGTTAAATTTGAATTATTAGTTCTTAAATAGTGGCTCACAAAACCTAAGTATGATAATCTTGAAAGTGGTTATGGAAAAGTTGAAATCACTACAACTGTAGAAATCAAGGAAACCATCATAGTTATTGAAGATTTTGTGATAGTGGAAGAGAAGACGAAAGAATGTGATTATATTGTTCAGTCTCACATAGGTTTGGAAAAAATTTCAATAGCAATAGTAAGTATAAAAAAATGCAAAAAAAAGAACTAGACGAAAAAGAAAATGAACAAAGAAAATATTTAAGAAATAAAAAAGATATGTAGAGTATAGAGTTTGGAGAAAAAAGGAAGAAAAGTTTTATACAAAATGGGAATAAGGACAACCTACACAAGAATGTAAAAGTAAAGCATGATTTTGAATTGATCTTAGTGTTGTAAGCATAACTAAGGCTTATAATAGCAGGAAATTGTAGTCATAATTAAAGGGGAGTTGTTAATACTCATAAATGTAATAGTTGAGTTTAAGGGAAAGTGTTAAAAAATAATCTCTCCTCTAAATTGAAGTAGTCAAATAATTATTTGTCAATCCAAGTCTTTCTTCGAAATATATTTTTAGATACTAACAATCATGATAGATTTAGAAGATTCATGCAAATCCTAGATATCTTCAGCAACAATTAGTTTTAGGGGATTCTAGAAAATTTCTTATCTATGTAAGATCTCTTTATTGATGTGAAGAGTATGCAAGATATTTCATCATTCCCTATCTCCCATTATGTAAATATTTTCATTTGTTTCATATGGAAGTTCTATGTTTTCTTGAAAATTTGAGGGCATGAAAGGAAGCCTGCAATCTAGATATATGTTGCTTCAAGTTGAAGTTTTCCAAACATAACACACATAAAAACCATTCTATTCTTCTATGCTTCTATCTAATTCCGTAGACCTCAAGAACAATGATTAACTAGAAATAATATATTGTACTTCAAAGTGCGTATAGCAATTGTAGTTTCCTTAGTGAAGATGCCTCTGGAAATATAGTTGGAATATAATTCAGTCTAACTAGTGATATCCAAAACCCATAGCTAGAATTTTGAAGTGTCTTTATTGTTTTTAATACATTTTGTGAATATAGATTACCAAAATCATTTATCCTTAACACCATTAGAGACCTACCACTCATTTCCATCAATCCATGATCCTTAACATTTCCAAAATTGTTTATGATAAAGGTTCAAACATTCCAATGAAAATTCATAAAGCACAATGACATGTAACTCTTTTTTTATCCTCATTCTCCTTACCAACATATATGATTTGTAATTGACATGGTACAATAGGTGGTATCATGTTCTAATCATATTGAATACAATAGGTTGGTCACAAAAATGGTGAAGCTTTTATTTATTTATGTTATGTGAAATCGACGACTATGGATAGAAGTATCTTCACTAGGCCTGGTGGACTGACCTAGAACAACACAAAGACAAAGGGACTAATGTTTTAGTTAAAGTAAATAGATAACAAGATGAAGCCTACCTAGAATCTATCGTATGCTTCACTCCTTCATTGGATTGAATGCTGCAATCCTATCTCTAATCGCTATTATTATAACCTACACATTCGAATAATACAAACCAACGATCCACGAAATCTATGTAGCGTCATCTAATCACTTTATTCAATAGATCAACATGGTATTGAAATATATGAAACCATAACATCATATATAGGAAAACAAAGAACTATTTGCATTAATATAAATGGAGTGAGTTACAACCAAAAATAGGTGTCGATCCTGTAAAAGAGCTCCTCCAAGTTGGGTTGTCCTTTCCTTGTCACAAAGTGCACCTCTAATTACCCTAATGCATGGAAATATATCTCTCACATCAACATCATAAGGGTAGAATCACTCTCCAAAAGGAAACCCCTTGCCTATATATGGCAGTAAATATAGAGGTGAAGGAGGTAGTTCATGAATTCTTATCCTTTCAGCAGTTAGGACTTGAGATTCACTCTTCATGGGAGGATGAACTCAAGGGATAAGGGATGAAAACTATAAGGTAGGATAGGATAGTATTCAAGACATTTATGTGAGGTAAATGGTTATAATAGATACTGAAATTTTCTAGAAGAATAGGCTTTAGGATTGTCTCTCTTTTTCTCGAATTTCTAGAATCAATTCACCCCAACACTGAGAAACCTACTGGTGATCAGCGTAGGTGCAGGGTGGAGAAACCTGGTAGTCAATGTTCTCTAGTAGGAGGCTAGGGAGCATTGGTCCTTAAAATTACTCAAACAAGTTGCTTTCAAGTAGAAACTCAGGGATTAGAATGAGAAATGCTTAGGGATTTATGCAAGGATGATGAAAAGGAGGTCAAAGGATGTTGATTGATCTAGTTGAAGGCATATTGACCAGATGTGACAAAATGGCCTATAACAGATTGCCCCTGAAATCTCAAAGTTAAAAATGATAGCTGATGACTTAAGTGCTTTACCTTGTGACAATTCGGGATCAAGAACAACTAACAAGATCATCATCTGTTACAATACATTTACATCATGATATCTTTGTTTAAGGAGGCATACCCATACTCAACACATAAGATAACATTGCACATCCAATTATCAAAATACACATCCATGGATCACTGATGATGGAACCATGACTATATAACTATCTATATGATCATAGCCATCATACATTGTGATCTTGTATTACTCTTGAAATCATAGCCCCAATGGATGAAACTAGATCGGTATATTCTATATCATTCATACGACCAACCAATGTATGAGTCTAACCATGTTAATCAATGAGCTGGAGTTGAAAAAGGTAGACACCATCTGATTACTAGCCAATGATGCAAGTTGTTAACAAATGCGAGAGAAACCATCGATGTTGTTAATGGCTCTCAAGGTATGCTAGTACAATCCGTGTGGTGTGAATAAATGAGTTGATGTCGAACACCACATAGAATCTTTGGTTTAAAGGCCAGTGATGTAAATTATCACCGAGAGCAAGGAAACTTGCCATTGATGTATCCAAGCACCACGGTACCAAGGGGTGTTTCTAGGTCAACTTCTTGGATATTGAGATGATGCTGGAAGGAAGCAATCCATCGCATGAAGGCCTTGATGTATCCCCCATCAATGAAACAAAACGGGTATGGTGATTTGAGGCAAAATGATCTAAATGATGCTGATATGGAACTGGATCAAGAAACGGGACATGGAATGAAGGATTAATTAATTGAGACTTATCTTGAACACAACGACAACACTGAATGGAGTTGGAAGAATTGACCCAAAAATAAAGAGGAGGCCTTGAAACAGTACGATAAACCAAAAGACAAGCATATATCCCAACCCAACAGCCACCGAGATGAAGTGGAAGAGTGTTGTGTTCAAGAGTGACTCGTTTCCATTAACAAATGGAGTAGAATGTTCTCCCAATTTACCCAACCATACTAGTAAATACCTCTTTATTTTTTAACAAGTTTGAGGAGGATAACATATGCTTGATTTGTAAGCTCATCTTCAAAATGAATCCCTCTGAGAATATTTAATGAACACAGATGAGGAGTGGTTCGGTTCTCTCATGAATGACGATTCCATCATTCTTTGATGTTTTAATGAGTCAAGTGAAGGTATAACTAGACATCTTTTTCATGTTTAGAGAGTTTCAAAAAGAGGCAGAAAAAGAAAACTCCAGATGTTCCTTTTCATAGATAGTGTCTTAGGTCCGATGATCCAAATGGATCCAAGAAACACTCTCTGTCTTCAGAACTTAAAGAAATCATTCCAAAAACCAAGGAAAAATCACATAAGGAAGCCTTTCAAACCACTATCGAGAGGCAAAAGCCTGTGAAATCAATGAAAAAATAGAGTAATAGAGGTGGAATAAGTGATGCACAGTAGCTGTCAGATATGGCCAATCAATGGTCCAGATCTGAGTGGCATATCACAATTGGCGGTGACCTTTGATAGGGATCGGTGGGATCCACATAGGAGATGCGACAGTAATCAGTGGGTATCGACAGGATCCACATAAGGCTTGCGACGACAATTGGCAAAGTTAATCTGGACCATCGATCAATCACGCAGATCGACGGTCCATATTACATCGTCAGATCATTATCGGGGATTGCAGAAGTGCTTACAACGGCTCAGTGGTTATTGCGATGAGCGATTGCGATATTGCAATCAGAGAAGTCTAACAGAGCAGGGACGATACCAATATAACTCGCGATAGCCAGACTTGATGGAAAAATAGGGGATAGCGTATATTATTTGAAGTCTGGTATGCGGGATTTTTCAGTGTGCTTTAATGTATTTCGCAGTTTCAATTGTTAAACGAAATGTGAAGGGGAAAGCGCCAATGCAATACGCCGAACCCTAAAGGGTACCTTAAGGCTATCCGATATAGTTCCAAGTCTAGAGGAAAACCCATTTATAATGCATTTTGACAGTTTTTAAATATTTATGAAACGCAAAGGGATAGAGCCATTGCGATTTGCGACAACGACAATAGGCAGACCCGATGGGAGAATAGGGAGGATTTAAGGACTTTTGAAGTCCAAAATGAATTGTGTTTGGCGGCATTTCACAGTTATGCATGCATTTTCCTGTGTTAAGCAGAAAATGACTGTGTTTGTAATTTTGAAGGATTTCAAAGGACTGAGGCACTCTTATGATGCCGAATAGGTGGCCACCTCCCCTTTGGGTGTTATGCCATGATTATGTAACATTGAAAGAGGGATTTGGGTGGATAGAGGCCGAGGAGACAGAAAGCTAGGAAGGAGAAATGCAGCCCAGATTGGCTTTAAAGCCACAGACAGAGAGCAAACAAAATAGAGGCAGTATTGCAGGCAAATGCCAAGACAAAGTTAGCACAAAGACAAAGAGCGTTGAAGGAGTTTGTGTACTCATAGAAAACTTGAGGTTTAAGTAAATCTCTTGTTATTGTATTTTGTTGTGTGCAAGGCTCAAATTGAGCTCAGTGTTGTAAAAATAACTTTGCTTGAAGAAATAATAGAGAGGCCACCATTGAAGGCTAGACCAGGAGATGTGGCCCAGGAGTATTGGGTGAACTCCTCTTTAAATTTGTTGTGTCATGTGTCATGTGTTTCCTATTATGTTTCTTTTGTTTACTGCTTCATTGTTTGTGCATTTTGCAATCTAATCAATCCATTTCTTAAAATGACATAGACAAATCCATGCACATAAGTCTATAATACCTTATTATTGTCTTAGATCTCATTATCAGATCATGTGGTATCAGAGCTTCAGGTTGCTAAGGTTAGACAAGCTTGTGTTGGACTGTTTGTGAATGATAACTAGGTCAAAGCTTAAATTAGGAGAAGGAGAACTGGTTGAAACTAACCCAAAAATTGGTAAAGTCTATCCCAGGAGGAAAATGGCAGAAGAAAA
This sequence comes from Pinus tabuliformis, assembly GCA_031772625.1. Classification (NCBI taxonomy): domain Eukaryota; kingdom Viridiplantae; phylum Streptophyta; class Pinopsida; order Pinales; family Pinaceae; genus Pinus; species Pinus tabuliformis. The sequence continues at coordinate 136,582,383 of CM062806.1, forward strand.
TCCCTTGGAATCAGACTCTCAATTCATGGACAGTTTCATGACCATGAGAGCCATGGTAGAAGAAATTATAGAGAATTTAATAAAGGTCAAAGAGAAGATTCTTCAACTCCCAAACAAGACAAAGGAACAGAAGAATCTCTTCAAGATGACCATTCTGAAGGCAAAAGGAAAGGAAAAGAGGCTCCTCTAGCCACACCTCCTGATAGCCCTGGAAATACAAAGAAGAAAACATATTTGATTAAATTAGCTGTTAAATTTGATTTGCAATATATGATGGAGAGTTAAATGTAGATAAGCTGGATAACTGGATTAGACAGATTGATGTGTATTGCAAGGTGCAGATCATTGATTCAGATAGGAGTAAAATTCAACTAGCTAGCCTACGCCTTGGAGGAACTGCCTTGGTATAGTGGGAAGGCAAGACACAAGCTGACTTGAAGAAGCATGGTAAAACTCTTTCTGTCTGGAGTGAATTTGTTTTTGCAATTAAAAAAAAAAATATATCCATTAGCTTATATGCAACAAGCTATGATGAGTTGGAAAACTCTTCGCTAATTAAAAGGGTAAAGTGTACAAAGCTACACCCAAGAATTTAGAAAAAGAGCTTTGATTCTAGGCATTTCTTTACACTCACCTGAAACTTTGTTGAAGTAAATAGGTGGTCTACATAGTTATTTGAGGCACACCATTCTCAAGTTTAACCCTACTAGCATAGATGAGGTATCTTTCCAGGCTACCCATCTAGAGGCTAGAGGTAAGAATGTGAACCCAGAGATTGGGGGATCATCAAAACCCACTACAAGCAAGAACAAGGAAAAGAGGAAGTAGAAATGGAAAGAGAGGAAGGCAAATGTTGTACAAAAGGCCAAACCTTCATGCACTCATTGCAAGAAGGATGGACATGATGATGAACATTGCTCGTCTTTCCATCCAGAGCTGAAACCCAAGAAGTTCAATGGCAAGAACAAGAAGGTTGTTGCTCCTATTCAGAAAGATTTTGGGTTAGACTCAGGTGATGAAACAACCATCACAGCCACAGGTATACAAGGTAAAAATTTTGAAGCATCTACTGGTAATTCTACCCAAACTATTGATAGTGAAGAAAATGAGAGAAGAAGACATGAGATTTTTCATATTAGAGTTATTTCGAAGCATCAAAAGATTGATACTTTGTTTGATAGTGGCTCATAAGTTTCTTAAGCAATTCTAAAGAAGCTGGAATTACTAACGACACCTCACAAGAAGCCATATCAATTGGGTTGGTTATGTGATAAATCAAAGCTACAAGTTACTAGACAATGTAAACTTAGGTTTGCCATTGGTTCAGCATTTGTAGATGAGGTTGAGTTGGATGTAATTCCCTTGGATATATGTGGAATTGTTTTAGAAAGTCCTTACTTGTATGATAGAAAAGCCATTTTCTATAGAGCTGAAAATAAGTATCAACTTGTTAAAGATGGAATAGAATATACTGTAAGAGCTCACAAATTCAAAAATAATTATACTCTCATAAACTCAAGGTAGATGAAAAGGATTGTAAATTCATGCAAGCAATTTTTACTAATGGTTGTAAAGGAAAAGAAACCTGAAAAACCAATGTATTTGAGGGTTGTGATGCTAAACAAAAGGCTGATTTAGAAAGGGTTGTTTCAGAATATGATATCTTATTTCAAGAACCTAAAGTTCTACCACCAAAAAAAGAAATTGTACATGATATTAATTTGCAGCAAGATGCTCCATTGGCTAACATTGGAATGTAAAGGTTATCCGCTTTAGAGAATGCATAAATCAAGAAGCAGGTATAGGAGCTGCTCGAGAAAGGGTTCATAAGACCAAGCACATCACCATGTGGATCTCCAATAGTGTTGGTGAGAAAGAAGGATGGTTTGTGGAGGATGTGCATTGATTACAAAGCATTGAATAAAATAACGATCAAGAATCGCTATCCCCTTCCTCGCATTGATGATCTATTGGATCAGCTAAAAGAGGTTGTTTACATTTCCAATTTGGTCCTACATAGTGGTTACCATCAGGTCAGAGTAGTAGAGCAAGATGCATGGAAGACTGCTTTCAAGACAAAGCAAGGGTTGCATGAATGGCTAGTTATGTCTTTCAGCTTAACTAATGCTCCTGCCACTTTCATGAGAGTAATGAATGATGTACTCATGCCTTTTATTGATGATTTTGTAATTGTATATCTAGATGACATTCTTGAATTCAGTAAAACATGGGAAGAACATTTGAAGCATGTAAAGTATACTGTAGATGTTTTCAAAAAAGAAAATCTTTATGTCAAATTATCAAAGTGTGAATTTGGTAAAACATCTTTGAATTATTTGGGTCACATTGTAGGGGTTAGTGAACTGAAGATAGATCCCTCTAAGGTTGCATTCATTGTAAACTGGCCTAAACCTAAGTCTACTACAGAAGTTAGAAGCTTCCTAGGGGCAGCACAATATTGGAGAATGTTTATTTCTAACTTTTCCTTAATTGCAACTCCCTTACATGCTTTGACAGGATTGAACAAGGTGTTTCATTGGGAAGGCAAATAGCATAAAGCCTTCGACACATTGAAAGAAAAAATTACTATAGAACTAGTACTAGCATTGCCAAATCTTCAACAACCATTTGAGATTGAAACAGATGCCAGTGATTATGCCATGGGAGCAGTGTTGATTCAACATGGCAAACCCATATGCTACCATTCTAAGACTTTTAATTCTACAATAGTTAATTATCCCACATATGATAATGAACTGTATGCATTAGTTCAAAGCGTGAAGAAGTGGAAACATTACTTAATGGGCAAAGAAACAATAATATATGCTGATCATCAGACACTTCAGTACTTTCACTCACAAACTAAACTGCAGCAGTCAAGACAGTATCGATGGATGGGTTTCCTACAATAGTTTCATTTAGTCATCATATATAAAAAGGGCATACATAATAAAGTTGTAGATATGTTGTCCAGACCAATCATAAATTCATCTACTATACTTAAGCATAACTCAGTAATGCATGGAAGCTACATTGAACAATATGCTCAAGATATAGACTTTAAAGATGTATATGCAGCTTTAAGTAATGGTAAAAAGGTAGAAGAATTGGATTAATATGTTAAGTACCGACTCTTGTATCATTTGGGGAGACTATGAATTCCACAAACAAAGAGAATTAACATAATTAGGGAGGCACATACTTCCCTAATATCAAGTCATTTTGGTGTAAGTAAAACAGTTGCACAGCTGCAAAGATACTGCTATTGGCAAAAAATGCATGAAACAATTTCTAGATATGTAAGAGGGTGTACCATGTGTGATAAAAGCAAGCCCAACAATAGAAAACTAGGCTTGTACACCCCACTATCAGTTCCTTCCCATCCTTGGGAAAGTGTTTCCATGGACTTTGTTGGGGTATTAACAAAATCTAGAAAGGGACATGACTATTTATATGTTATTGTGGACAGGTTCAGCAAAATGTGTATTTTAATACATTGTAATAAGCAGATTACAGCTGAACAAACAACGAAATTGTTCTTTCCGCATGTCTGGGTGCATTCTGGGTTACCCACTTCCATAGTATCTGATTGAGACTCCCGATTTGTTGGGAAGTTTTGGTCAAGTCTGTGGGAATTAATGGACACCAGACTGAAAAAAGCACAGCCTTTCATCCACAGACAGATGGCCAAACAGAGGTAGTCAATAGGATAATGATCTAGTTGCTTGGGGGTTATTGCAGCAAACATCCCAAGCTTTGGGATGAACACTTATGTTATGTGAAACATGCTTACAACCGTGCTAAACATTCTTCTACATACAGATCTCAATTTGAGACCTGTTTTGGTTTCATACCAAGGTCTCCCTTGGATTTTGTCTTTGAAAAGGACATAGTAGTTGCTGGACACAGTGATGTGGAAAAAGCAACTAGATTCATTGAACAGATCCAAGAAATTCACTAGGCAGTGCAGGAACAGTTGGAAAAGAGCCAAGCCAAATATAAGGCAAGGCATGATAAACACCGGGTGGAGCATAGCTTCCAAGTTGGTGATCAAGTCTGGCTGTATATCAGCAAGGACAGAATGCAAGGTGAAGGAAAGAAGTTGAAGCCAATAAGGTATGGGACTCTTAAGGTACTTGAGAAAATTGGTGAGAACGCTTTCTGCCTTCATCTTCTAGCATACATGCACATCTATTCAATAGTAAATGCAGAAAATTTAAGACTGTTTGAACCTTCATTAATTGAAGATCCTGAAGAGAAAAGTCAATTTCCTTCCATTGATGATCTATTGTCTGAATACCTCAATGAGCTGCAGGAAGATACAGATCTAGATGGGAAGGTGAGGACAATGTGAAGAGGCGACGTGGAGTGCCTTATATTGGACTCAAAGGTTCAAAACCCAGCAGTGCAAAATGGATAGAGTTTGGGCAAGTGAGGCAATTGTATCCTCACTTAAACAATGCTTGAAAACCAACTTTTGGTGGTCCAAAAGCCTTTTCAGTGGGAAGGTGTGATCCAAATGGATCCAAGAAACACTCTCTGTCTTCAAAAATTAAAGAAATCATGCCAAAAACCAAGGAAAAATCACATAAGGAAGCCTTTCAAACCACTATTGGGAGGAAAAAAACCATGAAATCAGTGAAAAAGATAGAGTAACAGAGGTGGAATAAGTGATGCATAGTAGCTATCAGATCTGGCCAATCAACAGTCTATATCTGAGCGGCTGATCACAATCGGCAGTGACCTTCGATAGGGATCGGTGCGATCCACATAGGATATGCGATAGCGATCAACGGGTATCAACGAGATCCACATAAGGCTTGTGATTATTATTGGCAGAGTTAATCTGGACCATCGATCAAGCGCATAGATCAACGGCCCATATTACATCGCCGGATCGCTATCAGGGATTGCAGAAGCATTTACAATGGCTCAGGGGTTATTGTGATGAGAGATTGCGATATCACAATCGAAGTAGTCTAACGGAGTGGGGCCGATACCAACATAGCTCACGATAGCCGGGCCTGTTGGAAAAATAGGTGATAGCATATATTTTTTGAAGTCCAGTATGCAGGATTTTTCAGTGTGTTTTAATGTATTTCGCAGTTTTGGTTGTTAAACGAAATGCGAAGGGGAAAGCACCAATGCGATACGCCGAACCCGAAAGGGTACCTTAAGGCTATCCGATATTGTTTCAAGTCCGCAGGAAAACCAATTTATAATGCATTTTCACAATTTTTAAATATTTATGAAACGCAAAGGGACAGAGCCATTGCAATTTGTGACAGTGACAATGGGTGGACCCGATGGGAGAATAGGGAAGATTTAAGGACTTTTGAAGTCTGAAATGAATTTTGTTTGGTGGCATTTCACATTTATGCATGCATTTTCCCGTGTTAAGCAGAAAACAAATGCATTTGTAATTCTGAAGGATTTCAAGGGACTGAGGCACTCTTACGATGCCGAATAGGTGGCCACCTCCCCTTTGGGCATTATGCCATTACTATGTAATGCTGAAAGAGGGATTTGGGTAGACAGAGACTTAGGAGACAGAAAGATGGGAAGGAGAAACACGGCCCAGATTAGATTTAAAGCCATAGACAGAGAGCAAACAGAACAGAGGCAGTATTTCAAGAAAATGTCGAGATAGAGTTAGCACAGAGATAGAGAGAACTCAAGGAGTCTATGTACTCATAGAAAACTTGAGAGGTTCAAGTAAAGGTCTTGTTATTGTATTTTGTTGTGTGTGAGGCTCAAATTGAGCTCACTATTGTAAAAGGAACTCTGCTTGAAGACATAATAGAGAGGCCACCCCTGAAGGCTGGACCAGGAGATGTAGCCCCAAAGTATTGGGTGAACTCCTCATTAAATTTGTTGTTTCATGTGTCAGCTGTTACCTATTAGGTTTCTTTTGTTTACTGCTTCATTGTCTATGCATTTTGCAATCTTATCGTTCCATTTCTTAAAATGACATAGACAAATCCATGTTGATAAGTTTGTAATACCCTATTATTGTGTTAGATCTCATTATCGAATCATCTGAAAAGGTAGAAAATAATACCTAAGAGAACCTCTTAGCCATGTTTGACTAAGGTATTCCTTTTTTAAGTAGTCTATCTCAGTTTAGAAAAGGGTTAAGCTTATATTGATTATACATGTTTTCTATTACTTTAACGAGTTTGAAAATTCAAGTGCTTAGAAATCTTTTCATATTTCGGGTGTCTAAAAAGATCTAACAGAGGACTTGTCCTAGTGGAACGACTGCTACAAAGGATAACAAGTGGTTCTGATCATGATGGAACTGCTCAAAACACGCAAAGGTCATGAGGCTTGATAATAAGACCACTAATCATATTTGTTCCTCAGGAAAGGGTAAAACAACCAAGTGAAAGAATATGATCGGCCAAGCAGATAGTGATGAATGGAACTAAAAAACCAATGCTCATCGTGCAAAAACAGGTTGATAAAAATGGCAATCACAAGAGGTAGGATGAAAATGGGAATGGCTTCATTTTTAAACAAGCTTGAAACATGGGAAATTATGCTTGAAATTTGTTTAATTTTTACACAACCTTGAAACAAAGGAAAGCTGTCCTTGATATATGTTTTCATGCACACAACATAATGACACAATTCGAGGTACATGCCCCCCAAGCTTCATTTCATTCACCTAAGTAGACTATTAGTTACTAATAGGTGGATGGAATGAAGGTTCATTTACAATATTAGGTGGAAGACTCAATTGGGAATTTACGAGATCTAATCAAAGACTTGAACTGGAAGGGGATATGTCTCATTTTTTAATAATCTTCACATAGGAGAAGAACTATGTTCAAGGGACCTTGTTTCATTTTTTGGCGAGCTTGACACAAGAAAAGGAACTGTGCTCGAAGCATCTTGTTTCATTTTTCAATGAGCCTGAGACAAGAAAAGGAATTCTGCTCCTAACACCTTGTTTCATTTTTAAACTAGCTTGACACAAGAAAAAGTATATTTTCTCAAAGGAACCTGTTTCATTTTTTAACGAGCTTGACACAAGAAAAGGAACTTTGCTCCGGAGCTTGTTCATGAATTGCAGAAGGACATGGATTCCAGGAGGTTCTCATCAAAAGAGAGAACGACACTCTGGAAGGTATCAATGGATCCAATGAAAATATCATACTCTAATGCCCCCACTAATTGATGCACTACATCACCTACTAGATCATTAGAAGACGTGGGCATGGAACATGTTGCCACACAATTATTTTGTGGCGGGGGAGCACTACCTTCATATAAGGACCATTTAGGGAATATGATTGATTGAGAGGAAAATTAGGTCCAATGAATGAAAGCTAGTCAATGGTTACGATTATTCCTTCACATTGATATAGACAATATTTTCCCCCAAAGTAATATGAAACTTAGGAAGGATCCTGTTAGGTCCCTATACTACTAGTGTAACCCCTTATTGTTATTAGTACAACTCCCTTATTGTTATTAGTACAACTCCCTTATTATATTGTTGTGCCCATGTAGTCACCATATTGTTATTATTGTTCCCCATAGAAGCCCACTATTGTTATTATTTTTCCCTTACATTATTATTGTTATATTGGCTTTGATTATATTATGACCCCTTAGACTCCTATATATAGAAAGGAGGCCTTGTCATTTGTTTCATCCAATAATTGTTCATTTGTGTAATCTAAAGCAGGTTTCCCCCTCAAAGAGGCTGATTTGTAAGGTGTTCATCTTTCTTTTCTATCTTTTTGTGAGCTGGTTTCATAACATTTGGTATTAGAGCTTTGGATTTTAGGGTTTCGTTGCTCCAAATAGGTCATTGTGGCATTTTCGCTATAACTTGTTTTCTACGATGTTTCAGAAGCTAAAAAAAAAAAACCATTTGAGAATAAATCACGCTGAATTGTGGGTCCAAATTTCAAATCTTGTCTCACTAGAGTTTCGAAGATATGATCTGAGGAAGTTAGGGTCTTTCCAAGATCTAGAATCTCATCCAAAACAGGTCATCATGGAATTTTCGCTATAACTTTGTTGATGTGAAGTTTCAGAAGCCAAAAACAAAACCCATTTGATAAGAAATCGATTTGAACCTTGGGTCCAAATTTCAAATCTTGTCTCACTATATTTATGGATATATGATCCAAGGAAGTTAGGATTCTGGAAGACGCCTCAATTACATCGTAGCTGGTGACCTGGGCAAAATTGTCATAACTATCTCTCTGAGAATTAGATTAAAATTTAGTAAGAAGTTACAGAAAGAGAATGAAATGTAGTTTTTTGTTTATATTTTTTAGATCCAAAGGTTAAAAGAGTGACACGTAGCACTCCATACAAGTTCGCTCTTCTGGAAAGGTATATAGTCAGGTCATCTTGGGATATTGTGCATAACTCTTTCTTGGAGATTCCAATTTTGATCAGACTGGTGGCATTCGAAGGAAGACACAGAGGGCTACTGTAGGTTGCAATTTTAAAACTGGAAGATCTGATATTACAAAGTTACAGTCGTTTCAAGGTCGAGCTCTCAAAATCAAGAAAAGGCGATATGAGGAAGTTCGATGGCAAGGATCTAGTATATTGAATACTACAGAGGGAGAAATACTTTGATCTACATGGTGTACCACTGTTACAAAAGGTACGTATTGCATCTAATTATTTAGAATCAAATCAGTTTTTATGGTATAAAGGGTTTTGTTCTCGTAAGCCACTTCTCACATGGTCAATTTTCACGGAGGACACCAAGAGAAACACCTTCTTTAGCCAACTGATAAATCTCAAACAAAAGGGTTCAATGGCAGAGCAAATTGAGGACTTTCAAAAATTGAATATAAGGGTAAATGATATTCTAGAGAAGCAAAAGATAAATAGTTTTATCTATGCCATGGAAGCTGATATCAATGATATGAAATCATATTGGCAAAAAGGCATGGAAGATTTGAAGAAAGACATGGAAGGTTTGAAGGAAGGTGGGACAAAGCTGCTACAAGAAAGGCCTCCTAATGATGAAAAGAATCAAGAAACGTCGAAAGAAGAGGATATACACTGAGAACCAACCCTAGAGAAAGAACAAATGAATCAGACCATATCTTGTATTGCAATGGTAAGAATTACCACTCCTCAAACTCTCAAGATAGAAGGACATATCGAGAAGAAGAAGGTTCAAGCAATGAAATATCAAGAAGAAAAGTATCAAGAAACATCAAAAGAAAAGGATACTCACTAGGAACCAACCCTAGAGAAAGAAAAAAAAATTCTGACCATATCTTGTAATGCATTGGTAAGAATTACCACTCCTCAAACTATAAAGATAGAAGGACATATCAAGAAGAAAAAGGTAATAGTGTTGATTGATTTGGGTGGTACCCAAAATTTTATTCATTGTAAGATAGCCAAGGAATTGAATTGCTTCCTATATCCAGCACCAGAGTGTCAAGTGATAGTTGTAAGTGGAGGAACCATAAATTGCTCTGGAAAGTGCCATAATATCAAGCTATCCATGGGAGAATATGTATTGAATAGCCCAATGTTTTCCGTTCCAATGGGTGGTACTGATGTTATACTAGCTGTCCAATGGCTACAATCCTTGGGTACAATAGTTTTTAATTTTCAAGAACTTTTCATGAAATTTTCCTCGAAAGGAAAGGAAGTTGAGTTAAGGGGTATCACAAGGAAACCAGGAAAGATAATGAGCTCTAACCACTACAATAAAATAGGCAATTTGCGCCATATTTAGCACTAGATTTTAGAGCATTTTTTTCTCAATTGGGATGAGCAGCCTGGCGCTAAATCTGGCTCTATTGTACAATTTTTAAAGCGTCCTTTTCTGCACCAAATTTTGAATCTCTTTTTACGCCAAATTTTCCATCATTTTTTGCACCAAGATTTTCATTTGGTTTTACAATAGGTTTTGCTTCTAGTTTTGTGCCATTTTTTGCATCTATTTTTGCATCATTTATTTCTTCCTCTTTTGTGGCATTCTTTGCTTCTAGTTTTTTCTCGTAATTTGCATTGAGTTTTACACCATCTTTGGCATCTGATTTAGTGCCTTTTATTACATCTAGTTTCTGCCAATTTTTTCATCTGGTCTTATGCCATTTTTTTATTCTAATTTTGTACTTACTTTTACATATATTTTTGCGTCAGTTTTTCTCCCTTTTTTTACACCATTTTTTCCATCCAATTTTGCACCATATGTTGAATCTAATTTAGTGCTAAATTTTTCATGCATTTTTGCACCATTTTTTGCATCCATTTTTGCATTTTATTTATCTCCCTTTTTTGCATCCTATTTTGCACCTAATTTTGCATCATTTGTTGAATCCAATTTAGCATCATTTTTAACACCATTTCTTGCATCTAATTTTGCATCCTTTTGAGCATCTAAATTTGCATCCTATTTTGAACCATGTGTTGCATCCACCTTTGCATCCCATTTTGTGTTTATTGTTACGTTCAATTTTGAGCCATTTTTTCGTCTACTTTTGCATATGTTTTTGCACCAAGTTTTGAATGATTTGTTGCACCTCATTTTACATCCAATGTTGCATCCAAATTTGAGCCATTTTATGCCCATTTTTGCACCATTTTTTCTTCTTTTGTGTCCAATTTTGCACCATTTTTTATGTCCAAATTTGCATCCTTTTTGGTATCTAATTTTGCATCCCTTTTGGCATCCAAATTTGCATCCTTTTTTATGCCACATTTTGTGTCCACATTTGCTTCTCATTTTGCATCTAGATTTTAGTTTGGATTTTCATCTAGTTATGCATCATTTTTGACATCCTTGGTTTCACCCTTTTTTAGTCCCATTTTGCTTCTTGTTTTGTGTCTTTTCTTACATCCTTTTTGCACCCAATTTTGCATCCTAATTTTACACCATTCTTTGTGTCCTCATTTTAGTGTCCATTTATGCATCCTTGTTTGCACCCAATTTGGTATCCTTTCATATGCCAATTTTTTCCCTTCTTTGTGTTTAGTGTTACACCATTTTTTAATTTTACTTTAAAACCCTTTTTGTGTCATTATTTGCATCTTGTTTTTATGGCTAGTTTAACGTCCAATTCTACTCCCAATTTTCCATCCATGGTTACATCCACTTTTGGCTTCTTGTTTAGAGTTTTACTTTTATTTCCAATTATGACCCCCTCTATGGGTTCATTTTACTAATTTCATTTACATAGTGAAATATATTAAAGTTTCTAAATATCATTTTGATGTAGGATTTAATGCATGGTTATATGAACATAAAACCCTCTCACTTTATGCCAGAAACCTAGGGCAGACCAATTAAGAGAAAGGTTGTTCTAAGGCTCAGGATTCTTAGAAAATCAAGATGTAGAGTATATATTTAGAAAAAAAGAAGGTATTCTTGTGAGTCTTCACATCCAGGTCTTCTTGGAGTTTTTAGTATAGCTAGGAAGCGCTCCTAGCTAGCTCCAAATCTTGGTCCTGCACATAAGAGAGAGAATAAAGCAACCTTCACAGCATAATATCTTGATAATCGAAACTATCATAAACATATAAATATTATTGAATAAACAAATATAAACCAAAATCCCATACATTCATTAGTTAAATAGAATAATTAAAGAATGAATAGAAACATATGGAAGGAAGAAAAACTAATCCATATTAATATAGGAGTTGGAAGAAAGTTACAACAATCATATGTAGTTGCATCAGCACCTCCCCCAACTCTTAGCTCCAAACTCTCCCTCTCAAGATAGATCTTAGTAGCATGACAATACAATAATTCTCATCATTTTCTCAATGGCCAAGTCTCCAATATATAGGAAATTTAAGGTTATGAAGATTTCCCAAATTCCTCATTAGTTCAATTTCGGAAAAATCTTTTGGATGAATAATGTTTCCTCATATAAAAATGGCCTTTTTCACTTTTTAGATGCTTTTGTGCTTAGGAGAAAGCTTCCCCATGTTGTATGGCTCTTTCTCGCTTTTGTATGCTTTTATTTTTTAGGAAAAAGCTAAAGATGAGGATAAAGAGATCACATTCCACCATATGAGTTTCTGAAAGTGAACAAGAGTGTCAAATTCAAATTCTCGCTTTTGTATGCTTTTATTTTTTAGGAAAAAGCTAAATATGAGGATAAAGAGACCACATTCCACCATATGAGTTTCTGAAAGTGAACAAGAGTGTCAAATTCAAATTCTAGTTTGCTTATGTTTTAGTTTTTTTTTTAATATATATTTAGTTTTAGTATTTTTTATTCTCTAAAAAACTATATTTAGTTTTTGGTATTTTTTTTCTATAAGAAAAAATATATTTTGTTTTTATAAAAATGGATTTTAAACATTCCATTCATGCTAAATTTGTGATTTTATGATAGGAGTTTAAATTATATATAAAAAAGTAACTTAATGCCATGTGTTGTGTCGCTAAGATGGGTATTATACATCTCTTCCTTGCTAAGTTATAGAATGTGCTTGGGTTTCCTTAATGCAATAAAACTAATTATGTTCTTCATTATATCGTCAAATATTCATCTTGAACCTAATAAAAAAATAAAGTTAATAGGTTTTCCTTTGTCCTTTGTAGATCTTTGTCCCCATTAATGTTTGTCTTAACAGATTAATTGTCTTATGGTGGTCTTGAGTGGTCACTTCCATTACTTGCATGCTTTATAGTTTTCTGTTAGTGACAATTTTTAGGCTTAATAATATGTTATTTAATTTATCAAAACGTGTTATTGTCCATATTATTGTTAAATATTAATATTAAATATGTTGGTTTTTTAGCATGGTTTAGCAAAACGTTCTGAAAAGGTTTATGGATTGTATTTTATAATGCAATGATTCATTGGTTGATGAAATTGTTTTGGATATTTTTTTTAATGATTCATTGGTTGATGAAATTGCTATGGATATTTTTTTTATTATATTAAATTGTATGTGATAAAGTCAAAAGTTGCCTGTTTTTTAGATTTTCATTGGTCAATTTCCCTTAAGGCCATCAAGTTCACCATTCGGTCCCAGGTTAAGGAAATATACGAGTCATGAAGTGGAATTGTCCAAGCACATAAATCTTGAGACATGTTTTTTTTAGTCACATTATACTTCTTTTCTGGGTAAATTCTCGATGAAAATAGACTCATGGAACATGAGGGGACTCAATAGTAAAGGAAAACAAAGACTCCTAAAAGAAAAATGGTACACAGAGCACCCATCAATAATGTTGATATAAGAAACAAAAATGTTATGTGAGGTTCTAGCTCATATAATTAGCAAATGGGGGGGGAATTTCCAAGTAGTAGTGATTGATTCTTAAAGATACTTGGGTGGAATGGTTATTACTTGAAATGATCGGGACATCAAGGTTTCTAATATGTTTACCTCTTTTCGCACTATGACAATACAATTTTAGTTAATTGACATCGATGACTACTACCATGTATCCAATGTCTATGACTCCAATATTGCAAATGGAAAACCTCTATTTATCAATTCTATTTCTAGCCAAGTAATTTATAGTCCCCATCTCCATGGATTATTGGGAATGACTTCAATATTATCAAGTGTCTCAATGAAAAGAAAGGATGAATCACAATGTTTAACAAGATATTTTGTAAGCTATACCATTAAAGCCATAAAGTAGTCTCCATTAAAGTTGTCAAGCAATAAGACTCCCACCCACACATGCGGATCAATGAGATGTAATACATGCGTGTGTGGTGACTAACTTAATACATTGTTCTAATAACTCCACAAACTTATGTATTTCACTCTGTCACATAAATTGACAATAGTGTGACATAAGTAAACTAAGAGTAGACATGAAACCCTTAGGCAAAAAAATTCCCTAGATCCTCAATTAAGTGCTTAAATGATGAAGTGAAAATGCAAGGGGAAAAGAGGATTTCATGATTTAACTGTCACAAACATGTGATCAAGTGTGACTAGCAGTGTATATATTCATATATTTTCCAAAGAGGGAGTGAATACATGAGTTACCATTCATTGGGCATTATTTTTCTTTCTTTTTCTTTTTCTTATATAGGACTTAGGGAATAAGGTTTTCATAAGTTTGGCACAACTCATAAATATAACATTTACATGAATTTTCACTTCAACACTAGAGTTTAGACTTTGATAAATCATTATAGTGTATCTTTAATGATTTTGGCTTTCACTTTTTGATTTTATTTCATCACAAATGAAAAAAGGGGAAATATTTTGCCACAAATCTATGAATTCTTAATCATAAAGGCGTCATGCGATGAAGACAAATTAATGATGTTATTCTCTATGAAAATGATTGGTATTCTTGAGAAAATCTTATGCTTGTGGTTGTCTCCTCTCTGGTTGAGAGGGCGTGAGGGTAGAAACCATATTATCCATGTGTCGTGTACTATGGCAAGGACTAACATTCGTATGCCTAGTAAAGACACCAGTAGGGAGAATGGTGGATTGGATAAACATCTGGCACCAATATGCTTGAAGAATTTGTACTTTGACTAGGATTAACAGCCATAAGTCAAGTCCATTAATCCAAAATCAGAATAGTCATGAGGATTGGCATTTCCAAGTGTCAAATATTATGATATTGGATTAGGAAATGATCATGTGAGGGCATACCTGGTGAACACCCTGGTGGGGTAAGTTCCTAGAGAGGTAGTGGTGTCCAAATTATGCCTCTCAACATTGTGCTCTAATCTAATGGAGAGATAAACTTGTTATTCAAGGCCTTGCTATTTTGACAATGTTGGCTATGATGATGTAAATCATCATTGATGCTTATCAATCCAGATCCCTTCTTATATGAATATTTCAACTTGAGAGTACCTTTTTGTCTCATTATGAGTACCTCCCTAGTTTAGAGGGAGGGTCATCATCTTCATTATCGCCATCATCACCACCACCATCGTCATCATTATTGTCATCATTTCATTATCGTCATAATGACCATTCATGTCTTCATCATCATCATCATCATTATTATGGACATTTTTGTCAATTTTTCATAGTTATAGGTATCGTAAGAAATATCATGAACCCAAAAAAAGTTACGAGTGCTCGAAAAGGGTTTTTAGGACACATAATATATGCAAGAGAAATAACAACTTTATTTTTTAGAGATGATCGATGATCATCATCATCATCACTACCATTATCATCGTCATTATAATTGTCATCATCCCCGTCATCATAACTACTATATTTTTTATCATAATTGTTGTCATATTCATCATGAACATAATAACCATCATTCATGTCATTATTATTGTTGATGATGACCAAGATGAAAATAATGATAATGATGATTAGATGACGATGACTTAGAAGACGACACCAAAGATAATTATTATGATTATGACCATGACAACATTTAAAAATTGGGAAGAATGGCCAAGGTCATTAACATTGTCATCATCATTGTCATTGTATCCCCCATCGTCTTTATCATCATTGTCATTATCATAACAATCACAATTCATGTCATCGTCATCATCGTCATAATTATTGACATTGTCATTAGTTGTTCATAATTTTCAATGTCATAAGAAATATCATCAATGCAAAAAATATGATGTGTGTTGGAAAAGGGATGCAAAAGTGAACAAAAAAATGGGGGTAAAAATAGATGTAAAATTGGATGAAGAGTGGACACAACATAAGTAGATGCAAAACAAGACAGAAGAATTGACACAAAAGTGGATGAAAAAATAGCAATATTTGCTCCAAACCTGAACATAAAATAGGATTCAAACATGGATGAAAAAGTGGAAGAAAACATGGGAACAATAGTAGGCATAAAACTTAGCATGAATTGTGGTGAAACAAATGTAAAAAAAAAAAACACAAACTTGAATGCAAAAGGAGGAAAACTTGGATGCAAAAAGGGATGTAAACATGGGCCAAACATGGGTGCAATAGTGAACATAGAATTGGTTGCAAAATTGGACAAAACAAAAGTGGATGTAAAAGTAGATTCAAATGGGATGCCAAAAACATAAACAATATTTGATGCAAATCTAGATATAATAGTAGAATAAAATGTGGGTTGCAACCATATGCATAAGATATGGCACAAATCATAGCACAACAAAAGTGGATGAGAAAGTGGATGTAATAATAGACACACAAAAAAGATGCAAACTTTGATGCAAGACAAGATGCTATAAGGGATGTAAAAGTGGATGCAAACACGGGTGCAATAGGAGAAACAAAATTGGATGCAAAATATGGATGCAATGGAAGTACATGCAAAACAAGATACAAAATGAGACACAAAAACCAACACAAAAGTGGATGCAAAAATAGATGCAATATTTTATGCAAAAGAGGATGCGAAGATGGATGCAAAATTGGAAGCAAACATGGGTACAACAGTAAGTACTAAACATGGCAAAAATTGTTTCACAACAAAAGTGGAGGTAATGATAGATGCAAAAAACGAAGCAAATGAAGATGCAAAATAAGATGCAAAAAGGGATGTAAAAGTGGGCGTAAACATGGGTGGAACAATGGATGTAAAATAAGATGCAAAAATTGATGCAACAAAATTTGATGCAAAAGTAGATGCAATATGAGACACAAAACCTGATGCAAATCTTGATGCAAAAGTGGATATAAAAAGGGATGCAAAAATATATGTAAAAGCCGATGAAAACCTAAATGTATATGAGCATGGAATCGTGGATGAAAATTTAGAAACATAAAAGGTGCAAAGGGAGGTGTCAAACTAGGTGAAAATTATGGCACAAGAAAGATGGATGCAATAGTGGACACAATAACAGATGAAAAAGAGGATGTAAATATGGATGCAAAACAAGATGTAAAAGTCAATGCAACAAAAGTAGATGCAAAACTAGGCACAAACCTCAATGCAAAACTTGGCACAAAGGGGATGAAAAGAATATACAAAAATGGATGTAAAAAATGATTTTAAAAATGATGCAAAAGAGAATGCAAGAGATGATGCAAAAGTTGATGCAAGTGTAGGTGCAAAAAGTGGATGCAATAGAGCATGCAAAAGTTGGTGAAACAAAATTAGGTGCCAAAATTGATGCAAAACATGGTGCAAAGGATGGCACTAAACTTGGCATAAAAGCTGGCGTAAAGCTTGGTGTAAAATCTAGTGTAAAACCTATTACAATAACTGGTGCTAAACTTGAAGTAAGACTTGATGCAAAACTCGATGCAAACTTTACATCAAGTTTTGCACCATATTTTATAAATGGACACAAATAGCACCAAAAATCGGCTCTAGACACAAAAAAGGAAGCAAAAAGGGATGCTAATCACAGGGTTTTGTTGTAGTGAACTGAATGACAAATTTTAAAAAGAAGGAACAACGAGGCATAATTTCACAATTATGTTCGCTAATGGTTCCCACATGGAAATCATCTATTTCTCCATATATCCAAAAAGCCTTGGACAATCATTCCAAGGTATTTTAGACTCCCAAAGGTCTCCCACATATTCTGATCATGATCATGCTATTCATTTGATTCCAGGAAGTTTTCCTCCAAACATCAGGCCTTATAGATATCCATATGCCCAAAGGAGTGAAACAGAACATATGGTTGCAGAAATGGTAGAGGTTGGTATAATTATCGAACCAAATTTGATAAACAAATCAAGGGATGAATGGAAGAATGGCGAATCAGGGTGGGAACTCATTCAAAAGTTGTCGAAGATCCCAGTTCCAACAATATTTCCTAAACTTGACAAGGAAGGAAAAATCATATTGCAACCTGAAGCATTCATAGAACCGAGATGTTGACAACTATGAAATTGATCAATTTTAGAGTATCTCATCAAGTGGAAGTACTTACCTACTAAAGGTTCCACATGGAAGGATGAGAATTTTATACAGAAGCATTAAGAACTACTCAAGCATTGAGGACAACACTTTTTTAAGGAGAGGGGCATGTTAGGTCCCTATACTACTAGTGTAACCCCTTATTGTTATTAGTACAACTCCCTTATTATATTGTTGTGCCCATGTAGTCCCCATATTGTTATTATTGTGCCCCATAGAAGCCCACTATTTTTATTATTTTGCCCTTACATTATTATTTTTATGTCGACTCTCATTATATTATGACCCCTTAGACTCCTATATATAGAAAGTAGGTCTTATCATTTGTATCATCCAAGAATTGCTCATTTGTGTAATGTAAATGAGATTACCCCCTTGAAGAGGCTGATTTCTAAGGCGTTCATATTTCTTTTCTATATTTTTGTGAGTTGGTTTCATAACAGATCCCTAACAATTGACTAGTTCCTCTGTTACAATCTAACATATTATGGGTAATGGGCACAAGTTGCGGAGAACCTAAATCTTTCCAAGTAGTTGAGGATAGAATACTAACAAATGCACCTTCATCTATGATTGTGCGAGGTATGACCACATTATAATCATATACTATTATCTGGAAGGACACGTAAGGACGAAGACAATATCCTACAAGTCGAGTCCAATCAAAGGAAGTGACCATGCTACTTGGAGGGGATGTAGTGGGAACGAGACAACTGCCTGCTTATGCTATGGTAATGAGAGAACTACTCTCCAGTGCTGTGGGAACAAGATTATTTCCTCCCTGTGTCGCGGCAATGGGAGAAATGTCACCTTTTGTTGTGGGAACAGGAGGACTGTCTCCTTGTACCATGGGAATGGGAGGATTTCCCCACAATTCATTGGAATCTAAAGAAACAAGAAGAACATAAGTGGTATGAGACTCACTCTCCATGAGAAAGGTATGATCAATGAAAGGTGGAATCGATTCAACTATTTTCTCAACCAATGGTTGGTCGAGAATAGACTCATGGGATTCACATTCACAAAGAGTGGGATTACTTGGGTTTATATTTGGTTCAATAACTTCATCAATATTCTGATCAATTACTTCATCAACTAATGGAGGGTTGGGAGAATGTTATCAATAGCCAGCCAGAAAATGAGGTTGAGAAGTTGTAAGGTTTTCCAACACTATTGTGGCTTCATCCATATAAGGAAAAAGGTGAATAATATGATTCCCTTCACATAAATTACAAGGAGATTTGGTTTTACCCTTTTTCCCATGGACCTTACTATCACTAGGTGATGGTTTATCACCGGCATGATCTCCAGAGGCCAATGACAAAGGATGATGTGAGCTTGTAGACCACACCTCTAATAACTTGGGAATACCAGGATAATATCTAAGAAGGTGGTCACCCTTACATAACTTGCAAGGGAATTTAACTTTGCGGGACTAATTGGAAGGTTCCTCCATACTAGTTTCATTCATAGAAATTGTTTCTTGGTTTCCCCCCTACTTATTTTTCTTCTTCTTCTTCTTCTTCTTCTTCTTCTTCTTCTTCCCTTTATTTTTCTTCTTAGCTTCTTGGTTATAAGAATCGATACTTTTTCTAGGCGAGGAGGAAGAAAGAGATGAAGAAAAAATAGATGAAAAAAGAAAACGGTCAACTTTAGGGTCAACTTTAGGTTGATATTATTCAAGTGGAGGAGAAATTGGTTGAGAAGTAGTTTGGACATTTAGAACCATAGTGGTCGAAAAAAATGAAACTAGAAAACCAATGGTAAATCTGGAAAGGGAAGAAATTGTCATATAAGGAGCAAAAATATTTCCAAAAGAAGGAGAAGGACTAGGATTCCCATCAGAGGCATTTCCTTGACTGGAATACTTGGGAAATGTTGCCATTAGTCTCAACCTAATATCTACTAAGTTGTTCTAGGGGGAGGATGTTATTCCGTGGTCAATTAATTGATTTTAGAAATTAACAATACAAAGTAAAACAAAGGGATAAACTAGGAAGAATGTTTACCAAGCAACTATGAACTACAATATACACCTTCGAGAACCAAGGACTTAATCTATGTGCAGACAATCTCCTCGAATGTTGTGTTCGGTATATCTTGTTATACATGGCTACCAACTCGATTGCCTATGGAAAGAATAGAAACCTATATGCGACTTCGAAAATATAATCGATGATACGTGGAAGTGCAGCCCTTAGTAGTTTTGTCTAATGTGTAACCATTCGATGAGATCATTCCCATATACTTTATGTGCATGGATTACCATCCAATATACCCAAAGGTATGTGGAGAATGATCATATACACTCACGTACGTGCAACGAGATATCACCCCCATAATGCAACACTGGAAAAAAATGACGACTCCTACATTTAAAGGCATCAGAGCACATCTCTAACCTAGACCTATATGTGTGTCATTAATTTTCAAATTCCCCTTAGGTTAGCTGAGATAAATTTTAATGTTTATCTTCAATTAAGTTTTAGTTTTAATGCTCAAAATTTAGTGTCACCTAAATACACCTATGGTGCAACTAATATGACAAAAAAAATTCTCTTCATTTCCAATGAAAGCTATCTAGTGTAGGGAAGAGGTGCAAACAATGATGCAAAAATCAAATATGAAGTAAACAAGATCTTCCCAACAATATATTTCAATTTCAGTATTCCACTTCAATTCAAACCATTAGAAGATTTCAAACTGTGCAATGTAATCTATGCATGATTCCCCTGAAAACTATGCAAATGTAATCTATCCACAATTCCCTTTCCTGCTATGAAAATGAGAATTCTAACTATGGAAATGTGATCTATGCAAGAGAATTGTTTAAAACAAACAAAATAGGATTCCAATGAAATCAAACGTAACCTGAGATTTCACGAACAAAGGACTTAAGTTGAAATTGGTTGAAAATTTCAAAAATCAAAAGAGATGACACTCAAAGACCATTAATACTCATAAACAATTCATCCCCCTCCCTTGGCGATTGAGGGGGGGAATTTTTACAAAAATGAAAGAAAAAGCATGCACACCAGGGAATTCCAGTTTCAGACACAAAACCCTATATGCCAATTAAAAGAGATTTTCGTTTTCAACGAAATTAATTTTCTAAAATGAAGAAAACTAATATGCAAAGTTTAATAATTGGTTCAAATAAACTTTTCAGAACGATGACTAGAAAACCAATTTTTTCAAGCATTTAATGACTAAACAATCAATTTTCCAATGACCTAATTATAAGACTAAAGGAAAATATTTAAAAAAATCCTTACTAAAGGAATTAAAATGAAATAAAACCAAAACAGAGGTTTCAGAGGGACCACAAGACACTCAAAGACTCAAGCAAGAGCAACTAGAACTAGGCTGACCAGAGAGAAAAACAAGGCAAAGAAAAACTTGTGCATGAACATGGGCTAATGTAGGCTCAAAGGAGGCACTAGTGCTATGCAACATAGACACATAGAAGGCCTATTTGGGGTGCAATGCTCTGTCAGAAGACTAGAGGGTGTGTTGGTCTAGGGATGCAAAGTTCTGACACAAGGATTGTAATTGAGACTTGATGAAAAGTATTCCTAGGTTTGTTCT
This sequence comes from Pinus tabuliformis, assembly GCA_031772625.1. NCBI lineage: Eukaryota > Viridiplantae > Streptophyta > Pinopsida > Pinales > Pinaceae > Pinus > Pinus tabuliformis. The sequence goes on from CM062806.1 coordinate 136,603,753, forward strand.
TGACTGAATAACATAGTAAAGGTCTAGAGAAGGAGAAAGAAAAGCAAGATTGAAAAAGAAACCACCAAGACAATACACCTATCCCTAGTATGGTCACCACTTTTTTATGTGGAATATACGACTACCGATAGAAGTATCTTCCCCAGTCCTAGTGGACTGACCTAGAACAATGGAAATACAAAGGGACTAATGTTTTCATTAAAGTAAATATATAACGAGATGAAGTGTCCCTGGAATCTGTCGTATGCTTCGCACCTTCCTTGGCTTGAATGCTCCAATCCTAGCTTTGATCGCTATTATTAGAACTTTCACAGTCAGATAACACAAACCAACAATCCTCAGAATATATTTAGCATCATCTAATCACTTTATTCAATAGATCAATATGGTATTGAAATATATGAAATGATACCATCATATATAGGAAAACAAAGTAATCTTTGCATTAATATAAATGGAGTGAGTTACAACCAAAAATAGTTGTTGATATTATAAAAGATCCCCTCCAAGTTGACTTGTCCTTTCCTTGTCGCAAAGTTCACCTCTAATCACCCTCATGCACGGAAAAATATCTCTCACATTAATAGCATAAGGGTATAATCACACTCCAAATGCCAACCCCTTACCTATGGATGGAAGTAAATATATAGGTGAAGGAGGTATTTCATGAATTCTTATGCTTTTACCAATTAGGGTTTGAGATTCACTCTTGATGGGTGGATGAGCTCAATGGATAAGGGATGGAAACTCCAAGGTAGGATAAGATAGGAATCAAGAATTTTATATGAGGTAAATGTTTATAAGAGATCCTGAAATATTATGGAAGAATAGGGTTTGGGATTCCTTCTCTTTTCATAATTTCTAGAATTAATGCACCCCCAACACTAATCAACCTTCTGGTGATCATCGCAGGTGTAGAGTGGAGCAACATGGTAGTCAACACTATGTAGTAGGAGGACAGGGAGCGTTGGTCCTTAAAATTATTGAAACAAGGTCCTTTCAAGCATAAACTCAGGGATTAGAATGAGTCATTCTTAGGGATTTGTGCAAGGATGATGAAAAGGAGGTAAAATGATGTTGATTGATCCAGTTGAAAGCCTATTAACTAGATGTGACAAAATGGCCTACAACAATTTATCTTGAAAATGCTTAGGTTATGATGTGGAAGACAATGAAATTGTTGAAGGGAGTATTTGCATAACATAGGGGATGCTCTCCTTTTCTTATTTTTGATGTGGGGATAGACCCATCCTTTTCCATATCATATGATGATTTTTCTAGATCAAACTAGTGTTGTAGGAACTCTCCCTTTCCCTCGACTCGAAGGTTAGAACCAAAAACTATGTAGATGCATGTATGAAAAAGAGATAAAGAATTTAACCTAAAGTTGGAACTGTACTTCACATTAAAAGTCACATTTCCTATATTTTTCAGAACCTTGGTGCCTACATGCTTGGTTTCGCAGGCTAAACCATGGTTCTAGCATGGTTCCAAAATTCTTTATGTGTGGTTTTATATTTAACACACATGAGTATGTGGGTTGTTTTTCCTTATTGTTTTAATTCCCTCAAATGTGGCTTAAGTAGGGGCTAGGGTGAGTTAAGGGTTATTTTATGGAAATGGAGAATGATGTTAAAAGGCTTATGCCCCCTCTCATTTCATCATTCTTGCATATTTTTCTTAAGGATGAGAGGAGATAACAATCTCTTGAGATCAAATTTCTGAGAGGTTTTAGGAAAAATCAAATGAGATCTTAGAGGTGTGAAGGGGGAGGAGATTAGAGGAGTGAAGAAGGGTTGCCATATATATTTAGTTCTAAATATATAAATAGGTAAGTGAAAAACTATACTCCCTCATTTTATTTACATTATTAATTGTCTCCTCCTCTCCTCCTCTTTCTCATTCCTTCTTTCTTCTTCATTTTATTGTAGGTTTTCCATTTAATCTTTTGGAAAAATGGTGTTCATTTGAATGATAATTTCATTTTTACTTTTCATGGTGTTGGTGGGGGGCAGACATCGAAGGGAATAGATGGAAGAAGAGGATAGTGGTCATAGTCATAGTGACCTATTGTATGATTAAGAGGAAGGGATTGAAGGGAAAGAGGATGAAGAGGGTACTAAAATGCAAGGGGGAAATAATGCATTGACAAATTTGTGGAAATTTGTGACAAAACTTGATGGGGTAAGAGGGGAGGTGGTGGGACCTTCAGATTTGTATGCCCTCACATGTTTCATGGTGGGAAACCTTATATCAATTCATATACAAATGTGAGGAGACATATTGGGGTAATGGAGAGTGATGAAAATAGGGGTGCCATAGGGATCTTAATTTTCATAAGGTATAGATGGAATAAAGGGAAAAATGCATCAAAAGAGAGGAGATTTCACAAAAATGATAAATTAAGAAACAAAAACTTAATTTTGATGCAAGTGTAACATCTAGATTTGGTGGCCACAATTCATCTCCTCTTGCTACTTCTAGAACCTCTAAATCTAGAATAACAATAGAAGATTTCAATAATATTGGTGGGAAGGATGACATGGATGTAAACGTGGTATGTTCTTTTGGTATACCTTTAAATTTTCTTCACTCTTCCAACTGCATGATTTCGTTAAGGCCATTGATGAAGACCCAAAAGGATATAAGAGCTCCAACTATCAAAAGCTTAGAAATTTTCTATTAGAAAAAGAGAAGTAAAGATTCATAGAGTTTTGAAATGATTTACAGATGAGTCAGTAGATTCTGGGGTATCTATTATATCAGATGGCTAGAAAAATCTGATAAAACAACATTTGATATGTGTTCTTGGTGTTTCTTCTGGTGATTTAGTTTCTCATGCATGTCATGAATCCACCTCCATCACAACATCCTCTCAAAACGTTTCAAATATCCTATTAAAAGCAATTAATGATGTTGTTCAAAATAATGCGGTTCAAGTGATCACTAATCATGTAGCGAATTGTAAGGGAGGAGGAAAAATTGTGGAGTAAACTCATCCACACATATTTTTGTCTAGGTTCTTGGTGTACACATTACACATTTTTATGCATGATATTATGAACCATAAATAATATGGATGGATTAATAAACTATAAAAGAGAAGGAAGAAACTCAGTAAATATGTCATAGGGCATATAGGGGTCAACTATTTTTATGGCTCTTACTCCTAGTTACAACTGCTTAAGCTTTCAAAAACTAGATGTACAAGATATTACCTCACATTAAATTAGATGCCTATTAAATACCAGATAATATTTAAGGTTCTATTGTCACATGTGATTCATGGGATTAGATGAGAACTGATAAAGATGGTGCTAATCTAGGCAAGGACATTGACAGTTAATTTTGGTCATACTTTAAATATGTTTTGAAACTCACCAAGCCAATTGATTACATGATCAAGTTTATCGATTTAGATTGGCCAATAAATTAGGGAGGCACATGAGAAAATTCACAGTATGTTGGGTAGATTAAATACATCGTTGAGCTAAGATATATCACCTTGAAAATCTATACTACTCCAAAGGTGGAAAAATGATGGAAAATGCTAAACATTCCATTGATTTTTGTAACATATATTCTTACACCTAAATATTATCATGTATTATACCTGTCAATGCTAGCACCTGGTGGGAGGACCAAGAAAAAGCCAAAAAAATATCCAAATGTTCTGGTTAGCTATATGAAATAATTGGATAACTTATTCCTTAGGGAGGAGGAGTGTGACACCATAAGAAAACAGTTGAACCACTATATCCTTGTTATAGGTACATTTGGGATCAATCATGCAGTTAGAGATTGAGGGAATTTTTCTTCTCTTTAGTGGTGGAGCATGCACGGCGGTGCTATTCACATCTACAATGTTTTTCACTATGGGTCCTCCCATAGTTGGTGAATACTTCTTCTCCAAAGAGGTATTGTAGCACCTATGGCTTCATCTACATCATCAAAATAAATAAGTTAAATGTAAATCAGGAAGAGAGCTTGGTTTATGTTCATTACAACTTACAACTATTATCCCATTACTACGAGGAGTCATAGAAAAATAAGACTTGAACGTTTGGTACAAAAATACAGAGGAGGAAAATTTGGAGGATGGAGTGTTGTATTTAGTTAAATTGGAGGATGCACTTGTCCAAGATAATGATTATCATCTTGAGATTCCAACCCCATCTAATTCCATGGTACCCATGTTCATGTATTTAGTAGTAGCAGGAGAGGCTTCATGTTTAGTTCCATGACCACCATATTATTCATTAATAAGATGTGGAGGCTCACATAACAGTCATGGTGGTTTAAGGAGGAGAGATTAGTAGATAGATTCATAATTAACTAGTTTTTTGTAATAGTCTATAGTTGATAGATTATATTCCTAGACTTTAGTGTTGTGAATTTGAACTTTTAAGTCTTCCTAGTTTAGTGTGCAAATGTTGGTCGCTAGATAACTTATTTTTGAAACTTTAATATTTTTTTCATGTTGATAATTGCTAACATGTTGGATAGGTTATTCGAAAGTTTCATCTTCTACTTTCTATATTTTTATTAAAAATTTAATACTTTCTACCTTCTACCATCTTCAATATGCTTAAAAACATGATGTTTACTTGTAATTTCTAGAATATAGAACATTTATGCTAAAATAATTAATCATTTATGTATTGTGAATGTCATATCTATCTTTATTAATGTGCGAATATGAATCTTTTCATATCTTTTGCAAATAATTTGGTATACATTGTTTTTTTCTTTAATATAAATACAAAATAATATATTTGGACATTTTTTGGAAGTGAAGAATTAGAATTTTCTTTGCATCCTAAGTTCTTTGGAAGATGCTTTGATTCCTAAGGTCTTTGGAAAATTAAGTTTCTAATGCTTCACTAAAAAATGTCCCTGCCTTTTCTACACTTCATGTCACGATAGGTAAAACAATTGGATGATCAACCCTATATAACATTATTGAAAATACATTTTACCATCCAAACTTGAGTTCTAATCTCAACATTTTATAGTACTAAGATCTACTGTGATGCTTGAATTGATAACATGCATCTTTCATATCTTCATACCCAAGAAATTTGGAGCTAGAAAACCTTGATATTTCTTATCCACATTTGAATTGGTGTTTTCAACTACTCTTACATTTTTGACAACATCAAAATGCAATTAAAATTTATTAGTCATCAGATTCTTCGTCATTCCATGAGAATTATTCAAAGTATTCATCATACCCACCATGGGAATGTTATAGAAAATGCCTATCCTTAGTAGGAAACTCTGTAAATATCTCATTTTTTAAGGTAGCATGGTTCATATTTTGGATAACAAAATTAGAGTAATTAGAAGTTGTCTCCTCTTACTAAAGAAGTTTCCCATAATTATCTTTATCAGTGGATGTCTTGTATGCTACTTATTTTCTGTAATAGAAAAGTTATAGACCTTTACTTCACTATATTGATCTATGTTTTAAGAAAATTCATATTCCTCACACTTCAAGGCCTCAACAAGTTACTCTATCATCAATGAATGAAAATTCTTAATATGGTGGGCTATCTTCTCTTTATTTCCTAATTCCTCCTCGTTTGTAAGGTTAGGGAGAATTTTCTTCTTTTCATCAAGGGAAAAATCATATTCTTTAGATTCAATAGATGAAAATCCACCCACTTCTTTAGCATCATGAACATTCTCATATCCATTATTTAGGTTAATGTTATGATCATAAACTAGGAGCATGTCTAGGTTGCCTTATTCTAGATAGCTCCACCCTTCATCTACTATATCAAGCTCCAATTTGGAAAAAAATAACAGGCTTATTGTTGATAAAGTAATTCTAAAATGGTTTACCATTTCCTCATTATTACCATATTTCTTTCCTGCAACAACACATAATGAATTCACTACTTCATATTTTTTAGTAAGTTCTAGAGCTAGCAAGCCCATGGGATTCCTTTGATAGGCTTGCAAATAGACAAAAAATTCTTTTATTCCTTCAGTTCCAATCTTGATCACATTGTCCCTATGAAAAATTTTGACCGCCATCACAAAACCCCCTATCTTCATTCATGTTATGTTAAATAGGGTCAAGAAGATACTCTTCTTATAGGGGTGCCATCAGATTTTTAATATTGTAGTCATAGGAGTCTAAAATATCCTACCCTAACAATAGGGAAAGATTTCAAATAAATATATAATGGAATATATAATCTTAGGTCTACAATAACATATAAGACATTATGGAGAATAAATAAAGAATTTTCATGATAAAAGTTTGGAAAATATTCCAACTAATTAACATTATAGTGATTTTGGTACCCTGAGACGCTCTTCATGTCAATAATCTAATATATCTCATGAAATTCTCAACGAGACATGTTTCATTAATACGAGAACTTAAAAGTGGTAGTAAATTCAATTTCATATGTTATCAAAATGGAGTTAGCAAGGCCATCTCTCAATGCCTTCACAATGTTGCTTTCCTTACTTTACAATCACATTGTTTTTAAAATGGGCAAAGAAAAAAGTATTTGTTCTTCCAAAAGAAATTAACAAAATGAGAAAAATTATTATAAAAGGAACTCTCATCCAATCTTATAGTTTCTATACAAATGTCTTTAAGAAAAAAACATATTAAAAAATGAAATCTCATTCAAAGTTGTAATTTCTCTAAAAATGTCATTAGGGAAAACAATTTTATTTTTGGAAACTAGGTAAAAATGTTATCACACAAAATTCCACTTTTTGAGATAAAGTATCAAAGCTCTAACATGGTTTGAGTGCAATGAAGAGAAATTCCATGGACCACTATCACCTCATCAACTCATTTATTCACTTCTAGCAATCTCTTCTTTGAGTCAATGGGAACTCCCCTTGGGTAAATTTGCTATAATTTTAGGGAAATGAGTTTCAAGATGACATGTGGATTAAACCTATCAAAATTATTTTGAATTTGGTAAAGAAGGTAAGAGTGATGGAAGGATAATATATTATTTATTTTTCATTGGTCATATGGATTTAACAAGGTTTCTCGTTAAAAAATCACAAATGGAACCAAAATGATGATGATGGAAATCCATTACATATCCTAAAATATCATCCTAGTTGCTTCTTAAACATCACAAAGGTAAAGGGAAAATTCTCCACTAGAATACCTATAATGTATATGAGATGAGATTCATTCAAAAAGGTAAAAGAGGGTGAACCACCACCACTAAGAAGAAGGACCACAACTAAAATAATTCAAGAATGAAATACCAGAAGGAAAAAAAGAGACTAACTACTCATCATATCACACACAAGGCTTTCATCCATTGAACAAATATCCATTCAGATGTAAACACAAATAATACCTTCATAAGAGTTCTCTAGCTAACCTTCCATAGCACAAAAAAAAAAAAAATTATTTACAACAAATTCTAGAACTTGCAAAAATATTTCTCACCTAATCCAGCCATTAGAAATAATGAGGATGTGATTTCTATTTATAAGAAGATGATCAACTTCCTTTACAATAAAGAAACAATGTTTCAAGTAAGATCCACTAATTACATGGATAAAATTGTCTATTCTAGAATAGAGTTTCTATAATTTCTATTCTTTTGGAAGTAAAAAGGTATGGATGGTCTATAATTAGTGTTATGAGAATAATCCTAGTTGGATACGCACAAATAAAAATGTATGGATTGTCTAAAGTTAATGATATCATAATATTCTTTTTTGCATGCACAATCTTATGGATAAAATCAAAATTTTCCAAAATTTTTTACATTTCTAAACTTATGAAGTATGCTTGCGACCTCCACTCTATCCTAGCATAAATTACATAAATTAAATAACAAATAAGTGTTTTCAGGATTATCCACATTTATCAACCATTTAATTTCTAAAGTTGTGATAGTTTAGTTTAAGAAGTACACTCCACTTCACTTCCATTAACACATCCAAATTGCAGAAAAATTTAGTAATCAGACCACGTGTACAATGGTTAAATGACAAAAATTCCCAAAACAATAATTTTTTTCCTACAAAAAGGAAATGATGTCACTCCATGGTAAACTATCTAGTCTCCAAGAACCTCCCGAAGGTGCATTTATTCAAGAAATATGCATTTCCAACATCCAAGTGTACTTAGATATGGACAAATAATATTTTAAAATAAAATTCTTAGCTTCCAAAATTATCAGAGATAGAAAAACAGGGTTTCAAATCAAATGCTCATCCTCTGAAACAAAGGAAATACCAGTTGCACAATCTAATATTTATAACTTTAATGTTTTAGGAGGTTACTAGTGTTCATAGGACCACATATAACTCCATCAGAGACTCTTGAGGTGCGAAAGGATATTTGTGGAGACATTTTTCTTAGTCATAGGTCTAGAACATTTGATGGTACTGTTGACTGTGTGAGTGAGGAATGTCTACCTCGGCTGGCAACAACATGACAACCTAGCTGATGCCTGTTGGTGTCCCAAATTGCCCTATTTTTACCCCATTTCTATAAACATTAACCTTTTTTTTATCTCAAATTAAACCTCTCTTTCCTACACTAGTCCAAGATAACTACCTATTCCTACATATGCTTCATATTTTACATTAAGATTTATTAAAGTGCTTTATTAATCATTTTTATATAGATTTCATGCCTATTAAGTACCTCTTGTAACTTACGATAATTCCCTAGAGGTAATTGAGGAACTTAGTTTTAATTATGAATTAGTATGATCAGTGAAGGGACATTCCTGCACTACCACGATGATTGGTCTAAAATTTCTATGAGCTTAATCTTTCCACACGGTTGTTTTGATCCATAACTCCGAGTTCGGTTGCTGATAAACTAAGGATCGATATCGATGGTTGACAATCAAGGATGTTTGCCAAGGATGGTCTACGACAAGAAAAATACATGTTCCATTATATCTGTTAGCCGATTTTGTAACATTCGGTTGTTAGTCTATTCGGCCGAAAGGCATGAATAAGAAAATGACTGTAATTAGTGGAAGACGGCTAAGGTTGAAAGGATGTATAAAATATAGATTGTAAATAGAACTAGTTAGTGATCCTTAGACTGTAATTTCATTTTTCTATGTAATCTAGTATCGCCCTTTTCTATGGGGCTGGACTCACATTACAATGTACATTTTTTGATCAAGTAATACAAAGAATCCGCCATGTTATTCATGAACGACATTTAATTTATCTCTGATGCATACTTGAGTGTAGAATATGTTCATTTCTTAAAAGGGAAATGAGCTGGTTGGCTAGAGCCCAGCCAACCCATCTCGTTTACCCTTGTGCTTTCATTATTTGGAAAGATTGTGTGGATATTTCCTTTGCAGTTGCATGGTGTGAACAACTTTATGTTTATTTCTGAAGTTCTGATTTAAATTTATTTTGGAGTTAAGTGTGAAACGGATCTGTGGTTTGGGATTCAATTGAGTTATTTCTTTTCTGTAATTCCTTTCTCACATTTCTTTAATCGTAGTTCTTATCTCAATTTGCTTCGCTTGGATTGTGTAGGAAGCCCCTTTCCTATACCAGTGCATGTGATTTCCTGGACTTTGGTTCAGTCATTTATTTTACAGCAAACATTACATTTCTTTCCGAGATTATCATTTCAGTTTTTCTCGCAAGAAAATGGGTTATTAATTACAGTAATTGTCTTCAGCATTAAAATCATATTTCTAAAGGATCTGAGGACAATTGCATTAATTTATCATAGACACGTTATACTTGCATTTCATGCATTAAGTGGATTGCTGAAGTTAGATGATACATGCAAGATCACTTAGACTACTGCTTTGATTACATGGAGTTGTTTTCATTCCACAAAGTTTACTTCCTTTGCAAGATTTAATTAATTAAAGCATTTCCTTTCCATAGATAATTTATCTTAGAGTTTCATTTGCAATTGCAATTCTTTTTCAGCACATCTTTCAATCTTTTTGAAAGTAAATTAGAAACTTGGTGAAGGAAACTTTGCCTTGGTGCAAGAGTTGGTCTCTTTTCATAAAAACATAATGCTATAATCCTTGAGACTTAGAGCACCTCCACAAAGACACAAATCTTTAGTACAAGAGGTCAAATATACTTTTACACAGAGGTACTGTACTTGCAGTAGTGCAAGCACATTGTAATAGTACAAGAATAGGTTGTTTTTGTAGAAGGAAGATCAAGAGGAAAACAGATCTCTGCAAAGGCCCACTTGTCAGACTATTAGCCACCTATCTGGAGATAAAAATATCATTTCCTTCCATCATTTAAGATTGCTTCAGTTATGTGAAAGCTCCTTTACTTGATTTACTTTCAAATTGTTCTTTTATATTCCAGCACTAGAGTTCCTTTGGTGTCAATTCCCTTTAAAGATTTTTTTTTCTCTGATTCTGCAAACATTTTAAGAAGTAATATTAAGAAAAGGAAAAGTTCATACCACTTTTGGCATTACCTGTTCTTCGTCACTAAGTTTACGAAACCCCCGGGTTGAAAATTAAGTGTTGAGAAGTTTTCTTAAGTGCAATTCCTGCACCCAACATTTTGGCGCCATTGTCGAGGACATGATTTGAATTGGTAAGAATTTTCCATTTTTGCAATAGGGGTAAGTCTGCTATTATTTTTTCCTGTAGTTTTCTTCTATTGTTTGAAGGAATTTATAGGTGCTGAGTTATTTTTTGAAGATTGCAGTTTTTTATTTGAATTTTGTTTTGTCATTTTTTTGAAATGAATGCCTAAAAGACGTAGGGGTCTGAAGCCCACTAGGGGCCAACGAAATACTGAAAAACATGAAATCAAATCTCATATTGGTCCTCCTTATGCAGCAGAAAGTCAAAACAAACTCAGACTCATCAAGCAGGAACAATCTATTTGGGCTCTGGTAGTACTAGTCCAAGTCTGCCACAACCCACAAAGGGGAAGAAGAAGGCTATTAGAACCTATAGTCCATCTTCTCAGCCTGTTGAAAGCAGTTCGTGTGGAAAAACAACAATGGCAGATCAGGAAGGCCATGCAGAAGGAACTGGTGAATATCAGGTAAATGAGGAACAATCCACTTTTGGAACCCTAATTGTGGATCCTCATACACAAGTACAAATGAAAAATATTCCACCATAAACTCTTCCTCATTTTTATGGTAAGGTACATGAAGACCCGGACTCTTTCTTATTTGAGTTTGATATTTTGTGTAGAAGTTGTGATAATTCATCTGATGCCCAGAAGTTAAAGTTGTTTCCTGCAACTCTCAAGGACGCAACACTCCGCTGTTTCATGGGACGAGGAGGAAACACTATATCTTCTTGGGAGAAAATGAAGAGAGTGTTCTTGTCAAAATATCAGGAATATTGTAAAACTAGAGATATTCAAGATGAAATCTTTGCTATTGTGCAAAATGATGATGAGACTCTAGAGAGTCCTTGGAGAGATTCTTGTATATCCTTCAAAGGTCAAAGCACAAATTTGATCCAAGCACCATTACAACCTTGTTCTTGCGTGGGCTTACTGATGATTCTAAGAACAATTTAAATTTGTTAGGACGAGGGGATATTTCTCAAAAATCTTGTGATCAAATCTGTGACTTGTGCAAGAAATTCTCAAGGAACCATTATGGATCTGGTAAAGGAATTTAGAATAGAAACAAGAAAACCAAGTCTACTGATGCTATGCTTATTGGATTTGAAAACAAAATGGACAATATGAAAATTGAAATAATGAATACTGTTAGTAAACAAATAGACTCTTTGAATTTTTAGCAAAAACTTTTAGAAGAGCAAGAGTCATTGGCTATTTTCTGTCCAAGATGTAGAAGAAAGCATCCTTTAAGAGAATGTCCTCTAGATATTAAAGAAACTAATAACTGTGCAATTTGTGCATAGAACCATGCTACAGAAAAATGACCCTCCATACCTGGGCTAAAATTTGTACTTGAAGGAGGACAACCTGAAGCCGAGTCACTGCATGCTATGGGAGCATGAAGAAATTGGCCTCGGGTAAGTGCAAGTATGGTTCCTAAACCTCCACCACATTTTTTTGGTTATAATGCATACTCGTATTCCTATCCTAACACTAGTCACCCTCAACATTGGCAACATGGGAACCAATATCAGTATGGACAACCCTCCCAATCTTGGCAACAAGGATAGAGAGTGCCAAACCATTCACATCATTCCTATCCTGCACCTATGCAATCATACCCTTATACATATGCACCTTACCCAATGCCACAACCATCATTACCTCAGTTGAGTCAACTAATGCCACCATTACCTTTACCTCCATTATTTCGTCCTTCTCAACTACCTGCTCAACCTTTACACAACCCCAATAATAAAGTGGTACAAATGATCCATTCTATGAACTCACTTTCTTCATTCAAATATGAGAATATTCCAGTTGGAGTCATTGATCTCCAATTGAGATCAGGGAAGGTAGTAACCTCAGAAAATAAAAATCACCCTATGGTAATTATCAATGACAAAGGAGAGGAGGAAACTCCTAACCATTATGTAAGAGATGAAACCATTCAACATATCACTGTACATTATGATCCCTTGTCATCTTCTTCCAATCGACCTCGCTATCCAGAGAGGTTAGTTATGGAGAAGAAAGACCCCATTCCTGAGTCTAGCCTGGCTTCTGAGCTTAGGAACCCTTTTATAAAGGTACCTTTGCTCCAAGATATTAAAGAGATCCCCATCTATACAAAAATCATTAGGGAACTCTGTCTCAAAAAGACAAGAAGGAGAAGAATGGAACCTCAAACTATTCAATTTGTTCGTAGAACAAGAGAGTTAATGACGGGGTGTATGCACATGGAAAAATATACTGAACCCAGAAACCCTATTGTTTATGTTCAGATAGGTGATGTCCTTGTCTCCAATGTAATTATAGACCTAGGGGCAGCCATTAATGTTATGACCAAGCAAACCATGGATCAACTTGGATTGGCCCATATTCGTCCTACTCCCACAGTGCTTAAACTAGCAGATAGATCTAAAATCAAACCAGAAGGGTATTGGATGATGTGGTCGTTTCCCTAGACTCTTGGCAATATCCCATAGATTTCATTGTGCTTCAGCCAAAGAATCCCATGGGGGGCATCCCTTGATCTTGGGACAACCATGGCTTGCTACAGTCGATGCTTATATCGGATATCATTCTGGTCATATGTATATTTCCCATGGAGATTCTAGGAAAGAGGTCACCTGATGTCCATTCGCTAGATCCATTCAGGAGCTCCAAGACACTTTATGGTTAGACTATAGTAGTGATGAGGAGATTCAGTCTATTTCCTTGATACGTCAGAATGTTGAATCCTCGCAAGAGGGTGAGATTCAAGACTTTTTGAACAGTCTAGACACCATGCCTAATTTTGAGTCATTGAGTTAGATTTTTAGAAAAGATATGACTCTCTACCTCCATCACCACCATCTCTAGTGCCACCTTTGTGTACTCCTGAGCCTCATACTACTCTTGTTGAGATTATTCTAGGAAGATCCTTGTACATCAGTTCAGACTTGGATCATTCTGAGAAAGAGCAGCTTGTGAATTTGTTGCGAAACCATCTCAATGGCTTGGCAAGGGGTTATGAAGATATGAAAGGCATCTGTTGGGTCCCTATAACACTAATGATTATCCCATTACTATTGTAGTTATACCCCTTATTAATATTATTGTGCCCCTATTGCCCCCGTATTGTTATTACTGTGCCCCATAGAATCCCTCTATTGTTATTTTTGTGGCTTTATATTATTATTGTTATGTCAGCTAGATTATATTGTGACTCCTTAGACTCCTATATATAGAAAGGAGGCTTTGTAATTTGAATCATCAAAGAATTGTTCATTTATGTAATGTAAATGAAGTTTCCCCCTTGAAGAGGCTGAATTCTAAGGCGTTGATCTATCTTTTCTATCTTTTTTTGAGTTGGTTTCATAACATTTGGTATCAGAGCTTTGGATTCTAGGGGTTCACTGCTGCAAACAGGTCATCGTGGTATTTTTGCTATAACTTTTTTTCTACGACGTTTCAGAAGTTACAAAAAAGCCCATTTGAGAAGAAATCTCGCTGAACCTCGAGTCCAAATTTCAGAGCTTTTCGCACTATATTTGCGGAGATATGATCTGAGGAAGTTGGTCTTTTTGCAGATTCCTGAATTACATTCCAAACAGGTGACCTGGGGAAAATCTTCATAACTTTCTCTCTGGGGATCGGATTGAAATTTCGTAAGAAGGTACAGAAAGAGGACGGACTTTAGTTTCTTGTATGCATTTTTCAGATCCAAAGGTCGAAATAGTGACTCGTGGGACGTCGTACAAGTTCGCTCTACTGAACTAGTCTATAATCAAGTCACTGTGGGAGATTTCGCATAACTCTTCCTTGGAGAATCCAATTTGGGTCAGACTTGTGGCATTGGAAAGAGGACACAGAGGGCTACTGCAGGTCACAAATTTAGAACTATATGATCAAAAAGTGTATAGATACATCAGAGGCAATATCGAGCTCCTACAAAGTGAAAAAAGGTGTGTAGATTTTCTTAAATTTTTGCTTAAGCTTGGTTTGAAAATTTATTTTAAAGGAATTCAAAGGGCATAATAGAGCATTATTATCGGTAACTGATGCCCCAAGGAAAGAAAATTCAAACACCTAGTAAGGAACCTGAAAGCTCTAGCATGACTCATATAGAAGAAGAAGAAATGCTATATGATATATCAAAATTACAAGAACAAGTGCAACGAGTGTCACTTGCACAAAAAGCAACAGAATCTAAGATGGATGGTTTAAGGAAAGATGTAGAAGCTAAGATGGATGGTTTAAAGAAAGGTGTAGAAGCTAATATGGATGGCATGGAAGCTAAAGTGAATGGCATGGACGCTAAAATTGATGGCATGGATGATAAGATGGAAGAATTGAAGATAAATATGAATAAGTTGCTACAAGAAATGGTCACTAAGGGTGAAAGGGTACTAAAGGAAACTCATGATGAGAATAAAAGAAATGTTAATCAAAATTACAAGAACAAGTGCAACGAGTGTCACTTGCACAAAAAGCAACAGAATCTAACATGGATGGTTTAAGGAAAGATGTAGAAGCTAAGATGGATGGTTTAAAGAAAGGTGTAGAAGCTAATATGGATGGCATGGAAGCTAAGGTGAATGGCATGGACGCTAAAATTGATGGCATGGATGATAAGATGGAAGAATTGAAGATAAATATGAATAAGTTGCTACAAGAAATGGTCACTAAGGGTGAAAGGGTACTAAAGGAAACTCATGATGAGAATAAAAGAAATGTTAATCATGATTCCATAGACTCTAATTTTGGATCGAAGACTCACCATGTTCCAAAAATCGATATGAGGAAGTTTGATGGCAAGGATCCCACCACATGGATATTACAAATGGAGCAATTCTTCGATCTCAATAATGTGCAAAACACACAAAAGGTATGTATGGAAACTTTATATTTGGAACCAAATCAGTTTGTATGGTATCAATGGCTTTGCTCTTGTAAACAATTTATCACTTGGGCAATTTTTACGGAAGAATTGATAGCACATTATGAGGATACAAAAAGCAACACTTTTTTTAGCCAATTGATAAGTCTCAAACAAAAGGGTTCAATAATGGAGCACATTGAGGAGTTCCAAAAATTGAACATAAGGGTAAAAGATATTCCAGAGAGCATAGGATTGATGTGTTCATAGGGTCTTTAAAGGATAATATCCAACATGATGTTCGCCTTTGGGAACCTGATTCATTAGAGAAGGCATTCAGGTTAGCAAGAAAAATGGAAAGCAAAATTATGGCAACCAAGAAGCATACCACTCACAACTATAAAGACAGAAGTGTTGTTGCCCCTAGTCTTCCACAACCTATAAGGTTGACACCACAACAATTGGAAGAAAAAAGAGCAAAAGGGCTTTGTTACAGTTGTGATAGCAAATACACTAAAGGTCATAAGTGTGCTGAGAAGAAATTATTCTACATAGATTGTGAAGAGGAAGAAGAAAAGGAGCAAGAAAGGTCAAAAGAAGAGGATATACTCCAGGAACAAAGCCTAGATGAAGAACAAATAAATCCGACCATATCTTGTAATGCATTGGCAGGAATTACCACTCCTCAAACCATCAAGATAGAAGGACAAATCAAGAAGAAAAAGGTAATAGTGTTGATTGATTCAGGAAGCACCCACAATTTTATTCATTGTAATGTAGCAAAAGAATTGAATTGCTTCCTATATCCAGCACCAGAGTGTCAAGTGATGATTGCAAATGGAGGAACAATAAATTGCTCTGGAAAGTGCCATAATATCAAGCTATCCATGGGAGAATATGTATTGACTAGCCCAATGCTTTCCATTCCAATGGGAGGTGCTGATGTTGTACTAGGAGTCCAATGGCTACAATCCTTGGGTACAATAGCTTTTAATTTTCAAGAACTTTTCATCAAATTTTCTATGGAAGGAAAGGAAGTTGAATTAAGGGGTATTGCAGGGAACCAGGAAAGATAATCAGCTCTAATGGTATGACAAAGCTTCTAAAAAAGGAGCAAAGAGGTGTAATTGCACAATTATGTTCGCTAGATGTTTCCACATCGAAATCATCTATTTCTCCAGATCTCCAAAAAGTCCTGGACAATCATTCCAAGGTATTTGAGACTCCCAAAGGTCTCCCACCTATGCGTGATCATGATCATGCTATTCATCTGATTCCAGGAAGTGTTCCTCCAAACATCAGGCCGTACAGATATCCCTATGTCCAAAAGAGTGAAATTGAACGTATGGTTGCAGAAATGCTAGAGGCTGGTATAATTCAACCGAGTCAAAGTTCTTTCTCTTCTCCAGTAGTATTTGTGCACAAGAAGGATGGATCATGGCGCATGTGTCCGGATTACAGGGAGCTCAACAAGCTCACTAAAGATAAGTTCCCCATTCCTGTCATTGATGAATTACTGGATGAATTGCATGGATCAATTTACTTCACCAAGTTGGATCTTCGTTCAGGATATCATCAAATCAGAATGAAGACTGAAGACATTCCGAAAACAACATTTAGAACTCATGAGGGTCATTATGAATTTTTGGTCATGCCTTTTGGCCTTACCAATGCACCTTCAACATTTCAAGGTTTGATGAATTCAATTTTCAAACCATTCCTTAGAAAATTTGTGTTAGTATTTTTTGATGATATACTAATCTACAACAAGTCTTGGAAGGATCATGTTGAACATGTTGACAGGGTGCTACAACTATTGGAGGAGAAACAATTATATGCAAAAAGATCCAAATGTTTCTTTGGAGTCCAAGAGGTGGAATATCTGGGTCATATTGTATCTCATGAAGGAGTTAAGGTAGACCCTAGCAAAATTAAAGCCATTAAGGAATGGAAAATCCCCACATCCATAAAGCATCTGCGAGGATTTCTTGGGTTGACAGGGTATTATCGCAAGTTTGTTAAGAATTATGGGAGAATAGCAGCACCTCTAACAACATTATTGAAGAAAGATGCATTTTCATGGACTCCGAAAGCAACAAAGGCCTTTGAACATCTTAAAGAGGCAATGTGCCAAGCACCGTCTTAGCTACACCGGACTTCACAAAAACCTTTATTGTGGAATGTGATGCTTCAGGAAATGGAATTGGTGCTGTTCTAATGCAAGATGAAAGACCCATTGCTTTTGAAAGTCGTCCAATCAAGGGAAAGTTTTTAAGCAAAGCTATTTATGAGAAGGAAATGTTGGCAATACTCCATGCACTTAAGAAATGGCGACCCTACCTAATGGGAAGACACTTCAAGGTAAAAACGGATCATGATAGCCTTAAATATTTTTAGAACAAAGATTATCCTCTGAAGAGCAACAAAAGTGGGTCACAAAGATGTTGGGTTATGACTTTGAAATCATCTACAAAAAAGGGAAGCAAAATGTGGTGGCAGATGCACTCTCAAGAAAGGATGAGGATGTGGAAGCATTGTTGTGCGCCATTTCTATTATCCAACCAGATTGGATAAACGAAGCAAGGGAGGAATGGAAGAATGACGAAGAAGTGTGGGCACAAAGTTACAACAAGATTCTAGTACGTCTGATACATTTAGCTGGAAAAATGATTCGTTATGGTACAAAGATCGCTTATACCTCTGTAAGAATTCCCAGCTAAAACAAAAGATTCTTATGGAATTGCACACTTCTCCCTTAGGAGGGCACTCAGGATTTTTAAAAACTTACCACAGGGTTAAGAAGGAATTTTTTTGGGATGGCCTTAAATCAGATATTCAAAAGTTTGTGGCGGAATGTTTGGTTTGCCAACAAAATAAAGTTGAAACAATTAAGACAACGGGTCTATTACAACCTTTATCCATTCCAAGCCAACGTTGGGAGGAGGTTTCAATGGATTTTATCACAGGTTTACCCAAGTCTGAGGGAAAGAGTGTCATCATGGTGGTAGTTGACAAACTTACCAAGTATGCACACTTTTGTGCATTATCACATCCATTTAAAGCCAGTACAGTTTCTACTGCATTTATGGAAACAATTCAAAAGCTACATGGAAACCCAAAGATTATTGTAAGTGACAGAGATCCCATTTTCACTGGAAATTTTTGGACAGAATTATTTTCTTGTCTTGGTACTCAGTTAGCTCATAGCTCATCTTATCATCCTCAACTGATGGGCAAACTGAGATAGTAAACAAATGTTTGGAAGGATATCTTCATTGCTTTGTATCTGATAAACAGACACAATGGGTCAAATGGTTGCCTCTGGCTGAATGGTGGTATAACACTTCCTTCCATAGAGCAACAAAAATGACCCCATTTATGGCACTTTATGGGTATCAACCACCGTCCATCACATCATATTTAAGAGAAAATTCTAAGGTTCAGGCAGTGGAACATCACATCGAACATCAACAACAAGTCCTCCAACTCTTAAAGGATAACCTCGTGTCGGCACAGAATAGAATGAAACAACAGGCAGATCAACATCGCTGGTAGAGGGAATTACTCCCCTAGGGTTTTTTCGGTTGAAACCCTAGCAGACTGAAAGTTATCTATTCAAAGAAACATGCATTCACATAGCCATTATGCTATTATAAGAAAATTCTATGATAAGGGTACGTACCTTTGGTCCTACGTTTGAGAAGGCCTTTAGGGTCCAAACCCTTCTTGGAGTTTCCTTCTTCACTTTTGTCCTGCAAAACAAACAATTCCAAGAACACAGTAGTACATGGACAAAAACTTATAAAGAAACCATCTTCATGTATAAAGAAAGGTAGTTAGTTATGAAATCCAAAAAACCATTTACACATGAATTCTAAACATGAATATCATTAACATAAAGAAGATTCACTTCGGGAACCAAGACACTTGTTTCTTTTATTATAGACAAATAAAGTACATAAAAAGGAATATGTTCACCTAAGTCACCTTCAGCAGGCTCCAAGCAAAGCTTCCTTCCGGATCCGTTCCAGCCTCAAGCCTCTAACAAAACTCCTTCCATGACTCTCTCCATGATGTCATAAGTGGTGGATGAACATCAACACACAAGGAAACAAAGGTTTCCTGCACAAAATGGGGGAAGTGCAAAAGGCACAAGGGACTTCAGACCTGGTCAAGGAAAAATATCAACATAATAACCATTCTCTCTATTCTCTCCTCCCGCAGGCCTTCCCTTTGAGGTCTTTTTATACCATCTCCAAAGTAGTTTTTTAGTTAGGAGTTGGTTGGGAACAGTTGGGCCACGGGCACTAACAGGTGATCAGCAGGTAAAACCCGCGATCTCTGCCCAAAAAGAAGTAATTTTATATTTCTTTAAGTGTTTTAATACATACACGTGGGTTGGATATACACAGACCCGCGTATACACGCATTTAACTCAGGGCAATGTCGCGTATAAGGAATAAAACACTGTTTTTAAATTTTAGGACCAGGTCTGAAAGGAGGGGTTGCCCTAGGCCATGAGTACAGCATCACAAACCATAAGAGTGAGATTTGGAGCTATAACAGATGCCCCCCTAATATATGAGGTCAGAAGGGGTACATGATGGCCGAAATATATTATGCGAATACATGGAAAGGAAGTCTGTCAAAAACCGAGGAGGACTTCACCAGAATTCAGCCTGCCAAGCCACCAAAGGAGATCAGAAAGAAACACTGTCTGAAGCGGGCATACCCATGCTCAGAAAAAGTAAAGCATGTCCACATATCAAGTACAAGTGGATCCACTAAGTATACAAGTATAAATGACTGAAAGATACATAATGGATCATCTGATCATAATGAACAAGTACATGTCTGAATATCACATATAAGACTGTCAATGATGCTGAAAGATGCAACGGATCACTGATATCAAAGACTGATCCCCAAAAGGTACCAACTGAACATGATGGAATAGGATGGTACTACACTGTAAACTCAGGTTCCAGCATATAGAATGTCGCCATGACTGACTGCAACATATAAAGTGGAGTGGTATCAACTAGCAGCAACAGGAGCAACTGTCAAGTGAACCAATGAATGCTGATACAACCTGAGGTCTTCACCGACAGCCGTGGTACATTTCTACACCATGGGAATAAATGATCTGAAGTCGACCATGTGAGAAATCGTTTGATTACTGGTCATTGATGTATACCGTTAACAAACGTGAGACTACTCACCGATAATGATAATGAGCGTCATGGTACCCAGTACAATCTAACAAGTGTGAATAGATGAGTTGGAGTTGAACACCTGTAAGAATCTATCGATCAGGAGACAATGATGGTTTCCCACTATCGATAGCGAAGGATCTGCCACTAATGACTGCAAACCCCAAGGTACTGCCAAATGGACTCTAGATCTTTGCCCCAGAGCAATGAGTCAGAGTCGATAGGGAAAGATCCGCTAGAAGGAAGGCATTAAGGCATCCTCCATCAATCTAGCGCGAGTGTAACCCGTAGGCCAATAATGTGGAAGGAATCGGACGAAAAAGATGTAGTAACCCAACTGAAGTACGTTTCCGGCGTACACAAGATGTGGCTACCGCATGGCAGAAACCCTCTGAACCAACCAATAATAAAAGCCGACACAGAGGCGAGGTATCCACCAATTGGGTCAAATGGAAACCAAGGTACTGCACGAATCCCGATGTGCGATAATGTAAGCTGATGTCGAACACAAGGGAAACCACTCAGTCAAAGACCCATGATACTGATCGATGCTGAGCACAAGGTGACCTATCAATAATGAAAATAGGGCCAGGGTGCAGCTCTAGGCCTATCCTCAGAGCAAGATGTCGTCGTCGATAAGGACAAGACCCGCCAGCAAGAAGTCAATGGGCACCTTCTCAAACCAGCACGAGTAAAGGACCAATATAACTAATGTGATGATAGACATGACACTGACAACCAGGGATGGCCGACTGAAAAATGAGTCAAGAGACACCGTAGAGAGGTCGACTCAGGCTAACTTCCTTTGAACAAAAGCACGACTCAATGTGACTGTGTGGCAGCATATGATGACTCTGTATAAGTTCTCCATGCAGGAGGCATGAACAAACCCTCCATATGATTGGAAGAGATAACCAATCGGGGGAGAACTGACTCAATAACAAGGTTATGGCATACCTAAGTCAAACTAAATCCCACCCATGCGGAGGAGACTTTTGTTTTGAGTGCTTTGTTCAAGGGCGACACGACTGACTCTAGCTGCCAACAATAAATGGAAATAATGTCCCGTTCCCGCTCTTTTTGGAATATTTAATTTTTTTTGTCTTTTTCTGTTAAGCCAGAAAAAGAATAAAAGAATGCTATGGTACAGTGGAAAGAACGAGTGTCGGTGAAATAGATGATCTAGTTCCTGGGAAAGGAACGTTCCTATGCTCAATGCAGGGAGGTGAAAACTGGTCAGTGACACTCAAAGGTATGTTCCTTCCACGGGTCAAGGTGTGTCAAGCTGCAGAAGTCAAAGATATGCAAGGTTGATTTTGCAGACGTCATGGTCAAAAGTTGGCTTAAACACGAGTCCAAGTGAAGCCAGCTCCAGGCCAAAAGGTGCAAGTGGTCAACATGCAATGCAGTAGTACAACTCAACACAAAGGAGCCTCTAGGGTATAAGGCCAGAACAAAGCGGAGAAGCTAAGAGGAATGAGTCTTCAACGCATAAGTCATGGCGGGACTACAGAGGACTCCCGAGCCTACTCAAATCAGAGCAGCATGGGCAACAAATGTCAGTGAGGTGCTAACTAGGATGCCCATGTAAAGGATGGCTCTACCATCGTGTCATGATTTAAAGAATCGGCGAGTGAAGATGGCTTGCGAACCATAACACGATGGGATCGACCCTATGGCAGATGTATCGGTCAAATGGAGGCTAGTATGCATAATGCAACGGAAAAATGGTGTTCCTAACCTATATGCCAGTGAGAACACGATACCTACCATGACAGGTCAGCAGTCATGTAACCGTCTCGAACTGTCGAAAACGTCCAAAATGTCCTGAAAAAATAAACCAATCTCGACATTCCAAGCTCCCAAGTTAAAATTCACATGAGGCCAAACAAAATAAAATTTTGAAAAAAATTTGCATTTTCAAAACTTATAAAAAGCATTTTGGACTCACCATTTTTACCATTTGAGTTTGAGAGCAAAAGATTTGGAGCAAAAGGAGCAAACTTCCCACAGCCACATTCAACCATTTAAATTCGTCGAATACCTCCAGGTAACCCTTATACTTAGCTTGCAATTGATTGTGACAGGTTTTAAGATTTATGATTGATGTTTCACCGTTGAACCTTTTGTCAAAAATTCGCTCGCGGCGTATACGTGGGTTGGTAATATTGAACCCGCGTATACGCAAGCCCTATACGCTACTGTGTGCACAGGGACCCGCGTATACACCGCGAATCATTTTTAAACAAAAACTAATGGTTTAAACTCGATTTTTTCTCAGGATGCCTATCACGTCGCGTGAGAGAGAACATGCAACGGTAGACAATAAAGTTATGAACAGTCCAGAAGCATTAGATGCACTCCGAGGATGTGGTTTGCTTAAATTTTTCAAATTGCCAAATATGAAAGCGAACACGCGATTGCTTGAGATGCTCATTGATTATTGGGATGTCAATGAGGAAGCTTTTATGATCGATCAGATGCCGCTCAGGGTAGAAGTGGAGGACATCTATTTTATCACGGGCCTTTCCCGAAGGGGAGAGGTAGTACAGTCCCGAGGCAGGACATGGAGTAGTCTCTCGATAGAGGACTATGTACAGATATACTGCCCTGGACATCCCAAGAAGGTTGGGAGCCAGATTTCCATCACACATGTGGCGAGTTTGTCACTTAGGATAATCCTGTTCACCATGGCTCGGGTGAACGGATCATCCTCTCTGCATCAGGCATCACGACAAAACATGAGTGTGGCAGTTGACTATCTCACTACTGTGTTCGACTAGTGTACTCCTCTTTTGGCCAACATGAAGAGCCAGCTCACTTCTATCAGGAGGGGTCAGACTAAAAACTTTGGATATGGGAGCATCTTGTGTACTTTCTTTTTCGAGAAGGTTCCTGCACTCCTCCCCAGGGTAGCAGTTTCCATCAGCACCCCACGTGATCCACGCATGTGCCGGTGGGCGGATCTGATGAAACATCTGGGGGGCGGGGAGGTCCCAAGGACTGCCTTCGACGATGACTTCTTCACTTGGTGGGATCAGCAGATCATCACCGTGGATGACTACCCCTATGCTGGACTGGATTTCCGAGGAGATCCTGATTTAGCGTTACCACCGAATGCAGCATGGGGCGAGATCGGTAAGATTTTTGCTTTTATGATTTTTTGGATTTTTCAAATATAATCATGAATTTTGAAAAATATTTTTTTGATGAGATTCAAATGACTGATATGATGATCATGTTCCAGACATTGGGCCTGTACGACCAGATGGATTCCCACGGCATGGATGGCGTGGCCGAGGAGCCGAAGAGGTGGCTGCTGATACAGAGCGGACTCTAAACAATGTCCAGCAACACTTGGCGAGACTGAGCTGCCGAGTACCGATGGCCGTCATAGAGGACCTTCCTGAGGATATGCAGCGTCATGTGGTTGGCATGCCATGTGACTGGGTTCGCATTTTTCGGCATGTGGCCAATGCTATAGTTACATACTTAGACGCTCATCCTGAGCCGAGGCATTAGATATGCCAGACACGATTATGGGCATTTGAGTCCCAATTTTGTATATTTTTTGGACACGCATATGTACACCTGAGACATTTTATGATATATATACAGTTTAACTTTATGATGCTTGATTTTATTATGATGAATGATTGATGTGCCAGTCTAATGCCCGATTAGCGATAGAATCAGCTAACCAATTATGAGATCTTGGAATGTGAAAATAATTAATATAAGTAAATGATCTTTGCAACAACCTCACTCTTAGATATTGGCGATAGAAAGATGGATCCCGTACTCGATAAATGTTATTTAATTGAGACACTATCAATTGAGAATCAAGATACACTACCAACGAGTCGATCCCATGAGAGATTGCCTCGGATAATAAATTAATAACAGCAGTATACTCGGCCATATTGTTTGAAGCAGGACCGATACACACACCTCTTGATGCCATCAATTGACCAGTTGGATAATAAAGTACCCAAGCTGCGGAAGCAAGATTCCGAGTGTGCCGACTAGCACCATCGGCGAACCCAAAATAGACCAAATCATCCATCAACACCTGCCACAGCAGACAAAAAGTGCTGATATCAGAAAACTCTCGATGATATATGTACAAATATACATAAAATACAAAGAAGCCATTGCCTGGTCAAAACTAAGCAAAGTACTTCTTTAGGTAGAGCCCGTTTCGGGGCTCTGCCAGCTTGTTTCCCTCGAAATCAATTAACTCATACGATCCTTTTTCTAAAACTCGTTTAATAATGAAAGGACCGTACCACATAGGCTTAAATTTGCCTGCCCCCAAGGCGTCCTTATCTTGGTCATAGACCAGGACAAGGTCACCTTCAGAAAAGACTCGAGGACGGACAGACTTATCGTACTGTGTTTTAACTCTTTTCTTATGGGCCTCATTCATCGTGGCGGCATCTCGACGCTGCTCATCGAGATGTTCCAAGTGAACTAGGTGCTCTTCGAGACTCGAAGTCTCAGGAAGAAGCTCAACAGCCAACTTAAGAGATGGAATTTCACATTCGACTGGAAAGATAGATTCCATCCCATAAACCAACTGAAAAGGAGTAAAACCAGTAGCCATTTTGACAGAGGTTCGGTATGCCCAAAGAGCCGAATACAACATAATGTGCCAATTGGACCGATTTTTATCGATTGTCCATTGGAGTATCGTCTTAAGAGTTTTATTGACCGCCTCAACCTGTCCATTGGCCTGAGGATAATAAGGGGACGAATGCTCCTGACGGAAACCTAATTTAAGATTCGAACATTAGTTGATTCTGGAAATGACTGCCATGGTCAGTGACAATCTCTCTTGGGATACCAAATGTTGAGATAACCTGATTGAAAAGAAACAAAGCTGTCGTGTCATTATCGTTCTTATAAGTAGGCATGGCCTCAGCCCACTTCGTAAAGTAGTCTACAGCCACGATAATGTACTTGTGATTTGCCGCTGAAGGCGGATTACAAGTTGTAAAATCAATACCCCACTTAGTAAAGGGACCGACGGTGACAACGGGAAAAAGGGGAGATGGATGCGCGCGCATCTTGCGAGTAAAAATTTGACACGGGTGACAGCGTTTTACCGCTTCCACACAGTCCTTAAAGAGTGAAGGCCAAAAATAGCCGGCACGTAAGATGCGCTGGGCTGTAGCAAGCCCTGATAGATGACCACCACAAGCTCCACTATGGCAGTCATTGAGCACAGACTCTGCTTCCTCTAAGGTTAAACAACATCGGAGGATTGAATCAACCCCTCGACGGTATAATGTGTCACCAATGATAACATAGTTTTTAGCTAGGTGACGTAATTTTCGACGTTCATCCTTGGAGAAAGTAGAGGGAAACTTCGAAGTCTGGAGATAAACAATGATATCTCCATACCAAGGGTCGAGTGAAGAGATGAGGAATAAATGTTCGTCGGGAAAATTTTCCTCACACACAGTATCCTCTCCACAAGGAAGCTCAGAAATTAGCTCCGCAAAAACCATGGATTTCTTAGACTTGGTAGACAAGAACTCGAGATCGAATTCTTGCAAAATGACTATCCATCTATTATATTTGCCCCCAATCACTCGCCTACTGAGGACAAATTGAAATGGATTGACCGCCGCTAAGACAAAAGTTTTGCGTAGCAAAATATAATGACGGAGCCTCTGGACAGCGTGGACAGCTGCCAAGGCCAACTTCTCAACCGGAGAATAGTGGAGTTCAGGACCTATTAAGCCTCGGCTCAAATAATAAATCACGTGCTCGGCAAGAGCATCGTCCTCCTGAACTAGAACCATACCAATGGTTGATTCTGCTGCAGCGAGATATAAAAGGAAGTCTCTACTATAATCCGGTGGACTCAAAAGCGGGGCAGAGACTAATGCCTTTTTCAAAGCACCAAACGACCGCTGCGCAAAGTCGTCCCACACAAATGGAACTCCTTTTTGTAGCAAACGCATGAACCCTTTAGTGATCTCGGCATAGTTTGCTATAAACCGTCTTAAGAAATTAGCCTTCCCTTGAAGACTTTGAAGTTGACGAATTGAGGACGGGGGAGGCAACTAAACTATTGCCTCAACCTTGAAGGGATCAACCCGAATCCCTTCATTGGACACTATGAACCCTAACAACCGATCGGATGTAACCGCGAAAACGCACTTGTTGGGATTCAACCGGATTTTATAAAAACGACAACGTTCAAAAACCAATCGAAGATTACTAGGATGATCAGTTGTCTTTCGAGAACGAGCAGCGAGATCATCCAAGTATGCCTCGATGATATGTTTGATGTCGTGGAAAGCGTATGACATGGCCCGCTGAAAAGTGGCTCCAGCATTTTTAAGACCAAAAGGCATCTTTCTATATGCAAAGGTACTCTAGGGACATATAAAAGCTGTCTTATGTTGATCTTCAGGACGGATAGAGATTTGATTATAACCCTAAAAACCATCCATGAAGGAAAAAATTTCATTACCCGCACACTCGTCGATAATTTGATCAATGAATGGCGTGAGGTAATTGTCTTTCGGACAAGCCTTGTTTAGGTCCCTAAAATCGATGCATACTCAGATTGTTCCTTGCTTTTTGTCCACAGGGACTGGATTAGAAACCCAATCAGTAAGAGGAACAGGTTATATAAAACCCGCCCTTAGCAGCTTCTCAACCTCAGCTTTGATAGCCGCTGCTTTCCTAGGGTTGACCGGCCGAAGCCTTTGATGAACTGGTTTCACATTTTCATATGTCTTGATCTCATGTTGAACTATAGAAGGATCAATGCCAGGCATTTCCTCATAAGACCAAGCAAATACATCACTATATTCCTTGAATAGGTCGGTGTAAATTTGAATTTCTTCAGGGGAACACTCAATTCCGATGAAGATATTCTCGATGATGTTAGGGTCCCTAGAGATGTTTATAGGTATCGTTTTTGAAATTACCGACATATTACCTTCGGCATGAACGTGTGCTGGAGCCAAAGGGTTTGACACCGTACAAACATCACTAGTGAAGAGCTCGGAGAATCTAGATTCTACTTCCTGCAATGGAGGAAGAAAGTATGAATGATGGTGTAAGTCTTCCCAAGGTCGATCTATACCCATCATTACTTCGAGGATTGCTTCTTCAGAAGGCAGAACCGAATCTAAGCAGTCCAAGGCAGAGGTAGAATCAAGGCTCCAAGCCGGGGCCACATGACCATCTAACTCCTCTTCGGAAAAAGGAGTAGAATGGTTGTCTGCAGAGTCTATGATAGACTGATATCTAAGCTCAGCTGCAGATATAGGGAATGCCATTCCATTTACTTGTCCTTCAACTAATGTGGTCGTAGGTGAAGGCAAGGTCCAAGGGTCTGAAAAATAATGAGTTCGGAAGAACTCTTCTCGAGGAGACTCCTTAGATGATGAAATAGCATTAATTTTAGCGAAAGGAGAGGGAAGATCAAATGTACCCATCAATGAGGAATACATCCCTACTCCTAAATTCTCAGTCGGTGGGCGAGGGTTATCCACTAAAGGGACAGTAGAGTCAGAGCTTGCTTGAGGATCAACTGGACAATAGTCCAATTGATCAACCTTAACGATTTTCCCCTCATGAGGAAAGCAAATTACACGAAACAGAGTCGAAACAACGGCATCCATCTCGTATACCCAGTTCCTTCCTAATAGGAGATTATAGTCTAGGTTAGCGTCTATGACCTCTACTTCAATATTGACGACCTTTCCCCCAACACATATAGGAAAGGCCGGGATAATCCCATGTGGCTTGTGAGAATGACCGTCAAATGCAGTCAAGACGGTGGGTGAAGGAACAGCCGAAGGTGATCCAATAGCCTTCCAGCATGACATCGACATAACGCATGTGGAAGCTCCTTCATCTACTACGGTGCGAAAAATATTGATTTTCCGGTATGTAGACTTTATTTGAAAAGCCATATGATGAGGGAGTCGCTTTTTGACATTTAACATGTCAAAAGTGAGCACTAAAGAGTTAGCTGGATCGATTGCTCCAATCGCGGAGAGTAAAGCACTTCTCTGAGTCGGACACGACTGGAGAACCTCTAAAGTGGACATGGCGCATGGACTCTGAGCCAGATCCTCCACAATGGAGTAATTCTGGGTGGCTCTAGCATTAGGATTAATCGTCGCGCGTTTAGCGGAACCTTTCGGTATCCGTGGTATAGTCTCAACAGGGGGCCGCTCAATATGAAGGTCAGTACTTCCAGAAACAGTCTTGTCCTTGGAAGTTTCGGCTTCACCATAATCACGTGACCGAGTAGCCACATGGACATTAGAACCCATCATGAAAACATTTGACGATTTTTCCCCTTCCTGGTTGCCCCCAGCGGAGGTTCCAGGGTTCGAACTCGCGCCAGCAAGTTGCTGCCCTTGGGGAAACGGGTTGGTTAACACAGCTTGAGAACTAGAAGTCCCTTGCTGTCCTAACAAGCGCTGAGCGTCTTCAATCTTAGGGCAGAGATGAGTTAGATGGTCTCCACTGCACAACTTGCATGGAAACTTGACTTTCTTTCTTGACTCATTTCTACCACCACCAGCGTTGTTGCCGGATTTATTTGCATCAGGCTTCCCATCCTGGTTCTTTTTCTTACCTCGTCCTTTCTTTTTCCCATTGGAATTTTGATTTCCTTTGGGATTATTAGATTGGACGACATTTATTGAAGAAGTTTGGGAAGCGGGGGGATTAGACGATGTGACTTGGTTGTTAGAAGCAGTTTGCAAAGACAACTGCTGCAGTTGATTCAACAAGTTCACGGTAGTTGTGTCTACTGACCCGACGATACCATCCGCGTGTGGACCTGGCTTTGACTTAGCTAAATCAGCCTTAGATCCAGGAGCATCTGGCAAGTACTTTTGTAGTATCCCGAACTGAGAGTAGATCAATTCTAATTGCTGGGCCCTAAAAATGGCTTGCTCCTCAGAATAGACCCCAGACATGGAGACATCCTTGGAGATCTCGGGTTGTAAAGACTTCAAAAACCACTCGAGATGGTACTCCGGAGGGATTTCGGCTTTAATGAGCCTCTTTCTCCATCTCCATTCCTGAATATGGTCAGAAATGTGGGTTGCCTTATCCTAACGGAAGGTGGCCAGAAGTTTAGTTCCGGCATCATAGCGGACAGGCAACTGGAAGTGATTTAAGAAAATAT
Source organism: Pinus tabuliformis (assembly GCA_031772625.1). NCBI lineage: Eukaryota > Viridiplantae > Streptophyta > Pinopsida > Pinales > Pinaceae > Pinus > Pinus tabuliformis. The sequence goes on from CM062806.1 coordinate 136,633,562, forward strand.
TGGCTAAGTCAGCGAACGATGTAAAGCTGCCCCCTGGCAACTCTATATACCATTTGGCTGCATTACCATTCAAGGTGCGCTCAAAGAGTCTCAACCTAATCGAGTCATCGATAAGGGAGTTAGATGAGCACCACAAATGGAATGTGGTTACATTGTCGCCTGGGTCTTCACCACTCTTCCCTTTGAATTTTGGTATGTCCGAAGGGAGTTTGGTTGGGACCGGAGGCCAGGATGGATTGTACTTGATTGGGTCATTTGTTAACTTAGTGAGATCTGGCAAGTTTAACGTTGACAGAAACGGAAGCCTAGGAGGACCTTGGGGATTCCACCCAGACTGGGTAGAACTCCCAAAGCTCTGAAAAGATTGTCCTGGAATTTGGGAGGCACCAGGCTGCCCAAAGTAACCAGTAGAACCGGCTGAACCAAAAGGCAAGCCTTGTGGTCCAGGAAAATTCAGAGTTTGACCAACTCCGGCCGTATAACCTCCATAACCAGCAAAGTTTCCTCCTAAAGGATTGTAGGGAGTTGATAACCCCTGATAGGGATTCCAAGCTGAAGCAAGGGGAGGAATACTTTGAAACATACTAACCGTGGAGTACGGCCTATTCCCTTGTTGGCCGATAAATGGATTCCCAGTTCCCGTGCTACTAACCCCAGGGTTATTCCAACCTTGGAAAGGATTGCTGCTTTGTCCTATAGAAGAAAAAGGCATGGATCCTACCGTCGGGTTGGAATGTGGTATATGACCACTTCCAAAAGGAAAACCCTGGAATGAAGCCGATCTGCCCATCATGGACGTAGCGCACTAAACGGAACCGATGGAATACCCTGTGAGTGGGTGCCAAATGGGAAGAATCCATTACCAAAAGCATTGGTTTGGGCATTTCGACTCGTGGACGGAATGGAGGTAGACCCAACTATAGATGTGCTAGCAAAAGATCCAAACAAGGAAGCAGAGGAGATGGAAATGGTTCCTCCCCCTTGCACCGATGTTGGGGTTTTCATAGTCGTAGCACTCGTAGAAGCCATGCTTCCAGTAGTGGTCATCGATGGTAAGCGCGTAGCGTAACCTGGACTTGACGGTCTATGCGTCGGAGTCCCAACGTATTGCAATACGTCTGGATGACTAGATGGTAGTGGAGAATTTGGAGCCACTAATAACTCTGAAATTTCTTCTACCTCTATGTTATTCTCCACTTGAAAGAGAACTCGAGAAAGGACTGGAGTGTCCCTCTCTTGCTCAGAAGTGCCAGGCCTTGCTTGGCCGCTAATGCCCCCGAGAGGAGGATCAATCCCCGATGCGTCAACCGGCGTGGGACGGAACCCACCGGTAGTATTGCCTCTACGCCTTCTAGGAGAAGGCTCTAAACTTGGTGGCGAGAGACCACGAAGTCTTCGAGACCGTCTTGGAGATCGGTCAGCCACTTTGAATTTTTTGTTATGATCTAACTAAAGACTCAAAAAAATTGAAAGCTAGGCCAACTAGGAGCACAGAGCACACACTATAAAGTCCCTAAAGATACAGCCAGTCAAACAACTTCCAAGTATTTCCACTCCGGGTGATTAAGACCAGACACCAAAATACGAGAAAGTGAAATAAGGGGCCTTCCGAAGATATTCTGGGATGATGAGGGCCCAGTCCTATCAGCGAAGGTATCAGAGGAAGTTACGCTTACCTCCTAACAACAGCCTGCGCCGGTGCAAGCCCCCCAGCTTTGCAAGGGTGCCCTCCAGTAGTACTGTCGAGAGTGATGCAACGTCAACCTCAGGTGCCATGGGATTCCCCTCCGCAGCCACCTGTGTAGTTCCCTAAGAGTAGCAACTATGGATACCAACTCGTCGTAGAAGCCAGGCGGAACAGTCGTGAGGTAAGTTCGGACAAGTAGGAGAGGGGGTATCTCTCTTCCCTGTCTTCACAGACCCTCGTGCTTAACTCCCAGATCCGGAGCTTTCCTGGTCTTCCTAACGCTATTGGATTTTCTCTCGTTATTCAGACTCCTACGTTTGACGTTTATATGGCCTTCGAGAGTTAACTCTCCACTCGCCTAATCCAAGGCCCTAAAATCCTAATCTTGTTGGTGTAACTGACTAAAACAAAAAGTTCTAGTGAATTTTAGTTAGCGCTTGATTTTATTAGACTGTTCTTTAAGTCACAAAGTAACGGAAGTGAAAATAGTGGTGTTTTTTGACGCAAAAGAAATTAATAAAAACTTAACTACATGCACATGCACTTTTTCATTTTTCGATGAAGAGAAATTTCTATAGGGTTCAGAGGTACTTCTAATAAAACAAATTTTCCTTTCCTTTTCGTTAATGCACACTTCACACTCACAAAAGCTAACAAAGCTATATATGCCTAAAAAGGGGATGCAAATCTATCCTAATGCAACAACTATATGTGGATGCAAGATTCAAAACTACTCTAAAAACAAAATGAAAGTTGCTTGCTTATCAAACTTTATCTTGCCACTTAAGATGCCTAGATGGAATATGAGATGTTTCCATTCATTTCGTCTAAACACTAAAAACAAGTTCTAAGACAAACATAAAGCACTTTCACTTCACTAAAAGGAAATCAAATGAAAAGCAAGTTCAAGAAAGCAAAACTAAGATTTTCAAAAGATTTTCTTCAAAGCAACAAACAAAAAAGTCTTTTCAAAAATTGCTCTCAACAACACTGAAACTTGTGATTGAAGAATAGGCAATTAAACACTTTTGTGAATCAACACCACTTAATGGATGAAAACCCAACAAAAATAAATGTGTTTGAGATCACTCTTAACAATCAAAAGCAGCAATGAAATCCTTGGCAATGAAAACCAAAAAGATCAAAAAGACAAATTCCAAGAAAGTGTCAAACAACAACTTTCATGAAACAAAGAAGTAGATGGTCACAAAAAGTGATTTTGTCAAGCAAACAAAAAGTCACCAAAAGAAAGATTAACACAAAGATTGAATTCAATCTTCCTACCCTGATGAAACAGAGCAGCCAAGATTCCTAGCAAGAAATCTTGCGTGCTTTAGCAAAAAACGATGACGCTTGCAATCAACAAAAACAAGACCAATACTCCTTATAATCAGAGAGAATTCAGAACGAGATGCTTGCTGCAAAACAAATAACTGATACTGGAAAATGACTGTTTCAGACTGACTCAAACCACCAGACAAACCTTCAGAGGCCAAAAAGATTTACAAATATTGAAAATTGGAATATATACGCGACTGTACTATAGTATAGATTGCGTGTATACGCGACAGTGTTTGAGGAAACCTGCGTATGCACGGGTTGACTCAAAGAAACAAGCATATTTACGCCTCTCTATCTAAGAAAAATAGCGTATATGAAAAGCTTCAAGAAAAATAAAAAAAATAAAAAAGACAAACTGAAGAAACTGGCAAAGCTTAAAGTTCAAGAACAGACCAGACAATAACAGCAAGCAGACAAGGCAGCTGAGCCCTGATTGGCTTGAAAAATACCCAAACTAGGAACAACAAGAGTGTTGTCCCCAGTGGAGTCGCCAATTCTGGTAGAGGGAATTACTCCCCTAGGGTTTTTTGGGTTGAAACCCTAGCAGACTGAAAGTTATCTATTCAAAGAAACATGCATTCACACAGCCATTATGCTATTATAAGCAAATTCTATTATAAGGGTATGTACCTTTGGTCCTACGTTTGAGAAGGCCTTTAGGGTCCAAACCCTTCTTGGAGTTCCCTTCTTCACTTTTGTCCTGCAAAACAAACAATTCAAAGAACACAGCAGTACATGGACAAAAACTTATAAAGAAACCATCTTCATGTATAAAGAAAGGTAGTTAGTTATGAAATCCAAACAACCATTTACACATGAATTCTAAACATGAATATCATTAACATAAAGAAGATTCACTTCGGGAACCAAGACACTTGTTTCTTTTATTATAGACAAATAAAGTACATAAAAAGGAATATGTTCACCTGAGTCACCTTCAGCAGGCTCCAAGCAAAGCTTCCTTCCGGATCCGTTCCAGCCTCAAGCCTCTAACAAAACTCCTTCCATGACTCTCTCCATGATGTCATAAATGGTGGATGAACATCAACACACAAGGAAACAAAGGTTTCCTGCACAAAATGGGGGAAGTGCAGAAGGCACAAGGGACTTCAGACCTGGTCAAGGAAAAATCTCAGCATAATAACCATTCTCTCTATTCTCTCCTCCCTTAGGCCTTCCCTTTGAGGTCTTTTTATACCATCTCCAAAGTAGTTTTTTAGTTAGGAGTTGGTTGGGAACAGTTGGGCCACGGGCACTAACAGGTGATCAGCAGGTAAAACCCGCGATCTCCGCTCGAAAAGAAGGAATTTTATATTTTTTAAAGTGTTTTAATACATACACGCGGGTTGGATATACACAGACCCACGTATACACGCGTTTAACTCAGGGCAATGTCGCGTATAAGGAATAAAACACTGTTTTTTAAATTTCAGGACCAGGTCTGGAAGGAGGGGTTTCCCTAGGCCATGAGTACAGCATCACAAACCATAAGAGTGAGATTTGGAGCTATAACAATCGCAGTGAAAGAAGTTTTCATGTAGGTGATTGGGTATTCCTACAGCTACAACCATATAAGAAAATGTCCCTCAAGCAAGCTAAGAAGGATAATAAATTATCACCAAAGTATTATGGTCCATACAAGGTGTTGCAAAAGATTGGTACTGTGGCATACAAATTGGAGCTTCCTACAGCTTCTCGATTGCACCCAGTTTTCCATGTTTCATGTTTAAAGAAGGTTATAGGCGACAAGCTCCCAGTTCAAACAATATTGCCAGAACTTGACGAGGAAGGAAAAATTATATTGGAACCGGAAGCAGTCACAGAAAAAAGAACTCGACAACTACGAAATCGATTAATTTCAGTGTATCTTATCAAGTGGAAGAACTTATCCGCTGAAGGTTCCACATGGGAGGGTGAGAATTTTATGCAGAAGCATCTAGAACTACTCAACCGTTGAGGACAACACTTTTTTGAAGGAGAGAGGCATGTTGGGTCCCTATAATACTAGTGACTACCCCATTACTATTGTAGTTATACCCCTTATTAATATTGTTGTGCCCCTATTGCCCCCATATTGTTATTATTGTGCCCCAAAGAATCCCTCTATTGTTATTTTTGTGGCTTTATATTATTATTATTAAGTCGGCTGGATTATATTGTGACTCCTTAGACTCCTATATATAGAAAGGAGGTTTTGTCATTTGAATCATCAAAGAATTGTTCATTTATGTAATGTAAAGGAGGTTGCCCCCTCGAAGAGGTTGAATTCTAAGGCGTTGATCTATCTTTTCTATCTTTTCTTGAGTTGGTTTCATAACAGCATCCCTTCTGAAATTTGTACACACCATATCTATATTCAGGATGGATCCCGACCTATCCGACAACCCCAAAGGCAAATGAACCCAGCTCTAAGAGATGATGCAAAGGAAGAATTGCAAAAACTCTTAGATGTTGATTTTATCTACCCATTTCTGCAAGCCAATGGGTCTCTCCATTAGTATTAGTCTCAAAGAAATATGGGAGATGGTGCATTTGTATTGAATATAGAGAATTGAATAAAGCCACTCTCAAAGATTACTTCCCCCTTGCTTTCATTGATCATGTACTCGATACCCTTGCAGGTAAGAAGTACTTTTCTTTTCTAGATGGCTTTAGCGGATATAACCAGATACAGATAGCACCCAAGGATTAAGACAAAACCACATTTACATGTCCATGGGGTACATTCACTTACTGAGTGCTGCCCTTTAGGCTATGCAATGCCTTGACTACCTTTCAGAGGGTAGTCTTAGCTATTTTTGCTGACCTTAAGTGTGTAGAAATCTATATGGATGACTTCTCTATGTTTGGTGATTCGTTTCAGGAAGCCCTCAAGAATCTAGAAAAAGTGATTCTCCACTACCAAGAAGCTCATCTCTCCTTGAGTGATAAGAAATGAAAATTAATGTGCAAGGCGGGAGTGGTTCTTGGCCATCTTATTTCCAACAAAGGTATCCACGTTAACCCTGCAAAAATAGAAGTCATTTTGAGTCTCCCTATACCCAAAACTCAAAGGGAAGTAAGAGGTTTATAAGGACATGTGGGCTACTATAGGAGATTTGGTGAGAATTTTTCAAGAATAGCTACCCCATTTTCCGACTTTTGGCTAAAGATAGTGAGTTTTCTTGGTCCATAGCTTGCCAAGAGTCCTTTGAGACATTGAAGGAAAAATTAGTTCAGGCACCAGTTTTGAGAGGACCAAACTGGTCCCTGCCATTTCATATTTCCTCTGATGCCTTCTATACTACTATTAGCACAGCTTTAGGACAAGAAGAAGACAAACAATCTTATGCTATTTATTTCATTAGTAAAAACTTTTCACCTGCTGAACTCAATTATATGGTTATTGAGAAAGAGTTTTTAGCTGTAATTTCTTCTATTAATAAATTCAGATGCGCAAGAGAAAAACCATTGTAATTTGTTCTATTAATAAACCATTAACTAATGGTAGAGTGACTAGGTGGTTACTATTGTTACGGGAATTTAATATTACTATTGTTGATAGACCAGGAAAATCAAATGTCGTAGCAGATTATCTTTCAAGGTTAAATAATCCTGGTGAAGTAATTCTTGTTGATAATGATTCTCTTAACGAACATTTTTTTCTTTGTGTCAACAAAATACCCATGGTTTTCTGACATAGCTAACTCTTTAGTCACTGGAAAATTACCACCTCACTTATCCGCTCGTGAAAAGCAGAATATCATTCAAAAAAGTGTTGCATATTCTTGGATCCAAGGAGACGTCTTTTACACTGGAGAAGATCTCATCATCTGTAGATGTGTAAGAGAGGAAGAAGTGTTTGATATTTTAAAATCTTCCCATGATGAACCTTGCGGGGGTAACTTCACTGATAAGTGGACTGCATACAAAGTGTTACGAGATGGCTATTTTTAGCCTTCCTTGTTTAAGGATGCCAAACAATATTTCAAGTGATGTGATAGCTATCAGCGAATTGGCCAGCCTAATAAAACCAATGAAATGCCTTTATGTCCTCAAGGTAAGATTGAGCCTTTTGAAAAATGGGCCATTGATTTTGTAGGACCAATAAATCCAGCATCATCAAATAAAAAACATATTTTGGTTAGTACAAATTTTGTTACGAAATGGGTAGAAGCTAAACCTGTTTCTTTTGCTACTGAAAGAGTTGTTCTTGATTTTATTTTTACTGAAATCTTTCCTAGATTTGGTGTGCCTAGAGAAATTGTTTCTAACAATGGACCGTAGTTCATTTCTAATCTGGTACAATGCATGATGGAGTAGTATAAGATACAGCACAAGAAATATGCACTGTATCACCTGCAAGAAAATGGTTAGGTGGAGTCCATGAATAAGGTGATTGAGTCCATCCTCAGAAAGATAGTAAATATGCACAGAAAGGATTGGGATGACAAATTAGCGGAAGCATTGAGGGCCTATCGAACCACTTGGAGAAACAACACAGGACACACACCATATGAGCTAGTGTACGAAAAACAAGTCCTCTTGCCGATAGAATTCCAGATCAACACTTTCAGAACTGCAGTCCAATTGGGGCTGCATCTCTCTGAAGCAGAGCAACAATGTATTCTATAGTTAAACAAGTTACATGAATTCTGAAGGGATGTTGTTTAGCAAAACATCTTGGTTCAACAGTAGCGCAAGAAGTGGCATGACAAGTCCATTCAGAAGAAGCAGTTCCAACCAGTTGATTGGGTACTCCTTTATGAATCTAGATTCAAATATTTTAAAGGAAAATTCCATGTTCCTGGTAAACGGGCATAGATTGGAGGTATATTTTCAGCCCCTTACTAAAGGAGATTTTATGCAGCAAGTCCAATAACTATTTGAAAAGGAGTTGGCAGGTGCTAACACAAAGCTGTTGAAGATTTGATGCCTTCTTGTCCTTATTGAAAAAATAATAAAACAAAAAAAATGATAAAAATAAAAAAAGTATAAAGAGAAAATTTTTCCTATAGTTATGAAAATCAGTTGACTGACATGATTGCAGAAAGATCAACCTAAAAACTAGCATGCTGGAAAGAAGATTTAAATTTTAAATAAAAAGGGAATGTTACTCAATTTTTAAATATGTTGGCTGCCACCAAGAAGAAGTAGGTTCACAAAACCGAGGGTCTAATTTTTTAATAAGTGCTAAAGTATGTCTTGACTAAATTACGAGGCAGGCTATGGGATAGTATTGTTGTCCGATATCTTGTGTTCACCTGCCTTGAAAAAATTTCGCATTGCTTGTCCATTATTACCTTACCCCGTAACCCAATCATTATAACTATTGCACCACCGTCGCATAAACCTCCACTCCACCCAATCACTATGACTTACCTGCAGCGGGTTGATACGAACCTGTGCCTAGTACGAAGATCCATTTTCATTATGACTAGGTGAGTGGGACTGAAAAGACGGAGGGTGACGAACCTCTGGCATAAATCTCCCGGCAAAGTGTTGGTGTCACTTGCTAGAATTCCTCCTAGAGTGTGATATGAAAGAGTGTATTTCATTTTGAAATGACACCCATACGAAGTGAGCTATTGTCTTTGTAGGAGATGGAGAAAATCACAAAGTAGCGAAAAAATCTTGCACTATTGCAAGAATCCAGGTTTCTTCCATTTTTACAAAAGTTTGATGGGTTCGACATGGCTATGGTACTAGAGTTCGCACGAACATTCAAGGAAGGCCGAGCTAGGGTCGGATCGTTGAAGTTCAAAGTTACAGAGGAGTCTATCTCGCAAGATACAGGCTTGCCACTTGTAGGAGAGCATTGGTTTAGAGAGGAGTGGCTCGGGAAGAAACGATGGCACTGGTTCGTGGTCGAAAAAAAGCTTAAGGTTGACTAGAGGAAGGAACTTCCATAGAGTGCCATGATCGGGAATTGGAGACACCTCCTATTCATACTACAAAAATATGTGACTGGGGAGGGATGCTATACATTGGAATTCATGTATCACCTTTGGTTGTTGTGACACTTTGAGTCCAAAAAAGCGATTAATTTCCCTTACTACCTGCTCAGGAGTCTTGAGAAAATGGCGAAGGGCATGCAAAGTGGAAAGGCAAGCCATGTTGCAAACAAGCTCTACCATCATGGGCTTATCATGATTATGGCTAAGAAGGGGCTCGAAGAAAAAGGAGTAACTTGAGAAGCATTCTTGAAGGAGTTTCGAGCAAGGAGTGCTGAGAAGTCTGCTAGCACAAGTACAAGTAAGAAAAGGAAAGCAGATACATCGTCTCCTGCCGAGCAGAAAGATGAAGGCACACCAATGCAAGGAGGGACAAATACTGTTGAAAATACTTCACCCTTGACTAAGAAGAGAAAGACCAGAACCTCGATGAGGAGGAAGACTATCTCCCAAGGGACAAACCAGTCGAGCTCTCCGATTATAATTGATGAATCACCCCACGTTTCCCCTAAAGTCCATAATCTCTCTATCCTTGCAGATGTAGCAACACACACTATGGAAAATGAAGAGAATGCGGAAGACGACATATTGTTGTGAACTTTTCTCAGCAAATTAAGGAAGAAGAAGATGACACCAAGAACTAGTGAAGTCCAAGTAGAGGGTCATGAGGATGAAGAAGAGCACCATATAGAGACCCTCAATAATTTCAGTGAACCAGACATTGAAATTGTTGGTGCTTTCGAGGAACGGGTTACTAAAACCCTCGCTGTTTTAGTGACACGGGGTACCGAAGCCCCTACTATTTTAGAAGGACAAGTTATTGAGACCTCTATTGGTCTGGATGGATAGGGTACTGAGTTCCCTAAGGAACTAGAAGAACATGGTGTTAAAAACCCTGAGAAGTTGAGTGCACAAGGTACTGAAACCCTTGGCACGAAGATTGTCGAGGGCATCAAAACCCTCAGTGAAAAGGAAACCTTGAGTGTAGAAACCCTCAGCGACGTCATAATGCAGAAATTTGATGGCCTTAACCTTGATGATTATGGGACCTATTTCGAGTCTGTTGCAGAGAAGAAATTTACATTTGAAGATCTTAGCACGACACCCTCTACTCTCTACCTCAATAGTCGAATAGTAGAATTGGAGCAGTAAGTTCATGACTTGGAGGCTTTGAACCAAGTCACGAAGGAACAAAGTTGGCAAAAACAGAATGAGGTGGAGCTACTTGCAGAGGTAAAAAAGTAGAAGAAGTAAGTAAAAGTGTGGACTTAACGGGATTCTAAATGCTACAAACACCTCAAGAAGCTGACGAATCAGCTGAGAAGAGATCGAGGGAAAAAGCCAAAGACAGTGAAAGTAGGAATAAGCATTGAAGTTCAGGGTCGAGTGTTGGCCACCCATTTTTGAGGATTTTTTTGCAGAAGGTAAACTGTTGTGTGAGGACACACAACATGTTAGGGATGGCAGGATGTTGGTGTCCCAAATTGCCCTATTTTTACCCCATTTCTATAAAAATTAACCTCTATTTTATCTCAACTTAAACCTCTCTTTCCTACACTAGTCCAAGATAACTACCTATTCCTACACATGCTTCATATTTTACATTAAGATTTATTAAAGTGCTTTATTAATTATTTTTACATAGATTTCATGCCTATTAAGTACCTCTTGTAACTTATGATAATTTCCTAGAAGTAATTAAGGAACTTAGTGTTAATTATGAGTTAGTATGATCACTGTAGACACATTCCTGCACCGCCACAATGATTGGTCCAAGATTTCCATGAGCGTAATCTTTTCACCCAGCCATTTTGATCCATAACTCCAAGTTCGGTTGCTGATCAACCAAGGATGGATATTGGTGGCACACAACTAGGGATGTTTGCCAAGGATGGTCTACAGCCAGGGAAATACATGTTCCATTATATCTATTAGCTGATTTTGTAACATTTGGTTGTTAGTTTGTTTGGCTGAAAGGCCTGAATAAGAAAATGACTATAATTAGTGGAAGACGGCTAAGGCCAAAAGGATGTATAAAATATAGATTGTAGGTGGAAATAGTTAACAATCCTTAGAATATAATTTCAATTTTCTATGTAATCTGGTATCGCCCTCAGCTCTGGGGCTAGACTCACATTACTATGTACATTTGTTGATAAAGTAATACAAGGAATCCACCATGTTATTCATGCACTGTGTTTAATTTATCTTTGATGCATACTTGAGTGTTGAATCTATTCGTTTCTTAAAAGGGAAACGAGCTGGTTGGCTAGGGCCCAACCAACCCAGCTTGTTTACCCTTGTGCTTTCATTATTCAGAAAGACTGTGAGGATATTTCCTTTACAATTGCGTGGTGTGAACAACTTTATGTTTATTTCTAAATTTCTGATTTAAATTTATTTTGGAGTTTTGTGTGAAACGAATCGTGGTTTGGGAGTTAATTGAGTTATTTCTTTTTTGTAATTCCTTTCTCGCATTTCTTTACTCACAATTCTTATCTGCATTTGCTTTCGCTTGGATCGTGTAGGAAGCCCTTTTGCTGTACTAGTGCATGTGATTTCCCGCACTTTGGTTCAGTCATTTATTTTACAGCAAACATTACATTTCTTTATGGGATTCATTTCAGTCATTCTCGCAAGCAAATGGGTTGTTAATTACAATAATTGTCTTCAACATTAAAAGTATATTTCTAAAGGATCTGAGAACAATTGCATGAATTTATCATAGACACGTTATACTTGCATTTCATGCTTTATGACCAAGGAACAAAAATACTTTAAGTGGATTACCGAAGTTAGATGATACATGCAAGATCACTTAAACTATTGCTTTGATTACTTGGAGTTGTTTCCGTTCCACGAAGTTTACTTCCTTTGCAAGATTTAATTATTTAAAGAAATTCCTTTCCATAGATAATTTATCTCAGAGTTTCATTTGCAATTGAAATTCTGTTTCAGCGCATCTTTCGATCCTTCCAAAAGTAAATTAGAAACTTCGTGAAGGAAACTCCACCTCGGTGCAAGAGCTGGTCTCTTATCACAGAAATGAAGTGCTCTAATCCATGAGGCTTAGAGCACCTCCACAAAGACACAACTCTTCAGTATGGGAGGTAAAATATACTTTTACACAGAGGTACTATACCTGCACTAGTGCAAGCACATTGCAATAGTACAAGAATAGGTTGTTTGTGTAGAAGGAATATCGGGAGGAAAACAGATCTCTGCAAGGACCCACTTGTCAGATTGTTAGCCACCTATCTGATGATAAACATAACATTTCCTTCCAGAATTTAAGATTTCTTTAGTTGTGTGAAAGCTCCTTTACTTGATTTACTTGCAAATTGTTCTTTTATATTCCAACACCAGAATTTCTTTGGTGTCAATTACCTTTAAAGATTGTTTAATGTCTGATTCTGCAAACATTTCCTTTAAGAAGTAAGATTGAGAATAGGAAAATTTCATACCACTTCTGGCATTTCCTGTGCTTCATCTCTAAGTTTACAAAACCCCTGGGTTGACAATTAAGTGTTGAGGATTTTTCTTAAGTGCAATTCTTGCACCCAACAATGCCTCATTTAGGAAATACTCAAAAAGGTTGATTTGGAGAGTCTGTTTTGGGCATATTTTAGCAAATTTGAAGGAAAATATTAAATAGATGGGATGAAAAGGAAGGAAGACAATGATTGACAATAACAGTGCATTAAATTCCACAACACTCAATGCACTACTATAGGGTGCATATTGTTGATGAATAAGATTAATAGTTCCAATGCAACATAGTCCCTGCCTCTACCACTAGCGCAAATTAATGAAAGTATACTTTTCTACATTTTTGTCTTCACACGTGCTCCCTCAACACACACACTCTCTGCACACACTTTCTTTGCACACGCTATATTATAAGCTTTCATTAATAAGTGCTTTATTCTTATTTAGAGGAAGTTTATGTTGAAAATCATTACTACACCACTGATTAATTAGCGGATGTTGCATGTGTGGAGATTAATAGTGATATTGCACGGAAGCAGGGACATATATGGATCAATTAATGGATTTAATATATTATGATTTTAATGGATTATTGAATTTCTATATTCTTGATTAGCTTTGTTCAATTAATGGTTATTTAATATGCTAGAGATCTTTTTCTATGGAGTCTTTCTAACATTTTGTATATGGATTTCTAATATACCATATGTTGTAACTGGCGATAACACATGGCCATACAAGTGATTCCACACATGCTCCCTCTACACACACTCGCTCCACACACACTTCCTCCACACACATTATGTTAAAATTTCATTAGTAAATGCCCTGTTAATATTTCGCGGATGTTTATATTTGGGAGCATTATTCCACCACTAATGGATTAGAGGATGTTTCATGTCTAGAGATTTATAATGATATTGTGCAGAAGTAGGCACATATATGGATCAATTAATCGATTTAATATATTATGAGTTTAATATTTTTTTGTGTTTATGTATTCTTGATTGGCTTTGTTCAATTAATGGTTATTTAATAGGTTAGAGATATTTCATTGTGGACTCTTTCTAACCTTTTGTATATGGATTGCTAATATACCATATATTGTAATTGGTGACAACATGTGTCCATACAAGTGACTTTGTACAATCTCCCTCTACGCACACTCCCTTTGTACATGATTCCTTCACAGACTTATTATAGGCTTTCATTAATAAATTCTCTATTCATATTTAGCGGAAGTTTATATTGTGAAGCATTATTCCACCACCAATTAATTAGAGGATGTTTCATGTTTGGATATTTATTTAGATATTGTGAGGAAGTAGGCACATAAATGGATGAATTAGTTGATTTAATATAGCATGAGTTTAATTTACTATTGTGTTTTTGTATTCTTGACTGGCTTTCTTTGATTAATGGTTATTAAATAGGCTAGAGTTATTTCATTGTGGATTATTTCTAACCTTTTGTATATGGATTACTAATATACCATACATTGTAACTGGTGATAACACGTGGCCATACAAGTGACCACTGATAAAACTTCTAATGCCATGTACCATTGGCCCAATATTGTTCACAACTAGTGGGTAATTGAATATATGTTAATTCTAAGTTATTGCAATAAATGTGAATAACCCTTGTGGTGCATTATTAATTTGTATTGAATTATGAGAGTTGAATTAATTGTTAACGACTTGTAATAACGCATCATAATATATATCTCTCATGTCGTTGAAATAAATTTCATCCATGTTTTATCATTAAGAAAAAAAATATAATAAAAAAGATGTGTTATGTGGAGGATGAAATTGTGCGCAATATGAACCATCTCCCACGCAATGAAAGTGAACATATATACCACTCGCTGCATTGTGTGAAAGATGGTTTATACTCTGCAAAATGTCATCCTCTACACTCTACATTGTTGAAATGTGTGGGGCCAGTCTCACATTGATCGAGTAGACAGTTGTTGATGGTGGTGGACCTGCCAACATGTCAGGGGATCTCCCTGATAAGAAGTCCCACCTAGACCTTAGACCGTTTGGAGTAGGAGTCCCAGTAGTGGGTGGTACAATAGTGCCTTGACTGCAGTAGCATGCAGAGGTGAGCAGGATATCTTTTTTGGAAGCAAGTGTGTGACCTTGCATCAATTCAAGAGTGATGCATGTGGGTTCTAACACATGAAAGGGAAAAGGAAGTGTGTCCCTTAGAAGCCTATCATAGTACGCATCCTGAAAGGAACACACGAGTAGACAGACATCACGGGTTGGAAGCGGAATTGTCCACAATCCAAGGTGATGGGTTAAACCAACAATATGATTCCAGCAAGACTCATACAATCATATAAAAAGTAGTCCATACATGAATGCGTAAGTTAAGTAACATAGATTTCTAAAGAAACCATAATAGTCTAACTACAATAACAACATATACATGAAAACTTGTTGGCTCTGTTATATATCTATATCTATATATATATATATATATATATATATATATATATATATATATATATATATATATAAAGTTAAATTTCCATCCATACATATAACCATGAAAACCACTAGTCCTAATAGTTGAACATTACATTCAACACCACCTGCTCCTCCAAAGATATGTACTCACTCTGCACTATGGAGAAGCCAAGGCTCGTCACAATACTGTCCAAGTCCTCTCTAAGAAATGCCTTGCAAAAGCTTGGCTCCCAAAAGCATGTTCTATGAGTTTTGAGGTTCTATTTATAGCAAAGAGTGGGGTCACCCTTCACATTTCCCTTTGTGACTCTTGGACTACCCTCATGACTCTTCAACTTCATTACATATAACCCTTTACATTACATATGACTATTTTTCATTCCACTAATGACACTTGGAGTTTCACTTTACAACATAGTTACAATAATAATACATTTTCCACATATACCCTCGTGGGATGAAATAGGCTTGAGTCAACCAAACAAGACAACACTAAGACTTGGACTATTGTGGGAAGACCAACTCGGAAACATCATTTTGGTGATCTTCGGTGAGGAACTAATGCTAAGGTTAGTAGTGTACAATGGTGTCTACGTATAGTTTGACAATGTCTTTCTGGAAATAGACTCTTGCCTCCAATGCTTCTGGGTATACTGATCTGGAACCTCTATCTAACCCGTCATGTAAGATGTGCAACTTAGTCCTGAGCACAGCCGGACTGACGATATATTTCTCCATGTTCTCTGCGCTAATTTGCAAATCTGCGCTCATGGCCATGTGCATCAACTAATCAAATTATGTGTTGAGCTCCAATCATAATTGGTTCTTCTCTTTGGCTTCGGCGAGTGTTCCTACTTATGGAGTATTTTACTGTCTAACCGAAACATTCAAACTCCTAAACAACCATGCATACGAAGCCTCAACATTGGTGAAGAGTGGCGAGAGTTCCTCATAGTTTTGGATCAGACTCCCGATGCATGCTTTTTCCAACTCTACCCATGTCTTCATCATCTTGTACAAGTGAAGCAGGGCTCCCTTGTACCTCATTGTCCATGTCTATACATGATAAATAACGACATGTATGTCTGTGAGTGTGTGCGCTATTTTGATGTAGTGCTACTCATGACAATGTAGATGGACAACTGTTATGTGCACGGTGATGAACCTGTCATACAGTCTCTGCATGACTGGCTTAAGAGTCGACACTTCAAAAAGTATCACTTTCTTCATCTCTTCTCTGGAAAATCCTTTCGTTTGTTCCTCTCTATGTGTGGTTGCTTGCAAGTCCTTAGCCATGCACTCATTTTCTACTATTAAGAACTTCAAACTTGAGCTCATGGCTTTCGCCTAAGCCTTTGTAGCATCGTCCAAGGTAGCTAGATGTCTTCGCACATCTAACACAATAACCCATTCTTCAAAGTGCGCAGGTGATGCATGCTCATCTGGTATGTGCGATCTGCGTGTGTATACAACTCTATGTTGTGACTCCTCAAAGGATATGTTGTAATATCTATTACTGATCATCCTCAAGGAAAATGGTATCCCCTTGTTCACTTGGGAGTTTCTCTATTGCTAGAGCTAGAGAAGTCTGTGGGGTGACCTCAGTTTCTTTTGGCATGAGTTCAATGTCCTGATCTTGTTCCAGCTATTCCATCTCTTTGTCCATCTGTTCATCGATCAGTTCATCCAACTAAGCAAGTTCCTATTCCTGTGGTTGCTACCACTCTTCATCATCTATTGTTGGTGGATCTAAGACTTCAACCTCTATTGGAGCAATTTTCTTTGTCTGTGCACCTTGCACTTCTTCCTGTTCCCATTCCTATTCCTTCTATGCTTCCTTCTCTCTTCTACGCAACTCAAGTTCCTCTTTGCGTCTCTACATTGCCTTCTACAACTTTCTCTTTGCTTCTTCTACTCTTTTCTTATCTCTCCTCTCCTCTCGCAATGTTGCCTCTTTGACTCAATCTCCAAAGCTACTTTCTCAACAAGTAGATCTTCCTTAAACTTGTAGATTTTCTCTGCCTCTATGCTTTCAAAAATCCTCCTCTTGCCTGTATTGTACAGTTTTGCTTCTTGTTGCTACTGTTGTTGCCTTGAGTGTTGCTAGCCACTTTGCTACCATGCTTACTAGTTCATTGAGCCTAGAGGAGTTATAGAAATATATCCAAGGGTTTTCGCTTGAACAATGACACGCCCCGTGGATCCAAGGATAGTACACTCTCATACACTGGTCCTTACATAAGCCATGTGGATCATATATATTGAAACTCTTGGTGTCAAACTTAAACTTCTTCAATTCCTCAACCTCAATATCCACTTCTTTCAAACTCCAGATTGCATACAACCCAATCTGCAAAGTAGGTATAGCCATGGTGCCTTTTTTTTCATGTGTAGTTTAGTTGATAACCCTGTTGAGATTGGGTATGCAAGCTCCTACATGACTAGCTTCTTCGTGAAAAACTTCGACAACAAATGCGGATCCTTCTCCACATTGTACATCCTGATGAAGGTGCCATCAAGTGAGGTGTACCAATCTGCAATGTTCAGCAATGTCTCCATTGTTGTTGGGACATGCAATAAGGATCTTGTTCAAATATCATCATGTATAGAGGGGAAACAGAGTGGTCAGATAGTCTAGTCATGAATCCTCAGTAGCTGCACTCTGAGAGAAACTTGCAATATATGTTCACAACATTCTCTGAAGTTGTCCAAGCCCAACCCATGCCAAGAAACTATTGATGGGCATAGATTGCATTGAGAAGGTAGGCGAACATAAAGAATCTTACTTACTGAACCTTGGGAAGACTTTGGGCATTATATACATGCAATTTCAGCTGAAAAGCCAACATGTTAGACCACTTAAAAGGATTTTCTTCACTTTCTAGCTGATCCAATAGAACCACCCAACTATATGGGAAGGTTTCCATACTCTCTTGGCCATATAGGTGACATGTGAAGATGACCAAGAGTTGGTAAGCCTTCCTAAATGTATTTTTCTTGTATATTTGGTTCAGTGTCGTTCTAAAATTTGATGGCTCCCTTACCCAATGCTTCAAGATGTCTCTTATGTTCATGTTGCTGTGGGGAGTGTAGAATAGTGCATACATCATGTTCACCATCTGCAGAAAAGGATACATTTGTTGATAATATTCTTCCCTAAAGGTAGCAAGATATACTCCATTGACACTACTTAGTATCATCATCTCAGGATCCATGTGTGAGACAATCCAATGGATCATGTATGTGCACGGGAAGGTGGGATACCTGCATGCAAACTTGTACAATCTTAACTTATGAATGTTGACTTAGAAATGATGGTCGTCCAGATTCTTGTCAAAATTTCCTACAAATATAGTGTTGATGTATTTCCATGTGATCTTGATGTCTTTTTCAATGAAAAAATGTGTGTATGCATAAACGGGCAAGCTCATAGATGCCTGTTCAACCACATCTCCAATACTACTTTCAACTGTGTCCTTTGATACAAATTTCTTGGAGGCCATGTGACATGTATTGTTGAGAAGCTGCTCAACACCTATAGTACCTGGAGATATAGAAGAAACTCATAGAAAGCCAATGTAAAACTAAAAACAATAAGAAAATTTGGAATAAATCATGCAACAAACTAGGTGACTGTTGGGAAAGATTGTGCAACATTGAATGAGAGAGGCTTGGAGATTTTCATTTGGAACTATGCATTCCGTAGTCCTAGCTACTAGTGAGGCCTACTACTGACTGGAACTGTGTAGAGCACAGTCCAGAGAGGTTGAATGTGGACTGAAACTATGTAATTCACATGAAAGTCCAGCTGTGTTGTTGGCTAGAACTACGCATTATGTAGTCCAATGGGTAGAAATGGGCACTGTCTCCCAAAACTGCACAAAGAACAACTAGGAGCCAGTGTCAGGCCACCTCTGTGTAATTACTGGAGGCAAGGCGAAGCCTTGACTTTCGGGAATGTGCAGTGCATTCTGGGAGAAGCATGATCTGGGCCAAGGCAACCTAGATCTGCCCAAGGGCAACCCATATCTACCCAAGGGAAACCTAAAAACAAGAAGGACTGAATGAGTGTGCAAAGATGGTGAAGATTTGAGTGAATATACATGCATGCAATCCAAGAAGGTGTATAAATCATCCAAATGGAAAAACAATGAAGCTCATCAAGAGAGTCACCGCAATGATGATTGTTAGTGTAGAAATAAGGTTATGCATGCGACACTAAGGAAATGCAATGCGAAACTTGAAATAACACTTATACAATTTATAGTACATTGAAAATCTAGTGGTTGTTCAATAAAATAAGGAAAAAAACACTCACACAAGCCAAGAAATCAAAATTGACAGAAAAAGTAGTAAAATACACGAAAACTAAAACTTACCCAGAAAAGTTGTGCCAACTGTGCTGAAGGTTCATAGATGCCTTGGGAATGCTAGAGCTCCAATATCGAATGTGAAGAATGAGCTCTAGGGAATCCATTAAATATATTCGTTAGATTTAGGGCTTATGATTTGCATGCCACAAATCTAGTAGAAAGTGACACTTGGCGGGAAGTTTCTAAAATCAATTTTGCATGTAACTCCCAGTGCTAAAAGTAGATCCCTAAAATCTATGGATGCTTTTTCACTTTTTTTCTTTTTGCTTTTTGAGAAAATCCCATGCATGAAAGGAAGAATTTCTCTATTCTAGGGGGAATCAGGAAACCTACTGGCACATGCAATAGACAACCATGAAAGGGATCTTTTGCATTGTTTCTAGGCTAACTGGCTTTGGTTGTCTCTCAAGTTCTACACAATTTCCCAGAGCAAGGTTGACTGCCTGCTGGGTCAATGCAGTTTTGAGCCTCAACTCATTGCTAGGATGGCCTACATATTTTTCGAGAGCATGGTTGGGTTGTTTGCTCTATGCAACTTTTTGGGAGCAAGGTTGGTGGCATGCTATACATAGTTTTCCAGAGCAAGGTTGGCTGCCTGCTCTCCACAATTTCTGAGTGCAAGGCTGGTGGCCTTCTCTGCGAAATTATTGAGTGGAAGACAACTGGTGGATTGTTCTGTCAAATGCTTGATTGTAAGAAAAACTACCCTTTAGGATTGAATAGTTTCCCAAACAACACAATGACAGGATGTGAACCAAGTTGTTGGGTCATCTTGTGGTTAGTCGACAGAAAAAGTAAGTGAACACAAGTTGTTAAGTGAAAAATAAAGTTGAATGAAACACAAGTACCTGAGTAGTACAATATGGTTGCTAAGATTTCGAGGAGGGAGGCTCCAGAATGAAGTGAAGGAAAATTTTGGAAGGTCGTTGTAGCCTCTACAACATTGGTGAGACGGTAGTAGAAATCAAACTCTTTGTATGGACCTTGCTTTGTGTTATGAAACCAGCACAAGAAAATATAGAAAAGATAGATCAACGCCTTAGAATTCAGCCTCTTCAAGGGGGCAACCTCCTTTACATTACATAAATGAACAATTCTTCGATGATTCAAATGACAAAACTCCTTTCTATATATAGGAGTCTAAGGAGTCACAATATAACCCAGCCGACCTAACAATAATAATATAAAGCCACAAAAATAACAATAGAGGGATTCTATGGGGCACAGTAGTAAAAATATGGGGACAACAGGGGCACAATAATATTAATAAGGGATACAACTACAATAGTAATGGGGTAATCACTAGTATTCGAGGGACCCATCATGCCCCTCTCCTTAAAAAAAAGTGTTGTCCTCAATGCTTGAGTAGTTTTGGATGCTTCTGTATAAAATTCTCATCCTCCCATGTGGAATCTTCAATGGACAAGTTCTTCCATTTTATGAGATACTCCGAAATTGATCAATTTCGTAGCTGTCGAGTTCTTATTTCTGTGACTGCTTCCGGTTCCAATATAATTTTTCCTTCCTCATCAAGTTCTGGTGATATTGTTTGAACTAGGAGCTTGTCACCTATAACCTTCTTTAAACATGAAACATGGAAAACTAGGTGCACTCGAGATGCTGCAGGAAGCTCTAATTTGTATTCCATAGTACCCATCTTTTGCAGCACCTTGTACGGACCATAATACTTTGGTGATAATTTATTATCCTTCTTAGCTTGCTTGAGGGACATTTGTTTATATGGTTGTAGCCATAGGAATACCCAATCACCTACATCAAAACTTGTTTCGCTGCGATGTTGATCTGCCTGTTGTTTCATTCTATTCTATGCCAACACGAGGTTATCCTTTAAGAGTTGGAGGACTTGTTGTTGATGTTCGATGTGATGTTCAACTACTTGAACCTTAGAATTTTCTCTTAAATATTATGTGATGGATGGTGGCTGATATCCATAAAGTGTCATAAATGGGGTCATTTTTGTTGCCGTATGGAAGGAAGTGTTATGCCACCATTCAGCTAGAGACAACCATTTGACCCATTGTGTCTATTTATCATATACAAAGCAACGAAGATATCCTTCCAAACATTTGTTTACTATCTTAGTTTGCCCTTCAGATTAAGGATGATAAGATGAGCTATGAGCTAACTGAGTACCAAGACAAGAAATAATTTTGTCCAAAAATTTCCAGTGAAAATGGGATCTCCATCACTTACAATAATCTTTGGGTTTCCATGTAGCTTTCGAATTGTTTCCATAAATGCAGGAGAAACTGTACTGGATTTCAATGGATGTGATAATGCACAAAATTGTGCATACTTGGTAAGTCTTTCAACTACCACCATGATGACACTCTTTCCCTCAGACTTGGGTAAACCTCTGATAAAATCCATTGAAACTCCTCCCAACGTTAGCTAGGAATGGATAAAGGTTGTAATAGACCCGGGGTCTTAATTGTTTCAACTTTATTTTGTTGGAAAACCAAACATTCCGCCACAAACTTTTGAATATTCGATTTAAGGCCATCCCAAAAAAATTCCTTCTTAACCTTGTGGTAAGTTTTTAAAAATCCTGAGTGCCCTCCTAAGGGAGAAGTGTGCAATTCCATAAGAATCTTTTGTTTGAGTTGCGAATTCTTACATAGGTATAAGCGATCTTTGTACCATAACGAATCATTTTTCCAAATAAATGTATCAGATGTACTAGAATCTTGTTGTAACTTTGAATAAGTGCCAACACTTCTTCATCATTCTTCCACTCCTCCCTTGCTTCGTTTATCCAATCTGGTTGGATAATAGAAATGGCGCACAACAATGCTTCCACATCCTCATCCTTTCTTGAGAGTGCATCTGCCACCACATTCTGCTTCCCTTTTTTGTAGATGATTTCAAAGTCATAACACAACATATTTGTGACCCACTTTTGTTGCTCTTCAGAGGATAATCTTTGTTCTAAAAAGTACTTAAGGCTATCCTGATCCTTTTTTACCTCGAAGTGTCTTCCCATTAGGTAGGATCGCCATTTCTTAAGTGCTTGTAGTATTGCCAACATTTCCTTCTCATAAATAGATTTGTGTAAAAACTTTCCCTTGATTGGATGACTTTCAAAATCAATGGGTCTTTCATCTTCCATTAAAGCAGCAACAATTCCATTTCCTGAAGCGTCACATTCCACAATAAAAGTTTTTGTGAAGTCTGGTGTAGCTAAGACCGGTGCTTGGCACATTGCCTATTTAAGATGTTTGAAGGCCTTTGTTGTTTCTGGAGTCCATGAAAATGCATCTTTCTTCAATAATGTTGTTAGAGGTGTTGCTATTCTCCCATAATTCTTAACAAACTTGTGATAATACCCTGTCAACCCAAGAAATCCTCGCAGATGCTTTATGGATGTGGGGATTTTCCATTCCTTAATGGCTTTAATTTTGCTAGGGTCTACCTTAACTCCTTCATGAGATACAATATGACCCAGATATTCCACCTCTTGTACTCCAAAGAAACATTTGGATCTTTTTGCATATAATTGTTTCTCCTCCAATAGGCACCTTGTCAACATGTTCAACATGATCCTTCCAAGACTTGCTGTAGATTAGTATATCATCAAAAAATACTAACACAAATTTTCTAAGGAAGGGTTTGAAAATGGAATTCATCAAACCTTGAAATGTGGAAGGTGCATTGGTAAGGCCAAAAGGCATGACCAAAAATTCATAATGACCCTCATGAGTTCTAAAGGTTGTTTTTGGAATGTCTTCAGTCTTCATTCTGATTTGATGATATCCTGAACGAAGATCCAACTTGGTGAAGTAAATTGATCCATGCAATTCATCCAGTAATTCATCAATGACAGGAATGGGAAAATTATCTTTAATAGTGAGCTTGTTGAGCTCCCTATTATTTGGACACATGCGCCATGATCCATCCTTCTTGTGCACCAATACTACCGGAGTATAGAAAGAACTTTGACTATGTTAAATTATACCAGCCTCTAGCATTTCTACAACCATACGTTCAATTTCACTCTTTTGGGCATAGGGATATCTGTACGGCCTAATGTTTGGAGGAACACTTCCTAGAATCAGATGAATAGCATGATCATGATCACGAATAGGTGGGAGACCTTTGGGAGTCTCAAATACCTTGGAATGATTGTCCAAGACTTTTTGGAGATCTGGCCAAATAGATGATTCTGATGTGGAAACATCTAGTGAACATAATTGTGAAATTACACCTCTTTGTTCCTTTTTTAGAAGCTTTGTCATACCGTTAGAGCCGATTATCTTTCCTGGTTTCCCTGAAATACCCCTTAATTCAACTTCCTTTCCTTCTGCAGAAAATTTCATGAAAAGTTCTTGAAAATTAAAAGCTATTGTACCCAAGGATTGTAGCCATTGGACTCCTAGTACAACATCAGCACCTCCCATTGGAATGCAAAGCATTGGGCTAGTCAGTACATATTCTCCCATGGATAGCTTGATATTATGGCACTTTCCAAAGCAATTTATTGTTCCTCCATTTGCAACCATCACTTGACACTCTAGTGCTGGATATAGGAAGCAATTCAATTCTTTTGCTACCTTACAATGAATAAAATTGTGGGTACTTCCTAAATCAATTAACACTATTACCTTTTTCTTCTTGATTTTTTCTTCTATATTAATGGTTTGAGGAGTGGTAATTCCAGCTAATGCATTACAAGATATGGTCAGATTCATTTCTTCTTTATCTAGGCTTTGTTCCTGGATTATATCCTCTTCCTTTGACCTTTCCTGCTCCTTTTCTTCTTCCTCTTCACAATCTATGTAGAATAATTTCTTCTCAGCACACTTATGACCCTTAGTTTATTTTCTATCACAACTGTAACAAAGCCCTTTTGCTCTTTTTTCTTCCAATTGTTGTGGTGTCAACCTTATAGGTTGTGGAAGGCTAGGGGTAACAACACTTCCATCTTTATAGTTGTGACTGGTATGCTTCCTGGTTGCCATAATTTTGCTTTCTGTTTTTCTTGCCAACCTGAATGCCTTCTCTAGTGAATCAGGTTTCCAAAGGAGAACATCATGATGGATATTATCCTTTAAAGTCCCTATGAACACATCAATCCTATGCTCCTCTGGAATATTTTTTACCCTTATGTTCAATTTTTGGAACTCCTCAATGTGCTCCATTATTGAACCCTTTTGTTTGAGATTTATCAATTGGCTAAAAAAAAGTGTTGCTTTTTGTATCCTCAAAATGTGCTGTCAATTCTTCCATAAAATTTGCCCAAGTGATAATTTGTTTACGAGAGAAAAGCCATTGATACCATACAAACTGATTTGGTTCCAAATATAAAGTTGCAATACATACCTTTTGTGTGTTTTGCACATTATTGAGATCGAAAAATTGCTCCATCTGTAATATCCATGTTGCAGGATCCTTGCCATCAAACTTCCTCATATCGATTTTTAAAATATGGTGGGTTTTTTATCCAACATTAGAGTCTATGGAATAATGATTAACATTTTTTTTGTTCTTATCATGAGTTTCCTTTACTACCCTTTCACCATTAGTGACCATTTCTTGTAGCAACTTATTCATATTTATCTTCAATTCTTCCATGTTTGTCTTCAAATCTATCTTCAAATCATCCATCTTAGCTTATACGCCTTTCTTTAAAACATCCATCTTAGCTTCTACATCTTTCTTTAAACCATCCATCTTAGATTCTATTCCTTTTTGTGCGAGTGACAGTTGTTGCACTTGGTCTCGTAATTTTGATATATCATGTTGCATTTCTTCATCTTCTTCATGAGTCATGCTAGAGATTTCAGGTTGCTTACTAAGTGTTTGCATTTTCCTTCCTCGGGGCATCAATTACTGATAATAATGCTTTACTATGCCCTTTGAATTCCTTCAAACTAATTTTTCAAACCAAGCTTTATGCAAAACTTTAAAAAAAACTACACACCTTTTTTCACTTTGTAGGAGCTTGATATTGATTATGATGTATCTATGTACTTTCGGACCATCCAATTCTAAAATTGCGACTTATAGTATCCCTCTGCATCCTCTTTCCAATGCCACAATTTTTATCCAAATTGGATTCTCCAAGAAAGAGTTATGCAAAATCTCCCACAGTGACCTGATTATAGACTAGTTCAGTAGAGCGAACTTGTACGACGTGCCACAAGTCATTGTTTCCACATTTGGCTTTGATAAATAGGTACAAGAAACTACAGTCCATCCTATTTCTTTTCCTTCTTACGAAATTTCAATCTGATGCTCAGAGAGAATGTTATGACGATTTTCCCCAGGTCACCTATTTGGAATGCAATTCAGGAGTTTGCAGAAAGACCAACTTCCTCAGATCATATCTCCGCAAATATATCGCAAAAAGTTCTGAACTTCGGACCTGATGTTCAGCACGATTTCGTCTCAAATGGGTTTTGTTTTTAGCTTCTGAAACATTGTAGAAAAAAAGTTATAGTGAAAATTCCACAATGACTTATTTGGAGCAGTGAAACCCTAGAATCCAAAGCCCTGATACCAAATGTTATGAAACCAACTCAAGAAAAGATAGAAAAGATAGATCAATGCCTTAGAATTCAACCTCTTCGAGCGGGCAACCTCCTTTACATTACATAAATGAACAATTATTCGATGATTCAAATGACAAAACCTCCTTTCTATATATAGGAGTCTAAGGAGTCATAATATAACTCAGCTGACCTAGCAATAATAATATAAAGCCATAAAAATAACAATAGAGGGATTCTATGGGGCACAGTAATAAAAATATGGGGACAATACGGGCACAACAATATCAATAAGGGATACAACTACAATAATAATGGGGTAATCACTAGTATTCTTGGGACCCATCACTTTGTGAAAATAGAGTCTAATTCCTCCGAAAGTATTGTTCGATTATTTTATTGTCATGGCTTCACACTAAGCTTGAGTTAAAGATATAGTCCCTATCGTTCTCTTCATTGGTCAACACACATACCAAGCCAACTCAACTGATTTGTTTCGATTTGGGATGAGGGGTATATTGGTGCATAAGTAATATAAATGTCATAGTCTTATTTTCATCTTTGGTGTTGCTCCGCTGCTAGTAGGTCAGGACAGTACCCCAGCGGAGTCATGTAGGGAAACAAGCATCGCTCCGCTGCCAGTGAGCCTGGTCAGTACCCTGGCGGAGTTACTTGTGTGATCTCTCCATGTAAGAAGCCTTTCTCTTATTTCACCTTTATTTTTTTTTTTAGTTTTCATTTTTTTATTTTTCAAAGAACTGTGCATAGGCACTTATTTATTTAAGAGGTGGAAGAGGGATCCCAACTTATTGAGAGTAGAAGAGGTTATCCCTTCAGAGAAGTATGTTATATATACCTCTGACATACTTGTTAAGATTTTGCCCCTCACCTTACTCTACTTGTCTGAGACGACAAGGGTTAACCCAGAAAACCAATTAGAGTAGGCGGTACTAGTTAAAAGTGTAAGCATTTTGTTTTCACCAAGTCTCACCCTGAACAAAACATATTTTCCATCAGGGTATCATTGACTGAAGAAAATAAGCTCTTCATAAAGAGAGCGAACAACAAACAACCAAGTGTTGATAGTTATACACGTCCTCTTGTACTTCACCTTTCTTGTCTCGAGAGCCACACATGGTTTCATGCGAAAGTAAACCTATGGGTGCATAACAAACAAACAAACAAACAAGAAAAGAGCAGAAGTAAAAGAAAGAAAACCAAGTAAGCAAGCAACAAAAACAAGAAATCAAAGTGTTTTTTCTCGAAAAGACACCCTTGGATTTCTTACAAGACCAGTGCCTGGGTACATCTAAATCGGTGTGCCTCAAATGATTCCCGAGCAGGAAGAGATATCACCCATGTTTTGTATATGTGTGTGTGTATATATATATATATATATATATATATATAGAGAGAGAGAGAGAGAGAGAGAGGGAGAGAGAGAGAGAGAGAGAGAGAGAGTTGTTTCTTTCATCCAAAGATACAAGATGTATGTTTCAACATTTTTACACACACATAGTTCCCAGAAATATAACAGAAATAATGGAGGCCAAGCACTTCAAAAATGTTGGAAATAATACTGAGAGGGGGGTGAATCAGTATTATTAGATCAATCTTTTAATTTCCCAAACAAATTTATATACACTACTTCAGCTAAGTGAACTAGCGTGTACATGCGACTGTACTTAAAGAAACCAACATATAAGCAAAGAACTTTTGATTTAGACAGATCATCATGTATTGAACTTTAACCAGTATATCAGAGATTTATTAGACAGTGCAGTAAAATCAGAATAAAGCATCACACATAAGCAACACACATGAACACCAAGATATAAGGTGAAAACCCAATGTGGGTAAAAACAACCTGTTGTTGTCATCTCTGTCTTCCTTTAATAATAAGAAAATTTATTTATAATATTGTATTGGTGCAGACTCATACCAATACGCAGGCACCCACCTGCAAAAGGCTACAACCTTCTCTCATTCTCTAGCTACTACTGGAAGGGAGCTACAACCCCCTAGCTCTTGTACTAGCCATCATGTTTACTAGTATGTAGGTGCCAGCCTACAGAAAAATCCACTCTTCTACCAGGGACCGTGTTTCATGAGTTTTCAAGCTAGATACTCCTAGAACACAACACCACAATTTGAAGGCCACTTTTCATTCAATTTTTATACTAGACCCATCAACAACATCATAAATGGAATACAAACATCAAGTACATCTACATCAACCAATCACTGAAACTCAATCACCATAACCTGAATCTGATAATTTAGAGCATTGTCACCAAAATACAGTGACCGTAAACCAAAACAGAACCCAGAACTCTGCAACAACAAATAGAAACAACTAAAACATACTTCATAAGATATACGCTACTTCCATGTGTCGAACCAACGTGTATATGCGCTTTTATCAAAGCTAACCAGCTTACACATCTGTAAATATTAATTCATAATTTTGTAGCTATTCTAGACTTCAGTTATACCCAGATCATAACATTTACAGAATAACACATGCGTCAGTGTTTAGATCCAGACTATACATGATCAAACCACATAATGATATTTCATTTCAAGTCTTAAGATCCTGATCCATCATTAGATCTTATCCCTCATCAACCGCTAAGGTTCACCTTGGTTTATTTCAGGCAAAGCACCATAAGCCAATAACTTGCATACTAGATCTCACACTTCATCAGATATTGAATACTTGCACACCTTGGCCTAATGATCTTCTCCTCCTTATATATTTTTAGACCTTTCTCAATACCATGGTCAAAACCACTTAGAACCAATACCTTGGACCAAATACGTAGGGTCAATACCTTGGACCAAATACATTGGACCAATACCATGGATCAAAATACCTTAGACCAAATACCTCAGACCAAAAACTTAGTTTTCCAACATATACGCGCTTTTCCTTCTGTGAAAGTGCATGTGTACATATACGCTACTTGTGTTCAGTGAACTTGCATGTATACGCAGCTTGCTCAAGGTGAACCTACGTATACCTCTCATTCTTAATTCTCTGTAGTCTGATATGTAATTATTTGTTGTTGACATGCTGCTCCATGATCTTTCATCTAAGTGAGTTTCCAACAAGGACAACACCTATATCACAATGTCAATAATCTCCCCCTTTGGACTTGATGGAAATAACAACACCAAGTCACTCTCCCCCTTTGACATCAAGGGCAAAGGGTGGACCAAGATAATTGCTCCCTTTGACATACATTATGCTGGTCATGCTCCCCCTAAGTGCCTGCTGAAATATTTGATTGAGCTTCCCTTTTATACATGCTAAGATGTACTGAAACCATCCATGCTCTGCCTGAGTACAAGAAGAGTGTGCAAAAAAATATTTTCTAAAAGAATAACATGACTCTATAACTCAACTATGTGATGACCTTCCTATCACCAATGACTCATACATACATCCATCTCCCAATCGAGTGGGGATATACCAAATTTTATTCATCCACCCAACCAAGTGGGGATATGCCAATTGTTTATACATGACAAAAACACAAAATATTACATCATCTGTCCAAGAGGACTCATATCACTTCCTAGACTTTTACATGACTTAAGTAACAAATGGTATAGATATATGAAGCCATAGCTGGACTCAGCAACCATAATGCCAACAATGTTGAATGACATAAAGGCTAATGCTCCCCCTGAACCTATGCTACCTATCCATTGTTGACAAGTCAATGATCAAGGCATCTTTGTCAGACAGATAAATTAATGAACAGAGCATATAGATATTAATCATCAATATCAGTCAGAGCACCCATATCTGATCATGCCCCACTGTTTTCTTGTCTGAAACACATATACGCTCCTTTACCCATAGAAACTCGCTTGTATGCACGACTATACTTCATGAAACACGTGTATAATAGCCTTTTTCTGAAAAAGTTGGATTTAACAGCAGGATGATGCATCAACTACTCCCGGCTTTTGTTTGAGATATTCAAATGTCTCTTTGGGTAGTGGTTTAGTGAATATATCAGTAACCTGTTCTTTGGAGGGAACATACTCCAACTTAACCTTTTGTTCAAGCACTTGTTCACGTAGAAAATGGTATTTTATGGGTATGTGCTTGGTCTTGGAGTGCATGACTGGATTCTTTGAAATACTGATGGGACTTGTATTAAGACATAGAATGGAGATGGGTTGAGTGCAAGTGATCTGAATGTCTTGCAAGATTTGCATCATCCAAAGAAGTTGTGTGCATCAAGATGAAATAGCCACATATTCTCCTTCAGCTGTAGATAGTGCAATTGAACTTTATTTCTGGCTGAACCAAGACAAAAACCCGGAACCCATATAGAATGCACCACCACTAGCGCTTTTTCTGTCATCAACACTTCCTTCGCAATTTGCATCTATATATGCATGAAGAGTGAGATCTGTATCTCTAAGATACCATAAACCAAAGTTTGGTGTTCCTTGAAGATATTTGAAAATTATTTTGACTACCTGAAGGTGTGATTCCTTTGGATTTTCTTGGAATCTTCCAATTATTCCTAATGCATGCATGATGTCAGGTCAGGTACCTGTTAGATAAAGCAGACTGCCAATCATGGATCTGTAAGTTGGTTGATGTATTGCTGTTGATTCATCAACTACTCACAGGTTTAGAATCTTCCATGCCGTACCTTTTCAGGATCTATTTGAGATATTTGGTTTGTGAAAGAAAAATACCATCTTTCTTTTGTTGAACTTGTAGACCAAGAAAATAGGTAAGTTCACCAAGCAAGCACATTTCAAATTCTTGTTGCATTACTGAAGAAAAATTATAACTCATGGATTCTTCATTACTACCAAAAATGATATCATCAACATAAACAACAATAATTACCAATTTATCAGTGTCAATCTTTGTATATATATTGCTATTTGCCAAACCTTTTGAAAAACCTTGTTGGTGTAGATATTTGTCAAGATGGTAATGTCATGCCCTTGGAGCCTGTTTCAGACCATGAAGGGATTTTTTGAGTCTGCATACAATTTTTGCACCATTTCCAAGAATGAATCCTTCTGGTTGTTCAATATAAACTTTTTCTTCTAAATCTCCATTAAGGGAGGCATATTTTACATCCATTTGGTATACTTTGAATTTCTGAAAGCTAGAAAGAGCAAGAAACATCCTTATGGCTTCAAGTCTAGCAATGGGTGCAAAAGTCTCTTCAAAATCTATACCTTCTTGTTGAGCATACCCTTTACAAACAAGTCTGGCCTTGTTTGTAATGACTTCTCCATTTTCATTCAGCTTGTTTTTGAATATCCATTTAGTTCCTATAATATTTTTATCATGAGGTCTAGGAACCAATTCCTAAATATTATTCTTTTCAATTTGTTCAAGTTCTTCATTCATGGCCTTGACCCAACATTCATCTTTGCATGCTTCATTTACATTTTGAGGTTCGATGGAGGATAGTAATGCTATATAGTTTGAGGTTTCGATAATAGTTCTTCTTGTCTGTACACCTGCCTCTTTTTCCCCTAAGTTTGAGTTTCTGGATGATTTTTCTGAACATACCTGGACAAAGTCTTTTCTTCTACCGTTATCTCTTCTTCTGGTGCTTCATTGGTTTCTTCTTCAATATCATCGTGATTTGATGTGGGAAAATACTCCTTATCTTATTAATTAACATAATCTTATGTTTTTCTTTGTTTTGGATTTTTGCATGCTTCATCAACTCCCACATCAATACTTTCAACAATTTTCCCAAGTCTTTTATTATAACATTTATATCCTTTACTTCGGGAAGAGTAACCAAGAAGAATACCTTCATCTACTCTGGGCTCAAACTTACCAAATGTTTCATCAGTCCTTTTGATATAACATTTTCTTCCAAAAACTTTAAAAGTATTTTACTGTAGGAGTCTTACCATACCAAATTTCATGTGGAGTTTGAGTGCTATTTACCCGAACATTTGCTTGGTTGAGAAAAGTTACGGTGGCGAATGCAGCTTCACCCCAAAAGGTTGCAAGAGTTCCAGATTCATCTAGCATAGCTCAAGCCATTTGTTGAATAGTTCTGTTCATTCTTTCTACCACTCCATTTTACTGAGGAGTCCTTACGGTAGAGAACTGCCTTTTTATTCCATGTTTTTCACAAAACTCAAAGAATTCATCCGAGGTAAATTCCCCTCCTCGATCAGATCTGAGGCATTTGATTTTTCAATATGATTCATTTTCAACCAAAGCTTTGAAGGCTTGGAACTTTTCAAATGTTTCATATTTATGCTTTAGTAGACCTATCCAACACATTCTAGAAAAATCATCAATGAACAAAATAAAGTATTCTTCTCCACAAGGTGACTTTTTCCTTGATGGTCCACATAAATTAGTATGAACAAGTTCAAGAGGCTTACTAGTTCACCCTTCTTTTTCAATGAAGTGAGCTCTGGTTTGCTTACCAAATTGACATGGTTTGCATATTGTATTTTCAGGGATGCTCATATCTGGAAGATCACGAACAACCTTGAATCTGCATGCTTTTCTTATTTGAGAAAAGCTTAGATGTCCCAATCTTCTATGCCATGGCCAATTTTCATCATTTTTTCTTAGATAACACTGTTGTTGTCCTCCCTTGAGTATGTATAAGTTGTTAGGAGTTCTTGTACCTTTGATCATGGTCTCCCCTGTATGATGTTCACAAACAACACATCTGTTTGATTGAAACACCACTTCATTTCCTTGATCTCACATTTGATTGACACTCAATAGGTTATGCTTTGAACCGTCTACATACATAACATTTCCATATTTATCCTCTTCTTTCAAGAAGATAGATCCTTTACCTTTTATGATAGTAGGAGTGTCGTTTCCAAATGAGACATTCTTTTCCTTTTCTAAGGCATTATATGAGTGAAGTTTTTCTTTGTCACCTATCATGTGTTTTGATCATCCACTGTCGATGTACCAATGATTTTCTTATCCATATGCATACGAGGCTATACAACATCTTTCTGTTTGAGATTCTTTCCTTCTCCATATTTTGGGATTTAATGGATTTTTCTCCTTTTGAGATGATTTCTGAAATTTGCTCCTACATTCAGATTCTTCATGACCAAAGTTGTTACAGATTGAGCATTCTATTTCATTTTCAAGAAGAGAAAAGTTATTATAGGAACTTTTCTTGGCCCCTATTACATTCCTTTGATTTTGTACTTCTCTATTCATGATGGTTTTGTAAGAAACACATTGAGCAACTTTGTGTCCAAAATTATGACATGAAAAACATTTCCCATTAAAGAAGTTCCTATGACTATTGAATCTATTAACCTGGTGATTGTAGTTTTTATTGATATTCATCTTTGGAGAAAATTGAGTATGATTTACCTAAGATTCGTTATGGCTTCTATTCATCCTTGGAATAAATTGAGTCTGATTTACATGGTGATCTGCTTTATGCCTTTGCTGATGATTGTCATATTGTTCATTGGTCTTTGCTGCATCAAGATAGCTTTTAGTGGAAGTTGACAGCTTCTGAGATTGAGATGCTTCTTCAGTATATCCAAGACCTGTCTTTATTAGAGGAGAACATTGTACTTTGATAATTTCATCTAAGGTTTTTTATTCTTTAGCAAATCTAAGATTGAGAGATTGCATTTTCTCAACATCCTTTCTTATACCCACAATTTCACATTCTAGTCTTTGATTGTGTTTTTATTTTTTAGCAAGTTGGTATGTAAGGTATCTATAATCATATTATTTTCTTCTAAACAGATTTTGAGTTTAGAAATTTCTTCATGAAGGTCATCTTCTTGTAAATCATCCCAAAAATTATCATCGTCATAAGCCATTAGAAGTCTATAATCACTACTATTTTCATCTTCATCACTATTTGATAAACCATCGCTATCTTCATGAGTATAGTAATTTCTTTTATTTACAACTTTTTTTCTATTCCATTTTGCATGTTCCTTCCCTTTTTCATGTTTATCTTTATGAGAACATTTGACAGCATAATGATAAACCCTACCACAGGCAAAGCATTTGAAGGGTAGCTTAACTTTAAATCTTTTGGAACCTTGTTGAAGCTTCTTGACAAAGTTTACCTCATCTTCCTCTTCTGAGATATGTCTTGATTCATTGTGTTCTTCCTTTCCTTTTGCTGAAGCTTTAAATGCAGCTTCTCTCATATCTGATGGACCTCCTTTTCTCATCTCAAAGGCAGTTAAGGTTCCATGAAGCTATTTCATAGTGATAGTCTGCAAATCTTGTTTTTCTTCTATGGCAGACTCTTTTGATTCAAATTTAGCAGATAAGGATCTCAAAACTTTCTCAAATAAGGCAACTTCCTTTATATCTTCACCCATATTCTTCATACAATTAACAACCTCATCTATACATAAGAAGTAAGTAGCTATACTTTCATCATTGTGCATCTTAAGAGTTTCATACTAAATTCTAAGAGTTTGAAGTTTAACACGTTTTACGTGAGAGTATCCTTCGTAGCTCAGAACAATTTTATCCCATATTTCTTTGGCTAATTTGAGCTACATGACTTTGACAAACTTTGATTGTGACAAACTTCCCAATAAGGTATTGACAGCTTTGGGATTGGTTTCATATTGCTTTTTACCTATCATATCTGTAGGAATTGTTGTTGGAAATGTATATCCTCCTTCCACAATTTCCTAGACATCTATTTCAAGTGATTGTAAATAGGCAGTGTTTCTTATTTTCCAATAAACAAAGTTTCTCCCATCAAATATTGGCGATCTGATGGATCCCACGCTTTCTTGATTACTCATGATGATGGATCTCCCTTCAAGTGATCAAGCTTCTTCTGAAGGGCCTATTCTGATACCAATTGTTGGAAATAATACTGAGAGGGGGTGAATCAGTGTTATCAGATCAATATTTTAATTTCCCAAATAGATTTATATACGCTACTTCAACTAAGTGAAGTAGCATGTACACGCAACTATACTTAAAGCAACCAACGTATATCCAGAGAACTTTTGATTTAGACAGATTATCATGTATTAAACTTTAACCAGTATATCAGAGATTTATTGGACAGTGCAGTAAAAGAAGAATAAAGCATCACACATAAGCAACACACATGAACACCAAGATATAAGGTGGAAACCCAATGTGGGTAAAAACCACCTACTGCTATCATCTTTGTCTTCTTTTAATAATAAGAAAATTTGTTTACAATCTTGTACTGGTGCAGACTCATACCAATACGCAGGCACCCACCTGCAGAAGGCTACAACCTTCTCTCGTTCTCTATCTACTACTGGAAGGGAGCTACAACCCCCTAGCTCTTGTACTAGCCAATATGTTTACTAGTCCAAAGGTGCCAGCCTATAGAAAACTCCTCTCTTCTACCAAGGACCACGTTTCATGAATTTTAGACTGGATACTCCTGGAACACAACACCACAATCTGAAGGCCACATTTCATTCATTTTTTATACTAGACCCACCAACAACATCATAACTGCAATACAATCATCAAGTACATCTGCATCAACCAATCACTAAAACTCAATCACCATAACCTGTATCTGATCATTTAGAACATTGTCACCAGAATACAATCACTAAAATCCAAAACAGAACCCGGAACTCCGCAACAGCAAACAAAAACAACTGAAACATACTTCATAAAGTATACACTACTTCCATGTGTTGAACTGGCGTGTATACACACTTTTATCAAAGCCAACCAACGTACACATCTGTAAATATTAATTCATAAATTTGCAGCTATTCCAGACTTCAGTTATACCCATATCATAACATTTACAGAATAACACATGCGTTAGTATTAAAATCTATACTATACATGATCAAACCACATAATGATAATTCATTTCAAGTCTTAAGATCCCGATCCATCATTAGATCTTATCCCTCATCAACTGCTAAGGTTCATCCTTGGTTCAGATCAAGCAAAGCACCATAAGCCAATAACCTGCATACTAGATCTCACACTTCATCAGATATTCGATACTTGCACACCTTGGCCTAATGATCTTCTCCTCCTTATATAATTTTAGGCCTTTCTCAATACCATGGATCAAAACCACTTAGAACCAATACCTTGGACCAAATACCTAGGGTCAATACCTCGAACCAAATACCTTGGACCAATACCATGGATCAAAATACCTAGGACCAAATGCCATGGACCAAAATCTTAGTTTTCCAACATATAAGGGCTTTTCATTTTCTGAAAGTGCGTGTGTACGTATATGCTACTTGTGTTTAGTGAACCTACGTGTATACGCAGCTTCGTCAAGGTGAACCTGCATATACCTCTCTTTCTCCATTCTCTGTAGTTTGATATGTAATTATTTGCTGTTGACATACTGCTCTGTGATCTTTCATATGAGTGAGTTGCCATCAAGGACAACACCTGTATCATAATTCCAACAAAATATTTACAGTTTTAATCAACTTTATACGATAAATGAGAGAAGTAAAAGAAAAAGGAAAGCTCAAGATATAGAGCTCAAAGCACCAAGAGTTCTATATATTAAACATAGAGCCTAAAACCATGATATTTTCTATCACTATTGATTTAGAGGAATATGTAATGGACATAAAATAATTTGAGTAATATGCTTCACGCAATACAACTTGAAAATACGATTTCATCCCCTCACACAGGCATATCCATTAACAATTTAACATAGATGAATATGTAGACAGGTCTGAAATATTAGAGTGTATATTATTGCATGAATTCTAAAGAGGAAAACATACAAGATGAATGAAACAGGGAAATAACACACTGTAATACTCAAAGGAGGAATCCCCACCAATCTTATAATATTATGCAAGATCTATGTGCCTAAGTGATACAATTTACAAAAATAACAAACTTTCTTTTCAAATTTCAGAATCTCTTTTCAGTATTCTGACCCCCTATTTATAAGAAGAGGGGGTTCTTTCAATCATGGTTTCATACATAAAATCATGGGCCGAGTTTTTAGCTGTCAAGTCAGCTTTCTCTCTAGGCTAGGGGAGGTTTTGTATCCAAAAACATTAAGAACAATAATAATAGCCTCACAGAGGAAGGCATGTCATAAAATCGCAGAACAATTGAGATGTTAATGCAAAATCCCTAGCACCCCATCCCTATAATCACTTCTATTTCATGGCTGAATTTACTTCACAGTGTATGCTCTTACAATGCTCCACTAAATCTAATCATTCCATATTAAAAACCTTCGGTGCTAACCTTGAGAATAGGTTATGAAGAGCCATTTCTGGGGGGTTCCCATACTTGGTTTTGAATGATCCCTCTCTCGATTCACTGCTACAGCTGCCTTAGGGACCGACTTTGTCATTTCTACCATAAAAACCTTCTAAGCATGATCAACACCCTGATCTGGCCTAGGGGTGAGTTCTTAGTTTAATGATGACAGTCTCAAGGGGTACATGTATTTACCTCTTCAAACAGATGAAAGGGAAGAGGCATTTAACCTTTGGAATAGGTGCAAGTGCACCTTTGGGTTTCCCCCTTAGATCTACTTTATTACAACCCCTTTTGTAATGCTTGGCATATGATCAGGGGATGTGACCAAAGCATTTTTGCTTCGAGCTAAGGCTCTCAACAGCTATGCAGGGGTCCCTTTTCTTTATATTGCAGAAGTCCCTCATTGACCAATTTCCCAGACCCGAACTCTTTCTAAATCATAGCTCATAACTTATCGCATCTAGGGGAGGAGTCCCACATATCGCAATCACACTGTGCCAGTGTATTAAGATTTTTATTTCTCCATAGCATGCACTGATAGTCCAGATGGGAGATCCTTATAGACCACAACGTAATACTTTATCGTGTCCGTGAGTTTCCCGCATATCATAGTCGTTGGCTCCATCAGCTTTAGCTTTTGCCCTTAACTTTTGCGATCGTCAATCTTCGGGGCGACGTCATCACTGCCACATATCACCTTGTGAGTGGTGACACATGACACTCGGAATGGGCCATGTCACCCCTGAAAACATCGAAATTGAGTGACATGTGTCCTCTGCCACGTCATCAATCATACTAACATGTCACTGCTGATCTAAGTTGGCCTATCAGCTCTGAAGACCAATCAAATGTCGGGATGTGGCTCACCCGACCCTGTTTTTGCTTACATTTTCTTTGTATTTGAAATTCTTCCTTCCCCGGCGATTTTATTCTATATCACAATACCGATGGTTTTCAACAATTTGTGACTACAACTTTCGCTAAATGTTGATTGTCGATGCCATGTGGAGGAGAGAGAACCCTTGTTCTGTCAGCATTCTACTTTGTAAACTATTTTCTCAGCCCCCTGACAATGTTACACAAAAATCGCAAATCGGCCCCCACAAGGTATTTGAAGTTTTAGATTATGGGATTATTGTGATGCGGGATGTGGGATGCGATATTGTGCCATGTGGAGGAGAGAGAAGGGGGGGTGTCCCACTCCTGTTTTATTAACCCTTTTCTTGGTTAATGAATTTATCGGACCCCCCCGGAACGATATTACATCGTATCACAATTAGCCCCCCCGGCGAAGTCTTCAGGACTTAAATCCCACCAATACAAATAATCGTGGTGCCCTAACCTGCTGGCGGCGATATATGATATCAGTTATTAGCAGATCGTAGTTTCTACAATCACTAATGACCTTTGCCTCCTGGTCCCGCCGATACCGATATACAATTGTGATGAACTATCCCAAGTCCCGATTGCGATTTTTCTCCATACTTATCCATTTTCCTCGATGAAATGGGCTTTTTAGGGGCAACCTTCTACATGCTCTAACTTTTGATCCGGGAACCCTTTTTTGGACTTCTATATAACAACGAAAATATTTTTCCAAGAATTATGCAATGGAGAGGATCCCATAAAGCTTTGATAACTTCTATGGATAAGGAAATGGCTTCAACTTCACTGTTCTCATGCATCCTGGCCCCTGATCATTTCCAAAGTAGTGAGTGAGTGGTAAATGAAAACACAAAGCATGCATACAAACAAAGTAAAACAAAATAAAACACTACTCCTACTCCTCAACTAAATAGTGCATGGGCCCATTCACATAAAGTGATATTTCCAACGCAGCCACTAATGCATTAGTTGACCCTTGTTGGTGAAGGCTTGGTTAACAAGAAAGATAATCATGTAAACCAACAAACAAGAAATATAAAATAGTGAATACCAACACTATCCAAGTTTAAAAGAGTCCATAAAAGAGCAAGATAAGCATTCTACAGAGATATCATGGTGATGAAACACACCGTGTGCAGATGATAAGCATGCACACTCTTTTGACAGTGACACACGAGCAAACATGAAAAAGAAAGACAAATTTCACTTAGAAAGAGTGCTCCTTGTGTATGATTCCTCCAATGCATGAGCGATAGGATTGTTTGATTCAGGTGGAAGATGTGAAATCTGTGAACTATATTGATCTTCAATGCAAATGGGAGAGCGATGAGGAGCGTGGAGTGTTTCAATAGATTTCTGATCTGAAGTGGAATTGACCTCAAGACAACAAGAACCTGAGGTAACCATAAGCTCAGGCTAAAGTGCCTCGAAAACTTGCACGGTTTCCACTTCGTCAGTAGGTAGATTATCAAAGAGTTTTGGGTTAGAAATATCAACAATGAATGAATCAACATCGTGATCAAATGAAGAAGTAAAGAGATCATGACATCGATGATCAGAAAATTCGATATGTTCATCGACATCCTCATGAGGTGATGAGTTGTACAAAGGGGTCGATGAAAAACAAGAATGTTCACCCTCTGAGTTTCTAGAAAGAAAATATGATATATTGGGAGGATTTGGAAAGAAAGATGTGTCCTATCCACAATGCAATGAAAAACTAATATCTGGTGTGTTCTATGAATGATTTGAAGTAAAATCATCGAGGGATGGATTTTCACAAGACAAATCAGAAATAGCAGAATCACAAAAGATGTCAGGAAATAGCAGATGAGGTGTGGACAGAAGGAGGTCATCCTTCAACGCACTTTCTTCTTTAGATTCCCACACATACTAATCATAAATGACAGCACAGGTCATTTTCTCAACACCAACTCCATCGATAACTTGATCCCCATCAGAAACGAATGTGGAGTCTTGAACGGGAGTAGACAACACAGTACAATCCAAAGGATCAAAAGAATAAGAGCATAGAAGTTGAGAAAATGAGACATTGCGACAGTCAAAGGGATTTCCAGCCAAAACTGCAGAGATATCCAGAGCAGGTGGGGTGGGAGGATGTGACAGTTCAACAGATGTGCATGCACCTTCTCCCACCTCGCACTACGGAGCTAGAGCTGTTTGATGAGAAGCATATGGAGGGTCACTTGTGAAAACAACCTTGTTTGTATGAGATTTGGTAGCTCTAACACTAAGGTATGCTGGGAGGTGTTCGAATGATTCTAAGATATGCTTCATATATGTGAAGATGATACTGAAAGATTTCATCGAGAAATTTCAAATAAATTTCATCTTCAATAATTAGAAATTCAATATTATGAAATCGTTTGTGACATTCCTCAATCGATTCATCAGGTACTTTCCATAATTTAAAAAAATAAATTATTAAGTGGTCTATGATTGTATCGATAGAAAGAGCATGCCAACTCTCTGATCAATTGATCAAAATAGTGAATAGATGTTGCGGGCAATGTGACACACCATTGCAGTGTGTGCCCTCAAAACGTGAATGTGAACAACGAGAAGGCAATGTGATCCTCATGGATTTCATTTCTTTTATAGAAACTCATGAAGGCAACACCATGACTAAGAAAATCTTCTCTGCCTTCACCATCATATGTGAAATGTGAAAAGTCATTGAAGACATCCTCTAACACTTGAAAATCACATCCGTGAGACAAACATGTCAGAGGTTGGATTGTAGTTTTAGTCATGAAAGATGTGCAGGGATTCAAAATAGAATTTGAGGATTCATTCTATCATCTGGCCCCCATTCTAGCGCCATAAATGTTGATGGTGCTAGACCCACCAACATGTCAAGCAATCTCCCCGGTAAGAGGTCCCAACTAGACCCCAGACCGTTTGGAGTAGGAATCCCAATAGTGGGTCATACAATAGTGCCTTGACTGTGGTAGCACGCAGAGGTAGACAAGATATGTTTTTCAGAAGAAAGTGTGTGACATTTCAATGAGTCAAGAGAAATGCATGGCGGTTCTAACACATAAAAGGGAAAATGGTGAGTCCCTTAGAAGCTTGTAATAGTACGCAGTGTGAAAGTAACACACAAGCATAATGACATCACGGGTTGGAAGAGGAACAGTCCACAATCCAGGGTGACGGGTTAAACCAACAACATGATTCCAACAAGATTCATACAATCACATACAAAGTAGTTCATACATGAATGCGTAAGTTAAATATCATACATTGCTAAAGAAACCAGAATAGTCCAACTACAGTAACAACATATGCATGCAAATGTGTTGGCGTTGTTTTATATATATATATATATATATATATATATATATAGATATATATATCGAAAGTTCCATCCATACATACAACCATGGCATCCACTAACCCCAATAGTGGAACATTACAGTAAACATCGCCTTCTCCTCCAAAGAGATGTACTCGCTCTGCACTGTGGAGAAGCCAAAGCTCATCACAATACTCTTCAGCCCACTCTATGTAATGCCTAGCAAAATCTTGGCTCCCAAAATCATGTTCTATAAGTTATGAGGTTCTAATTATAACAAAGGGTGGGGTGACGCTTGGCATTCCCCTTGGTGACTCTTGGAATACCCCATGACTCTTCAACTTCATTAAATATAAACCTTTACATTACATATGACTGTTTTCATTCCACTAATGACACTTGGAGTTTCACTTTATAACATATTTACAATAATATTCCATCTTCCACATGTACCCATGTGTGAAAAAATAGGCTTGAGTCAACCAAACAAGACAACACTAAGACTCAGATGGTTGTGGGAAGACCAAATCAGTAACATGCTCTTGGTGATCTTCGGTGACGAACTGATGCTAGGCTTGGTAGTGTGCAATGTTGTCCACGTACTATTTTATGATGTCTTTCTCGAAACAAACTCTTTCCTCCATCGCTTCCAGGTATACTCATTTGGAACCTCTTTCCAACTCGTTCTGTAACATGCACAACTTAGTCATGAGCATGGCTAGACCGACGACATATCTTTGCATGTTCTATGCACTGATCTACAAATCTACATTGGTGGCCATGTGCATCAGCTGATCAAAGTACATGTCAAGCTCTAGTCAGACTTGGTTCTTCTCTTTGGCTTCAGCGAGTATTCCAATTGATGTGGTATCGTATTTTCTCACCATGACATTCAAACATCTCAACAATCGTGTGTACGAAGCCTCAACATTGGTGATGAGCGGCAAGAGTTCCTCATAGTTTCAGATCAGAATCTAGATGTGTACTCTGTCCAACTCTACTCACGGCTTCATCATCTTGTGCAAGTTAAGTGAGGATCCATTGTACCCCATTCTCCATGTTTGTATATGATAAACAATGACATGTATGTCTGTGAGTGTGCGTACTATCTTGATGCAACACTGCTAATGACCATGTAGATGGAAAACTTCATTGTGCACAATGACGAACCTGTCATACAACCTCCACATGACTGTCTTAAGAGCCAACACTTTAGCAAGTATCTCTTTCTTCATTTATACTCTAGCGGATCCTATTGATTGTTCCTCTCTCTGCCTAGCTACCTGCAAGTCCTTAGCCATGCGATCATTTTCTTCTATCAAGAACTTCACACTTTAGTTCGTGGCCTCGACATAACCCTTCATATAATTGGCCAAGGCAGTTGGATGTCTTCGTACATCTAACACAATAACATGTTCTTCAAAGTGCACAGGTGAAGCATGCTCATCTCGGATGTGTGCTTTGCATGCCAGTACAACTATGTGCTATGACTCATCAGAGGCTATGTTCTACACATCTGTTCCAGGATCATCTTTAAGGAGAACTGTATCCCCTTGTTCACTTGGGAGTTGCTCTACTACTGGAGCTGGTGAAGCCTGTGGGGTGACCTTAGTTTCTTTTGGCATGAGGTTAGTATCCTAATCCTGTTTCGGCTATTCCATCTCTGTGTCCATCTGTTCATCCATCGATTCATCCTACTAAGAAAGTTCATGTTCCTGCCGCTTCTCCCCTTATTCATCATCTAATGTTGGTGGATCTGAGTCTTCAACGTATATTGGCATATTTTTCTCTATCTGTGCACCTTGAACTTCATCCTATTCCTGTTGTTATTCCTACTGCACTTCCTTCTCTCTTCTACGCAGCTCATGGTCCTCTTTGAGTCTCTGCTTTGCCTCCTACAAATTTACCTCTACTTCTTCTAGTCTTTGCTTATCTCTCATTTTCTATGCTCCTCTCCTTTCACAGTATCAACTCTTTGACTCAATCTCCAAAGCTACTTTCCCAACAAGTGGATTTTCCGTAAACTTGTAGCTTTGCTCTGCCTCTGCGCTTTCGGTAATATTCCTCTTGCCTTTGTCTTTCACAGGTTTGTTGTTTGTTACTTCTCCCTGTGGTGCTGCTACCTTGAGTGCTGCTAGCCACTCTACTACCATGTTGAACGGTTCATTGCACCTAGAGGACTTATGATGGGACCAGCCCTGATCACTTACGGCATATAATTAATGTGTGATTATGTGGATGATTTTTATGGTTGATTGGATTTATGGCATGGTACTAGTGAGTTAATGTTGGAGGACAATTGTCCTGTCCACGGGCTTCACTTCTCCCACCTCTTGACTATGCCCAAGAAACCCTAACCTTTTTCATTCTGTTGTTGTTCTGGTGCTCTGATGTTCCGTCAAGGTGAGGTCTCTGCTACTGGGTTCTACTTCGTTTTCTACTGTTACTAATTCTTCTCGCTCCTTGTGAGCAGTGGGCACTCTGGCGCCTATGACCTTGGTCCGCGACTTCCTTCCTCCGTTTGCAAGGGCTCAACTCCTTTGGTAAGTGAGCTCTCCTTAAACCCTCGTACCTATTTTCAATTTCTTTATATGGTTCTATTCTTGGATTCGTATGGCCTTGTTTGGTGGCCACTGCAGGTGAATGACTAGGCTCACTGGCCGCTAGTCTCTTGCCCTGACGCCTACGCTTTTGTATTGGGTAGGGTCGTGCCTCGTCGTTTCTCCTTCTGTCTGTTTCGAATTTTTTGTTGCT
This sequence comes from Pinus tabuliformis, assembly GCA_031772625.1. Taxonomy (NCBI): domain Eukaryota; kingdom Viridiplantae; phylum Streptophyta; class Pinopsida; order Pinales; family Pinaceae; genus Pinus; species Pinus tabuliformis. The sequence goes on from CM062806.1 coordinate 136,677,586, forward strand.
TGTAGTCTTTACTTGGTTTGTTGTCAACGGTTGTGGCTTCGGCCTCATTGTTTCATGGTTCTATGTATTTATGCCTCCAGGATGTTAACTTATGAAATTGTAATTATGTCGGCTCTGTGGTTAACTTATGAACTCGTAGTTATATTCTGCACTGTTATGGATGACCTATGTTTCATTGTTCGATCTTGTAGCTTGTCTGTGACTTTACATTTGTATCTTGGACTGTAAATTTTTTTTGATATCTATATATACAGAGAGATTTTGAAAAGAAAATAGTAAATGTGAATGATACAAGTTTGTTGGTACCTGTAGATGCTTGTTTCTTTCTTTTTTGGTAATTGCACTCGACTCTTCTACAAACCCTCTCTATTGATTTATGGAACTCGACCGTGTTTTCTTCTTGCCTCTGTGATAATTTCTTGCTCTCTGTCACTATATGAAATGGGTAGATGAACTTAATTAATTAAGTTTGGAGGAAAAAAAAGAAATAACTTTAGGTTGCGGACACAGATTTTCTTGCTTCTCAAAATGATTGTGTGCTTCTTTTTATTCAATACTTTGATGGATGATTACAATGGCTTTTTCCTTCCTTCTTAAAGATCATTGTACAGTTATTTAAACTGTCAGTAGTTACATTTTAGTTATTCATTGATAGTTGTTCATCTTTGTATGTATTCTAAAGTTAATTTGAAACAATAAATTAAAAACAAAAAGAATAGTAAATAAAAATAAACAGTGGGCTAGGACAGCTTTAAACTTAGTGTAAAGTCCTAAATGTTGTTAACTAGAAATTTAAATGGAACTTAAAAAAACTAACTGAAACTCCTTCTAGTCTGCAAAGACAAATACTCCAGCCATGACCTCCCTTAGCTAGATGCTTCTGCATCAGACTTCCAGGGTAGATGAAAATTCATGGCTCCAGTGCATGAGCTCCTCAATAGAATACCCTACACATTGTATCTGACCTGCATCAAGCCATGAACTGTCCTCAATGGGACGGTTCTTCCACTTGATGAGGTATTATAGGTACTCCTTTATTTGAGTCTGCCTAGCCACTTGTGTATCAAGGATTCCTTCGATCTCAAGTGGCTGAGCTGAAGGCATTTGTCTCATCCACGAACTACTCTCTTCCTGGGTATCCCGATCTTGCTGCGCCAAACTGTCCCCTTTAGGGCTGGCAGTGTATGGGAATAAATCCACCACATTAAAGATGGGCGATATTCCTATACCTGGAGGCAATTGTAGTTCATAGGCATTTGCAGAAAACTTACGCAGAATTTTGCACTGTCCAATTTTCTTAAACTTTAACTTATTGTATTCGCCCTTAGGGAATCTTTCTCTGCGTAGATGTACTAAGACTTGATCCCCTATGTTAAATTGTACCTCCCATCTTTTTAGATCTGCTTTCTGTTTGTACCTTTGATTGATGTCCTATAATTTTGACTTCACCTGCTCATGTAGGTCATTAATTGTGTTGGGTGTGGAGCCTGATTATCTTCTATATTCAAAGGTATCGCCACATAGGACCCCAGTTCGAAATGGGGGCGGCAACGCCGCCCGTAAAATATTTGCTGCAGGGGGGTCCAAGGGGGGCAGTTGCGACCTTTGGGAGCCCCCGCCTGGCGGGGTGTTTCGGGGGCAACGCCCCTGAAACTAAAAACAGCTATAAAATTGCCTTGTAAAAGTATAGTAATTTCTAGTCAATCTGGGCCGTTCATTAGGCGGATGATCTGATGGTAGAACTTATGTTTAGTTTAGGGTTTTTTGCCCTAGAAGGAAACCCCTCTCTTTGTATGAGGGCATTGTATTTGAGGTTGTGTGATAGATGTGTATTCTGTGAGCGAGAAACAGAGAGGTCAGACTGTGAGAGAAAACAGAGGATATTACAGCGGATTTGCTGTAGGTTGTGTCTCTTCATTTTACTGGATAATAGAAAGGAAGGATAGGCTGTTCGGGGTGGACGTAGCCCAAACTAGGTGAACCACGTATATCTGTGTCTCTCTTGTTTTGTGCATTTTCTATGTTTATATTTATGCAATATTTTATGTGTTCCATTGCTCCGTAATATATAATTTTCTAGCAACTGGTATCAGAGCCGATGGTCTATTTGGCTGATAAACTCGCAGGAAAGAAAGGTTCCTGGTTCGAGTTGGAGCAATGGCAGAAGATGGTAAGTTTAGGGTCAAGAAATTTAACGGCAAAAACTTCTCGCTGTGGAAGATGCAGATGGGAGATTATCTGTATCAGAAAGATCTATACCTACCATTGGGCGGAAAAACAAAGATGCCGACGGGTATGAAAGACGAAGAATGGAACCTTCTCGATAGAAAGGCACTCGGAGCAATACGGTTGTGCCTTCCTGCGTCAGTTGCCTTCAAAATTTCGAAGGAAACCACGACAGAGGGTTTGATGCAGACATTGTCGAAACTATATGAAAAACCCTCGGCCTCAAACAAGGTATTTCTTATGAAACAGTTATTTAATATGAATATGTCGGAAGGTGGATCTATTGCAAACCATTTAAATGATTTTAATACAGTTACAAGTCAGTTAAGTTCTATAGGGGTAAACTTTGATGATGAAGTTAGAGCTCTGTTATTCTTGTGCTCATTACTAGAAAGTTGGAATGGTTTGGTAATGGCCATTAGTAACTCCGTTTCTAGATCTAGTACTTTAAAGTTTGATGATGTTGTCGGCGCTATCCTTAGCGAGGAAATGCGACGGAAAAGCTCTGGTGAGACATCAGGAAACGCTTTGAGTGCAGAGCTTAGAGGAAGAAAAATGGAAAGAGGAAAGAGCTCAGGATATCGCAGTAAATCAAGGAAAGGCAGATCCAAGTCCAGATCGGGGATAGTGTGCTGGAAATGTGGAAAGAAAGGACACCTAAAGAAAGACTGTAGATCTCGGAAGGGAAAAGAAGGAGATGCACAGCAAGAAAACAATCATGAAGCAAATGTGACAGGTGAGGTGTTACAAGATGCTTTGATTCTTTCTTTCGAAAATATTATTGATTCCTGGGTGGTAGATTCAAGGGCTTCATTCCATGCCACACCTGATAAGAAATACTTTCATGACTATGTTCAAGAAGATTTTGGACAAGTTCGTCTGGGTGATGATAAACCCTGTAAAATCGTTGGAATGGGTAAGGTTCTTGTAAAACAGCAGAATGGAAACCAATGGCTATTAAAGGAGGTAAGGCATGTTCCAGATCTAAAGAAAAATCTGATTTCAACAGGGTAGTTAGGCAGTGAAGGTTGTGTGACAACTTTCACAGATAAAGCTTGGAAGGTCACCAAAAGAGCCTTGGTAATAGCAAAAGGCGAAAAGGTTGGTACATTGTATTTATGCAATGGTATTTCTAACTCTGTTAATGCTTTAACTTCCAAAGGAGCAGATGCAGCATTATGGCATCATAGGCTCGGACACATGAGTGAAAAGGGGATGAAGATTCTTCACTCAAGAAATTTGTTGCCGAGTTTGAAGAATGCTGATTTGGACTTCTGTGAGAATTGCGTTTATGGAAAATAGAAGAGAGTCAGATTTCTCAGAGTTGGGAAAGAAAAGAAGAATGAGAAATTAGAGCTTGTGCATACAGATGTATGGGGACCTGCTCAGGTATCATCTCTCGGTGGCTCTCATTATTATGTTACTTTTATTGATGATACAACTAGAGAAACTTGGATTTATTGTATTAAGAATAAATCTGATGTATTTGATACTTTCAAGAAATGGAAAGCTTTGGTTGAGATTGAGACAGGAAAGAAATTGAAGTGTCTTAGATCAGTCAATGGAGGTGAATATTGCAGCAAAGAGGTTGATAGGTACTGTTCAGAGCATGGAATTCGCAGAGAGAAGACAGTTCCAAGAACACCACAAGAAAATGGTGTGTCAGAAAGGATGAACAGAACAATCATGGAGCGTGCAAGGTGCATGAGATTGCATGCAGGATTGCCTTTACAGTTTTGGGCAGATGCTGTAGATACTGTTGTTTATCTAATAAACAGAGGGCCTTCAAGTTCCTTGGATGGTGGTGTTCCAGAGGAAGCATGGACAGGTAAAAAGGTAAACTACTCTATTTTAAAGCCTTTTGGTTGTGAGGCTTTTGTCCATATTGATAAAGAAAATAGAACAAAGCTTGAGGCAAAGTCAAAGAAATGTAACTTTATTGGATATGGTGTTAATGATTTTGGTTATCGCTTATATGATTACGAAAATCACAAAATCATTAGGAGCAGAGATGTAATATTCAATGAAAAGGTCTTATATAAGAATCAGTTGTAGGAAAAGAAACAAGAAAAGGAAAGCAAGGAATACACAGTTCTTGATGAAATCATTGAAAAAGTAAAGGTGCCTGAAAATAATAATAATCAACAACCACAACAACAGCGACCACCACAACAACAACAGGCACCCCAAACACCTGAAAGTGGTGTTAGAAGATCTACCAGGATAAGTAGACCCCCTGAACTATACTCTCCTTCATTATATTATTTATTGTTGACTGATTCTGGTGAACCCGAATGTTATGAAAAAGCAATGCAGGTTGAAAGCAGGAAGAAGTGGGAGGTAGCCATGGAAGAAGAGATGGACTCCTTAATGCATAACTAGACTTGGGATTTAGTCAGGTTGCCTGTAGGAAAAACTACATTGAAGAATAAATGGGTTTACAGGCTGAAGGAAGAAGATGGAGGAAAACAGAGGTATAAAGCTAGAATTGTGGTGAAGGGGTTTGCGCAGAAGAAAGGTATTGACTTTGATGAAATATTTTCTCCTGTTGTTAAAATGACTTCCATCAGAACTATTTTAAGTCTTGTAGCAGCTGAAGATTTGCATCTTGAGCAGTTAGATGTAAAGACAGCCTTTCTCCATGGGGATTTGGGGGAAAAGATATATATGCAGCAGCCACAAGGATATGAGGTGAAAGGGAAGGAGAAACTAGTGTGCAGGTTGAAGAAGAGCTTGTATGGCTTAAAACAGGCTCCAAGGCAGTGGTATCTAAAATTTGACAAGTTTATGTCTGAACAAGGTTATACTAGATGTCACTCTGATCATTGTGTTTATTTGAAAAAGCAAAATGATGGCAGCTATATTATATTGTTATTGTATGTAGATGACATGCTTGTTGCAAGATCTAACATGCAGGAAATAAATGTGCTCAAAAGAAAATTGGCAAATTCATTTGCAATGAAGGATTTGGGAGCTGCAAAACAAATCCTTGGTATGAGAATAACTAGAGACAGGAAAAATCATAAATTAACATTGTCTCAGAATGAGTACATACAAAAAGTGTTGAAAAGATTTAACATGCACAATGCAAAACCAGTTAATACACCTTTTGCTAGCCATTTCAAACTTAGCAAGGAAATGTGCCCAAAGACCCAAGAAGACATGGATTATATGTCTAAAGTTCCATATGCATCAGTAGTTGGAAGCTTAATGTATGCAATGGTCTGCACAAGGCCTGATATTGCACATGCAGTGGGAGTTGTAAGCAGGTACATGAACAATCCAGGAAAGGAACATTGGATGGCAGTGAAATGGATTCTCAGATATTTGAAAGGTACCACAAATCAAGCATTATGCTTTGTTGGTTCAAACATCTCCCTACAAGGATATGTTGATGCAGATATGGCAGGTGACAGAGATAACAGGAGGAGCACTATAGGATATGTATTTACTGTTGAAGGAACAACTGTCAGTTGGGTTTGAAAAATCCAAAGTGTTGTTGCACTTTCAACAACAGAAGCAGAATATGTTGCTGCTACAAAGGCTAGTAAAGAAATGATTTGGTTACAAAGGTTTATGGGTGAATTGAGTAAGGAGCATGATATGGGCACGTTATATAGTGATAGCCAAAGTGCCATTCATCTTGCAAAGAACTCAGCATTTCATTCCAGGACTAAACACATACAACTCAAGTACCATTTCATACGATCAGTGTTGGAAGATGGAGAGTTGAAGCTAGAAAAGATACACACTAGCCAGAATCCTGCAGATATGCTAACAAAATATGTAACCAGGGAGAAACTGAGAATATGCTCAGTTTCAGTTGGTCTTCAAGGATGACGATGAAGATGAGAAACAGCCAGGTCCAAAGAGGAGTCATTGTCCAACAAATGGAGCAGCGGTGGAGTTACTACAATTAGTCTCCAAGTGGGAGATTGTTGGGTGTGGAGCCTGATTATCTTCTATATTCAAAGGTATCGCCACATAGGACCCCAGTTCAAAATGTAAAATATTCGCTGCAGGGGGGGTCCAGGGGGGGGCCTTGTAAAAGTATAGTAATTTCTAGTCAACCTGGGCCGTTCATTAGGCAGATGATCTGACGGTCGAACTTATGTTTAGTTTAGGGTTTTTTTCCCTAGAAGGAAACCCCTCTCTTTGTATGAGGGCATTGTATTTGAGGTTGTGTGATAGATTTGTATTCTGTGAGCGAGAAACAGAGAGGTGAGACTGTGAGAGAAAACAGAGGATATTACAGCGGATTTGTTGTAGGTTGTGTCTCTTCATTTTGCTGGATAATAGAAAGGAAGGACTGGCTGTTCGGGGTGGACGTAGCCCAAACTAGGTGAACCACGTATATCTGTATCTCTCTTGTTTTGTGCATTTTCTGTGTTTATATTTATGCAATATTTTATGTGTTCCATTGCTCCATAATATATAATTTTCTAACAAATTGCTCCTGCGAAATCTTCCCTGTCACCATTCCTCCTTTCTAATTGTCCCAAATATCGTAACTCATGCACTCCTCGAGGATGCATTCCATACAAGATCTAGAAATGACTACTTCTCGTGCTTCGATTTGGTGAATCGTTGTAAGAAAATTCTGCTTAGGCAACTACACAATCCCACATCCATGAATTTTACCCAACTAGACTCCGTAGTAGGTTTCCTAAACTCTTGTTCACCACCTCCATCTGGCCATCAGTTTGTGGGTGAGAAGAAGAGCTGAAGTTTAACTTTGTGTCCAAATTTTTCCACAAGGTGTGCCAGAAATGTCCTGTGAATTTCACATCCCTGTCGAAAACAATGGACTTGGGTAAGCTATGCAGTCTGACAATTTCAGTGAAAAACAAGTGTGCTACATGGGTGGCATCACTAGTTTTCCTACAAGGGATGAAGTGTGCCATCTTGGAGAAATGGTCCACCACCACCATGATGGAGTCAAAACCCCGCTATGTTTTTGGCAGACCCAAGACAAAGTCTAGACTGACTGAGTCCCACGGTCTGTTTGGAATAGGCAAGGGTGTATACAACCCCATGTTCTGATTGTGCCCTTTCGCCAACTGACACACTTTACACCTGGTTACATATCGTTGCACATCTCTTCGCATCTTCGACCAGTAGTAAAAATGATTGAGCTGATCCAAGGTATTATCAATGTTGAAATGTCTAGCTAGACCTCCACTATGTTTTTCCTGGATGATGTTCTCCCTCATCGAACATTCTAGAATACACAGTTGTCCTCCCTTGAATAGCAGCTCCTCCTATAAGTTATAGTCCAACCATGGACTATTATTCCTCAACAAGCTTCATAAGCCTCCTTGAAATCTTCATCAGTTTGATACAAGTCCTTCAGGTGTTCAAAACCCAACACTTGTATTGTGTTCTCCTGTAAGAGTAAAACTCTTCTGCTTAAAGCATCTGCTACCTTTTTGCCTTGACCACTGATATGCTTCAATACGAATGTAAAACTCTGCAAGTACTAAAACCATTTTGTGTGTTTATGATTCAGCTTATGTTGCTACATAATATATTGTAATGCAGAATTATTGTAAAACAAGACAAACTCATTACCCAACAAATAATGTCTCCAATGCTTCAATGCTTGCACGACGGCATAAAACTCCTTGTCATAAAACATGTATTTTTGCCTACTTTCATTTAATTTTTCACTGAAGTAAGCTACTGGTTTGTCTTCCTAGCTGAGTATGGCTTTAATGGCTGTAGCACTAGCATCACAATGAACTTGGAAAAGTTTGTTAAAATCAGGCAATCTCAAAATTGGCCTTTCAGTAATCTTCTTCTTCAATATCTGGAAACTTTTCTCTGTAGCTTCAGTCCAATGGAAAGGATGACTTGCCTTTTTTATGGTATCCAACATGGGTGCGCAAATTCCACTAAAATTATTTATAAACTTGTGATAGAAACTTGCCAACCAGTGAAAACTTTGAACTTCAAACAGACTCTTAGGGGATGGCCAGCTGATTATAGCTGCAACTTTTTCTGGTTCCATTTTCAACTCCTTTTCTGAAATCAAAAAACCCAAATAGACTAATTTCTTCTAAAAGAAAGAACATGTTTTTAAATTTATCAACAACTTATTTTGTTGTAACTTCTCCAAAACATACCTAACGTGTCGAAAATGTTCTTCCTTGGTCTTACTAAAAATCAATATATCATCAAGATATACAATCACGAATTTTCCATTGAACTCCTTCAACATCTCATTCATTAGGCACATGAAAGTGCTAGGGGCATTATTCAACCCAAATGGCATCACGAGCCATTCATACAAACCTTCATTGGTTTTGAAAGTTGTTTTCCATTTGTCCCCTTCTCTTATTCTAATCTGGTGGTATCCGCTCTTTAGATCTATTTTCGAAAAATATGCTGCTCCACTCAAGCAATCCATCATGTCATCCATTCATGGTAATGGAAACCTATACCTGATAGTAATTTTATTTATTTCTCTTGAATCAGTACAAATCCGCTACTTGCCTCCTTTCTTGGGAGCTAAAACTGTCAGAACTACACAGGGACTTAAACTTTCCCATATCAATCCTTTGTCCAACAATTCCTATACCTACTTCCTGATCTCTTCAATGTCCTTAGGACTCACCCAGTAAGTAGCTTTTTTTGGTAAACTAGCTCTGGCGATGAAATCTATATGATGACTGATACTTCACTTTGGTGGTAACTTATCCGGTAAATCATCCACCACAATGTCACTGAATTCCTCTAACAAATCCTGAATTTCTTCAAGTAAGTCAGAAATTTCAGTATGAAACAGCACTACTCTTGGTCTCCTTACAATAGCATACTTTATCTCATTATCTTCAATCTGTTTTAAAAATTCTTTTCCCCCCATCATCAACGCTTTTGTCACAATAGTCCCTATTGTTCGTTCTTCCTTGATAGGTACTAGTGTATGCTTAATCCCATCCTTGACAAACTTGTAGTAGTTTTTCTTTCCGTCATGAACAACTTTTTGGTCACACTACCATGGTCTACCTAGCAGAATATGAAACACGTCCATAGGCATGATATCACAAGTCACCTTGTCCCTATATTTGCCAATATGGAATTCCACCTCACACTGCTCATCAACTAGCAATTGATGTCCTTTCTATAACGAAGACACCTTATAGGGAGTTGGGTGCTTTAACCTTTTCAAACCTAATTTCTCCACCATCTCTGTAGCAACCAGATTATCAGTGCTTCCACTGTCTATAATCAGTTTGCAGCATTTTCCATTTGACTTACACATAGTCCAGAATAATGCCTTTCTCTGGGTTTGGTCAGTTGTCTCCTTTGCCGATTTTAGCAGTACCTTATTTAAGACTAAGGCCTCTCCTATCTCTCGTACATTCTCTACCTCTTGGGGTGGTGCCTCTGCTTCCTCTGTTTGAGCAACATATGCTCCTCTTTGTCCAGCTTGTTCACCTTCAGGACACTGAAAGGACCTGTGCCCCCACTTGTGGCACTTGTAACACTGGTAAGCAGCTCCTCTGCCTCTACCATTACCCCTTCCTCGCTGGTATGGCCTTTCTCCCCTAGTGATACCTTCCTTTTCTACTGTCCCTAAGGTCTTTGAACTGCTGCCTTCTTCACTGTTGTTGGCAGTCCTACCTCTGCCAAAGGATTGTCCTTTCCCTCTGCCAGATCCATGTCCTCTTCTAGCGTTCTGCTTTCTAGTGATCTTTTCTTCTGCCTTCAAGGCACTCTGGTATGCTTCCTCTATGGTTTTTGGAGAAAGAATACTTATCTCATCCAATATCTCCAGCCTTAGGCCATTTACAAACCTTGTCGTTTTTTCTAGGGTGTCTTCAACGTAACTTGCTCTGAGATTCACTCGATAAAATTCTTTGGTATATTTTTCATAGTCATTCCTCTCTGCTTCAAATTCTGCACCTGCCGATACAGAGCAATCTGGTAATCCTTGGGCAAAAACTTACCCTTCATTTTGGTGACCATTTTGGTCCACTTTTTATTGGGTGGCTTATTTGATCTTCTCCTCTCTGCTTGGACACTGTCCCACCATAAGGCCGCATGTTCTTTCAACTTGGTGGCAGCAATTTAACTTTTATATCTTTGCTGATCTCCTCACATTCAAAGTATTTTTCTAACTCACTGATCCAATCCAACATCACTTCTGTGGACAAACTACCATCATAGTTTGAAATCTTAGGCTTTGGCTTACTGCTAGCCAATAAAACCGACCTTAACAATTTGATTTCAGGTCCTTCCTCATTTGATCCATCTGTCGTAACTACAGCTTCTTCCTCACTGTCGTCCCCTCCTTCCAGATCCCTTCTCCTTCCTGCTTCTACTGCTGCCAAACAGGCACTCAGGATCCTAATCTCTTCTCTCAATCCTTCATCTGCTACTCTTCGAATAGCTTTACCACGACCTCTTCTTCTGACTTCCATTTTGTAAAAAAAAAATAAAAAAATTAACCCTAACCTGCTCTGATACCAAAATCGATGGGACCAGCCCTGATCACTTATGGCATATAATCAATGTGTGATTGCATGGATGATTTTTATGGTTGATTGGTTTTATGGCGCGGTACTGGTGAGTTAATGTTGTAAGGACAATTGTCCTGTCCACGTGCTTCGCTTCTCCTATGTCTTCACTGTGCCCAAGAAACCCTAACCTTTGTCATTATATTACTGTTATGGTGCTTTGCTCCTCCGTCGAGGTGAGGTCTCTACTACTGGGTTCTACTTTGTTTGATATTGTTACTAATTCGTCTCGCTCCTTGTGAGCAGTGGGCACTCTGGCGACTATGACCTTGGTCCACGGCTTCCTTCCTCTGTTTCCAAGGGCTCAGCTCCTCTGGTAAGTGAGCTCTCCTTAAACCCTTGTCCCTATTTTCAATTTCTTTATATGGTTCTATTTCTTGGATTCTTATGGCCTTGCTTGGTGGCCACTACAGGTGAATGACTAGGCTCACTGGCCACTCGTCTCTTGCCCTGACACCTACGCTCTTGTATTGGGTAGGGTCGTGCCTCATCATTTCTCCATCTATCTATTTCGAAGTGTTTGTTGTTTGTAGTCTTTACTTGGTCTATTGTCGAGGGTTGTGGCTTCGGCCTCACTGTTTCATGGTTCTGTGTATTTATGCCTCCGGGCTGTTAACTTATGAAATTGTAATTATGTCGGCTCTATGGTTAACTTATGAACTCGTAGTTATATTCGGCACTATTATGGATGACCTTTGTTTCATTGTTCGGTCCTGTAGCTTGTCTGTGACTTTACATTTGTATCTTGGACTGTAATTTTTTTTGATATCTATATATACACAGAGATTTTGAAAAGAAAATAGTAAATGTGAATGATACAAGTTTGTTGGTACATGTAGATGCTTATTTCTTTCTTTGTTGGTAATTGTACTCGACTCTTTTGCAAACCTTCTCTGTTGATTTATGGAACTCGACCACGTTTTCTTCTCACCTTTGTGATAATTGCGTGCTTCTTTTTATTCAATACTATGATGGATGATTACAGTGGCTTTTTCCTTCCTTCTTAAAGATCAATGTACAGTTATTTAAACTTTTAGTAGTTACATTTTAGTTATTCATTGATAACTGTTCATCTTTGTCTGTGTTTTAAAGTTAATTTGAAGCAACAAATTAAAAATAAAAAGAATAATAAATAAAAATAAACAGTGGACTGGGACAGCCTTAAACTTAGTGTAAAGTCCTAAACATTGTTAACTAGAAATTTAAATGGAACTTAAAAAAATAACTGAAACTCCTTCTGGTCTGCAAAAACAAATACTCCAACCATGACCTCCCTTAACTGGATGCTCCTGCATCAACTTATAGAAATATCTCCAAGGGTCTTCCTCTCGCCAATGACATGCCCCGTGGATCCAAAGATAGTACACTCTCGTACAATGGTCCCTACATAAGCCATGCAAATCATACGGATTGAAACACTTGGTTCCGAAGTTAAAATTCTTAAAGTCCTTGACCTCGGCATCTACTTCTTTCAAATTCCATATCGCGTACAACCGAATCCACAAAGGAAGCATAGTCCATGGTGCCTTCTTCTTCTTCTTCTTCCTATGCAATCTAGTTGATAACCCCGTTGAGATGTGGTATGCAACCTCCTGCATGACCAACTTGTCCATGACAAACTTCAACGATAAGTGTGGAGCCTTCTTCGTGTGATGAAGGTGCCATCGGATGAGGCATACCAATATGCAATGTTCAACAATGCCTCTATTACTGCCTAGGACATGCAAGGCAGATCTTGTTCAAAGATCATCGTGTATAGAGGGGCAACGAAGTGGTCAGATAGTCTAGCCATGACTCCTCAATAGCTGCACTCTAAGAGAAACTTACAATATATTTCGAGGGAACTTGCTTTTAAGGCTTGCTTTTATGAAAGAGTGTAAGGCATAAGTCGAAAGTGTGGGTATATAATTGTCTCCACTCTTAATGAATATCCTACCCCCGTATTCTTCTTATTTGATGGGACATATTGGACATGGGTGAGAGAAAAAAACAAGGGGCAAACCGAAAAACAAACAAATCAAACTAGCGCCACTATCAGACATTATATAACATAAAATATGAGTCATGTGTTAAATCTGTTTCGATTAACAGCCCAAAGATCATCAATACCGAATATTTCACAACAGAACTTAATATGATAGATGACATACCTTGATTAATAGCGGAAGATGTAATGGCTGCCATCTGCTTTGATCTGACTCCTGACTGTTCCTCTTCTTCAGAATTCGGTTTCTCTCCTCTTGCCCTCACTTCCTTTATGTGCTTCTTGATGGAGAAGAATGCAACTCTTGTTGTGTCGGAGAGAGAGGACCCAATCCTTTATATATTATTTAACTCTAATCTGGTACGTCCATCATATACCAATTCAACGCTTAAGATCTAATGCTTTAGATTAGAAACTGCTTTAGTGCTTTAATGCTTTAAACTGCTTTAGTGCTTTAATGCTTTAATGCTTTTAACCGGGTCACATTAAGGTTTAGAAACTGCAGATTTCTAACATTCTCCCACTTGACCCGATTATTCATAATATTAAGCGTTGAACATCATACTATGATAAATTGCTGAGAGTTATGGCGGTTGTGCACTATTAATTCAATGCATTCCCTTCCATATACTACAATACCAGCAATCCATCAATTCATACTCATAATTTATATAAAACGGCATAATGGTCCACATAATGTCTTATATCATAATGATTAAACATAATATCTTTATAAGACTCTTTCTTGTTTAAAATTACATAAAATACGTATTACTACATTAAAACAAGAAACACATGATTGTATATCAGAAACACATAAAAGAGCTCAGAATGTCACACATCAATTATTATTAATACAACCAAGATCCATTCTTTGAACATGTTCCTTAAATTGTCTTGGTTGTAACCCTTTCGTCAAAGGGTCTGTAATCATAAGTTCTGTCCTGATGTGCATGATTGACATTCTTTGTTTCTGAACCTCATCTTTCACAACAAGATACTTCAGTTCTATATGTTTGGCACCTTTAGAGTACTTGTCGTTCTTTGAGAAAAATACTGCTGCAGAGTTATCACAATAAATTTTCAGCGGCTTGCTAATGGTGTCGACAACCGCAAGTCCTGAAATAAAGTTCCGCAACCATAATGCATGAATTGTGGCTTCAAAACATGCCACAAATTCTGCCTCCATAGTGGATGAAGCAACGATAGTCTGTTTCGCACTTTTGCATGATATGGCACCTTGGGCAAACATAAACAGGTAACCAAAAGTCGATTTTCTAGTATCGATGCATCCAGCAAAATCTGAATCGCTATATCCAATCACTTCCGATTCATTGGATGAGCATGTAATCTTTCGTTGAGAGAAATTCCTTACTCTCATGCAATATACTTAAATTATTTGCAGCAAGCAAGACGTCACCAACATAAAGGACCAGATAAATAAACTTGCTCCCACTGATCTTTCGGTATATACAGTGATCAACCGTATTTTCCTTAAAACCAAAAGATGTAATAATGGTATTGAACTTAATATACCACTGCCAGGATGCTTGTTTAAGCCCATATATTGACTTCTTAAGTTTACACACCAATTGTTCTTTACTTTCTACAGAAAAACCCTCAGGTTGATCCATATAAACATCCTCATCAAGATCTCCATTCAGAAAAGCTGTTTTCACATCCATTTGATGCAACTCCAAATCATAACGAGCTACTAATGTCATTATTATTCTTAGTGAGTCCTTTTTCGAAACAGGAGAAAATGTCTCCTTGTAATCAACACCATCTTTCTGAGTGTAACCCTTAGCAACAAGTCTAGCTTTATACCGTTCGATATTACCACTAGAGTCGTGTTTGGTTTTAAAAACCCATTTGCTTCCGACTCTTTTACAGCCATGTGGTAACTCAACGAGATCCCAAACTTCATTATGTTGCATGGATTTCAGTTCTTCTTTCATGGCATTAATCCATTCCTTTGACTCTTTACTTTCTACAGCATGTGAAAACGAAACTGGATCCTTATTGATTCCAATATCATAATCTGATTCTTGCATATAAACCACATAATCATTAGAAATAGCTGACCTACGATTTCTTTGAGGTCTTCTTAATGCTACTTGTTGTGGTTCATGCATATCAGCATTATGTAAGTCATTTCCTTCAGGAAGTACTTCTTCATTTATATGTTGTTCATTATCATCATGCTGTTCTACAACAGCTGGAACAACATTTGGAGTAATAGTAGATGGAGGAACTAATCTAGGCAATGTAACATTTACCCTTGTTTCCTTTATTTCTACTATTTCTCTTCTAGTACTCCCACTGACTTCACCATTCTCAATGAATCTTGCATTACCAGTTTCTACAATTCTTGGACTATGATTAGGACAGTAAAACACGTACCCTTTAGATTTCTCAGGGTATCCTAAAAAATACCCACTGAGCGTTCGAGAATCTAATTTCTTTTCATGTGGATTATAAATTCTCGCTTCCGCTGGACAACCCCAAACATGCAGGTGTCTTAAGCTAGGTTTCCTGTTAGTCCATAACTCAAAAGGAGTCTTTTGAACAGCTTTACTAGGAACCCTATTCAACAAATAATTAGTGGTTTTGAGAGCATACGACCACAAATTCTTAGGTAGTGTAGAATCTGACATCATACTCCTAATCATATCTATTAATGTCCTATTGCGCCTTTCTGCTACACCATTTTGCTGTGGTGTACCTCGCATTGTGTATTGTGCACATATGCCATGACTTTCGAGGAATTTTGCAAATGGACCTGGACACTGGCCTGACTCATTATATTTACCATAATATTCACCACCTCTATCAGACCTTATGATTTTCACCTTTTTATCTAATTGCCTCTCAACTTCTTTTACAAACGTCTCAAGGACATTCACAGATTGAGATTTTTCATGAAGCAAATAGACATAACCATAACGGGAAAAATCGTCAATGAAAGTGATGAAATACTTTTCTCCATTAAAGGCTGAAGTGTCCATAGGTCCGCAAATATCAGTGTGTATTATTTCAAGAAGCTGGCTGCTTCTGGTGGCTCCTTTCTTATTATGTTTGGTTTGTTTACCTTTAATACAATCCACACATAATTCTAGATCACTAAAGTCCAAATTTGACAAAATTTCATTACTTACTAATCTCATCATTCTTTCTTTGGATATATGACCTAGTCGTTTATGCCACAAGAAAGCAGAATTTTCATTCAACGTGCTACGTTTACATCCAACATTATTTACTACATTCAACAGGGAATTCGCATAAGTGTCATTCAGTTTCAATTTATATAAACCATCAATTAGAATACCAGAACCAACATTATCAGTATTCTTATATAAATCAAAACAGCCAGATCCAAACATACATCTAAAACCAGAATTATCCAACTTACTTACAGAAATAAGGTTTCTAGATAATGAAGGTACATAAAGGGTACTGTATAAGTCTAATACATATTCACTTTCCAGAATTAGACGATAAGTCCCAATGCCTTCAATTGAAGATTTCATTCCGTTTCCCATAAAGAGAAAACGATCTTCATTTGGATTTATGGTTCGGATCGTAAGAAATCCCTTGCATATTATTGGAAACATGAGTTGTAGCACCAGTATCAAGCCACCATGTATTAATAGGAACTTCAACTAAATTTGATTCAAAACATACGAAAGATAGATCATGTGCTAATCAAAAATAACTATAAGCTCATAACTAATGCGATTCAGATGTAGACATAATAGTATAATATAGCACTCCTTTGGGTAGATACTATCTTATACTTAACATAATTAAATACCAAAACATAAGTAGGTAATAAATATATTCAATTAAATAGAACTGACATCTTTGGATGATCAATATTTATTTAATCAAAATATCTATCAAACCTCATCATGTCAACTAGTTATAGAACAAGACTTTCCTTTGGGTAAGCTCTCAGGTTCTATCATTAGTGACGCCAGTTCTTAATTGGTATTATTATAACTGGCAATTTCTATCAATAATCATTATGTCACTTATGCACTAAATGATTATTCTGATTTTGACCACTTTGGTGATTAACAAAATCATAAATCTTATGTGCACAAATAACTTATAACACATACGTTATGCAAAACAACATTCTGATTTTGACCACTTTGGTGATTAACAAAATCATAAATCTCATGTGCATAAACAATCATTAATGTATGCAAAACAATCATTCATAGAGCAATTACTTTTATGCCCAAATTTCAAACAATTATTTTGTACCAGTAAACTTTAATCGTGCAAAGCCAAAACAGTAAATGATGCACGAAAAGACCCTTCTAAACTTCAATCCAAATTATATTGAATATAAGTAATTAGGGTCCATATTTCCAACCAGCAAATGTGACCCTTGGAAACTAATACCCAAATTACAGGTCTTCCAAACAATTAGAGCCAACGATTTACTCTGTAGCTAACCTTTCCATAATCTGAATTGACATCCCTTACATGTGTATTACATCTGCCACAAACAATAATTTTATCCATATGCACTTTGCCGAACGTCCTCATTATGCCGTCTGTCCATCGATCGGCGATTGTGATTATAAGGGAGTAATGAGTTATTTTTTCGATCGATTAAAGTTTCAGGGCTACAAGCAAATCGTGATTCTGCCAGAAAGGAAGGATTAGGATATTGAGGGTTGTTTGGCATTAAGAGATCAAGGCCCAATCTTAAGTTAATTCTGTGTTTTCTATTAGTTTCATATCTCATAAGCTTCGGCTGCATAAATTGGATTAGCCCTATCATGAACCTGTATCATGGCCTCGGAGAAGAAGAAATTCGTTATAGAGATGTCATTTTGCAAACTCGCATAGTTCTCCCAAATCATCAACTAGCAATGAAGGAAAAAGCCTTCATGCCAAAATCCAACACACAACCCAATATCATAATATCACGCTGGTGATCTTACTTCCAGGTTCAGGGAGCTAGAGGCTTCAATATGGCAGAATCTAAACCTTGCTCCAGGCTATGTATACATTTGCTGCCTTCATTTTGACGATAACAACTACCTCAATATCCAATTACAACTTTACCCTACGGACGGCAAGTATTTTACTCGAAAAGAAATCCAGAGGATTGGGTTCGCTCTGAGCAAGCAAACGTACAAACCACCCCACGAATTCGGACCCTGAACTCGGCTGTAATTATTGGTGTAGCCACTGGTGCGGCGCTTTTGGCACTTGCCATTCTTGGTGTGACTTTTTACGCTTTAAGGCAGAAGCAAAGAGCTGATCAGGCGATCGAATTAAGCAAACCCTTCGTTTCTTGGGGAACAAGCGGTCCGGATAGTGGTGGCGCTCCCAAACTCAAAGGGGCCAGATGGTTTTCATGTCAAGAGCTTAAGAAGTCTACCAATAACTTCGACGACGCTCATGAGATTGGTTCAGGATGTTAGAAATTTGTTTCGTGATCATTTCATAAAACCCACACAATTTCCCAAAAGCTCAATCACATGAGTAAAGCACAGAACAGATCAATTGCAATCATAGGAAATATTCAGTTATTGATTGTTGCTCCGATACCAAATGTTAAATCTATTTCGATTAACAGCCCAAAGATCATCAATACCGAATATTTCACAACAGAACTTAATATGATAGATGACATACCTTGATTAACAGCGGAAGATGTAATGGCTGCCATCTGCTTTGATCTGACTCCTGACTGTTCCTCTTCTTCAGAATTCGGTTTCTCTCCTCTTGCCCTCACTTCCTTTATGTGCTTCTTGATGGAGAAGAATGCAACTCTTGTTGTGTGGGAGAGAGAGGACCCAATCCTTTATATATTATTTAACTCTAATCTGGTACGTCCATCATATACCAATTCAATGCTTAAGATCTAATGCTTTAGATTAGAAACTGCTTTAGTGCTTTAATGCTTTAAACTGCTTTAGTGCTTTAATGCTTTAATGCTTTTAACCGGGTCACATTAAGGTTTAAAAACTGCAGATTTCTAACATCATGTAGTCTTTTAAAAGGGAATACGGCTTGTGTAAGGAAGGGCACATATGTGAGGTTACCTCTTGAGCCATTGTAAAATCCATACCCACCAAGGAATTAACACTAAGACCAATGATAATTCACTCACCTTTGTCAAAGTAGTCACAATATGGATCTCTATCCCTCGCTACCAACTATGGAACCCAAACTACTAGAGGCCATCTATGAAACAATAATAATATATCTCTCTTTTCGTGAAGTCATCACGATGAATAACTCACCGTAACTCCCATTGAACAAAATTATGTACGTGTGCTTTCTAATTATTATCAATATGGAAATGCACTAAGGATGTTAGATTTCTTTTGCTCTGCTCCAAGTCATAAACCTTATACAATGGACATTTTGAAAGGGAAAAATGTTTCCTGCTCAAAGAGAGATTCAATCAATAACACAGGAAGCATGTCGACTTTGAAACCTTCGGCACTTGTTGAAGGTACGTTGAAGTCGACCAATCATTGTGTTGGCGATTCAAAAAAATGTGTGGACTCGTGGGTAGACATTACAGAAGAACAATAATGCCGAACATCCAAGTCTAACGATAAAAAAGTACCTCCCGTGCTAGGTTGTCCTGGTGTATCACGTAAACCTATATCACGTTTGATAAAAAGAATATCATATGCAGATTCTCTCCAAGCTCTTTACAACCTCTCTAATTTCACTAATATACAATCGTTTTTCGACTCGAATCTAATTACTCAGTGGCTGACATATGAAGAAAAAATGTGATCCGTTCTCCAAAATATCTGAAATAGAAGGAAAGGGTAGGTCTTATGAAGAATAAAATGTTCAAGTAAAAGTCTTTCTATGGTGAGCTATGGTAACACAAGTTTTGGTACTTCATATTATTGTGGTTCAATGGCTGTTGAAACTTACTAACAATCCAATTATCTAATCATGATATTGAACTTTAATTTTTCCTTCTGTTGTGTCTCTTAGGTTACGATAAGGGTAATGCAGTTGAACCACAACATACAAAATTGTCAAAAGAAAATGAAATTCTCTGCTCTGTCAAATTGCTTTGTGCCACATTGTTGTAAGTGCTTACAATTATTAGAGGAATCGTTGTCTAAATTTTGAGTGTGGTCTAAATGGGAAGCATTAGTGTTACGTATATCATGAGCGAGATCTCCATGGGACCCGATTCCTTTCAATTGCAGGTTTTATGACTATTTTTATTCAAGTGTTGATAGACTAGTAATTAATTGATTTTTGAGAGAACCACTTTCTCTTTCTATAATTGGAGTGGTGCATGCATGGTGCATAAATGAACTTAAATATCAACCAATTCCAACCCATCGAATTATATATCCAATCATGGTTCGTGTGTGATGGGACTATTGCTCCCATCTGACAGTGTGGCTCAACTAACGGGAGAACGAGAACATTGTGCGGAGTGCGAAGAGATAAGATTTATTCCTCCTCCCTTTGAACCTACGCACAACTGTATCAATGAACAACTACTCAACCAACTTATGTCTACAAAGCACAGTCTTTGATATGGAATATTTCCAATGAACTTCCGCGCAAAGACGAACTTCAACACTTGCATTCATGGTATCATTACGCAACTATGCTCATCTGGTTTCGATGTTTTGACAAATTAAATTGCTAATATTTCTGTGTTTTTTTGTTTAAGGATATACAACAGTGTCAGTTGTAGCATCAATGGGCAGAGTAGTAGCATCACTAGGTTAGAGCACTCATTAACTAAATGGACAATCAGAAAATTAATACGAAATGGTCACTTAGTTTATTATTATAATGATTATCATTAAATAATTTTGAGAGACTGATACTTACTAGAAATAAAATTTAAAAAAAAAAAAAAAAATTCGCCACCAGAGAAATTATGTTTTATCTAGTTGAAGCAAGAAATAAGAATGCCATAAATTTAGAAATTTATTTTTAAATTTATAGGAAAATAAGAATATTAAATAAACTAAGGAAAAGTATTGAGAAATCAACACACGTCAATTGCAGGTAAATGTTATAGCCCATGGAGAGTTGGGTACTAATAAAAAACATAACAAAAATAACATAAAACGCTTTATTGTCATAATGCATTTAGTTCTGTGTTAAAGCTTCACAACTTTCCTTCGATAAAATGTCAGAAAAACACCTTTCACGGGGAAGAACGTCAATTCCAGGTAAATGTTATAGTCCATGGAGAGTTGGGGACTAATAAAAACATAACAAAAATAACATAAAACGTTTTATTGTCATAATGCATTTAGTGCTGTGTTAAAGCTTCACAACTTTCCTTCGACAAAATGTCAGAAAACACCTTTCACGGTGAAAAGTGTGTTGGATTTTCTTTGGGTGATTTCCAAAAGAAACAGAGTCTAAAATCTTTTGTCACATAACACAAACCATCCCACCAGATTCAAGAATTCCAAAGTCCTTGTCAAGGTATGGGACTTAAAAAAATTGTAGTTAGGGGCTTATTGGGCCTGTTCTTTCATGGCGGTCACCTTGTTCATTGATACAATTTGCTTCCACAGGGAAAATACATAACGTACCAGAATGAGATTGCTACCAATAGAGCGTCGTCTAGGATCTTTAGTAGTTCCTTGCAATCTATATTCCAATTATGACCATTATTCACCACAAAGTCCCAAAACTGACCTTCATAAGTAGAACCGAAATCCCCATCCATCTCAAGCTCATTTTCACCTCCTCTCATCCTTGAAAGTTAGCCTGGTCAAAAAGTTGACCTCGAGCAAACAAAATTTTATTTTGATTTTATCATAAAGAGTAACTCCTCATGACTGATTAATGGATAAAAATATGCATTAAAATTTTAACTCCAGACCTTTTGTGTAACGTCATTACAATATGCACCAAAATTTCTTTCTCATTTCAACAACCACAAAAAACAGTATGGTGCCGAAAGTTTATTCATGATGTATGCAATTAACGTTTTTTTCGTGATTAAATTTTTTTATAAATCATTCTCGATCCATATTAATTTTGGATCTACTAAGCACCCAAAGGATCACATTTCTTGAGATGCAAACCTCCTTTAAAGTGAAAATAGATTTGAACTCTCTCGGTTCTTGGTAGATCCAGAATTAAGATAGATCTAGGCTGGTAATAATATTAGATTTAATAGTTGTTAATAATATGAATATTAATCTTTCAATATTAGTATGTATTAGATTTAATAATGTTTTTGACATGGTATTGATAAAAATTGAATCTATTAATAAAACGACTCTCCAACTGAGATCCCTGGAGAGTGTATAAACACTTATACACACAATCACTATTACATTATGTACAATTAGATCAGGAGAACAAACTAGTAATATAGGCTTTCACACAATCAAGATTGTAAGGCCTTCAGAAGATTTGTGCGACGGGCGTCGGCGAGTCGTGCACGAGGGCGCGCGGGCGGGTGAGTGGGCACACGACGGGCGCGCACTGAACGGAGAAGCGACGAAACGCTGAACGACCGTGCGACGAAACGCTGAACGACCATGCAACAAAAGTTAAACATGGTGAAATAAAGTGCGAGGTTTATACCTGTGCGTGGAGGTTGGCTTACGGTGGTAAGGCCGACTTGAATAAAGGTTGTAAGGGGTGTGTTAACCCACGTTTGGGGGTCGGCTGGAGTGCCACCGCCCACAAATGGTTCCACACTTAACTTGCATATATATACACTTACGTTGGAGCTCATTTGCAACACACTCGACTTGGAGATCTTCACAAGGAACAAGACACAAGTGCGCAGTTAAAGAAGGAGCTGCGCATATCTCATGCACACTACCTTAAGGAGATTGTACGCTTGGTTGTAGACTTGGAATTAAGTCGAAGGTTGGGCAAGGGTGCCCGGGGTGGATTAAGGTGCGGTTCTTGGTGTAAGACTTGGCAAGGATTCTTGGTGGCTCGGGTGAGCACCGTACTTTGTGCAAGAGATGCACAAGATGTTGTAAAGGCAGGTTTGCCTCTCTTATAATATTTGGCTAAGTGTGAGACTTGGTTTGGCAAGACACACTTGTACATTGTAAAACTGATATTCTTAATATATTGTCGGGCAGACTCACATTACGGGGAGTTGCCCCTACCCTTTATACTTGTTGCAATTGTTGATGTTCTTGGTATAATTGCATGATGATAATGAATGATTATGGGCTTCATTAAGTATAAAGGATAATTGCACATTTAATTGGTTGCGAAACACAAGCTAAGTAATGTTAATGTGAAAGTAGGCGTGGTCCACGAATGTTAGTATTGGTGAAAAGAAAGCGTTCGGTGGTGCCGCACCTCACTATAAGCGGTTGAAAGACTACCACAGGTGTAGGGGCGTGACAGTTGGTATCAGAACTTGGTTGGAGCTGGTGTTAGAGCAGGGTTGCTCGTGACGAAGTGCAGGTGTGGGTACACTTGGAAACTTGACAGTTGATGACAGTGGAAGCAGGTTTAGCAGAGGTGAAGCTTAGTGCTTGGACCAAGCTGAACGACAAGGCATGGCAAGTTTGGGAGAAGGTGAAGGGAAGCTCTTGCTTACCTTATACAGGTTGAAGAGGTTGAAGGAAGAGAAGCCCCGGATCCGAAAGGAACTTGAAGTCTTGGAAAGGAATATTGAAGAAGAGCTTCTTCAACTTGGTTGGACAATGGAGCAAGATGAAGTTGCAGATTGTTCTAACAAGGAAGAAGAAGCCGTGATAGCTGAAGATGTTGCAGACATGACCATGATGGAGAATGAACTTGAGGATGATCAAGTGGGACCAGGATCGTGCGGTTTACAGACATGGATGAATGAGGAAGAGCCTCATGATGATGATGAAGTAAGTATTGATACTTGTGTTTCATTTGAGCATTTGGTGGATGGACCATATGCCGGGAGAGGCAAAGCTAGTTTGCCTATGCTATAGAGGATCTTTCCATGGATGACTAGGATGAGACCTTGTATGGAGAGGCAAGGATTGCTGATTGTTGCAGGACTTGTTGGGGTTGTTTGTGACCTTATGGTAGAAGGTGCAAAGGCCCTTGACAAGGGAGGAACATGATGATCGTTGTGGAGGAATGGGTCATGCTTTAGCCACATGGAGATTTGGCTAAGTGCCCGGCATGACTCATGGACAGATTGAAGGGCACACTCTTGGGTGGACTTCTCATGGCCGAGACCAAGAGAGAGTCTTGGTGGACACTTTGGTGGAGGAGCTATGATGAAGGGACTCATGACATGATGATATGGTTGGGTGACCGAGTTCACTAAACCGAAGATTGTAGACTTGGATGAGGATGACCGATGGTTGTGATGAGTCTACTTGGTTGGACTACATGGGCAACATAGTCATGGACATCAAGTTGGAGACATGGAGCATGGAAATCTTATGCAGGGACATTGTGTGGGAGCACTTGTAGAGGTGTCATGGACATCCAATGAGGAGTTCCAAGGCAAGAATGTTGTGCAGATGGATTTGCTAGTGTGACATGGAGACTTATTACTTATAAGCCTATGGAGAGGTTGTGCACTCTTGTACAACAAGGCCATGGACTTGGATGAATTTGTGAGCAGATTATGGAGCTAATGATGACATGAGTTGTTGTGACTTTTAGGGACTTCATATATGGTGGAATTAGAGGATCTAATGCATTGAGGAGCTGAGGTTAGGAGACTTTGATGCAGTATGGGATGCATACTTTCAAAGTACATTTATGGGCATGGCTTGGAAGAGCGACTTGATGTGGAGGATCGATATGAGACACTTTGGAGTGATGGAGTTACAACGATGATGATGATGCCTTGGTGGTTGCACTTGGGCATTGGTTGAGCCGAGACTCAACTACTTTGACACATGGATAGATGAGACAAGTGCATACTTGTTTCTATGGATGACTTGAGGGATGGCACATTGCGTATATGATGGAGGTTGCTTCATGGACCTAGATGTGGCACATCGAGAGTCGATGTTTGAGGAGAGGGTCTCTTCATATCGAGGAGAAACACATAGATGATGATGTTGGGATAGATGTGGCTGATTTCATGTAGCACATTGACACCAAACATCATGGACAACATGTTGCAGATAAGATGGATGGAGTTCCATGGACCTGAGCATGGATTATGGAGATAGATTCTTGATGAGTCGAGGATGTGGCAGGATGTTTCGAGAAACGACTGATGGTGGCATGAGGATGTGCATTCTCATGGTTTGAGCGTGATAGTTGGATTAGCTACCCAACTAGTTCAGACATGGGGACGCGTAGTGTACAGAGATGTGTTAGCATTATGTTGGAGTATCATGGCAGCAGCTCACATGGGGACACATGATGAGGACAACATGGGATGTTGCAATGGAGATTGTAACATGGGGTCAGTAATCATGGATCGAGATGACATCTGATGGAGAGCATACCGTTGAGGTGCATACCTTGGTATGGTGAGCTTGGTGGCAGTTGGTTACTAAGCCGGGACATAGCGAAGATGAGTCTCTACATATGTTGCAAGGATGTTTGCCTTGCGAAGAGGAGTTAACATCACGAATGAGTGATGATCTTGGTGGAGGGCTACCGGGATGGTATGTTGTCGAGGACGACAACGATTTCAAGTGGAGGAAGATGTAAGGCCTTCGAAAGATTGGTGCGATGGGCACCGGCGAGTCGTGCACGAGGGCACACAGGCGGGTGCGTGGGTGGGCGCGCAGGTGCACGATGCGCGCGCACTGAACGGAGAAGCGACGAAACGTTGAATGACCGTGCAACGAAACGCTGAACGACCATGCGACGAAAGTTAAACATGGTGAAATAAAGTACGAGGTTTATACCTGTGCGTGGAGGTAGGCTTACAATGGTAAGGCCAACTTGAATAAAGGTTGTAAGGGGTGTGTTAACCCATGTTTGGGGGTCGGCTGGAGTGCCACCGCCCACAAATGGTTCCACAATTAACTTGCATATATATACACTTACGTTGGAGCTCATTTGCAACACACTCGACTTGGAGATCTTCGCAAGGAACAAGACACAAGTGCAAAGTTAAAGAAGGAGTTGTTCATATCTCATGCGCATCGCCTTAAGGAGATTGTACGCTTGGTTGTAGACTTGGAATTAAGTCGAAGGTTGGGCAAGGGTGCCCGGGGTGGATTAAGGTGCAGTTCTTGGTGTAAGACTTGGCAAGGATTCTTGGTGGCTCGGGTGAGCACCATCCTTTGTACAAGAGATGCACAAGATGTTGTAAAGGCAGGTTTGCCTCTCTTATAATATTTGGCTAAGTGTGAGACTTGGTTTGGCAAGACACACTTGTACATTATAAAACTGATATTCTTAATATATTGTTGGGCAGACTCACATTACGGGGAGTTGCCCCTCCCCTTTATACTTGTTGCAATTGTTGATGTTCTTGGTATAATTGCATGATGATAATGAATGAGTATGGGCTTCATTAAGTATAAAGGATAATTGCAAGTTTACTTGGTTGCGAAACACAAGCTAAGTAATGTTAATGTGAAAGTAGGCGTAGTCCACGAATGTTAGTATTGGTGAAAGGAAAGCGTTCGGTGGTGCCGCACCTCGCTATAAGCGGTTGAAAGACTACTGCAGATGTAGGGGCTTGACAAGGATGGTTTCAACCACTCCCTAGATAGTAGGACCTGAGACCTAATCTTAGAGTCTCAATCCTATCCTTAACTAACTGTCTATATCTTTCTCTATGAATTCTAACACTCCCCCTTAATGGAGAAAGGGTACCGAACAATATCATATGCATGTTGGTCTCAGTCTCAGCTAGGCTTACAATGGTAAAAGACATAGCTTTTATTTCTGTCTTCTTGTAGCAGAGCCCATACTTGTTCATATGTAGATGAGGCTTCATCTTCACTTTCTTTGCCATGAGGTAGTGTTGTATCATTTCTTCATTTCTTCCCCTGTGAGGGAAAACTTGAATTCTTAATCTTCCCCTTCTCAAAATTATGGCAGGCTAGATAGGAGAATTTTCCTTCTCACTATTCCGATGTCAACCATCTGAACATCAGCGACGATGTCTTCACCACTCATTACTGCAACTTTTGTTTTGACTTCATAAAGACATGGTGTTTCAAGCCATGCTTCAAGAAACTTCAATTCTTCTTCAAACTTTGTTGGTTTTTCCTGTCTCCCAATATCTGCACAAAAAACAATGTTAGATTTATAAAGAGGACCACATTTACTTTTGTCTTCCTGCTCCTTCACGAGAGTAACAAAACCTAAAAGTGAATGGGCTGACCTAGGTTGTTCTATAGAGAAATGCTCTGAAAAGCCTATTTGACTAAGATAATCCATGGGCAGCTTGGTTAGCCAAACACCTCAATACAGATGCATGCATAGGTAAGGAAGAAAGGAAGTAGCTTTTCATTTCTCCATATCTCCCCACTTCATCCCTTTCTATTGTCATAGTTATGCCTTCAGCCTCTTCACTCAGTTCTGTTGCTGCAGGCATGTTCTACATTTGATCAATATGTGAGGATAGGCCTTCCTTCTCACCAAACAGTAATTCATCAATAAGATGTTTTTCAATCATCATATTGATCCACTCATCATGAGGCATATAAGTCACATAAAACTTAATTTCTACATCTGGAAAACTTTCAAGTTCTACAATGATGGATGTGTTTTCATCATCACAAGTTTCAGTTACAGACACACATTCATCACCCATCATTGCATCTTCAGTTTCACAATCAAATATGGGAATATCTTTAGCATCATTGCCCTCATTCAAACAGTATTTCATTTCTAAAACATCCCATAAAAATTTTGCACTAAGAATCTCTCCATATTCATATATTATGCTGAGTATGATGTTGTCATCTACTGCAGATGTTATAAGACTTAATGCTGATGCATCTCCACTATCATTAATAACATCTTCAACATAATCCAATAAATTTACCTTCCATAGTACTGTTTTCATTTCATTTTCCCATATTTCATAATTCATACATGAAAAAGATGGTAAATCCAACATTCACCATTTAAAATCTCACCAAATTCCAAATCTGCATCTTGATCAGCAGCTAGTCCATCACCGTCAACTTGAAACACATCACAAAATTCAGCAAAACAATATTTTGCAATTCTCCTTTGATGCTTTCTCCTCAATTTTCTTCAAGACTCTTTCAATTTTCTTTGAAGACCCATTTTCTCCTTCTATTTTCTCCACCGGCTTTATGGTTACACAGACAAATCAATCAGTCTCCTCTTCAGGAAAATATGCCTCTCTAGAGGAAGTCTGAACAGAGACACCACTCCACACACACAATGGGAGACTTCCTCACACTGTTGGCTGCATCCCATGGCTCTCACCAGCCCCACGCAGATCACTTCATAGGCAGTTGCTCAACCGTAGATCCACACACAAATCTTTATGATCTGCTTCACAATCTGCTCAATTGTGTAGTAGATCTTGTTCTTTTCGTGTCTCCTCTTCACACAGGCGACCACCAATTTGCATCAATCTACATCATGCAGGGCAGATCTCAACACCAGTTGGGAGTAGCATAGGGAAGATGTAAAATGTATGAAGAATTAAATCAGGCAATAAATTGGAGGCTCTGAGTCTGACCATGAGTGGGAGGTACAAACAGAATACCTTATTTATATAATCGCAGAATAATAATGTGTAATGGAGGTCTTAGATATTACTGTTACTATTGAAAATTCAACATGACGAGGTATAGATAGAATGCGTTAGGGCCGACGCAGTCTAACTTGGGCTCAACCCTCAGGAACAAGTACATGCGACAACTACACGAGAACTGAGCGATATAGACAGTGGGAACTAGGTCATGGCCAGCAAGTCTCCCGTCATGCAGGGCGAGGGCTAACAGGGATCGATCACAGGCTGAGTTGAAAACATCTAGAGACCAACTGCGACATAGGCTTAAACCACAAAGATCAATCTGTGGCACTTTCCACCCAACTTCAGGGCATTTCTACGACCTCCAACAAGCAAGCAACAAGACCAGAGAATCTAGCCATGACCCTGAAAGATCGTTGAATACAAGTGATTGTGGCCGTGTAGATCGCTTTTAGCTGTGCCAACAATACCCTCATGCTGCCAGGATACAACAAACCAAATCTGGCCTCCTCGACTTCCAATTCAACCATCGTTGGGCCTCTTCTATAAAAATATGGGTTTCGAATGCTCCAATGAACGCAACAAAACATATCTCATTCATAGGGTGGCCTCTCTCAGCTAAGCATAGGAAAAAGCTCCAGAATCCTCATATACGAAGAATACAAGAAATGGAAAAGGGAACTTAGGATGCAAACCACACCCAAGCCAGTCAAACATCTCCACGGGCTTCACCAGATCCACGCTCCACGCTGCTCGATCTAAACTCCTTGCAGCTCCCAGGTAAGTCTAGCCTCCTCAGCTTCCACGCAGGCCTCTACGCAGACCTCAATACACGCCGCCACCATGATTGTTGATTTAAGAAACCCTGATATGTTGAGGGGAAGCAAAATCACCAAGAAGAATCACCACAACCAGCAACACATCAACACACAAATTTTCAAGACGAGTCATCCTCTGTTCAATTCCTCGATCTGCTCTACCTCATCCCAGTTTAAGAGTGATTTGGCCTCTAACACAGAAACCTCACAG
The DNA here is from genome assembly GCA_031772625.1 of Pinus tabuliformis. Classification (NCBI taxonomy): domain Eukaryota; kingdom Viridiplantae; phylum Streptophyta; class Pinopsida; order Pinales; family Pinaceae; genus Pinus; species Pinus tabuliformis. The sequence continues at coordinate 136,706,960 of CM062806.1, forward strand.
ATCAATGGTCAGAGGTACCTATCAAACAGGCTTCAAACGAATCCACCACGTCCTCGACTTTCACACAGGCACAATCAACTTCACCGTGCAACCTTCGCACCTTTACATCCATGCTTCTCCCTCAGGAAAATAGGGAGCCACCACGTAGCCACACTTAGCTTCAGCTTCTCCTTCTCGGTGCTTTTTTCAACCACGAATCTTGCACCAAAATCAAGAAACAAACTTTGTTGTGTTAATTGATTTTTAATTGTTTATTTATATGATTATTTAAGTTTTCATTTAAGCGAACATTATTTATATGTTTTGTATGGTTATTTAGATTTTTATTTTGGAAAACTTACACATAATCTCCATATTGGGTTGTAGAATGGGACTCTCGGCCCAATCAAATATTTTATAAAATTAAGAAGTGCACCATTTAACATATTTAAATTTAAATTATTTTAAAAAATGTATTAGGTTAATTTTGAATATTAACGACTATATTTGTGATTCAAATGGTTTTAAGAACACATTTGACTACGACAATCTTAAATATTCAACATTTTTTAAGTTAAGTTAGAAGTTTTAATACAATATAGATCCATATTAACCATAGATCTACTAAGAGGAGACATATCAAATCTCATTCCATACAAATGTCCTTTTTAGAATGCAAAAATTGAAGAAAACAAACCAAGATTTATTCTGTTTATTTTTTTATTTTTATAAATCTGCCATTAAGATATACCTATATTGATTTTTCTGTCTCTCTCTACATACACCTTGTGTAATTTTTCATATATATATATATATATATATATATGTCCAAACAATTGATTTAGGTTCTACATTGAAATATTTGTAAGAAAAATAGAAGTTTTTTTTCTTTTCAAATTTAGTTATTTCTGTAAAATAATATAAAAATATATTATTTAACATATGAATGGAAATATTTTATTTATTTACAATATTGAAAGTGAAATATCTACCAACCAAGTGAGCACAATGAGAATTCGATTATTTATGTTTCATAATGCTTTCAATTAGAACTAACCAAATATGTATAATCATTCTTGTTTTTATTATAGACTACAATGTTCTTTCATTTAAAGTATTTTTGTAAGGGACATGTGTTAGCTCCAAATTAAGCACGCACTAAATTACATATCACCCTCATATTGAATTGTAGAATGAGCTTCTAGGCTCTCAAGTATCTAAATTTTAAAATAAGATATCATTAAAATCATAAATTTATTGAATTATTCCAACAAATCAAATATGCTTAAACTTCTAATTAATGTATAATGAAACTTAATCCAAAGTATAATAATAAACAAGTTAATGATATCATATGTGTGTGTGTGGGGCAATGCTTTATGTTATAATTAGCATATATGCGCTCTATCTTAAGAAAATGTTTGTATCTAGAGAGGTTTGTTGCATCTCTCTCTCTCCCCCTTTATATATATATATATATATATATATAGTTTCTAGATTTATTCAAACCTTGAATCATAAGTTTTTTTTTAATCAAATTTGTCTAGAATTTGGTTGTTATATTTACGAATCATAAGTTGTTTAATATGCAAAGTTGAAGTCCCTCTAGTTTTTCAAGGTGCTAAATCCATTTATGCATTCAAAAATATATTTTAAAAACTAGAAGTCACAATCCTCCAATAAATTGTATATTTCCACTAAAATTTATATAAACCTTTACTTTTGATTTGCAATTGGTACTAAGAATATTCTAAAATTTAGATGAAGCTTAAATTCGTACCATGCACTTAGTAATTAATTATAATTGAATTGAAATTATTGAATCCCATTCCAAAAGGCATAGTTTGAATCCCATTCCAAAAGGCATAGTTTAATAAATAAATTAAATATTTAGTCTAACTTATAGAAGAAATGACAATTTTCCAAACATTTTTCTCGTCAATAATTTTCAAAATCTGGTACAAGATTCTATAAATAATATGTTTAAGTTTCTTAATTTGCAAACAAGAAGTTCCTCAAGGTTTTTCAGGGTGTTGAATCCATCTATGCATTCAAAAGTGTATTTTAAACAATAAGAAATAATAATCTTCCTTAAAGTTGTAATGTTGGATTCCTGTCAAAACGTCATTTCGACATCTAGACAAATTGGCGAAATTCGTTAATAAAATTTAATTTAAAATAAGAAGACAAAATTTGATGAATGAACTAGGCTAATCATAGGTGAGACAAGCTGCAAGTGGAGGCTACCAAACAACAGTGTCACACTTTCATTAACCAAATCATCCAAGAATACACATATTTGTATGATTACATTTTGTTAGGGAGATAAAACCAGAATCCTAACAAAAAGTATCTAAGTCCTAAATAAGAATGCAACCAAAACAACCAACAATTGCTTCCTCCATTATTTCCAAGTCTCCCTCTTAATGGAGAAATGATTTATTTCCATAGCTAGTATCTCCCTAAAAAATAAAAATTTCATCTTCCCAAGAGGCTTAATGAAAATATCAGCAACATTTTCACAAGTATTACAATACATTAAAGTAATACCCTTAGATTGTATCTTATCTCTAACCAAATGAAACTAAGCATCAACATGCTTTGATTTTGGATGATAAACTGGATTATTTTCTAACTTTATTGAGCTCTGGTTATCACATTGGATGATTGTAGCATTCTTTTGTTCTTCTCTAACATCTTTAAGAACTATTTTCAACCAAACAACTTTACAAGTAGCTGCACATAAAGATTTAGACTCTACCTCAGTGAATGACAAAGATACAGTAGGTTGCTTCTGACTAACAATCTTGAACTGAATTCTAAAAGCATAACTTGTAGTAGATCTCCTATCATCCAGATTACCAGCACAATCTGAATTTGAGTACCCTGCCATCTCAACATCAAATGAATCAATATACTTAATACCAAAATCAACTATTTCTTTAAGATACTTGAGTACACCTTTCACTTCTTTCTGATGGATTACTAGAAGTCTCCACATAAAATGACTTAACACACTAAAAAATTATGCTATATCAGGTCTGGTTGTAGTAATATGATTCAAACTTCCCTCCAGTTATCTATACACTGAACCATCTACCTCCTTTGAGCTATCATCACTATGAAGTTTCATATTTTGTTGTATTAGAACAAAAACACTGATCCATTTTAAACTTCTAAAGCAATTCTCTGACATACTTACCCTGAGAAACAAAAGTCTGACCAACATCTCTCCAAAGTTCGGGACCTAGATAGTAATGTAATTCTCCAATATCTTTCATCTCAAATACTTATGAAAACTACACCTTAATCCCATCAATTAGTTTACCATTCCCTGTAATAATCAAATCATCAACATATAAGGAAATCAATACAACATGCCCCTTTGGATCAAATTTGGCATACATATTTGGGTCATTTTGGCTCCTCGTAAAGCCTTGTTTAAGAATGAATGAACCTACCTTATCATACCATGACCTTGGTGCCTACTTCATCCCACACAAATCTTTCTTTAATTTATGGATTAGATGTTTTTAACCCTTTTTCACAAACCATTTTGGTTAAGTAAGGTAACCCACCTTCTTTAAATCACCATTTAAAAAGGAAAATTTTACATCTAATTGGTGAATATTCTAATGGTACATTGTATCTAATACAATTAACAATCTAATAGTGTTCAACTTAGCTACAGGTGAAAATGTTTCTACATAGTCAATGCCTTCTTTTTGTAAGTACTCTTTTGTTACCAATTTGGCTTTTTATTTATCTACATTGCCATCTCCTTTAAATTTGGGTTTGTATAACCATTTAAATACTATGGGATTTTTATATTTAGGTAGTTCATTCAATTCCCAGGTTTCTCCACTTTTCATGTTCATTAGCTTCATTAAAAATCATGTGTTCTATGACATTTAAAATACTACTCATAAGGGCATAAACCATATACCTTTCATGTGGTCGAATCTGTCGTGTAGATCTCCTTGGAAAATCATTGTCTTCATCCCTACTCTATGAAGATCCTTCTTCACCTCTAGGCAAACTTTGATTGTTGGTAGTATCCATATGACTAGATTCTTTCTCAAGATTTTGTTGCTCTCTATCTTTGACTTCTTCTTTGATGTCTTCAACTTCAGCAAGTATATGCCACTTTTCATAGTTTTTTTCGTGTTAGCTTCGTCTTCCTACTCATGGAAGATTACATCTCTACTAGAAAATACTTTGTGAGTAGAGGGATCAAGCATTCTATAAGCTTTAAATTCTAAACAATCCCCTACAAAAATACATTTGATAACTTTAGCAACAAGTTTATTTCTATTCTCCTTTAGAATATGTGCGAAAGACTTACACCCAAATACCGTCAAATGATGAAATGTTGGTTTAAAACCATACATGGCTTTAAATAGAGTCTTAAGATCAAGAAAGCTTGTTAGAATTCTATTCTTTAAATAAAGTATAGTAATAATGGCCTTAGCCCAAAAACCATTTGAAAGATTATCACCTTTAATCATACTTCATGCATACTCCACCAACATTCTATTTTTCCTTTCTGCGACACCATTTTGCTATGGAGTATAGGGTACTATAAATTTTTGCACTATTCCATGACCTTCGCAGTACTTGATGAAGTTCCCTAGCCTGTACTCTCCCCCTCGATCTGAACAAAAGATTTTTATGAACTTCCCTATCTTCTTCTTTACGATTTTTTTGAATTCTTTGAATTACTCAAAACATTGCTCTTTCTCCTAGGGAAGTACACCCAAATATACTTGTGCAATCATCAATAAACAATAGAAAATAATAAGCACCTTCTAGGGATCTCGTCTACATTGGTCCAAAAATATGAGTATAGACAAGTTCTAATACATCTCTTCTTCTCCTATCAGAGCGAGAGGGGAATTAATCTCTATGCATTTTCCCTAATTCACAACCATCACAAGCAACAAACTCATTCTTTAACATAGGGATTCCTCAACCCATTCTTTGTTTTTGGAACAACAACAAATCATGATAATTGACATGACCATACCTCTGGTGCAAAAGACTTTATGCTGACATATCTATGGAAGTCAGTGCTTGATGACTTTTTCTGGTGACATCAAGCTTGTACACGCCTCCAACTCTAAATCCTGAAGCAATAGCTTTGCAGTGATCGAGTAAATCCTTTACTATGCCATGTGTTTTGAAACATTCAACCTTCAGATTTTGATCTGTCATTGTGGACACAAAGATCATATTTTTCTTGATCCTAGGCACATACATAACATTATGAATGTTCATGACATTGCCATTTGGTAATGTTACTGGAATATCTCCATATCCCTAACGTTACTGGAATATTTCCATATCCCTTTATCTAATGTCTAGATTTGAGGCTTCAAATTTCGACGCCTCTCTTCTTCTTGCATCAATATACTTGTCAATTCATCAAAAATGGGAGCTTGCTCTCTTATTGCAAGACTTATAATGAACATATGATAGTCCTCTAAAATTCCATTTAAAGTAATTGTAACAAGATAAGTACTAGGTATTAATTCTTCTATGTTTCCCAATTTATCTTTCAAATCATTGGTTCTTGAAATAAAAGTACTAATAAATTCTTTTTCTTCCATTTTAGTGTAAAAGAACTTACTTTTCAAAAAGACCACACAATTTGTATTTTTATTTTTAGTCACATACAAATTCTTTAGTGTAGTCCAAGTTTCATTATAAATATTGCAATCACTAATGTAAAGACTTAACTATCTTTCATAGACATCCTTAATAGTACCTTTTCTTTATTCTCCTGCTTCTCCCATTCTTGAGTTGATGTTGTTGTGGCTACTCCAGAATCACTTAGTTTCACTTCCTCTCTATTTTTTATTGTTCATATGCAATATCCTTCCATTAACGTTTGGAACTTGAATTTCCTATTAACATAGTTTCAGCCATCCAGCTGATTGGACTAATTCAAATAGGTCTTGCAAGTGTATTAGTCATTTTGAGAGGAAGTTTGCTACGGTTTTCCTTTATTTTTTATTTAAAAAAAAACTTACAATAATTCCTGGCTTTTGCACACTAGTCACACCAAAGCATCATTCCATGATTGATATGTGGCATATACACAATCACTTGCTGAGATCATTCGTTGAAGGTACACACTAGTCAATTAAGGTAGTTCACCCAACGCTTTCTTGGTGGCATGCACAACCTCATTTTCTCTGCTTTAACAATCTTCACACCAACATAGATCTTTCTCCAGAAATACGGCCGTCAATTATTTCACCTCACGTAGACAACGATCACTCCAAGCTCTAGCGCATCTCTTTTACGACAATTTTCAACAGCAACGACCTCCAGACAACAACGTTTAGGAAATTTTGATGCAACTCGTGACTTCTCGTAGCAATACTCCTTCTGAGATCCTTCTCATGATCTTTAATCGGATCTCCAACACACTGGATTTGTGCTACAACATGACATAAAACAACTCCAGTGATTTTTCCTTAACACGGTGATCTCTGTGTGCAAAAGATCCAGCAATTTCCCCTAACCAAGAGTTCATTCAAACCTTACTCTGTCGCACTTTTCGATGTAGAGGAGGTGCGATGCATCATAAAAAAAAACAATCTCGTAAGTATGCCCTCCTCGTCGCATTTATTACTTAACGCAGAATGTGATGGTCCCAAATAAAAAAAATCTGATTGCTCAGCGCTCGCCACACCAATCAACTGCTGTCGGCGCTCACCACGCCTCGTTAGGCGTTCTAGCTCGATCTACAAGTCAACTCTCCTACCGTCGGCCTTCATGTCGAGTTCACCAAGTCTGGACTCTTTCACCTGGTAAAGATCTCCAACAAGTCTCGACTATTCACACTCGCACTGTCTCGACTCTTCAACGAGGCCAAGAAATCTCAAAAATATATTCACACTCACACTCACATTGTCTCGGCTCTTCCACAATGCAGCACGATCGAATATGCAACACCAAAAACATGAGATGCTCAAAGCGAAACGATCAGCAACTCAGGCACAATCTTTACAAGTCCAATGCCACAACACAGGTCCTCCTCAGCCACGGAAGAACATTCCACGTCCCACTGCAAATCAGGCACCGACCAATGGGCTCTGATACCAATTTAAAATAGAAGAAAAAAAATATTGATGAATGAATTAGATTACTCGACAAGTTTTCCCTGGAGACAGCGAAACAACGTTGTCACATTTTCATTAACCGAAACAATCAAGAATACACATATTTGTACAATTACATTCTGTCAGGGAGATTAAACCAAACTCCTCATAAATAAGATCTGAGTCTTAAATAAGGATACAATCAAAACAATTACCGTTATAGATATTTATAGTGAAATTAAGATTTCACATCACTTAAAATATATTTTTGAATGTATAAGTAGATTTAATATTGTGAAAAGATAATTTAATTTTACAAATTAAAAAAATAAACTTATGATTCTTAAAAATATCTACTAGATTTTAGACAAAATTGACAAAATGAAATACTGAGAGAAGAGATATTTGTTCTATTAGTTAGACTAAGTGATTAATTAATTAGGAAAAAAACGTCATATAATCATATATGCTATGAATATGAGTTATGGTTTTTTAGACATATGGTATTAATAAGCCATGGTATTACTCCATGGTATTGTAACAAAGTCTATTTACAAGTTTAGGAATCTCCATAGTAAAGTTAGATAAATATCCATAGCCAAAAATTTTGTTACATGCTTATTTTCAAATATATGTACTCCAATGTAAGATATATAGTGAGATTAATGTTTTTAACTTGTTTTATAATGAAGTTAAAGCTCTGGAATTCCAAGAAGAGGTTCTGCAACTCTGCGTAAATCTAGGTAAACCTGTCGCTTCATGGCTCTCACGGCGTCATCACTCTCTGTGATGCATGTGGGTCGCAGAAGGCCCAAAGCTCTTGTGACGGCCTCGCCCAGGGCCTTCTCCACCTCCATCACCGCAGGGGAAGAAAATGAACCAGCTGCGAAATCTTCCTGGAGGAATGGGGAAGAAATGTGGGCAGAGAAATTGGGAAAACGCGATATCATGATGGAGCTCTGCAACGGCTACCGTATCTCGTCAGATCCCCAGCAGCGTTTGATTAACCTGGCGAGCCTGAAGGGAAAATCAGATCTGTTAGGGTCGGATACCCTAACGGATTCAGAGCAAAGGACGATGATGATTGAAGGGGTCTTTGACGGTGACGGGGCTCTGAACCACCCGATCCACCGCGCGGTAAAGAACGAACTCAGATCTATCATGCCTGAGACAAACGCTTTCCCCTGCGAGTCGCTGATCGCCGTTACAAAACCCGAGTTTGAAAATGATGCCCCTACATGGCGTTTGTATGGAACCGGGCAGACTCTTTCTACTAGGGAAAGGACTTTTCTCTTCAGATCCGCCTTCAATTTGACAGATCAGACATACAGCAGGCCGGAAGGCCCATCCCAAGCCCAGATCGGGAGGCATGCATGCGCTAAGTCATCCCTCTGGCCAACTGAAAAGGGAAAAATGGAGAGCGCGTGGGAAGTTTCTTTCGACCCAGGGTTTTCTCTGGAACCTCTCTCGGATACGGAGTTGAATGGCTCAAATCCGACAAGAATCAAGCCGCCCCAGAGTGCCAGGTCGGGGTTTCAAATTTTTGTTAAGATGCCAAAAGGAACCACAATCGTGATCTGGACATATGACAGAGACAGAGTTTCAGATCTGAAGAACAATATCGCCAATCAAACTGGCTACCCAGCTGAGGAACAACACCTGTTAAACGAGGGCAGATCTTTGCAGGAATGCAAAACCATGCAAGAATACAACATCAAGCCAAGATCTACAATCTTTCTCAATATGAGATTACGAGGAGGAGCCGAAAATGCCGGAACTAGCTCGCAAAGCAAAGGTGGTTCAAGGAAGCAGTAAAGGGCAAAGGAAAAAACACCACAACTGGCACTGAACCTCCAGGGCAGTACATTGTAGATCAAATGCCAGAGATCCCATCCATCTCCATCGAAATACCAGAGGTAAAAAACATTTATTCAGATCTACAAAAAAATGCAGTTATTTGTAGATTTAATGGTTTTTGGCCTAGAACTGATGCACTGTATCAATGGATCTACTCGGTTTGGACAAAAAAGTGCCAAATCTACCTATACCCTAAAGGGTTTTTCATAGTATGTTTTGATACAGAGGAAGAAAAGGAAAAAGTTCTCAACCAAGGGCCATGGTTCTCGGGCAGTGCTGCACTGTTTATTACCCCTTGGTTTCCTGAATTTGATGCTAACACCATGGTGGTTTCAAGGATGCCATTATGGGTTAGGATGCATAATCTTCCATTACATTTTTGGCATTCAAAGGTCCTAATAGCAATTGGAAATACCATGGGGAAGATATTAAAGATAGATGGAGAGAGACACATAAAAGGAATATTTACTTATGCCAGAATATGTGTCGAGGTAGATCTCAGCCGAGGACTACCTGAGAGCATCATCCTGAATTTCAACAATACACAGTGGAAACAATCTTTGGACTATGAGAATACAGCATTCAGATGCCGGGGATGTCAACAAACAGGTCATCTGTATAATGCATGTCCACGCCACAACAAGAGCAAGCAACAACAAAGGGAGCCGAAAGGATGGCAGAATATAGACACCGCACTTAAGAAGGCATCTACAACAAAAAATGAAGAACAAAATACAGAAAAGGATAAAAATCAGGACAATAAGGACAAGGAGATTAATGAGGAAAAGGACCAAGACCTTGAGCTAGAAATAAGTGGTAATAAACGAAGTCACAGCCCTGAAGGATCAGATTCAGATAAGGAACAACCAATGATTACGTCGGAAAACCAATTAGCTGTCATTGACTCCGCCCCCAACATGGATGGTTGGCGTAAAGTGGAGAAGAAGAAGGGCAAGAAAACTTAGGCCAGTTGGTTTTTCCGTTAGGCTGCTCTCCGGAAAATTGGTGCAGCTCTTTCTCTTACTGCTTTTAGGTAGTAATGTACATTGTGGGTTGTATGATATTTTTTCACACAGCCAAACTGAATGCTTAATGCATATACTTGTAACTTTTTATTTCTTTTTAATAAAAAGTTCGTTTTTTTTCCTTGGAAAAAAAAACTTGTTTTATAATTTTTTATTTTATTTTAATTTCTCAATATGATATATATATATATAGACACTTTAGCTTTAAGTCTACCTAATAATAATTTAAAGACTTAAAGTAATTTTTCGTTAAATAATTTATTTTAAATTTTTATATGATTATTAAGTAAATTTAAGCATTAAATTCTGAAATATTATTATTATAAATGTGAATGGTAATCATTTAAATATAGTTTTATGTGATGTAAATATTAATATTTTTCAAAAAAAATAATGAAATTACAACCTATTAAATTAAGTATATTTTTTATTTTAATTATTTTTTTCTATGCAATAGAGCCTAAGCACCCAGGAGAGATGGGATTTGAACCGGTGACCTATCGCAAGGAGTGTCTTAACAATACACCCATTCACCATCAATCCAATACCCCGAGCACTATTGTTATTTTAATTATTATTATAATAACACATTAAATTAAAAATATTTATTATTTTAATTAAATAATAATAATAATATTATTATTATTAAAATATTTCTTTAATAATGCATTTAATGTAAATGGCTTAAGGAATTGATTTGTAATTAAATTTGTTTTATATTTGATGCGAAGATATTGATTTGACGCCGTTTTCTATTCCAAATTTGTTCTAGCATGATTATTGTTTTCGCAAAGGATAAGAATGGCCTTTGACTTTATCCGTTTGTTTTAATTTTCATGGTTATCTATTAAGAAATATATATATAATTATTTAATTAGTAGTAATTATTTTAAATTTATAAATCGACTGAAAAATTAAAGTATTCATTTATTCCAAATATTTAACAATTATTTCTTTATTTTAAAGAATAAATTATTCATTTATTCTAAATGCTTAGTAATTATTTGTTTATTCTAAAATGTTTGATAATTTTTGGTTTATTTTAAAAAATAAAAATTGATAATTTTTTATAGAATGAAAAAAATACATAAAAAATAATTATAAAATTTTGATGATGATGATTAATTTTCATTAAGACGAATGTGGTTTATTGGACTTTAAGAAACCAAAAGATTAATTTCATCTCTATAATATTGTATTTCTATGACAATAAAGAAGGGAAAGAAGCACTCCTGAGTCATTGTAGTTTTGTTGACTTAACAAGTCCAAAAGGTTAGTAGTGTGGCAAATGTTTTGTAAATAAGAATAGTTGTAAGAGTGGGACAGTCAAAGACAAAATGTTTTTCATGTTCAACCCTCTTAGAATCACAAAAGTGACATATTATTTTGTTTTAGGGTATATTGAAAGTAGACCAATGCTCGGTTTCACTCCGAAGATCTTGAGAATTAGTTCTTATCTTTGCAATGTTTAGTTTCTTTTTAGCACTGGTCAATAAAAAATGATAATTCTGATTAGCAAGAGTGGGGTTGATCACATCCTTTTAATACATTGGCTCCCTTTTTCTTTCTACCTACTTATCATCCCACAACTTGTCCTTAAAATTGGAGGTAATAATATTTTAAATATTATCCTTATTTTCCAACACGATTTCTTCCTTTAACCCCCAATGATCGAACCAAGATTGGGCATCCTTATGTCATCCTCGCTTTAGTTAGAGGTGGGGGTTTGGCTAGACTTAGAAGCAATTTTGGGAAACCTCTTGGTTTCCATATTGGGAAACTTCTTCCTATACATCATATACTTAAACATAGCCATGATTTTAGTGGGGGAAAGACTAGCTTGAGTCAAGATAATATGATAGTGAGTATTTCGTTTAATCTTGAGGTTGTAGGTTATAAATTGTTTTTGGAACAATTCGATCTTCCTACACGATTCTCTAGATATAATGCAACTCACAGCCATATAAAATAATAAAGTGACGAGAGACTCAAGGAGAAACATTTTTTACTCTAAAACCAAAAATCAATTGACTCAAAATTGTTTTGAAGCTCCAAATAAGCTTTCTATCCAATAATAATCATTTTCTTAATGCTATAATTCCAATTACACTAAATGTAATACCTAAATATTTGTATAAAAATATGCTCCAAATATTTTTTTTTTTTTTAAGCTACGGTGTTGCTCTTCTTTTTCTATTACTTCAAATAAAAAATACACAATATGAGTAAGGTTGCCTTCAAATCGCCCTCTTGGGGAAACCGAGTATTTCAGCCACCTAAAGTTCTTAATAGCTGACCAAAAATAGAGGATCCATAGTCTGATTATCCAGGCTAAATACACTAAACAGTCTTGCAGATTTCTAATTCTACTTGCATGCATATATCTATTTTCCTCTTCTAATGCTTGAAACAAACTAAAATTATCTATACTATGCAGCTTCATCAAAATTAATACATATCTATATTTAATCAGCTTCTGCCTCTGGTCGCTGGTTAGTCTCCTTGTTTGCATTCTGATGTCCTTCCCTTATCATTTGCTGAATCTCCTCAAGCTTCTTTTCTTGCATCTCCAATGTAATCTGAATAATTCTCAGCTCCCTCCTTAGGTTGGGGACTCCTTGCGCCAGTTCTGCCATCTCTGTTGCAGCTTGTTCCAAAGCTTTAGCCAGCAATCTCTTCATCACCCAGTAGATATGTAAGGACTGTTTAAATAGAGACATTCTACCCCTAGTGTTGCCAGGGTCGTGGAGTAAAAACTCCCAATCCTCCATCTCTGAGTCGGACTGAGCTTGAAGCGCGTCTTCCTCCATATTCTGGATAATTCTTCTAATTCTTGGGTTCGTGTTCTGATTATACGCCTTCTCTGCTTGTTGAATTTTCTTATCCAACGACCGGCTTGTCTTTTTGCCCGGTCTCCCTCTCTGCCCCTGTCGTCCTCCTCTTTCTCCTCGGTATCTGCTCGTTCCTCTGCCTCTCCTACTGCTCGGTTCCAGCCCGCTTCCCGCGCCTCTTCTTCCCCTCTGTCTGCCGCGCTGCCTTACCTTTCCCTCCCGCTGTCCTAGCTGCTCGTCACTGGTTTGCTGGGTATCCCAGCCTCCTACATTTCTGTCTCGCTCCTTACCCTGCCTGCATTGGTCTTGCCGGTCCTCTTCATCCTCAGAGTCATCGTATATTTCATATATCTCCTCAGCAGTCTCTTCCTTCGCTACCGCCTTGCCTTTTCTGTCCCTGTCTCTGCGCTCCTCGGCTTCCAGTTCCTCTACTACCCTTGCTCTCTTCCTGGTTTCCATATCGTCCTCAGTGAGTTTTCGGCGCAACTTCGCTCTGTACCAACTCTCCACCACCTTTCCTCTCCTCACTCTCTGAGTTCCTAAACACTTTCCTCGTTGTCGATTCTTTCGCTGCCACTCGTTTATAATCTTCCTTGCTCTAATCCGCCTACCTGTCAACTTGGCTTTCCGCTGCCACCTGTTTCTCTGCCCTCTGCCTTTCCTATCAATTATCCACCTTCCCTCATTTCCATTTATGGATTCTGACATACCGTTTTTTCCTCCTCTCCGATCACTTGCGTTTATTATCTTGCTGTGTGGTGGTTGCTTCTTACCTGTCGTCGCACACTTCTGCTGTACTGTAACTTGCCTGCCCATTATATCATTTCCCCGCCTTGACTGACACTCATTAAATTTTTGGGATTGCCGATCCATCTCACCTGTCCGTCGCAGGAATGTTATGATTCTCATTTGCTGCTTGCTCATTATTTTCATTCGTTGCTTGTTCATGTTCATAATTAATAATATCGGCCAAATCCTCCCACTCTCTGTTGGGCCGCAACGTTCTCCACTGACTGTCTATGTTGCTGTTTCGACCCTTGCAACCCCAATTCGCAAGGAAATCTGCTGCTCGGTTTCCATTCCTTTTCACATGATTAAAGATTTTATAGTCAATTCTTTTTAGAAGATCCGCCATTTCTTGAACAATCCCTGCCGTTCGCCAGCTATTGGTGACCTGCTCCCAGTTCTTCCCGTTATTAAGTTTCTTTAGGATTTCAATTGCTATCTGAGAGTCTCCTTCTATCTCCAGGTTTCTATAGCCATTTCTAATCGCAATTCTCAAACCTTGGTGAATCGCCCATAACTCGGCCTCATTATTTGTCATCTCCCTGCCCCACTCTGCATAGATCCATCTGGTGTTTCTCTGACTGTCTCGGAAGATTCCTCCGAATCCGGCATTACCTGGGTTCCCCTTCGATGCCCCGTCAAAGTTTAACTTCGTAAAATTGTCTTTGGGGTATGCAAACTTGTCATAGCTTTGAGGTCTCGTACTAAGTCTGCCAATTTTTTTGTTATGCACCATTTCATATTTCAAATTTAGGTTCTTTAGAATTTGTTCCTCTCCCTGATCTACTTTCCAATCATCCGCATCCCATTTCTCTACCAGAATTGATTCTCTAGTTAAGTTCACTACTCTGTTCCATATTGTTTCTGTGTTTTTAGATTTGTCTTGGAATACTCTGTGATTCCTTTCTTTCCATAACATCCAAATCACGAAACCCGCAATAAGATCCCAGGCCTTTCGGACTACTTTACATTGGAATTTTTCCTTCTGCCAATGAAATATCACTTCATTTGTTTCTCTCGGGGACCTCTCAAGTTTCTGGAATAGTTTTCCGGTTTCCATCCATAGCTTCCTGGCATATACACACTTGATTAACAGATGATCTTGAGTTTCAGCTTCCTTATTGCACAGATAACATTTTGAAGGCCCACTGAAACCTTTCTTTTGAAGTTTATCCCACGTCAGGGTCTTGCCTTTAGCTACTAGCCATGCAAATAAGGTAATTTTCGGCCACCAGTTTTTACCCCAGATGACCTTCCAGTCTTGGTTTTCTTCGTTGGTTCCCTGTTGGTCTGCCAGATAGTATGCCTCCTTGACCGTAAAGGATCCTTTCATTGAATTCCCCCATCTGAGGATATCCCTACCCGTTCGAGCTTTTATTTTCCTGGACTCTACCTCTTCCATGAACGCTTCCTGTTGTTCTTGATCTATCTCGATACCCCATTCCTCTGGTGTTGTCCATTTCCGCCAGATTCCATCCAATTCGTCTTGTTTCCAGTAATCTTTGACGTATATACGGTTGTCCCCTATTTTTTCCTGTATGTTTTGGATTTTTTGTATTCTGCTCATTTTCCCTCTTTGCTGCCATTTCTCGCCCCAGAATTTGGCCTCCCCTCCTCCTCGAATTTCCCAGAAAGCATTCTTTTCTACTATATCACGATTTTGTCGAGCTAGATCCCAGATTGCCGAGCCTTTCGGGGTTTCCTGCATCCGGTAAATCTCCTCCGTAGTGTCTGGCATATTGTACTTGTGCCTCCATAGTGCCTTCCATAGGTCATTGCCCCCTCTTAGCCATCGCCACCAAAGTTTTGCACCGAGCACCTTGTTGAGTTTATCCGGATCGCGCAGACCCAAGCCTCCTTCCTCCTTTCGTTTCGTCAGGTGTTTCCATGATACTAAGGCCCACTTCTTCTGTTGGGTCGATCCTCCCCAAATGAACTTCCTCAGAATTTCTCTGATCTTGGTGCAAACCCCTTGAGGTACTGCCATAATTGATAGCGGATATATGGGGATTGCTTGCAACACTGATTTCACTAAAACAATCCTTCCAGCAATATTTAAAGTTCTCAAGGCCCAGTTAGCCACTCTGTTTTTTAATTTCTCTAAGACTCCTTGCCAATTTTTCTGTCTTTTAGAGTTGAAATCCAATACGTTTCCCAAGTATTTAGTTGGGAGATCCCCTTGCTTAAAACCTAACATCCTGGTCAAGTGGATTTTAACTGGCTCAAAAATATGCTCCAAATATTTATTATTATCAATATAAATTTAATTAATAATAATACAAAAACTTAAAATAATTATCTGTTAGGTAGGTTGTGTCTCCCATTTATTATTTATACCTCCTTTTGTTTTGAGTCATGCAACATCAAACCATTGCAATTTCGTTGTTTGGACTAATGCAACATCAAACCATTGGAATTTATGTTTTGAACGGTCATGTAAGTCGTTGTTTTATTGATGAACTTTTGAAATCTTTCATTTTACAATTTTGATCTTTATATAGATTTATATTATTCAATATGGTGTAAAAGTGTTATATATATATATATATATATATATATATATATATATATATATATATTAATGAATTAATAAATTGTGAATATTAATAATAGTAGGAATATCTTGAAATTAAATTTAATAAAATATTAAAAAATAGATTTGTATTCAATTTTTTAATAAAAAAAGTTAAAATATTTATTACATAATATCTTTAAAAAAATCAATATGTTTTTCTTGCTAAAAGATTAATTTGTAATAATATTGCTTAAATTTAATATTACCAGCTTAGATTCATTTTAACACCCGATCTATTAAGCGCCCAGAGGGATCAAATCTCTCGAGGTGCAAAACTATTTTTTGAGTGTAAAACTTGAGGAAAGGTTTGCACCTCGAGATATTTGATCCCTCTCGGTGCTTGATAGATCATACAAAATTTGTTGAACATCTAGTTATTTTGATAATTTTTAATATGCTAAATATGTCTAAGATTAATTTGGTCAATTTAATTTAAAATTTTCTTAGTTACCTCAATTTCTTGAGATGAGAGACTCTATTAGTAACTTGAATGATGAAATACAAATTTTTAGTGAAAAGTGTCAATGTAACATCTTTGATAGATATAAAATGTGAATTCTAAGAATATAGCCAATTACAAACAATCTTCATTGCAATCAATCTAAAACTATTTGGAATCATAGACCACTCAGACCTCAAATAACTTTCCATGGAAGTTATTTTCTATTACGGCATTTGAATGCAAAGTAATAAGAATGTACCCAATTATAAATAGTTTATAGTTTCAAAAAGGAAACATTTCGGGTAAGCAAACATTTTATTTGGGATGAAAATTCAAGTATTGTATTTATGGTTGAATAATTTTTATGTGCTTACACTGAGAGAGAGTGTGTATGTTTTAAGGGTGAGAAGAAGAGACAAGGTGAGATAGATATATAGATGGGGGGAGAGGGAAGAAGAGAGAGGAAAAGACATGGATGGAGGAAGAGATATAAGTACGGAGAGAGAAATGTTAGAGAGAGAGAAGGGGAAGAGAGAGAGGGAGGGGAAAGGGAGAGGTAGTGTGTATGTTTTGGGGCTGAGATATAGAGATAGAGAAGGAGATACAATGGGAGATAGAGATATAGATGGAGGAGGTAGAGATGTGCTTACACTGAAATAAATGAACACTATTAATATAATTTCTTTGAAATTAATGTACATCATACATCTTGTTGCATCAAATTAGAAATCAACATCTACACTAAAATCAATGCATCTAGTGCAAACAATCAAATAGGATTAGAAATCAACATCTAAACTGAAATCAATACATCTAGTTCACGCAATCAAATAGGATTAGAAATCAATAGCTACCCTAAAACCAATGCATCTAATGCAAGCCATCGAATATGAGTAGAAATCAACATCTACGCTGAAATCAGTGCATCTAGTGTAAGGTATTAAATATGATTAGAAATTGGCATCTACACTGAAATCAGTGCATCTAGTGCAAGTGATCAAATAGGATTAAAAATCAATATCTACACTAAAACCAATGCCTCCTGTGCAAGCAATCAAGTAAGAGTAGAAATACACATTGACATTGAAATCAATGCGTCTAGTGTAAGGTATTAAATAGAATTACAAATCAACATCTACACACAAATCAATGCATATAGTGCATGTGATCAAATAGGATTAGAAATCAATAACTGCATTAAAATCAATACATCTGTTAATGAATTTTTTTGGAAAAAATCACATTGAGAATATTTGGTCCACCCGTTTTGAACCAGCCAGTGTGGTTCATCTTCAAGACCACATGAAGAGGCAGATCTCACAAGCAGGTTAAATCAGGGGAAAGGTCAACCCTAGAGGAAAACGACTATATTTGACTAGAGAGAGAAAATTTATATAGTATATTACTTAATATATTTATATATTATAGATTAACCAAACAACTATATTTGGGAATTAATTTGAACTGTTTAAATAATTAATAAATAATAATCTAGTTTGTTTAGTTAATTATTTAATTTATTGATTAACTTATTCATGCCTTATTATTTACTAGTTAATATTATTATTTATTTAAATGATTATCTTACGTTATTTTTTTTTATAATAAATAAAACTCCATAAAAATATAAATAAATAAACCAAATAAATTATATGAAAAATAAAATAAATAATAAAAGAGATAAATAATACAATAAAAATTAATCATAATATATAAACCTAAAAGAGAGGGTGTAAAAAAAAAACATATATGTATAAATAAATAAATAATAAAATAAATAAATAAATTATGTAATAAATAAAAATACAGCAAAAATTTCTTAAAAATAAAAATTGAGGGTGTCAATATATATATATATATATATATATAATAAAAACGTAAATAAATAAATTATGTAAAAAATAAAAAGAAATAAAAATACACGAGGAATTTCTTAAAAATAAAAAGAGAGAGTGTTAAAAAATAAAAGATAAAAAACAAAAATGAAATAATAAATGAAAGATAAAAAGAAATAAGAAATAATACTAACCAATCATGAGTACATAGTATTACTAAAAATTAATAAAAAGGGGTAATCATCACTAATAGAAATCAATAAAAGGAAGGAAGAATAAAAGGGAATTAGAGTATGAAACAAACAAGAAAGGGGATAAAAAGCTGAAATAGAGAGGAGAAAGTCTAAGAAGAGAGGGCGGGAATCCAACAACTACTAATTTTCTAGCCAGCATCCCTATTAATATTATTAGAGGATTGCTCAATTTCAATGGCTTCCCTGAAATTGCGGTGATGAAAATGAGATTGCTCAATTTCAATAGCTTCCCTGAAATTGCGGTGATGAAAATGAGAGATTTTTGTGACGACCTTAGCCTCCTCAATACATATATGATGCTTGGTCTTCACTGCATGTTCCGCTAAAGAAGAAGATTTGGTCCTCCCATCTTTGATATCAACAACATGTTCCTTAATCCTTTCAATAATAGACCTACCCATTTCACCAATGTATGAGGTGCCACACTAACGCGGGATGACATAAACACCGTTTCACCAATTTATTTATTTTTTTTTAATTCTCTCTCTTTTTATTTTTAAGAAATTGCTGGTGTATTTTTATTTATTACATAATTTATTTATTTATGTTTGTATTTTATTATTTATTTATTTCTACATACATGTTTTTTTTATAACACCCTCTCTTTTAGGTTTATATATTATGATTAATTTTAATTATTTATCCCTTTTATTATTTATCTTTATTTTCATATAATTTATTTGGTTTATTTATTTATATTTTTATGGATTTTTATTTATTGTAAAAAAAAATAAAAATTAGGTAAGATAATCATTTAAACAAATAATAATATTAACTAGTAAATAATAAGGTATGAATAAGTTAATCAATAAACTAAATAATTAACTAAACAAACTAGATTATTATTTATTAATTATTTAATCAGTTCAAATTAATTCCAAGAGATAGTTGTTTGGTTAATTTATAATATATAAATATATTAAGTAATATACTATATAATTTTTCCCCTCCCTAGTCAAATATAGTCATTTTCCTCTAGCCGTTAGGTTGACCTTTCTCCTTATTTAACTTGCCTCTGAGATTCGCCTCTTCATCATGTCCTGAAGATGAACCACACTAGCTAGTTGACCTTTCCCCTTATTTAACCTTCCTCTGATATCTGCCTCTTCATCTGGTCTTGAAGATGAACCACACTGGCTGGTTAACCATTCCCCTTATTTAACCTGCCTCTAAGATCTGCCTCTTCATCTAGTCCTGAAGATGAACCACACTAGTTGGTTGACCTTTCCCCTTATTTAAACTGCCTCTGAGATCTGCCTCTTCATCTGGTCCTGAAGATGAACCACATTGGCTGGTTAGAAACACGTCGACCAAATATTCTCAATGTGATTTTTTCGTAAAAATTTCATCAACAAGTTATGGATCACAGAAGCTTGAATTTGAATATTAATACATCTATTTTATTGAAAATCTAAATTATTCATCGCTTTCTAGATCTGACTACTTTGTATGTATTTGTCTCTATGAGACTCTTTCTTCTTCCCTCTCTCTCCACCTTCCATTATGTGTCTATCTGCCTCCCCCTCTCCTTCTCTCTCGTCCCCTCCCTCTCTCCTCTCTCTCACTCTATTTGCCTATCACTAAATTTCTCTATGTTTCTCTTCTTTCCTCTCTCCCCCACCATCTATATTTATACCTCCCTCCATCTCTCCTTATTTGTCTCTCTATCTCAACCCCCTAAACATATGTCACACACACTCTCTCTCTCTCTCTCCCTCTCCTGTCCATCTATATCTCTATCTCCCATATATCCCTCTTCCTCCCTCTCTCTTCTACCCCCTCCCTCGCCCCATCTATATCTCTATCTCCCCGTGTCTCTCCTTCTCACCCCCAAAACATACACACTCTCTCTCCATATCTATCTATCTCTCACTCCCTCCCTCTTCCTCTCCCTCTCTCTCTCTGCCTTCTCTCTCTCTCTCTATCTCTCCCTCACTAACTCTCCATCTCTCCCTTTCCACTCCCTCTCCACGTTTCTCTCTCTATGTCATTCTTCCCCTTTGAAATCCATCTCTCTCCCCCACTCTCTCTCCTCTCTCTCAAGTCCTCTCTCTTTTCCCTTCCTCTCTCTCCCCTTCTCTCCCACTCCTTCTGTCACTACCCCCATCATACACACTCTCTCTCCACCCTCTAACTCTGTCACTATCTCCCTCCCTCTCTCCTTCTCTCTCTCTCCCTCTCTCCCCCCTCCATATCTATATCTACCTGTCTCTCTCTTCCCCTTCTTCCCCTATATTTATCCTCTCATTTTCTCTCTCTTCCCTTGTCTCCTCTCTCCCTCATTCCATATTCATCTCTCCCTTGTCACTTTCTCCCCCCTCCAAATCCATCTTTCTCCTTCCCTCTCTCCCCCTCCTCTCTCTCTTCCTTTCTCTCTCTCACTATGTGTCTCACCTCTATGTCTCTCTCCCACAATCTATAACCCCTTCCATATCACTCTCTTTCTTAAATATGATCCCACTGTATTGAATTTAAGAAATTATCTAAATTAATAAAAAAAACATAATTGGTTGTAAAATATTAAACCTATCTTTTGGATCAATCATGTTAAAGAAAATACAATAATCATGCACTATCTTTCCTCTATCATTGTTAATCATTTTGCTTTCTCACTTCAATTGGATCTTTGGTTAAGATGCATC